>JAKSXM010000002.1:11200625-12401250 GCA_022575985.1 Anagrus nilaparvatae | reverse complement strand
CTATAAAGAAAAAAAAACCTTTTGCACAGTGTTCAGATAAAAAACACGATATTGATGATATTATTTATGATAAAGACGAAGCCAGTGATGCTTGTTACGATGATGAGGAAGAAGAGTATCATATTGATGGAGAAAAGGTAGAAATGCTAGAAAAAATAAAACAAAAAAGTACAACAAGCGAACCAGATGATCAAGCGGATGAACCACAAAATCCCAGTCCGGATGAATTAATAAACTTGTATAAAATAAAAAGTAATTTAGAAAAATTGAAAACATTGCGAGAAGGATTCCAAAATCAAGAAAACGGAAATGAAAAAAGTTCAAAAATAATTTTAAATGAAAAAAAAATATCAGAAAATTTTTCAACTGATAAAATAAATATTATAAATAATTCATCTATAATTGATCTTAGTATGACTAATAAACTGACACAAGCTTATACAATAAATAATAATAAAATACAGGAAAATACAGAAACAGAAAGTAAAAATGATTCTGGAAAAGAAAATAAGGAAAGAGTATTTGAATTAGAAAATGTAGATGAAAAAAATAAGAAAATAGAAAAAGAAAAAAACGATGATAATAAAAATAAAAAAGATGACAAAAAATCAGAAAATGAAAAAGAAAATAGAAAGGAAAAAGAAATGAAAAAAAAGAAAAAGAAAGATAAAGAAAGAAGTAGGGAATCTCGAAATGAAAAACATAGAAAACGTGCCAAGGATAAGAAAAGGGATTGGGAAAGAGAAGATAGGCGAAAAGCTCATAAAAGATCCAGATCTAGAAGCTTAAGTTATCTACAAGAAGAAAAATATTATGATAATAAACGTTACAAAAAAATGTATTAAGAATTCAGAAAATTGCAATAGATGTTAATAAGATTGATACCGTTTGTTTTCTTGTTAAAAATAAGGAAAATGAAATTTTTGCTGTACAACCATGCAATTTAATTGAATTAGAATAAAAATATTTTTTAAAATTATAGTGCTTAAACCCAGCTTACAAGCTGTAAATTTATTCTTTAAGTTAATAATGTTATTTAAGTTAAATTGAGTTATAAAAATAAATTATATTTTAAAGATAAATCTTGTTCTGCTATTTTTTGTAATATTTTTTGCTGTAATTTGCTTGATATTTTTTTTTACAGGAACTTTGGCTGCAAAGGTAAATATTTACTCCGATTTTTCTTTCTTAGCTACCAGAACCAATTTTTGTACTAAAATTTTATGGAAACTTCAAAAATAGATTTTTTTTATCAGTTTTTCCATGCAGAATAAATTCTAGCACCAAGGATAAATTTTTGCTTCAGTAGTCTATTTGTATTCTACATAATACATTTTTCTACTGTAAGTTTGTTTTAGACTCTAAAAATAAATTTTTTTCCAGGTTTTTATCAATTTTATCCTTCAGGTCAAAAATGTGTAAATTTTTACTCAGGAATATTTTTTATACGCCACAGAATGCATTTTTTTATTGCAAGATCATTTTATTTTCAATATATTAAAAAAAAAATTTTTAATATATTTTTTGCTCTCCCGGGCGTAAAACTCGTGCCTAAAACTTTTCACGGAGTTTGCCGAGTACTCGTGCCTGTGCTCACATTAGCGCTGAAATTTTACGCCCTTGATACTTAGTTTAATATTTAACTTTCAAATAATACAGTCTCACTAATCTTTACAAAGCTCAAAGCTTTTTTAAAAGTAACTAAAAATCTTAAGCGTATAGTGACGGCAAACGTCCGTTTTGAGTTTAATAAATATCTTTTCAACGAACTAGCCCAAGGCCCAAAAATTTTGACATTAGTCATGGTCGCATTCATGTCTTAAATTTTTTGCCTATATGGTGATAACAAGGTTTTTGGTCTACTTAAGCATACAACGAGTATAGGAAGTTCCGAGCTAAGTTTTACGCGTGAGTTTTCCACCTGAATATAAGTAAAATCAATAACTTATTATGTTTTAAAAAATAAAACTTTTTCGTCTTATTAAGATCTTAATAATGGATTTTTAATCTATTATTAAGATCTTATTAAGTTATTAATAAAAGATTAAAAAGATATTAATAAGATCATAAAAAGATCTTAATAATATTTTACTAAATTTATTTTAAAAAATATTTAATTCATTGATATTTATAATAATTAAAAAAAAATAATTTATTATTGTATAAATAATTGATAATTAACTTAATATCATCCTAATGGGGTATTCGTTTTCTGCATGCACATTATGTATTTTATGTATAAATATTATACTCACAAAAATATCAGAACATTTATAATGATGTATGCCCATATTATATTATTATAATTATTAATATAATATTTTAATGAATGGTTTCATCTTACCTGTAACAAAGAAAAATATTTTTTATATGTTTAATATTGTTATTATAAGAATTTTATATATAAATTTAATATATATATGAAGCTTAAATATATATAATTATTTTTCTTTTAATTAGCTATTGGATTATATTTCAAGGTTCATTCTTTTAATTGTATATAAATAAGGTTTTATTTATGAAATATTGATATATATTAGCCTGGGAGTTTTACTAAAAACTTGCTTGGATTTCCGATTATAGGGTGAAATTAACATTGCTAATTAATTTCATGTGGTAGAGTATTCCATAAATTGGCATATTTTATTTGAAAGGAATTCTTTCAAATTGTGGTAATATCAAGGTCTTTTCGAGGTACTCTGGTAGATTTATCGCTATAATAGGGCTTGAATAATGAAAGGAGCAGTTGAGGTTCCTTTATTCTCACTATGCTATACATGATTAGAGCAGCAAAAAAGTCACGTCGAGTGTCATTACTTAGCCATTTTAGCTTTTTTCTATAGGGAAATGTTATATGCTTATTACGTCTTATTCCAAAAATGTATCGAATACCCAAATTAACTAGCCCTTTGAGTTTTGCACGTAGCTCAAGTGAGATGTCAGCATAGACTACTTCCCAGTAATCAAGATGAGGAATAACTAAGAACTGAAACATCCTACGCCTTAGTAACTGAGGCGTGCAGGATTTAATAAATCTTAAACCTTAAAGGACTGTTCACTTTTTTAGAAACATAGTTAACATGTTGTTTTCATGATAGATTATACCAAGACTAAGAACCTTATCTACAAACGAAACCGTGTCGCATTTTCTGTTAATTGCTATATTACTGATGACAGAGCCTTGGAAGAAAAATTTATAAGACCCTTGTCCATAAATAAAGAATGTCCCAAATCCAAGTTTACCAATTTACGTGCGATTTGGGCTATTCTTTACTTTTCTCGACGCGAGCCGTAAATATACTATTTTTATTTATGTAAATTCAAAATAATTATTGACCTGAAAAAATATGATTTCACTCGTGCATATTAAATATTTCCTTCACACTCTTTTCTAATAACAATATAACGTCTGTATTAGAAATCTATAAAACTCATTAATTTCTAAAGAAATAACTTTTCAATCAAGTGAATCAAGGGGATGGTCTACTAGGAACTCTTGAAAAATTTTGAATTATTTATTAGTTGTAAAATTTAAGACTGGTGGTGTAATAATTTTTTTGCCAGTAGTTAAGTGTATAAGAATAAAAGTAAACTCATTTTTAATATTTTATAAAAAATAAATTTTAGCAAATATAATGATTAACATAAAAATTAAAGTTCGACTCAGTTATTCAAATAATTTCATATAAAATAGTTTAATCTTTATATTTTTACAATTAAATTCCATTGTATAATTACCTAAAGTAAATTTTAATTAAATTAATAACACTTTGTAATTTAAAGAGTTTGAATTTACTTAATTAACTTGAAAGTAAAAAAAAAAATAAAAAAAATAAAGTTCACAAGAATTAAATTACAATAGATACTTTATTTATCTAAATATTAAAAGTTTTTTCTTTCTTATTATTATTTCTTATTATTAAATTTTAAATTAAATTAGGAGTTGTTAACTAATAAAAGTAATAAAAAGAAGAAAAAAAAATCAAGAATTTACTAATTTAATTTAAAATAAATGCAGTTTAATTCTCTTGAAACTTAAATTAACGTAACGTAAACAGATTATATATTTCAAAAAAATTATATTACATTTAATTAATTTATTATTTAAGAAAATTTGCAAATATAATATAAATTTATAAATAAATTTAAAGTTATTATTAATTAATTACATTTTTAAAAAATGAAACTATATTAAGTTTTATTTTAAACTGTAAAAAAAAAGTATTCATTGGTCACAAGTAGAATTTTTCCACTTGACGCAAGCGGATTTTTTCACTTGCTCAAGAAATTATTCAGAAAATTCTTTAGATTCTTCGTCTAAGAGGCTTACGAAGCTATGGTATCAACTGAAAATACATTTAAATAAACAAAGTATACTTTTGTAAATACAGTTGGCACCACTAACTTGCTAATGAAACATTGCAAATGATTTGAAGCAATTAGGATTTGCACCCAGTGCCGTGAAATTTTTTCTAAGGCATGTATATATCATTGCTTTCAGTTTAAAAATCTTTAAAAGTATAGGAGTAGATTTGGTTTTCGTAGACACATTTTTATGCTTTAATTTTCCAAAAGTAGAAAACTAGGCAATTTTTGGTAAAAAATGTATCTTTTTTGTATTCGACTTTCCAAAAAATATAATTGGAAACTTTCATCGATCGATCAACTTAAAAAAATTACACAAATTGAATCTACGTTTTTACTACTCACAAGGGGAGACCGGAACATTTGGGTCACCAAATTACAATCTATTGTTATTGATGACTTTAATATGTTGAAAAAACACACAAAATACCCTCCGTTTATTCCAACGCGCCTTCTGGGCTTAGAAATGCAGGGCTGAATGTTATAAAATAGGATTTTTAGACAATTTTCAAAATGACGCTGTAACCTCGCAAATTAATCAAAATACTTCCGGTTGGTCTCATTTTTTTCGTATAAGTACCATCTTTTAATTCCCGTCAGCCAAAATGCTCCATTGCTTATTCTCTCATCGCTATAGTCAATAAACCAAATGCCCATTTTCGGACCCAATTTTTTTCATTTGACCAATTTTTAAATTGCTGCCAAAATTGCAATTTTCAATAAAAATAGGTCTTGTAGGTCTCAAAAATTTTGTATTAGCTCTAAGTTTTGAAAAATGTTTTACTCGTTTCTTTTTGATTACTCATTTAGCAGATATGATAATTTAAAGTCTCAATTTAAAGTTTAAAAAAAATCATATTTTATCACTAACTTTGTGGAGTCATATCTCAGAAACATCTAAAGCTGAAAGAACGAGTAAAAATTTTTTTGAAGCATGAAACTTGTACAAAACTTTTGAGACCTACAAGGCCTATTTTTATTGAAAATTGCAATTTTGGCAGCAATTTAAAAATTGGTCATTTTGGTTCAAAAATGAGAATTTGGTTTATTGACTATAGCGCTGTGAAAATAGGTGATGGAGCATTGCGGCTGACGGGAGTTAAGAGATGGTATTTATACGGAAAAAATGAGACCAACCGGAAGTATTTTGATTAATTTGCGAGGTTACAGTATCATTTTGAAAATTGTCTAAAAATCCTATTTTATAACATTGAGCCCTGCATTTCTAAGTCCAGAAGGCGCGTTGGAATAAACGGAGGGTATCTTGGGTGTTTTTTCAACATATTAAAGTCATCCATAACAATAGATTGTAATTTGGCGAGCCAAATGTTCCGGTCTCCCCTTGTCAGCAGTAACACTAAAAAAAATATTTTATTACGTATATCTTTTTAACCATATAGTTAAAAATATTCAAAATTACAATAATAAAAATATAATTAATAAATAAGGAATTTTTAAAAAGTTATATTTATTTTAAAATTATACTACTTATAATAAAATAAAATGCATATAATGAGCATCGTTATGAGCTGTAATAGTACAAACATTCTTGAATAACATTATCTTAATCTTCAAAGTCTGTATATATATGATGTCTCATTTAAATAAAACCAGACTAGAGGAAAATTAAATTTAATATACTTTTTTTTTTCAACTCATGTTAAATAACTCGATTAACAAAAAATTATTTTTTTATTACATCTTTTATATGTATAAAATCTTATGTAAGCATGTTAATAATTTAAATTGAATAATTAACATAATTCTTAAATTATGTACATTTTTCACTGAACTAGTAAATACGAGTATTTTGTTACCAAATTTTTAATGCTTGATTATTACTTATGATTACGGAAAAATAAGAAGGACCATTTTAGAGAAAATAAGAACTATCCGAATTTTGTTAATATATTCCGTATAAGTTAAAAACTAACTCCCGTTTAAAAATTTGATAAATTTCATAGTGACTACTGCAGGATAAGGTATGGGTAGTGGACCTAGCGAATTTAAGGATTTTTTTGGCTCAATCTGATGATTTTTGATAAAAAATAAGACTCCAAGGATCAGCCTCCCCCAACTCCCTCTTTCCTCTTTCTGCGTTCACCGGAGGGATCACAAAGTGTTTTTTACTCCAAAATTAATATCTCTAGACTGAATCATCGATTGGGATGCGTTGTCAATACTGAAACAAAATTTTTTTGGTATATTTTTTTAAAAAGAAAATTTTTACACTAACCGTGCCCCAATAAGATGATTTAGTCTAGAGATATTAATTTTTAAGTAAAAAATTATCAGATTGAGCCAAAAAAATTTTTTAAATATGCTGAGACCACTAACTATACCTTAGAGTAGTCTTTTAGATTTTTCCTATTTTAAAACTTAACCATACACTGTAAGTTTTCTAATATTTTTAATTTTTAAAAATCTTTAAAGCCTATCGATTCTAAAAATTTTACATTTACGTCCAATTTCAAAACTTTTCCGTCCAAAAAATTTTGTAATTTAAGGCCAATTTTAAAAAGGAAATAATTTTTTGGTTTTTTTTTTGTTTTTTGAAAAACTATAAAACGGATAAGTTTTCCGTATGCAAAAAGTTAAATAAAAATCAAACCTTAGCTTTGTAAAATTAATTAATACACAAGGAAAAGCAGATTAGATGTATAAACACAAGTTTTTAAAGTCAATATGTATATGCATGTACCCAGTAGTCGCGTGGTTTATATATGCAAATTGAGAACACGTTAAACTCACAGCATGAGTGTATGTATACGTTGAAAAATAAAAGGTGAATGTGTTTATGACGCAGGAGAAAAAAAAATGAGTCAAATGTAATTTATATTATATTATAGAGAACCTGAGAGTAATCTGACAAATCGCAACGTCATTACTACCAATTTGTTTTAACGAGAATTTTCAATTATGGATCGCAGTAATTAGAAAAAAAAAGTAATAAAAAATTACTTGTTTAAGTATGAAATCCAAGGGTTCGGAATTTTTTTTCATAAATGCTTTATCAGTATAATTTTTTAATGAAAAATACACAGTTAAGTTACTGTGTTCGAAATTTCAGGTAAAATCTAAATATTTAAATTTAAAATTCTTTTCTTTTTAGTTTTTTTTTTTTTTTTAATAAGTTTAAAATTATTTTTTCCTATACTATGGATTATCAAAAAGGTAAAAATTTAATTTCGCTTGAATGATATTAAATGGCTTCCAGTGCTTTCTTCGATTCGAGCTTAAATTAAAAACAAATTATCTAAATTTTGCATTTCCCTTAAAATCACATGAATTTAACTGTGCAGTTTCCTTTAAATAGTACAAAGTTCAATAGAAGCAGAGCCTATATGAGTTAAGGTGAACTTATGAGTTACCAAACATAACCAAGAACTCGCCAAGAACATAACTGCAAATAGACAAAACTACTTATGTAAGGGCAGCATTGAGTCTAATGATAAGAGCCTTATAGGTGATCTAAACTAGCCTCGGCAACTTAAAAATCTCCAGGAAAAATTTTTGTCTCCACATGAATATATCTCCTTGAACATATTCCTTGATTGGTAGGTAAAAAATCTTGATTCAACCTCAGGGACTATTAATTTTTGGAACGTGGGTAAAAAAGATGTAACTACACAGAAATTTGGCTAGCAAATATAGCCAATTTACAAAATAGCACCCTTGAAAAATTTATACGAAAAAAGTTACGGTGGTCAATTTGAATTAAGTGTGACATAAGAGCTATTTTCTATTTTTAAGTTGACCCTTCGTAGCTTTTTACAGATCAATTTTTTAAAAGTATGCTATTTTGTAAATTGACTATATTTTGCATCTATATTTACTAGCTCGGTGCCTACGTATTTGAAAGTTTTTCACCTAGGAGCTAAACATTTTTAACTTCTCTTCGCTCAGGTCAGATCAGGTTTTTAGAAACCAATTGGTAATTACATGGATATCCTAAATTTTCATTCATATAACATCTTTTGGAGAAATTTGAGAGCAAGCTTCTTTCTATAAACTGTTTTCTGTTACTAAAAATGCTTTTAAGACAAAATTAATTTCATGAAAATTCAAAAAACTTGATTTGTAATACTCCAAACCATGAAAATCTGAAATTCCGAATGGAGAAATAAAAATAAAATCAGTATACTTTTTACTATTTTTTCAGAAATTTCTGAAATTTTCATGTGTGTGTATAGCATGTAATTATAATTACATAGGATTAATAACAAGAAAAATTAGAAAAATTAACAAGATGTATTGAAAATACCAATAATCATGCCTTTGTATAGTTTTCCAAACTTTCTTCTAATTCTCTAAATTGTATTTATATTATCGCGATGCTACTTTATTCAAAATTTTACTGCAATGAATTTAAAAACTAATATTAATTATTTATCAAGGGTTATTAAATCTATGAAATCAATCAAGTCACTATTACTTTAAAAAAGCAAAGTTGAGGCCGAAAGCATTAAAATTTCTGTATGTATAAATACCTAGCGTAATAAAATTTGGAATTTAAAAAAGAGTAAAATATATAAGTTTACGTTCTAAAAATGATGAATATATACCATGATTACAAAGTACGTGAGAATCTCGTTAAATTTTATTACACTTTAAATTTATTGTCTTAAGAACATAATACGAAGATAATGAGTTTACGTTTTAAGTAATGATATATATATATATATATATTCTATTCGTATAGGTGTAATCAATCGTCGCTTGGTGATGTATAAAAAGGAACATTATTTGTCATTCCAACAGTAATAAAAAGTTACTGTATTTTTTTTTAAAAGATAATCCAGTTTTTATTAAAAAAGAAAAATTCTTTGCAATAAAAATCAAAGGAAATATAAATTTTTAAATATACGTAAATTTTTGAACTTTTTTAATGGGAATATTAAAAAAAAAATTTTTTTTCTATTAATTTAATTACATAATAAAAATAATAATTAATTTTAATATGCGCACTTATGTCGTATAATAATAATATTTACTTTGAAATATATTAAATTATAATTTCCTTTCTAAAAGTACAAAACATTTTCCTTTAACGTCCCTTTTTATTAGACTTTAGATGTAAAACCCAAGTATACATAATAGTGCAATTGGCAGTAGGAGGAGTTGAAAATTATTGTGTTAAATTATAATCCTGAAATTTTCTTTTAGTTGTATTTAGTTTATATATTTTATAAGTACTTTTTGGAAATTTTCTGAGTGTCATATAAGAATATAAAAAGAATATAAAAAACGTAGAGTTATTTACTTTTTTAGAATTACGAGTTTTTTATTCTGATCTTCTAAAAGTAGCACATTTTTTAGAGAGGGGTTTATTTGTTAAAAATATGAGTATCCTAGAGTTTTTAGGTTGTCCCTGGTCAAAATTTTTTATAAAAGCGGATTTTGAAAAAAATGCTATAACTCACAGATCTATGAGCTTGCTTCTCGCTGAAGCAAATTATAAAGTTAGAATTTGAGAAAGTTACAGTATTCAATATATTTTTTGAAATTTTTTTTTCTTTTTTTTGTGTTATTAAATACAAAATTGAACTTAAACTGGAGAGTTGATTTGTCAACATAAATACAATTATTTAATTTTAAAAAAATGTATTTTTTCCTCTTCAGGCATGAAACTTGGACGTAAAAATTATCACGAAATTTTTAGTAATAGTTTTACGCCTAGGCAACCCATAAATATTCTAAACACCAAGGGCGAAAAATTTTAAACACTAGCGTAAAAACTTATCACTCGTGCCTGGATTCTTTCGTGCTAGTACTGAAACTTTTATTTAAATAAACCAAAAATATCCATTTTAAAAAAATATTTTTTGAACAAGCCTCAAGCCGAAAAAAAATGATAAAAATAACCAAGATTTATTTATTTTGAAAATTTAATAATATTTAACATAAAATTGTTATATTTTTATTTAAAAATAGAATAAAAAAAACAATTCTTTTCTATTATTTAAGAAGATTTACTTAAGCTGATTCAACTTATTTATAAAAACAACTAACATAAATATAGTTTTTTGTACTTTATATTCTCTACTTTTTTTTAAGTTATAAAAGCTCTACTTTTTTATGAATTATCTGTAATAATTTTTCCAGATAAATTCTGAAAATTTATTTATTTTCTTTTTTTTTTTTAAAGAAAGTTATGTAGTTTTTATGTCATAAAAAAATAATTTCAATGAAATTAATTAAAAAAAATTTTGAAACGTTAAAAATTACAATAACAAAATGTTAAATCGTAAAAATTTACTGATAAGCATAAAAATGAACTTTGTAATTTCCGCTCGTTAAATTTCTTGCTTCAGAAAATTTACTTATATATTATACCACTTGGATTGTTCATTATTAATTATATTTAATTTTTATTTGAATTTTTATGTCTTTTTTTTATTTTTAGACTTATGTAACTTTTTCTTTAAGAATGTCTTTATTAAAACGTACAATAATAAAAAAAAGATGATAATATCAGATATATATATATATGAGCTAACTTAAAGTAAGTGTATTTAAATCACGTGAAGTGACAAACACAGAAAAGCCATTAAATGCAGAGACAGATATCAAAGGGACTAGACCCTTCCTTTAGAACAATTATGCGTTTTCACTGCTACAAACAATAGTGGTTTCTGTTTTTTATTCAACTTTATATTTTATAGTTATTTATACATACATAAATTTTATACTTTTATATACTTTTACGATTACTTTTTAACTTTGGTATACTTGCTAAGAACTTGTAATATAAAATAAGTATTACTCAAAGGACTAGGGCATTTTTTAACATAGACAGGGGAGTATTTTATAATTCAGAAAATTAGTAACTTTAACTTTTACTGCATCTTGGTCCAATAATTACTCGTTAGGGTAGGCCTGTACCCCTATTTCGCAACCTTTTTTATTTATCGGTTAATCCACAAAATTTTTGCAAAGAATTTTTTTGTTTATTGACTCGCTGACTACGAATATGAAATTCAATTTAATCGAAAATGGTCCAGTTGTCCAATAGGAATTTTTAGGTTATATTTTGTCGATTATTTAACATTTTTATAAGTTACTTGTATTTTTTGGATTCCTATTTACAAATCCGATACCCATTTTTATTAAAATTTTAAGTTATTTTTTGCTGTTGGTTTTTTCAATATTTTCTCTTGTAGGCAACTAGAAAATTTCAGATAAAAACAGGTATGATATCAGTTTTCAAGGACCCAAAAAACATAAATAAAAGATAAAAATGTATAAAACCTAACCTCAAAACTCCTATTGTGGACAACTGAACCTTATTTAGAAAAAACGGATTTCATATTCGTATTTAGCTACCCAAAGAATTTTGGTGTTCATGAGAAAATTTTATGGACTACGAAATAGGAGTTCAGACCTACACTACGTACTGTGTAACAAAACATTGAACGTTCTGTGCATACAAGTTGCTTGTACTTGTAAATTTTATTTTTAATAAAAATTTTCTCTCATAAACATTATTTTTATACTTTGATATTACAAATCATTTTAAATCACTATTAAATAAAAAAAATGAAAAAAATTCATAAAGACGTACAAAGCACTAAAAATTTATATAATAAGAAGTGCGTTAAAAAAAAAAAAAAAAAAATATTTTTCCCTAACATAAAGTAAAATAAATCACAGAAGTGATAAACCGACAATAACTCTATGTCGACACTGCTTCATACCTAATCCTCAAGCTATGTCTGCAAAATCCTCTTCTCGTCTGCGGCTTATCTTCGTGCGGTTATTCATTCTCCATTACAAAGGCTACTCGTCTTGTAATTCCCTTCGTTGTAAGCTAAGCGCAAGAATATTATCCTTCATATATATTATAATATAATAATAATAGTAGAATGAAAATAAATTTTCAACTTTTTTTCATTCTTTTTTTAATTTATGTATTTAAATTATTTTTTTTATAAAATTTAACTTATACCATTTTTAATTATAAAAATTAAGTACATAAGAAAATAATAACTTTTTGGCACATTATTTTAAATTAAAGTTGTTAAATTTATTAAGAGCAAAAAAAAATAAAAGAAATTATCATAAAATCTTTTTTTTTTCAAATAACTTTTATAATTGAGAATTAAATTATAACTATTGGAAAGAGCGTCAACAGTGATAATTAAGCTTCTCCCTAAAAAACAAGAATATAAAAAAGAAAGAAAGAAAAAAAAATGTATAAAAAATGCCGGCTGCGTCGTCGTCTAGAGAGTAAGAGAAATCAGGAAAAACAAAATTTATTTCAAGTAATTATCACAGTTACACTATTAATCTTTCAAAATAGTTTGGGGACGTGTATATTGGCAATTAACACGTGAGTGTTGATGCCAAAAAGTTTATACAGTGTTCTACGTACGAAATTTATAAAAAAATATATATTTTTTATTATTTTTTTAGAAAATTTATCGTACACAGAAATTATACGCATAAATAAGAATAAATTTATTAATGAATAATTAATTTAAAAAAAGTAACGTCAAAAATGAAATTAAAATAGCTTCGATATATATTCTTGACATAAAATAAAGTTACATTGAACGTAAGTTTATATATGTAATGCAATTTAAATTAATTATCTCGAAACTAAAATCTCTGAATGAATAGTAGAAGGAATCTTTTGAATGGCTAAAAACAATTTTCAGTTCGCATAGAAACAGCTGCATTAGGTCACCGTTCTCAATTTTACTTTTGCCACAATTCAAGCATCATCATCATCATCGTATGTATTTATATAAAGCGTGACCATTTGTATACATAATTAAATTAGACAAAGTGCAATACGTTGTATAAAGAGAAATGGTTGCATGTAGAAATGCATGAAGCTAAACGAAACTTTACATGTCAAAAATTTTCTATTCAAATAAAATCATCACTTCTTTAAACTTGTCACCTACAAAGTCGAAGTTTACTTACGTCAAGATATAAAACTTTTTAGTTTTAAATTATATGTCTTCTTGTCGTGTAACTTATTATTCAACACTAATAATAAAACTACATTTTAAAAAAATATATATTTAACTTCTTCAAGGCTCTTAAGAAATTATAATAGAAACAATAATTAATAGAAATTACAAATAAACAGAAAACTTTTTTATGCTAAAAGTATATTTAGATATTGGTAAAATTTTTTTTAAAGATTTTGGTATTTCTATAAAAATGTTTAACCAAATTATACTGATTCAAATTTCTAGAAGTACGTGAAGGTCAAAATGAGAAGATGGGTCAAATTTAATTACTTTGTGGGTCTTCAATCACAATATCGTACAGTTTGATTTTTAACAACCACTTTATATGACCTATCTGCACGAATGGAAAATTGCTAACCCATACTAAAAATTTTTTGCTAAACCAAAAATTGTTTTTATTTATCTCATAAAGTGTGCCAAAATAAGTTGATTTCTTACAAAATTCATCATGTTGTATACGAGATGTTACTTTTTTATTTTTTAAAGTTATCCTGTAAATAAATTCTCCATAAGAACCTACTGAAATGGACCAGGTGAGAAAGTGGACCATATTTTTTTATATCTGCAAATTATTCACCAGAATAAAAAGACTTTTTCTTCTCTATCTCTTTAAAAGTCAACAACTAAAATCAAAAATGATTTTTTCTTGTCAGTGGCCAGCAAGGACTTAATTTGCGGCCAGAAAAAACGTTTTTTCTCTCTACTAACACAGAAAAATTTTATACAACCCTTGTCCATAAGTAATGAATGCCCCAAATCGCAGTTTACTTGGTATAGGAAAGTTATTTACGTATCATTTGGGCAATACTATACTTTTCTGGTCAAGAGTAAAATATCATAAATAAACTATTTAATAATTTCAAAATATTTTTATTATACGAACTAAACTTCGTGGCCTTAAATTTGGCTATCATATAATAGCAACAGCTCTCCATAATATAGTTCTATTTCTCACCATAACCATATCATTTGGTGATTTTATAAAAAAAATTTTTATTGGGGTAAGTCTAAAATGGTTATGCTCTTGGAGAAAATCAATTATGTATTAATGCCATATTTATTAATTTTTTTAATAAAGCAAAAGTTTATGCAAATAAAAGGTATTTTTGGCCAGTATACAAATATAAATCTGGAAACAATTCAAAATCCATTTTTCACTTGCTTAAGTCTTTTTTCGAAATTCGACTTTGTATTTCCAGGAAACTTTCGTTATATTCTCATAAATACTTGCATTTTAAAAGACTATTTTCCAAAAAAAGGTAAATGCAAAAATAATTATGGTTTTTACAACCAGTTTAAGCCTGAGTATGCTTATAAAAGACTATTTAACTTACAAAATTAAGAATATTTTAGTGCGAATTTCCAAGCAGTTCGTTTTTCAAAACTAAATGCTGCTAATGGCTTAAAAGTCTTAGAACAAAATCATGATTATTTTTTCTCTCAAGGTATTGGTGATACCACTAGGTACTAAATACTAAGTAATTTAATTGTTTAGTTAATTTTTTTTATGCAAATTATTTATATGTAATTTTTTTTTTCAAGTAAGTTTACTTAATATTCCTTCTAATAATAAAATTTAAAGGAACTTAGTATTTAAGAAAAAAAAAAAACTCAAGTGAAACCCAAAATCTTTTAATTATTTTTATAGCTTTATAATTAAAATAAAAATTAATTTATTTTCAGCTAAAATAAAAATAAAGCTTTTACATAAAAAAAAGAAGTTTATTATTATACCTATTCTATTAATCCAGACTATATAAAAAGTATTATCAAGAATAAAATGCAATTCACATCTCAACATAAAGAATAGATTAACAAAATTAACGCAGCGTGAATCTAAACACGTCGACACCTCTATTAAACTGCATAAAAATGTATATATTCATTTCTTTATATTCTTTGCTTTTCTATTCTCTTTTATATAGAAAATTACAAAAGATGCTCAAGATGATCTAAGCACCCTATGCTGAAAACATCAAAAGCTCTTAACAATATACTTTTGTAAAAGCTTTATCCCAACAAAATTTCCGGAACTAGACTCTTTCTGGACCAAAAGATATTATTCATAGTGTAGCTTACAAAAAAAAAAGTTGGAATAAAAAATGCACATGGATAAAACTAGAAAAAATAAAATATGTAGGGAAGTTCCCGCAATCTTGTGCGTGACTTTCTTAGAACCACAAAAAGATATTCATGCAAGCTTTTCTCTTCGTTTTTTCTTTTAGTATATTTATAATTAATATTCTTGGAAAGGCGATAATAGCTTATATGTATACTTTGTATAAAAATACTGTATATGCAAACCTACTACTATATAGTTTTTAAAATTTATTTTTGTGTGTGTAATCATCACGGTTGAACCACCAAACAAAATTACAAAAAAAGCGATTTCAAATCGATTTTTATGTAAAAAAGGAAAGTATTAACAAAAAAAAACGATGTGAAAATATCTGCAAATGACAAAGGATATAAAGTCAATTTTTACCACTATTTTCAAAAAACTAGAATTTTTTACAAAGACTACTGCGGAATAAGGTATGGTTTCTGACCCCAGCATATTTTTCGAATTCTTTTGGCTCAATTTGTGATGTTTTATGATAAAAAATAAGATTCCAAGGCTTGGAACCCCCTCCTCTACCCTCCTAAGTTCACGGGGGAAGATTCAAATGTATTTTTTACTCCAAAATTAATACCTTCGGACTGAATCATCCGATTAGGGCGTGATTGGTGTCAAAACTTTTGTTTTGGAAAATTACACCCAAAAAAGTTTTTTTTTATTTTTTGTTTTTTTTTTTTGAGGTTAAAACGTCATTTTTAGTCTTTTTGACGGTCTAAAAGTTGAGATATCTCGAGACAGAGAAAAAACTAGTTTTTTTCACGCACAGGGAAACTTTGCCTATGATTACTTTTTAATATGCCATCAGAAAAATGTCAACATTTACGATGCGTCACTGACGACTATGTAAAAGAAATCGTGTTTTATTTTTTGCTTATTTTATCATACCATCATAATATTTGATTTTAAATCTAAAATTAGCTCGAAAATTAGCTTTTTTATGATCTTTTTTATGTTTTTCTTGATATCTATATTTACTTAACCCATTAAGTCCGAAGGCCTTTTTTACGTGTCGATTTGTAAACCGCTTCAAAAAATATATTAAATACTAGAAATTATAAATAAAATGATGGTTCCTTAAGTAAAAAGAGTTGCTTTTTAAGAATCCGAGGTCAGATTTTCGATTTAGACTTCTGGAAAGTCAGTGCAGCGGGTCAAAGTTGGCCAAAATTATAAAAAAAACGTTTCGTAAAAGCCCTGATTATTATGTTACAAAACGCTGTAATTTTACAAAAAACCGATACATTTTTATTTATTTAATGTTTAGAACTTATATGTTCAACGCGAGAAAAAATTTCCAAAATGGTGGATGTCAAATTTTGAGGAAAATTTGTTGGAAAAGTTAATAATGTTAAAATTAAAGATAATATACGAGTAAGTATAAGATACTTTTTTATGGACTCTGGATGCGAATGAAAAATTATATTTTCACTTTCCAAAATTAAATTTTTTTCTTGTGGTGAAAATGTAAGTTCTAAACATTAAATAAATGTAAATGTATCGGTTTTTTGTAAAATTACAGCGTTTTGTAACATAATAATCAGGTCTTTTACGTAACGTTTTTTTTATAATTTTGGCCAACTTTGACCCGCTGTACTGATTTTCCAGAAGTCTAAATCGAAAATTTGACCTCAGATTCTTAAAAAGCAACTCTTTTTACTTAAGGGACCATCATTTTATTTATAATTTCTAGTATTTAATATATTTTTTGAAGCGGTTTACAAATCGACACGTAAAAAAGGCCTTCGGACTTAATGGGTTAAGGGCTTCATTCCTAAAATCGCTTTTAATTTTCGCAATCAAATAGCTATTTTTCGCTATAAAAAAAAGATCAACTTTTTAAATTAAAAAAAAATAATTGATGATACACATTGCTGATGCATTTCTTTGAGTTCCGTAGACCATATAAAGTGACGAAAAAGTTAGGAACACAAAAAATTTTGCTCGCCCCATAGTTTTTTTTGAGTTGGAAGGCTCAGAATCACGTTATTTCAATATTTAAAAATAACCAATTTTAAAATTTTTTTTTTATAAATTAAAATTATTTTTTAAATGATGGATTTATGTTTTTTGTTTCTAACTTCTTTGTGACTTTATATGGTCTAAGGAACTCAAAGAAACGCTTTAGCAAGGTGTGCCTTCAATTTTTTTTCTTTAAAAAGTTGATCATCCAAAGCGCAATTTCTTTTTCATTTTTCTGTGGATTTTCTATATATTTATTATTATTTTCTATTATTTTCTATATAGTTGAATAATAAATTTTGTAATTATTTTTGAATTTAATACAGGCATCCCGCCTTGTACGCGGTTTTTACATGCGTGGTTTTGCTCTTACGCGGTTTTCGAATTGCAGCTTTTCCGCCCTATACGCGGATTTTTCCCTCCTTTTACACGATTTTAATTTTGAATTTAATTTTTAAAATTTAAAGTAAAATTTTTTAAATTATTTTTTTTTTTATTTACTCAAACATGACCAAATTTAAAGAAAATTTGAAAATTAACAAAATTTAAGTTTTGAAAGTCTATTTTTTTTTTTTTTAAATTATGACATCAAATAAAAAATTACTTGTACAAAAGAAAGAAAGAAATGTTTTGAACGATGCTGATAAAATTAAAATAATAAATTTACTCAAAAATGATGAAAAAGTGATGAATGTTGATAGAAAATTAGGGATTAATAAATCTTCAATTCGTACAATAAGAGCCAACAAAGATAAAACAAGAGCAGCCGAAAAAAACGCTAAAAATTTGAGCTAGAGATATAATCTTTGACACAGAGTCTATTTTTAAAAAACGCTCATAAATTTTCAGAATTTTAGAGTGACTCAAATTTTAGGGGAACATTTCTCCCCCCCTCCTCCATAACAATGAGATATAAACTAAATTTTTGGTACGTTATCAGAAAGCTTGCTAGAGTAAAGTGTAAGATTTTAGCCTAGTTTTAAGAGAATCACCCATGTGCTTTCCGATACCATCTTTTTGTGTATACACTGTCAGTTTGTCACGTTTGAATTTTACTAAATTCCTTGGAAATTCAAGCGAACAAAACTTATTCAATCATGAAATTATATGATGATTTTCATATTTCAATTTTTATTTTAATCAATATTTGCCAATGTAGCAGCTGGGCAGAAAATTCAAGCGCTACAGCCTTTAAAAATGTGTAATAACTAGCAAAAATCATTTAAGTTATTGACCAAAAAAAACTTAAAGTAATCTTTTTAAAAAGAAACTTTAAATAGAAAGCAAATACGTTATCATTTAATCTGGGTGAAAACATAAAAAAGAAAGATTCGATCTTTGGCAACAGTTTTTAGTACAAGTTTATGCTTTGAGCATAAGATTTAATTAAGAAAAATAATATATATTTAGTGCCTTAAGCACATATGTGCAAGTAATTATTTATATATTGACGAAGATGTTTTAAAGTAAAAATTTTTTGTTGTTTTGTGTATCGCCCATTTTTTAGTAAATTAAAATCTTGTTGTTTCTTTGTTTGTGATAAATAGATTTTTTACTTTTATAAAGTAATAATATCGTAAACTAGTTAATAAACGTATGATTAAGGAGATATTTTCGAATTAATTTTTAAAAATTTTCCACAAAATTTATATCTGTCAGTTAAATAAATAAATAAAGAAAACTATTTATTTAAATTAATACATTTTATTTAAGTTTTATCCATTCAAAATTAAATTAATGGTCGGTAGAAATACAGATGCAAATGATTGTGGTTTAATTTTCAAGTAAATGGATATTTTAACAAATAAATTCTTGAACTACCCCAAATTTTATGCGCATAGCAAACCTTATGACATACTTTAGTTTTACTTTTTGATTTAAAATATCTTGTATTTTAAATTTAATTCTATAAATTATTTTAAAAAACCTTGTAATATGAGTACAAAAAAACGAAACATAACTGCAGAACCTAAATTATTCGCAGAAAAATGATAATTTACAAAATTGGTTTCCAAAAAAAAAAAAAAATGATGTGCACGTTCAAGTCAGCTACCTTTTCACAAATTTATATATTAGTCTGGCACTTAAAAAATGTATTTTTAAACGCTCCTGGTGAATGAAGGTTCCGTTTTCTAAAAAAATAATGCTTTTCAAACATTAGAGCTTGAGACCACTTCAAAATTATACAAATTAATGCATGGGCTCACATAAAGCCATGGATTCATAAAGCTAATTCTCAACCTCTTGACAGACAAATTATTTATTGACACAATGTAAAGACAATTTTAAAACTCTTATACCTTAGATTTTTTATTTTTCCAGGAAATGGAAAAATATTTATTCCGAAGCTTTCAGAAAAAAAGAAATTTATTTTTAAGGGACAGCCTAATATTATCCTTCAACTTTCTTAGATTCACAAAAAAAATAGAACATTTTTGAAAAATTAGTAAATTTTCGAAAATAATCGTAAATTTACTAAATTTAAACAAATTCGAGAATTCTCGATTTTTTCTTGTGAATTTATGAAAAAATTTGTAAATTAGCAAATATTTTTTGTAACTTTTCGAAAATAAATTGTAAATCATCAATTTTTCTCGTGAATTTACAAAAAGAAATCGGAAATACTCAAATTTTTAGTTAATATACTAAATTTAGTAAGTTTACGATTTTTTTCGAAAAATTACTAATTTTTTGAAAAAATTCTTTTTTTTTGTGAATCTAAGAAATTTACTTTTTACAGTGTATATTTGTTTGTTTGTCCGAATGCTAAACACGGGAACATGATAAAACCTAGAGACATTGTTGATTACGGTATAAGTAGGCGAAAAGCACTAAGAAAAACATTGGCAAGGTTTCATTTTAATTGATAACGACAAAAGCTTTTGATGTTACAAAAACTGATTTCCCATGAAAATGATTTTATTCAATTTTTATTCAATTTTTAAAAAAATACCAAAAAACTGAAAGGTAAGGAAAAATTTTACTGTAAAAAGGCTTTCATTTGATTCAAGAGTATTTTTTACGAATCCTCATAAATTGTCAAGTTAATCGATTTTTATGATTCAGTAAATTTTAGATAATACTTCGGGTAAAAAAGTTTAATACTAAGTAAACTAAAACAAAATTACTTTAGAAAAATCAAGTTGGAGGGATCCAGCGGTTTGAAGCCCTGTGAAACCATGGTGGGTGCCGAAGGGAGTGAAGCGAGCTTGAAGCAGATAGTACACATTTATGTATATGTAAATATTTGTGTAAAATATTATATATAAATCTGAATTACTGAAGGAAGTGCGGGTGTAACGTTAATAGGGACTAAATAATTTCCTACATTGTTCTCAAGGTTTGCTTAAGGTGCGTGTCGCCTTGTCTCCAAGAATTTCTGCTTTATTGTCACGGATGCCGAACGACCCTTTCGCTCGATAAACTAATACTTATCTATGTACACACCCATACAATTATATGCATATTATATTGTGAGAATGAAAGAAAGCATTCAAATAATAATCGAAAATCTTAATTAAATTTTAAAATTCAACAACTTTAAATTTATTTTTAATGGTTCTTTCAGAAAATAATTAGCAGTTACGTAGTGAACGGTATTTTTTCTGAATTGTGAGTGAATATTATAGAAGTTTTTTTCAAAAAAACTGAAATTTAATTAACGAAAAGGTTTTAAAAAAATTTTTTTTTAATTTAAGAATATAAAAAATTCAACTTTCTTAAGCTTGACAAATATAGTAAAAATAATCTCAAAAATAATGCAGGCACAGAACCAGAAGTTAAAGTTCTTTGCTCTATAAAAAAACCTTTTCATAGAAAACTCTTGTTTAATGTGTGTGTTTAATTTATTTGTATACTTTGTGCTAACAAATTAAAAATAAAAAATTTTATACAGTTGTAGAGAAATCTGAAAACTTTTATTTTACAGCAAATGTCATTTTTTTTTCATTTTTGAAAGTTACGTAAGTATGTTAATATATAATTTAATTTTAACTTGCTAAATTTTTATTTGGTCACGTGATTTTGGCGGGAAATGTGAAACCTATAAAAAGTGATTTTTTTGATAACTTTCTGAGTCGTGTTTTTAACCATCAAAGCATTTCAAAAAACAACTTTTTTCACCAAGTTTGAGCCTCCTAAGAAGCGTAAAATTTGAAATATTTAGATTTGTGCGATTTAGTCCTAAAATAGTGAATGCAGCCAACTAAAGGCGAAATTTTGAAAAACTAATTTCAAATTTGAATGTAAAAAAATTTAAAAAATAGTATGAAATTTCTAAATTGATAATGCTGACATTATTAAAATAAATTGACATTAAATAAACTGACATAAATTCATTAAAAATAAAGATTGGCAGGCAAGTAAATTACCTTCCGAGGCGAAACCGAGGATGGTAAACTGCGATTTGGGGCATTCTTTTTTTATAACCAAGGGTTGTTTACGATAAAAATCGTACTTTCGTTGCCACTGTCCAGAAAAAAATTTTTACAAAGATTCAAAAAAAAAAAAAATATCACTATTTAAAAGAACGAATAATTTTTTTATTTATATTAAGAAAAAAAGAAGATAATTATCTTAATGGATTTTATTTATTTCAAAAAAATAAAAAGAAAAAAACTTTTAAATATAAATGTAAAATTATTTAAATACTAAAAAAATATTTTTTTTTACATTAAATTGAAATTAAAAACAAAAAAAAAAAGTATAAAATTGCATGAAAAAATAATATACTAATGAAAACATCAATTTACATTTCTTTATATAGTTACTCTTTTTTATTACGATAATTAAGATCTCTATCTTTATTAATAATTTACCATTTCATTCATCGTTAAAACTAAAAATCTAAAAAAAAAAATTTAATTAAAAATGGACTTTTTTATGAAAAGGATCATAATTTATAAAGTGCATTGAATTTATTTTTATAAATATTTTATATAAATTTATTTTAATATATAAATTCATTAAAAATATTTAATAGTATAAATAACTGTCTCTGTAATTATATTTTTATTTAAATTTTAACTGAAAATGAATTAATCAAAGAAAAATTCGTTTAAATAAGTAAAAAAAAATAATTTTTTAAAAACTTGGTCATAAAATAAGTATTAAGCCAAAGTCGACAAATATCAGTAATAGAGTCGAGTCACGGACTCTTGAAATCACGTATTTTAAAATTGTACGGGATGTCGTTATAAAACGCTACCATGTTGCGTATACTTTAGCCTACTCTATAATTTTACCGCCTTGCCAATCAATGTTTTTTTGTTTATATATTTATCATATATGTGACTTTTACTTTCTATATTTAAAAAATAAAATTTTAACCATGATCTTTTTTAAAATTTTCAATGGAATTGCAAATATTTTTAAAAAAATAATATGAGTTCCTATGTGAACGCACTCACGTGTGGATTCATGCATTTATATTGCGTCACACGTGAGAAAGTTTTAAGTATAGACTATAATATCAATGGGACAACATGTGCAAGTCACACATCATGAGGTGTCTAAAATAAATAAAATATTATTGAGAATAAAATGTGCTTTATTTATATGTATTTAAATTTATCAGTCTACTATACTTTGACGTTGCAGACGAACAAAAAATAATAAATTTTTTAAAAATTAGAAGTTTTTTTTTTTTAGCAAAGATCATATCTTGTGAATACATTATTAAAATTTTCTTGCATACAAAAAGAATAACATGCATTTATGATTTAAATATAATGCGATGCGAAATATTCTATATTTTTTTTTTACTGTTATTTATGCAATTTTGTACACGTTTATTCTAAATTCAAAAAAAAAGAACATTTTTTTTTGCAAAAAAAATTAAAATAATAAGATTGTAACATGTTACATAGTTTACACTGTGAAATTTTGCTGCTTGAATTTTCAAGAAAAAATTGAAGAAGAAATTAAATATTCTAGTAAATTTAAAATGACTTTTAATTTTAAAATTTAAACGAATCTCTTAAAATTTACTTAAATTTATGAATTTTCAAGAATTTGCTTAAAGAGGCTCTTCACTCACTGAGTTACACATTTTGAACTATATTTACTTAAAATATTAATTTCTCAACTATCAAGTCGATGTCATAAGCAATTTGGTATTAGATAATG
Source organism: Anagrus nilaparvatae (assembly GCA_022575985.1). Lineage (NCBI taxonomy): Eukaryota > Metazoa > Arthropoda > Insecta > Hymenoptera > Mymaridae > Anagrus > Anagrus nilaparvatae. Next base: position 12,377,697 of record JAKSXM010000002.1, on the reverse strand, counting down.
AACACAAAATTTTTTTTTTTAACATGGAACATGTTTATAGGGAGGGGGTACTTCAGAACTTGAAAATTAAGGGGGGGGGTCAAATTTGTCCTATTTAAGGGGGGGGGGTCAAATAAGACTTAGAATAATTAGGGAAGTATATATAAATAAATAAAATACTTTTAAAAGACTTTGAAAAATCTGGGCTTAAGGACTTTGGATAATACAGGTTTATGGAGTTAGAATAATATCGATTTAGGGACTTGGAATAATTCAGGTTCAGGGACTTATAATAATTCAGGTTTAGAGAATCAAAATAGTTTGGGTTTAGAATCTTAACAACTAGTAAGGTGATAATTACAAATTACAACAATAGAAAATTTTATTGAAATGTTGAGTAACATTTGTATTATATCTAGTCCTCATTTGGAAGTAAACATGTTATAAGTAAACCGGTTATAAGGTTTTTAAGCTGATCTGGAATTTAAGGATCTCGAAACTTGGGTATTTATGACCAAAACTGTAACATGTTCATTAATAATACATTTTTAACCAAGGGAACAAAATAAAAGCATGTCCCAGATCGTACGTTAATGGTAAACTGCAATCTGGGCCATTCTTTTTTCGCTCCCATGGATAAAACACAATTTTTCTTTTTCAATGGAAAGAAAGCGCATTTTTTTCGATCCCATTGTGGGGCGAAAATTGTATATTAAGTATCAAGGGCGCAAAATTTTAGCGCTAGTCTGAGCACTAGCACAAGTGCTCGGCAAAGCCGGGCACGAATGATATATAATTATACTAGTGCCTAAAGCTTTCGGCCCATGGTGCTTACGATATTTTTTGCCTACCTACGTGTATAACGTGAAGAAAATTTCTGTAACAAGTTTTGGGCACGAGTTTTACATCCGCGAGGACAAAAAGTGTTTTTGATCCGCTATAGGAAAACAAATAAACATTATCAACAATTTTTTGTTTAATTTTCCGGCACCAAATTGGGCAAAGTACCGACTTGATAGTTAAGAAATTATTATTTTAAGTAAATAAAGTTAAAATATGTTAGTTTAAAAATGTGTAACCCAGTGAATGAAGAGCCTCCTTTAGTTATCAAACATTTACTTTACAAGTCAAGCAAATCCTTAAGAATTCACCAATTCAAATTCTTAAGCATAAAATTTTAAAAATTCAGTGAAGAAAAATATAAAATATTTACATTTCCAAAATAAAATTTGAATTTCATATTTAAATATTTAAAATATTTTATTTGTCAGTTAAAAATAAATAAAAAAAAAATTATAGTAACAATGAAGTGTAAAAAAAATATAATGAAATAATAAATTTACTTAAAGTACTTAAATATAATAAATTTAACGAGTCCCAATAGTATTAAATTTGAAATTATACTGTGATTCTACTCTTATATAGTAGTTATAACATGAAAATCTAGCCAATTATATCCCTAGTGTTTGAATTTCTAGTTTAGAGGTTATACATTTTCACTTGGGATTTGTACGTACATGAAAATAACAAAAAAATACTTATTATAAAATATTTTAAAAATTTAGTATGTTTAAAGAGTTATATAATTTACAAAACAGATTCTTAAACTTTATTCTAAATTTTTTTAGTAACGAAGAAGAAACACAATCAAAAAAATCAAATCAATTGTTGCCAAAAACAGAAATTCAGTCAAACTACTATTTCCTCGTTTTTCTTTACATTGAAAATATTAAAATTATTACTGACCTCACCTTAAAATAAATATTTAAATTTCCTCTAGCACAAAATATACATAAAGTTCACTCATCCAGTTACCCAATCACACTCTAATTTGCCTAATTCTCAACCGCCAATTGTGTACTACAAACCCAGTTTTAAATTAAAATCAATTCCCTCGTAAAAAAATTCTTGGTTAATTATAAAAAATTGAATCTTGACTTAAATCCTATAATATTTTTCAAAGCTAAAAAGCTTATAAATTCATCCCTTAGTCTTAAAACTAGATTACCACAAAACACGAATAAATACTATTTTAACTTGACACATGATTTAAAGAGATTTGTATGTATAATTATGTTTTATCAAAAATATTAAATTATAATGCTAGAGGGAGTTTGAACCTCATTCTATCGGATTATATGTAAAAAAAATGAATAATAATAATTATCTACAGTTACACACATCAACCGATTTAATACAATTTTAAAAATACAATATAAAGCTTTTTATAAAATTGAGCTTTTATGAAAATCTATTATCACCTAATACATCAAATGAAAAACAATAGCTTTGGGCTTTTTTCAGTTTTGTGCATTGAAATATTTTTAAAATACATGGAAAAAATAAATTTCAAGCAGATATATTACAAAAAAAATAAAATAAAATTGATAACAGTTATAAATTAAAAATTTATCAAAAAAACCGTAATTTATACTTAATCAATCTTTTAATATAAAAATAATAAAAAATTTTTGCCAATACATGGTATTTTATTAATTAACATTATTTTTTTCTAATTAAAATAACCTAGACTAACATTTATTTATTGTAAATCCCTAGGTTACATACACTATATATATATGAATGAAAGACGGAAACGCCCATTCAAAGCGTTCACTCGTCCGTACCTCCGGTCTAAGATGAGTGCATACTATGACGGTAAAAGTAAATCCTTTGTGAAAATCATGGAACAATGAAAGAGAGGCTATATATAAATATATACATCATATTATTATATATATATATATAAGCGTCGCCTGGTATATGCAACTAGGACCTTCAAAAGTTCAATGAATATGACATCTTCTAAGAAAAAGATAATGACCCCTTGTAAAAATAATCACCTATCGACTTTATGAATCTTTGTATAGCTTTAACTGCAATATTGAAATAATAATAAACCGTAAATGCAAGTTTCTTCAATATAAGAAATTTTTAGCTAAAAAGTTTATTAAAAAATTTTAACTAGTTATAGGTATCAATTATTCCTGTGGTTAAATTTTGAAAATGTTTTTAATAAAATGAAAATTTTATTTTAAAACCTTATTAATGAATTCAAAGTTTACCCTCTTTATATTTGGAAAAAATTAACTTTTAAAAACGATTTAGTAAGTAGGTACTATGTTTTTTAACTTCATAAATTTTAATATGGTATTGCACTTGATATTGTAAGATTTTAGGCAAAAATGATATACTTAGAGCATTCTGTCTATTATTGACCAAGAAAATTAAAGATTCAAAGTATGCAAAAAATGATAATTAATACAGGGGTGATTTTAGATCAGATTATGAAATGGGATGATTACATTAAATATACATATATTATTAACAGAATTAAGGGTTGTTAAACGGTTGTTAAAAAAATGATCTATGATTTGTAGTAAAATATTCAATGTTATCTCAATATAGAAAGGGTTTGTCATGCCACCAGGAATGTGTTTACCTACTTTTTTGGTGCGAGTTACATGGATAAAAATATGGTGAAAATATTTTATTTGACTCACTGAACACGAATTCAGGGTCTATTTTGACCTAAAACTGACAGATTAATTATAATTAACAAATTATTGTGTGATTTTGCAATATTTTGCCATAATTTCTTAATAAATATTAATCCGGCACTATTAGATCAGAATAGACTCTGAACCCGTTTTAAACGAGTGCAGGAAATTTCGTGCCCAGTTTTACCCACGAGTATTACTCTTGGAGAGCAAACAGACTTTTTTTCTCTTTATAACAAAGTTTTATGATAATAAATGACACTCTATAATGTATAGAAAAAACTATACTATAGATAAACTAATTATATTTATTACCAGTGTTACAGAGAAATTTTGAATATTCACATTTTACCACGCATACAATTTTTCCTTGGATGGTAATTTACATGTGATCTTGGAAATTCTATACTTTTTTAGATGAACTATATCATAACTACTACTTTTCTTACTGAAATACTCTAAAATTTTATTACTCACTTTATCCTGATTATTAAAATTTTCTTTAACTAATGGATATGGAACTCACCTGGAACAGAAAAGAAAGGAAAATTAATACTTATCCATTACATGGACATTATATTATAAAATAATTTTTATTCTACTTTTTTTTAAATATAGAAACTTATAACGTATTTGAATAAGTACGCAGAACTTGAACATGTTTACGGGCTGTACTGTTGCAAATAAAGACACCTCCTGAACTGTGTACCTAGACTGAGAAAATTCTTGTCCGGGTATGTAATATTTCGATAACTTACTATTGATAACTTACTAACTTACTATTTTGAATGCAAAATTATTTGAAACATTTCACTATACTATTAAAAAATAAAAATTGTCTCAAGTCTAAAAAGCTGTTAAATAAATTTAACAGTAAATGGGTAAATTTTTTTTGAATAATTTTATAATAGTATAATGAAATGCTTAAAATAATTTTACATTCTGAATAGAAAATTTACTATCTGATAGTAATTCTATTAATTTCAAATCTTATTAAATTTATTTGGTTTTAATTTTATTCAAATTCTTTTAATTTTAATAACGTATTTCATTAATTAGTATAAAATTAATACAGTATAGTTAAATTATTACTCTGATAGTAATACCTAGTTAAGAATATTTACAGTGTACTAGAGTTGCCTGTTATTAGTTCTTAAAGCTAAATTATTTAATATTAATTTGAAGTTGTTCGTATATTGATCAGTACTGGGTGAGGGTTTGAAAAAACTGACTTATTTTAAAATTATGATGTATATTATCCAAGTTATACGTTTTACCTGATTTAAACTTTAAATTAATATTATATATTAAATTAAATATTAGTGATAATATTTACCAAAAAATTAAGTCGCACCTTACTTGTAATTAAATAATTCAAGTTTTCCGAGCTATAACAAATTGGATTTTAATAAACCAAGAATTACATCTAAATTCCCCAACATTAGAAAACGATCCAATTAATGAATTCACAACAGAAGGTTACATAACTTGTGCATTCCCGTATTTATTTCAAAGAATAGCAGACTTTTCACAAATTAGAGAAATAAAAGTTACTTTAGATCAATATTTCAAACATCTTATGAAATATAAAGATAAAATATTCGCACAAGATCCAAGATTCAGATTTTTTTGTTTAAATACCGCTATTCGCCATTGAATGTTACCAAAAGCAGGAATTTACGTGAACAAATCGAAATTACAAGAATGCACTATAGAACAATTAAAAAAAAAATTAGAAAAGGATAAAAACTTCTGGTAACATATTATGGTTTATTCTTCTAAAATAAGAACTATCAACAGTTATTGGTATCGACGGTGTGACGAACTTATTACCATGGTTAAACAGTTGAAAAAACCAACAATATTCTTTACATTTAGAGCTGCAGATCATCAATGGCATGATTTATATAAAATATTATGTCCAAATGAGGATCCAAATACTATAACTGACAATTGACGAAGAAATAATTGACGAAATGTCATTAATAGGTTTACGAACTTTATACCAAATAGAATCACGGTGTAGAGAAATTTTTGCTAATGAAATTGATGAACCATTCAGTGGATTAATAATCTACTTATTCGGCGATTATAACCAATTAGCATCCGTAGGAGATACAGCAATATTTAGTACAAAAAAACATACTGACAAAATGCAATCACAAGGAAAACTTGTTTTCAATGAGCTTCAGAAATACTTCTGTTTAAAAGATGCACACCGACAAGAAGGTAATCAAACGCCATACTCTAAATTGTTGGATGAAATTGCAAACGCAAAATTGTCCCAGGAAAATTATGAAGCCTTACATAACAGACGGAAAACCATAATACCAAAAAATGAATTAGATTGAAAATGCAATACACTTATATCCGAAATGCACAGAAGTAGATGCACATAACGAAAAATATTTAAAAAACACATGAAACACAGTAGCTCGCATTGTAGGTACAAATGTACCCAATATAGTCATGAGTTGTTCGGATGAAAAATTTTCAGGATTACAAAATATCCTATATTTATCTAAAAATTATCGTGTAATGTTAAGGGCAAACTTATGGACTGCTGGAGGTTTAATCAATGGTACTTTAGGTCATGTCAGAGAAATAATTTATTCTGACAATGATACACTGACAATCACCAAAAGCAATCATGGTAGAATTTGACAATTACCAAGGACCATATTTATATAAAAATTTGTTTCCGATAATTCTACTAACCTGAACATGGACGCATAATAAAATACAATGCAGTAGAACACAAATTCCACTTATGTTATCTTATTCGATAACAATACACAAGTCGCAAGGACAGAATATTCATAAAATATTTCTCCATATAGGAGACAGTGAGAAACAATTAGGCATAACTTACGTAAGATTAAGTAGAGTTAAATCAATTAACCATTTAATTTTAATAAAAGATTATAATAAATATAGATACGACTCTATTCGACTATGCGCTCCTTTTAAGGAAAACAAATGTTTTTACACAAATTAAAAAACCATATTTATTAAAATATCAACACACAATGATAGAAAAAAATTATATTTTATACATGAAATAATTCAATAAAGTGTTTTTTTTATTAAATTTATAAGCATTTATTTATTTATATCATTATTAATGAAAAAAACAGTAATTATTTTTATGTTAAATAATTTAAATTTAAAATGAAAGAACTTTTATTATTAATAATAATAGTATTACTTATCTTTTAAATTTTTTTTTCATAAGAAATCATAATTTAAAGCTTTATAAGGAATCATTAAATAAACCTATAAAATTACAGTGGCTTCGCTCAGTCTCACTAATATTAGCGGTAATCTAGTGATAAGTTATTTAAATTCAAGTGACTCAAAGTTCCGATATACTCAAACTATTTTAAGTCCCTAAAATGAAATTATTCTAACTTACTAAGAGACCTAATTTTTCTTTTTAGTTACATCTTTATACTCGTTCTATGGGACTTGCTGCCTGCGTTTTCCAAGTTATATTAAAATAACTATTTTAACTATTTTACTTCAGTCACTTCTGTCTTATTATTATAATTATTATAAGTTTTTCTTATCCCTGGGGCCGTTTGAAGATTTCCCACGTAGCTACTAACACGTTCTCACTCTGGATCTCATCGTGCATAGAAAAATCTTTTTCGCCTCATTATCATCTGCAAGTTAACATTCATTGCTAAATTAGTGTTAGCGATTTAGCTATAATCTTTGAACAAAATTTCCGTTTGATTTCTTCATTAAGCACATGACTACAATAAATTTAAAATCCGCTGTGACTTTTTATTTTAAAAACCGCAATGGTTTTTATCAAATAAAAATTAAAAAAGAAGATAAATAATCTGTAATTAACCTGAATCAAAGCATAAAATAAATTTTCATTTTTATTATTCATAAACTATTTCAAATTTTAAGTACTTATAATATCATTAACGGAATGTTATATGATAAGCTTTAAAAGCATGAAATAGCTCTCAAATAGCAATAGGGGGACTATGATTTCTGTAGGGTGTAAGTCTAGGTCAAGGACAACGACCTGATGCTTTGGGGTATTTCTCCCCTTGAAATTTCAAAGCTGCTGTGATGTGTTCTTTTTTATTTTCTCTCTCTCTATACACTATTTACACGTACATAAACATTCGTACATTTCTATACATCAAAACAGTTATCAAAGAAATAACTTTATTTTAACTTGGGTACTGTCAATTAAGAGATTATATTTTCTTCTTCCACTTTATACTATAAATTATAAAATGAAAATTCTTATAATTTTTTTGATAAATAATTAATTTTCTCATCATTTTATGGCCTTTATTCAGGTCCAGCTTCAACTTCTAATAATTTTTTTTCCTCTTTACAAAATAGTACAGAAATTATGATAAATTTTTAAAATTTCTTCTTCAAAAAAATCTTATGGAAGATGATACTCTAAAAAATAGGGACAATATATAAGCAGCTGACTCTCTCTCTCTCTCTTTTTTTTTAATTTTCTTATATGAAGTTTTGAGCCTTCTTTAAAGCTATGCTGCTACATTTGACTACACTCAAAATAACTGACACCCTTAGTCAATCCTAACTCTTCTATGGAAATTTTTGAAACTAACTTTTCTTTTTGGACTATATGATTCTTAAATCTATTAATGTATCTGATTTTGCCAGCTTGTCGACATTTTCATTTTCAGTTAACTCTTGGTGTGAAGAAAAATTATAAATTTTATACAAGTATCGCTAATGTTAAATTTATGCATTTTCTTTCTAATATCAAAAATAAGTGGGTTAGTTTGCGCATTAAAACTTGCGTGACTGAGAGTTTCTATTGCGCTAAGAGAATCTGTTATGATGACTATATTTTTATCCTTATTATCCAAGGCGTTATGCAGAGCTTCGTTGATTGCTGTACAATCTGCTGTAAATATTGATGCACGTTTGTTTAGGCTCAACGTGACTTATTTACCGGTCTTTGGATAGAAGCAAGCTAAACCTACTGATGTTACATCAGCGCTCTTGCTGCCATCAATATAAATATGTTATTACAAAATCGATAATCCTATGAAATCACGACAATACAGTAAAATTGTTAAATAATTAACATTTTTGTTATTAACAAATAACCCCAGTCAAAAAAAAAACTAAATAATTATATTTTAAGATACTTTTTTTATATGTTATAAATTTTTTATTAAAAACTGATCTCAGAAAATACTAAAATTTTCTATTTTAAAATGTCATCCCATAAGTATCACTTGTATAAGATGCTCAAAGAAGCAAAATTATTTTTAATTATTAAACAATGAAGGATTCACCCTAGGATCTTCAAACTTTCAGTATTTATTTTTTAATATGACTCCTTGTTATAAATAAATTTTTATTAAAACCTGAACTCAAACCAAAAAAAGAAGGTAACATCTAAATAAATTCTTCTTGAGTTAGAATTTAAACTAAATAATTAAGTGCTCCTAATATCATCAACAGTACTTTTCTCACAAAATATATAAATAATACATATAGGCTACATAGAAAATCCAATTTGTTATAGCTTGGAAAACTTGAGTTATTTTTAATTATAAGTAAGGCGCGACTTAATTTTTCGGTAAATTTAATCAATTCCTCGATATATACACTATAACGTTTATTCTGTTATTATTATTATTTTTTTTAATTTGCACTTAATATTTTTTTACACATCATTATATTTAAATAAATACACAATTTACAGAATAAAATTATAATAAATTCGATAGATAGTAACATAAAAAAATGGTATTAAAAAAAAAAAGGAGAAAAAAAATCCTCCTCGTCAATTTATTTTAATTACAGTTGATATACATAAATATATATAATCATAACACTTCTTATACCTAATAATTACCTAAATTTATTCACTATATATATATATATAAGCTTCTGTATTACACGTGTCATGCGCACGCGCTTATATTATATAAATCCTCTTTCGAAATTCTTTTTGACGCGAAGAGAGCTTCTGTATTAATTTTTTTTTCTTTCTTCTTTTCTTATTCATTCATTTACTAATCATCATCATCTTCTTCTTCTTTATCGTCTTTTTATTTCATTTTTTTTTTATATTTCAAAACGTCAATTATATATTGAATTCGTCGTTTATACGTTTATTATATGCACACGTAACCTGTAATCATTGCATTTTTTTGTTTTTTAAATTCTTCTTGCTTTTTTATGCGTTAATATGAAATACAAGAAGAATGTAAATAATTAATTACTAATAATTTTATTCAAAATTATCCAATTGATCTTCTTTTTTTTTTTTGCACAATGAAAGTTTTAATCTTAGGGCTGGTTTTGAAGATATGAAAATCATCTTTCGCTTCTAAAATTTAAAAACGAGAAGAAAATTTCTGTTTATTTGCTCTAAAATTCCGCCTTATGCTTAATCTATTAATCAAGAATGCCCTTGAAACCAAAACTTTTAGAAATCATTTTATAACATAGGCTACACAAACTAAGCATAGCAATCATCTATACAAGCTCAAAAATAACTTTTAAATTATAACATTCCACCCACTCATTTTATGAAAAAAAATGTAATACATTGTAACCTGACATTCAAACTGAATGTAAGTGCCATTCCACCTTACTTTTTTTACTCAAAACCTATTCATCTATATTAATAATCATAAAGTTAGTCAAGACTTATGACTCAATCCAGTGTACACCAATAAAAAGTATCAACAAATGAGTTAATGAGATCCTCTTTGCAAAAGAAGAATTAAAAAAGCTAAATTATGTTTCAGTGTACATTATCTTATTCAAAAAACAAACAAAACCATAATATATTCTAATAAAAAAAATGTGAATGACTAGCAAAAAAAAAAAGTTTTAGCACCATCAATTTTCCATCAATCAAGACTTGACGTTAAAAAGAAAACTTGCTTCTCACATATATTTATAAACTATAAAATACTTTCCTCCATCGAACCTTGAGATTCTTTTAATTAGTCTTGAAATATCGTTAATTTAAAAGAAATTAAATAAAAAAAAGAAAAGAAAGCTTGTGTTAAGAACACTTACAAGCTTTTCTTTCTTATATATTAGGAAGTTTTCTTTTGCACATAACTTCTTACTGCATGCACCATATTCCATTTTAACTTTAACAACTTTTACTAACTCTCATAAAAAAAAAAAAAAAATATTCCTTTTTTTTTAACTAATACATGTTTGCAATATACTTTACACATACATTTTGTATATTTACAGACTTTTACACTATAATATCGATATTCAATCGAAGAAAGAGAATTTAAATTCCAAATGATTCGTTGATAAAAATCACGTTCCATAATTTATTTTAAGTTTCTTTTCTACCGGAATATAAATCCCGTTAACGTTAGCGCCCAATGACAAAAACAACTTTTGCTTACTGAAAAATCTTTTTTTTTTCCTTTTAACTTACATTTATAAACACACATACACACGTATTTAAAAGTTTTTATACGTATGTAGCTATAAAATATACATAGCTAAAAAAGAATCTTAGAGGAGAAAGAACAATCGCAAACAAATAGTTCAGCAAAAGCTTATTTATGTATATGTATGTGTTAGTACTTTTTCCTTGTTTTAAATACACAAATAAAGAAAGAAATGCACTCGAAAAAGTCTCTTGATGCATGGACATTATATTGTAGTATATCTATCTATATGTAGGAGAAAAAAGAGATAATGGAAGAGAATTGGTGAAAAAAAATATATGGAGAGAATATATAAATATATATATAAAAGAAAAAACTTATAAAATTCATTTGCGTTCTGGCAGTAAATTTTTGTGCTTTAGTTGAAAAAAGGGCTAGCTTCGCATTTTCAGCGGGAAAATCAAAAGCAAAATGAAATGCGTCGTGAATACTTTTCTCTACTAATACATATAAACTTTCAAAGTTTACTTTATATATATATATATATAGCATCCATTAATCGGTCGATTTTACGAGAATATATACTGCTATAGCACTGAGCCAGAAGGCGTACAAAAGGCGAATTAATTCTGGAAAATTTATCGCGCTCCATGGAAACCCAAACTCGCGAGCCATCGCACCTCGAAAACAGAGGAATATATACATAGATTCAATGTATTTATGTCTGCAATAGAATTATAGCGAATATATATTTGTCTGGAATTCTATGACTAAATTTATATATACGTGATATATAATAATAATTACCTTAATATCTTTATTTACATTGCACGAGAATTACATTTATTGCATTATTTCAATAAATAATTCAAGTTAAACAATTAAATTTTTAGAGCAATGAATGTTAAATTGTAAATTTTTCGTATGGATAAATAGGGCTTATTGTTGGTAACATTAATTTATTTATTAAATTTGATATTTTTACCTTTTCTTCATTATTTAAATTGCCATCTAATCTAACAAGAGTACTTTTTTACTTCCGACACTAAAGAAAGGTTTCTAATCAAAGTAGAATTCGTAATGAAACTTTAATCTTAGATAAAACCATTATTTTTATCCTCGCTATATATAATTTAACATTAGCATCATAAGGACAAATAATCTAAACAAGCAAAAGCACTTAAAACATCGACATTAGAACATGTACCATTCAATTATTAATTAATCAAAAAAATTATTTACACACTAATGATAGTGTTTTACAATTTTAATTTTTTACGATTTTACAGATTTTAAAGTTTCTCAATTTTTGGTAAAAAGTTTGAAATCCACTGTTTTGAAAGCAAGATTTTAAAAAAAATTTTCTTTGTACAGAAAATTTGATTCATAAACATTTCATATATAAAACTGATACCCTACATTTGTTTTTACTATGTTGCACGTAACTTAATATACGTGAAAATAATTAATTTGTATAAATACATAATTTTTTTATATGTATCATATGCAACTGCTATTCGAATTGCAAATGACTTTGTGTTAATAAAACTTTATGACAATGCGATAGAATAACGTGATTTACGATGATCATAAAGTATACATTATTTTTTATAAATAAATATTTGTAATATGTACATGAGCGATTTTCAAAAATTGTTTATTATAAAAATATTGGCATGTTTCTCCTCTTTTAAACATTATTTACTAAGGGGGTCTGGTTATCCCAAATATTGTATATCCTACCTGAAAACCCGGGTTTTATTTTTGGGGTTTTTTGACCAAAGAAATTTTTGAATCACTTCCGTACCAGCAGTACTTTTTCGAAAACTTCTGTGCTGTACCCAAAATTGGATCCAAACCATCCCTCAAAAAAACCCAAAATTTTAAAAAGAAAAAAAGATCCTCTTGCCACAGGCAGATTTCTGTTTGGCAAAAATGGATTTTTTTTAGTACTTGCAGTGAAATAAGGATACAGGCCTATAAAAACTTTTCCAGTAACAAAATATTTAAAAATTACCGTAAATTATTAGATATTAGCAGATGCTACGAGCCCAGTATTTGTGAAAATAGCTCATATAAACTATTTATATGTAAATTATACCTATCTTTTACATTAGAATTAAATAATTATAGTATATACAGAATTTTTCTTGGTAAATATTTATATTTGAAAAATGAATAATTCAATGAATATGTTCTAATTACATTGTAAATCTATTAATATTTTTGCAAAAGTTATTTTACGCTTAAAAATATTAAATTAAACAAAAAATTACATAAGATTAGATGTATTAATTAAGGATAACAAATTTTAATAAAAATTTTATATATTCTATTAAAATTATAATTGAGCAAATATTAATAAAACATTAAGTATATATATATATATAATTTATCTTAAACCTAATCGTCTTTCTCATGATTATTATCGTAAAAAGCCGTGTAAAAAGCATAATATACTTGAACGGAGACTTGCGTTTCACATCGAATTGGATTAGTAAAATCTCAAGGAATAAATTTATATATACGTGAACGAATTTCTTTAATCTTGACGAGATATGTGCGGGCTTTATATATATATCTAACTAGTTTTATATAATATATAGGAAAAAGATGAATTTCTTCAGGGCATATAATATAATATAACTGTGCTTTATATATGTGACGATTTAAGAACCTATAGAAGATATTATTATATATACTTCTGTAATTCTGAAAAAATGAAAAGCTGTGTATACGGAGTTATCTGAGTCAATTTTTATGCATGTCAGTAGCTGCGACATTTTTTGAACAAAACAGCTAATTATTAACTAATTATTCCTTCGTAAACTTAATTTAAAAGTTGGTGTATCCAGCTGGAAGGTACATTTCTTGCAGGATGAACTTCACCAATTGACCCTAAATTTTGAAAATATTTTTGTATATATGAAACATGATTTCTCCCAATTTTTAACCCTCTAGGTGCAAAAGTGCCCAAATTAGGCCCATTTGAATTATTTAGGAAGCTTTCAGGTTTGTTTTAATCCTTTTTTGGTAGTAAAATTACAAAATTGACTAGATTTATACACAAAAATAGTATCAAAAGATAAACCTTTGTAAAGTTTTCTGTAGGATCCAATTTTCAGGCCAGTTTTAGCCTACAATGCCTCAGAACACCAGAAAATAAAGAAAAAAAATAAAAATCAATTTTTTTCAATCAAACTAATTTTTTTCTAAAAAATATACTATTTAATTAAAATTGAACCTTTTGGGAGAAATCTATTCTTAAAAATTCGAGCAAATTGTCTTATAAATCAAAACTTGAAAATCGCAAAAACTAGATTGATGTTCACAATCATCAGGCATTACATTCTAAAAAATGCAAAATTTTAACAATAATTAACTCGAAATTTTTCTTGAAATACCTCATATATACAGCTCATATATATATTCCTATTTATCCATACGATTATATATTGCCTTCTAAATTTTATGCATGAATGTTAATATTTATATATTTTTTCAATAAAAAGCTCATACAAGATACATAATATTATTAAATTTTTATATTAAAAAAATAATAATAATAATAATTGCATAAAAGTTACATAAAACGATTTTTTTTTCTCGAATAACTGCAAATACACACATTAATTTAATATAATTTTTATAATGAATTTAATTTTTCAGTGTTGTTGTTTATAAATAATACACAAAGAAATTATTTTATTCATAGAAACAATTTATCACACAGTAATTTAAAATAATAATAATAAATGTTGTAGCAAAATTATCATGAAAAAAAAAACTTTGTTTTTCATGCCATGCTATTTTATTTTATATTTTTTCTGATATATATTTATTAACAACACGCATTACATCAAGTCTTGTTTGTATTATAAATAATAATTCATAATATTAGGTGAAGATCAAAATCATTTAAATTTTTAAGTTCGAAATTTTAACTAGAGAAAATCTTTTAAAATTTAATTTACAAATACGAATTTTATGTTTACAATAATTAAGAAGACGTATAAACATTATATATAGAATTGAAAACTCGTATTACTTGACAAAGTAAAGTAATATATTTGGTACTAAAATCTTAAGGGAATTTCATCATGTTTGAAATTTTAACATTGACACTGACATTACAGCTTAATAAATTCAACAAAGTTCATCTTGACGTTAATAAAGATAATCAAAGCTACCAAGAAAACACATAAGTACATGTATCAAAATCTATATGATGCATTCCATCGTAATTTTTATATCCCATTTTTCAGCTTCTGTTATACATAAGAGGTTTTGGAATCAATTTTCTCTAAATAACTTTAATCATTTATCAATTATTTAAAAAACTTTTAATTTCAAATGTATTTCGAAAAATTGAAATTTTTTGTTGAAGAATCTCTTCTATGAAGAAATTACTGATGTGCGGTTACCCGACCCGAAGCTTAAGGTCGGCCTTAGATTTTTTCGGGTCGGGTCGGGTCGGTCTTCAGGTTTACCCGAAAAGCTTAAAAGGCTCGCAGGTACAGTTTTGAATCGGAAATTTCCGTGGCCCGAAAAATAAATTAACTGCGATTGGGACCATTCGTTTTTTACGTCCAGGGGTTGTATCTCGGATCGTATACAATTTTCTTCAGCAATGGCAAGAAAATTAATTTATTCAAATATGCACAGTCAAGATGGAATATTTCATATTTCTTAACAAATTTCATAAATTATATTTGTTTATTAACACACGAGGGGATAATTTTAATGCCTCCTATCTTGACGTATATTTCGTACATTTATTTAAATTAATTTTACATTCAAGGAAAATTAAAAACTAGTTTACATATAATTAAAGGATTCTACACCAAATGGGCCCAACTTGAACTAAATTTTCGTCTAATTAGTCCAAAACAATTTTTTCCAAAAATGCATCCGATTTTTGACTGCAAATTTCGTGATTTTGATCTCCTATAATAACTTGACTCAAAATTTTCTTATTTTTGCTGCAAAATGTGAATCGTGAAAAAAAATTCTGTTAAGTATTTACAGAAGTTTGCAAGTAAAATATATTTTCGGAGTCCAAAAGTTATCATTATTTACAATTTTATCTTTGAGCTTAAATATTTCAAAGCACACCTTGTTTTATAACATTTCTGGAAAAACGTTACACATGACCAGTCCATGGCCTAGGAGTTATGGGGCCATGCAAGTTCTTTGATGGGATTTACAGGACAAGTAAAGGGGCTTTAAAATTTTGTAACGCTCTTCCCAGAATTCGAATTTGAAAAGCGTTAACTAGCTCACAATCTTCTATTATGATTTTTTGAAAATGGATGCGAAAAATTGAGAATTGGATGTAGTAATCTGAAACTAGATGGGTGGACATATTTTTAGCTGTACTTTTTGAAAAAAATATTTTGACCCATTTTCCGTAAACCTTCAATCCTACTTGGGCCCATTTGGCAAGGAATCCCTCTTTTCTAAAAACATAAATTCTAAAATAAAATGTTTGTAAAAAAAATTTCAATGCTAAAATTTTCAAATATTAATTTAACGTATCCTTAAAAATAGATGTTTATTGACAATTTTTATATTTTACTTTGGTAGGTGATCCTTTTATAACTACACAAAATTAAAGCTGCTAAAAAAGTATACGTATTTGAATAATTTTAAAATAGATACAACAAAAAAATTTTATAATTTTCTCTACAATATGTATTGTAAATAAAATAAAATAAAATAAAAAAATAATAACAAAAAGTAATAATACACTACAACCGGTTCCGATGCATTGTATATAGTTATACAGCGGTTACATAAAAGGTCTAAACAAAATATATTATATGTGGGGTTAAAAAAATCATCAGACTTGAAAGAAGAATATTAAAGTTGACAATATATTTTTTACTTTTAAAATACAATGTATAATTAAATTTTTTAATGACTTTTTGTTTGACTCAACTCTAAAATTATATTTAGAGCTTATAAATATTTATAGCATTCTTGTAGGTGAATATATTATTCATTTGTTAGTGATGTTAAGACAGTTTTAAACACTTTACCGAAAAAAAATAAAATTTATTAGTAATCTAGTAATAGATTCATAAATAGTATGTATGTCACTTCTCAGGATCAAAAAAATAGAGATTGGCCCATATTACCGGTATTTAAAAGAGAAATCAGACATTATGAAGAAAATAGGTATCCGAGCTATTCATGGCATAGATTTTCTGCAATTTTCCAGTATTACGAATATTATTAATTAATAATTAATTAATACTTGTTTATAAGTTAATAATTCCCGGGTGTTTAAGAGTTTAGTTCTATAAGTCGGCTGCTCTGTTTACGAGTTCAGTTTTTAATAGTCGACAGGCTCTTTCAGGAAGCCTCTTGTAGAAACTCGACGTAGGTATGTGTCAGTTAAATAAAATGTTGCAAGTAAATTATTATCTAATGCAATGTCAAAATATTACATTAAATATTAAACATTGGAAGGGCGAGAAAAGGGCTCTAGTATCTCGCCCAGAATTACTAAAATACAAAAAAAGTAAATTAAATCAAAAAGTCAGGCTAAAGGAGAATATGAGTTTAGGAAGGTGAATAAATTTCAATAACAAATAATGTTAGTTACCCTTGAAAAAAAAAATAAAATAAAAGCAACAGATTTTTCGGGGGCTGGAGTCCTTTGAGAAATTGTAGTAAAGTGTTTCATACAAATTTTAGGTATTTCTGAAATACTCTACAAAAAAGTAGCTTCAATAAATTAGTGCTTTTAATTTTTTGAAATTTTATTGTCTTTTATATTCTTTTTTCTTGTACAACTTTTCATTAATATCTAAATTTCGCCTAAAAAAGAGGATTTTAGTAAAATTTTCTGAACCCCAAAATTGGAATATAATTTTTATTTGCTAACCAAAAGAGCTAGGCCTTCAAATTTTTTAGTGAAGAAATTCCTGATTCTCAAAAATTCTGTTACTCTAATGTTATTTAGTCACTAGGGTAGGATCTTACATATTGAATATATTTCATTAAAAACATTTCAATTTTTCTTTTAGATTAAAATTTATTTTTCAAATCAAAGAAATATATATCACATTTTTAGATTTATAATCCTGGAATGTAAATATTCATATATTACTTTTTTATTTAACCAAAAAAAGTGTTTGTTTTATACAAGTCAATATTTCAATTTTTTTGTATATATGTTACGCTTGCGGTTTGAGAAATGGACCATTTCATATATCTGATTCCACGAATTGGGATAGCTTTCAAATCTTTAATTTTGTAGTTTTAATAGTATTTCTGAAGTAAAATCTACTTCAGGACCCGAAAATATTATTTAGAAATAACCTTGATTTCATTTGGAAAGCTTTTGAGTTAACATAACAAATGGATCACAAAATTTTCAGGTCTTGTATTAGATTTTACTGCAAAAACAGATAATTAAAATTTCAAAATTCAAAAGCTGCCATTTCGCAAAATGTACGATTTCTCAAACGGAGCGTAACATATACATCTCTAAAAGAGAGAAATCAAAATATCTATTTATACGTTGTTATTATTATTGGATTGAGTTATTGAAATATTAAACTAGGAAAAGAGAAAAAAAAATAATATTAAAAAAACGAAAATGCTATAGTCAGCCAAAATTTGAAATCAAATAAATAACATTTTTTGTTATTATCAAAATATTGATTTATATAAGCTATTTTAAAAAATTTTCAATAATTTTTTATTTATTCTTTTGAGATTTCAACTTTCAAAAATTTATGAATTTATTTCATTTTAGTTTTATTTTAATTAATTCTTTTGAAAATAAAATGAATATCATACTGTAAATTAAAAGAAGTTTTATTGATGATATCAGTGTATATTAAAAAATATTAAAATAAATAAATGCATATATTAAAAAAAAGATACAAGAATATTGATTTTTCGTAGAAATTTACTTTTGCTTTTTATTTATTTATTTTTTAATGCAACGAAAAAAAAAAAACGTAAATAACGAATTACAAGTATATATACACAAAGAAATTTAAAAAAAAATGCAGTTTCTTGCATCCACGAAACTCAAAAGGACACGTACTTTTATAAACACTATACCTTTTTTTTTCTCATGAAGAGGTATATATATATATATAAGATCCTATCCACGTATATATCGAAATTCCTTTTGGCATTGAAGTGCTTTTGCGTTTATTTAGTTCTATGCTCTTGCATATATGTATAGAGGTACATGCTTTTTATGTATATACGAAAAAGGATCTTTAAACCCCTCACGTTATTGGGATATACAAACTCTATATAGCCAAATCCGGCATAATTTTTTTCTTTTCTTTTCATGACGGTAATTGGTGTTCGAATATCCTTCATTGTATGTAACTAACATGGTTACATTGTATCGTGTACCTATAATACTATCTCTTTCTCTCTTTATAGACGTATATTTTCTCTTTTCTTTCTTGCTTTCTATATACACAAACTTTTTGCAGTAGTTCATGTGTGTTCACTAACCGTGATATCGGGACTTTGCAATCGTTTTTTAAGAATCTTTCGTTTTATGTATATATGTAAAAAGCCCTTTATGCACATATACACATGAGCATCGAGATAAAAATAAACTCTGTGTCTTCACTTCGTTGACGGCGGCGGCATCGGTGACGGCCTTCTAACCCTTCTAAGAGAGTAACGGACTTTTAATTCGAAATGTTGTTAAACTGATGGCTGGCAGAATCAATAGATGCTA
Organism: Anagrus nilaparvatae; assembly: GCA_022575985.1. Classification (NCBI taxonomy): domain Eukaryota; kingdom Metazoa; phylum Arthropoda; class Insecta; order Hymenoptera; family Mymaridae; genus Anagrus; species Anagrus nilaparvatae. Next base: position 12,358,102 of record JAKSXM010000002.1, on the reverse strand, counting down.
CTTGCAGATTATTCAACTTTTTAATTTATCTCCAATACTTTTATCTATTTTTTTATGCATTCGTACACTGTTGAAAACAACTTCTGTGTATGCTAAAAATTAGCTATTTTCTAACGTGTAGTCAAAAGGTTTTAGGCGTAGCAGTAACCCTGATAGTTATTAGTCGTATTCGACAAAATAAGCACTTCAAAAAAGGTAGTTTTTGCTGAATTTAAGGATGTTTTCCTAATTTCCAACCACTTTGAACCCCAGATTTGGATTCAGTGACCCAAAAAACCTATGGTATTTACACACCTAATTATACCTTTACAGTATTTATAAACTTCAAAAAATGTTGTTCCCTAACATATAAATAATAGTTACATAATTAGTCTTTAGTAGAAAAGGATATTGCATAAACGCGTTATTAAAGACTCACAGAATTCAATCCGTTACCCAAAAAACCCATATATTCATTTTAGAGTTGGAAAAAAACAGAGCTTTTAAGGAATTACATATTTATGGGGTAAAAAGGGTTAAAAATGACGCATTCACCCCTCAAAATTGCTTGAAATCCAATTCTGATATTATTTTTGAATTCTGTTACCCAAAAAACCCATATAGGCATTTTAAATTTGGAAAAAAAGTCTTAAAAGAATTACATATTTTGGTGATAAAAGGGATTAAAAATAACGAATTCACCTCCCTCCCCCCCAAACGGCTTAAATTGCAATTTTGATATTATTATTGAATTGTCTGATCCAAAAAACAGATATGCATTCCTTGAAATTGAAAAAAAATCATTTTTTAAATATTTATATATTTGTGGGGTAATTGGGGTAGAAAAATGGGGTAAAAAATCCCCCTTTCATACTTCCCTATTTTTCTTTCTGGTGTTATTTTTCTGACATATTTCTTAACAGAATACAAAAAGTTTTATCTCAATTCATTTCATAATTAGGTAGAGGTAGTTTAACAGATATTCCTGGACAGAAAACACCAATTTACCCTCTACGCTGAGTTTCTCATACAGCCACCCTCACGACTACTGTTCTATTAGTGGTAAGGCAAAAGAAACTTAGTTTTATGCTTGCACTTTTAAGATGAAATTTGTAAACTTATTTACAATGAATTTCATTAGTTTGTGAAAAATTATTTAATTAAATATCACTATTAAAATGTTTTTTATCGAAAATTCATTAATATTTTGCAGATAAACTAGGTATTTTTTTTGTGAGAATTCAGGACTTACTTCTAACAGTTTATTAAAAATAACACCTGAAATTAACATAATTTTCGTATTACAATTTTTCAAAAAGAAAAACAAAAGAAGTCAATGTAAATTTTTGACATGAAATAAGTAAAGATTCATTAAATATGTAGTAGATAACTATTAATAATTTCCATCATCACAGCCATATATATATATATATATATATATGTAGAAAAATATGTAGGTATTACATGAAATATGAATATAAGCATTATAAGAGAAGGAAAATCGTAATGAGGATCTTGAGTTATATTACAGCGAAACTAATGACAAAGTGTCGCTAAAGCAAGGAATAACTTTACGTAACGATAATGACAAGAACGTTATATTTTAAATTTAACCTCTAAAGTTATAATATTTTATGTTAAACTTTATTATAAATGTGCATATATTACAAAATTTATTATTTTATTTTTTTCAATTTTTATTTTTTTTAATTAAAAAAAAAAAAATTAAGAAAATAATAACAGTAAAATAAAAAAGTATAAATATAATACAGTCATTGGTATAGACTCGAGCAATTAAGACGTTATCGCCAGGGTATTATTGCTTAATTTATGACCACACGGAATATAGCTGATCGCTACGACTCGATAGTTTTCCACAATATACATTATTATTATACTGGCGTTATACGATTAAATTTTCTCAATTGAATGAGCGTGACCCTTTTAAAAAGACGTAAAATGATTGTCCTATACTTTTTTTTCACTCTTTTTCTCACTCACTCTTTCACTGTAAGAAGAAGTCATTATTTTATAAAATGTTTCAAGCTCTATAACAAAATATATTTTCTGTAATATGTGTTTTTTTTTATTTTTTTTATAAAATTTTCTTGTATAAAATCACTTGTTTATTTTTTTTTCTTTAGCTTATTTTGAATTTTTTTTTTGCTGAAAACTTCTAAGAACGCTGTTAAAAAAAAAAATAATTGTCAATTTAAATTCTCCAATAGACCGTAAATTTTTAAGATGTTAAATAATTTTAAATTGAATCACTTACAAATTGTTTTTTTTTTTTCAAGGTGACAGAAAAAAATGTAAAATAAAAAATTGAATCTTTATTTTTTTTATATTTAAATAATAGAAAATAGAATTATTTTTATTAACATTAGAAAAATATTTTATTTAAAAAATTTTGAATATATTCAATATAATAAAATATATGAAAAATAATTAATGAATATTTAAAACTTTTTTTGCAATTAAAAATACAATTTCATCCATGAGAAAAACTATTTATAATTCATTTTTAAATAAGTTACTGACCCTAGGATACTAGTTCTGTTTTGTGTATTGGGACAGTTTTTAAAAGTTTAGGAACCAAAACCAAATTTTCAGAAAATTAATCAAGTACCTAAAAAACTTAAGCTCAGTATTTGGAATTTAATAAGCAACGCTCATGGCCATCATTGGCCTTTTTTTTTTTTCTCCTTTTCTTTCACATTTACTGTAAATAGTAACTTTCTTATATTAACAAAAAAATTAGTAAATTTTCAAAAAAATTTGTAAATATTCGAAAAAAATCGTAAATTTACTAAATTTAGTATATCAACAAAAAATTTGAGTATTCTCGATTTTTTTTTGTGAATTCGCAAGAAAATTTGATAATTTACCATTTTTTTTCGAAAATTTACAAAAAATAGTTGTAAATTTCCGAAAAATAGTTGTGAATTTACAACTTTTTTCGTAAAATCACAAAAAAAATTCGAATTCTCGAATTTTTCGATAATATACTAAATTTAGTAAATTTACGATTTTTATCGAATATTTACAAAATTTTTTGAAAATTCGCTAATTTTTCGAAAAAATTCTATTTTTTTTGTAAATCTAAGAAAGTTACTTTTTACAGTGTTGTTATTTAATTTACGCTAAAACAGTTTCAAATTTTCATTTTATAATCTTAGGATGGCCATGATTACCCCAGAATAACAGTAATTATTATCTAAAAGTGACTGAAGGATAGCTACTATTTGATCGTGGGTTTTTCCAAAACCATTTCCAGAAAACTTCCTTGTGAATGTCCCATATTAAAATTAACTATAAATGTCTAAAAAGGTTCTTAGTAATAACTCAAAAGCTCTCAATTTCATCTGCCTAATATCACAAGATTATCCAACACTGACTATCAATCAAAAAAAAGTTAAAAAATATGCATGATAAAATATAATATTAAAATTTATGAAAAGAAAATTTAATATTCCTAATAATAAATCATAAAAAATGATATTTTAACAAAAAATTTAATTATATTTTGACTTGTACATAATTTACATATATATTAATCCACTATAATTTTAAATTTAAAAAAAAAATGTAAGTTAATGTATTAAATAAAATACTGTAAATAAATAATTTAACAGATAATATAAAACAAGTAATATACACAGAAATATATTTTATGAGATTTGTTACCACAACATTTAATTTACAGTTTCTTTTTTTAGTGTATGTACATTTATAAAAAACAATATTATATATTGCTTAGATTGTAATAACCACAAAGCATAAAATAATCGTGGTTATACCAATTTTTTTTTCTGTATATTTATACATCATAATTCATCTGAATGGTATTGAAAAGATCTAAAAGAAATTTAAATAAAAAATACTGTAAAATAGGTAAATATTTGTACAATTTTTAATTATACAATAATGTTTAATATTTTTTTAAATCGTAGGCTAAGACAATTGCTTTCTAAACTGCTGAAACTTTTATGGAATAATTGTATTACAAATTTGCTGTCAATGATCTTCTTAACTACATCTGAAATTTCAAGCAAAGCAGCCTACCCATTTAGTTTTAACAGGTGTTTTATCCTAAGCACTAATTTCTTTATAGCACCTGAACTCGCCCCAACCCCCTTGAATCGAACACTTTTATTCCCCTTCCCTCGATTTTGAGATTTAAATTTCTCTGCCGAAAAATATTTTTCATTACACGCTGCAAAAAAGTATTCTTACTTTCGGGCGATCTTTTTTTCGCTCTTAATGAAAAACTATGTGTTGAACACGGGAAAAAATGTAGGAAATTTTACTTTCAATGCTGTCTGCACTCGTTCGCTACGCTCACTCGTTCATACAACTGCATTGAAAGCCAAATCCTACTTTTTTTCCCTTGTTGAACAAATAGATATTACATATCTAGGTCAAAAAAAGCCTATTTTCTGCCCTAGGGAGACGGGTTTTTTGACCATTATATGTAAAACTATGTTTTAGAACACGGGATTTTTAGAACACGAATATAGGATTCGACTTTTGCATGCTGTCTGCACTCGCTCGTGCATACAACTGCATGCAAAGCCAAATTCAATATTTCATCCCTTGTTTAATAAATAACTATTTTGGACCTGCTAAGGCGAATCCAGGGTTTATTTTGTCCTAAAAGTGGCATCTTAATTGTTGTTCACAAATTATTGCAAAATTAGCTCAAAATGAATGACTAATTATCTCTATCCACCACTGGGTGTTTTTTGCGCAGCATATTTGTAACTAAAATATTTTAACCATATATTTATTGATAATAATTTTTTAATGAAAGAATCAATGCTTTTCAGTATTTACTACAAAAATATAAAAAAAAATTATAAATGTTTATTTGTTCAAACAAATACGACCTGTTAAGTTTTTGAAATTTTCGGGTCATAAAAGCCTGAGTTCCCAGATCTGGGCTACTTGGATCAAAATTCTGCTTGGCTCATATTGAAGATCATTCAATTCTAGGTGGAGGTATCCTGGTAAATTTTTCGCTAAACCTTTTCAGTAATGATAAATACCTATTTGTTTATAAAATTTAGAGCATTTTTAACTATTTTTTTAAAAACAATTAGCTGTAACTCATTAATGAAGAGGTTTGGCAAAAAAAAATCCCACGATAAGTCCACCTAAAATTGAATGATCTTCAATATGAGTCAAGCAGAATTTTGATCAAGGATTTTTACTAAAAAAGTTTAAAATCTGTGTAGCATCGACTTTTAAGAAATTTTAATTGATGATTATTTAAAATGTCTACTTCTGTCACCAAATAACTCACTAAAACTAGAATGACATCCAGTCGAATATATAAAAATTGAATGTTTTCATAAAATTTTCTAGTAATCAATTACATTTATATTTTTTATAATAAATACTATTGTTACATAATATCATAAAAATAAATATAATTTATGATTGTAGACATTTAATAAATAAATCCTTTAAATTAAAAAAAAAAGAAGAACGGAAATGCCAAGAAACAGGAAACTACGAAGGTTTTTATTTATTTATGTATATGTATTTTTTGAATCTTTATGAATCGTTAGCTTAGAATACTATATATTAATAATTGCAAGAATTTTTTATTTTCAAATAAAAAAATGTGTACCTACCCAAAAAAAATATGTGAATATTTTTACACATCATTTATTTTAACAAAAAAGCACCAATAAATATAAATGTACACATCAGTACTTTCGTTATATTTAAAAAAAAAATTGTAATTATTGATAGAAAATCATTGAAAAAAAAAATATTTTTTATAGTTTCAAAGCCACGAAGCGGTAAAAATATAAAACAAATAAAAGCTCTTATTAAATATACAAAAAGAAAAGGCAAATCAGCATCGTTCCCTTCGAAGAAACAGATATACATAAGTTTATGTATATTATAAGGAGAAAGAGAAATGACAAACGGACGTAATTAATTGCAAAGTCCAACGGACCGGGAGACAATCGCTCTCTCATATACAGGCACCTGTATATATATATATGTATAAGCATTTGACCATCAACAAAGTATAGTAGATCCATGCATACAAGTATAATAATAACAAACTGAATGAGCAACCCATGGAACGTTTGTTCGATAGCGCTAAATATGTATATATCTAAAAGCAAGGCCAGTAATAATAATAAGTGCTCGTCCATCGGCGTGAAAGGCCTTGTACCGGAAATGAAAGATGACGAATGGACTGACGTTTCTCTCTATAGGTATTTAATGCATACATATATATATCTAGGCCGATAAATGGGTGCAGTATCAGAATGAAGAAGCACTCTCTCATTATCTCTTGCTAATTAGAAGCGAGTATCTACGCGAATAAATACCTATTTAAATGTTATACTATATTCTGTCGTTGTTCAGCTAATCTAACAAAGTATATTTTTATGTCTATATGTATATAAACGCTCAATATTTTTACATGTGTAGTTTACTGTATACAACGCAACGGTTAGCATCGATTATCAAAGTCAGAGAAATATGTTATCTATACATAATACTACATATAAATAACATATATAAATATAAGCTGTTTTTTTTTACAAGCTGAATGCATATATATATACACTTTTTTACATGATTAATTACCTATCAAATTGTGAATGATATTCATGTTCTTTTTTTTCTAGTACTGACTTGTGTATTTCAAATTAAACTTCTGAATTTATTTCTGTTCAATTATAACTTAATTTTCATATATATTTATTTATATGGGCGTTTTCAACTAAAAACAGTTTTTAATAACTTTTTTTTAATTTTAGGAACTTTAAATTGGTTTTTCCAACTTTTTCATAGTTTAGGGCTTCTGATTCAATTTTAACTTCTATCCCAAAGTCCTTAAGCCTAAATTATTTTAAGTGCATTTGACCTTCTCTCCCTGAATATGTCAATTTTTGAAGAACCCCCTAAAAATGTCATTTTTTCAACCCCCAACCTCCCCTGGATTAGTGTACTTTCCCAAGTATTTCATCCTATGGACATGCCCCTTGTGAATATTTTTAACAACTTTTGGATTTTCACCAACTTTGCTACATACCCTTAACACAATTTAAACTTTTCATAGTATAACAGTGAATATATTTCGCAATTCTTATTTTATCATAAAATTGAGAAAAAGTTTAAATATTTATTTAATTTTGAAGCTCTGAAATTTCAAAAATACTGAGCTCAATAACTCAAACCCTGATAATTTAAAAATAAAATTCGGTAAATCAAATAATTTAGATATAAAAAAAATAAAATTTTATTTCGAAATTCCATCAGACAATTTTAGATACACTAGTCACTACAGCATAAAAAAAATTTCAAATTAAAATTTTATAATTGACTATAAAAAAAACTTAATGACTTTAACATATAATTAAAGTTTAATATATATATTTTACGTTATATAAATCGTGACTTTAAATCAAGGGAAAAAAATAAACCTTTATTATTCATTCGGAAAAATGTTTTTCAACAAAAGTTTATATAAATCAAAATAGTTAATTAAACAGACAAGTCGACATAATGATGTATATAATTTACAAATGAAATAATGTTTTCAAATTAGGTACATAAAGTTAATTAAGTTATTTTTATTATTATTATATTATTATTATTATTATTTTCTTTAAGATTTTTCTCTATAACAGAATTTGAAGAGACGTGATATATAATAATAATAAAGTAAGATATATTTTTGCTCTTTTAACATTTAACAATTAAAATTTTCATTTTATTTCTGACACAAAAGGCTTTGTTAAATAAACTTGGAAATTTAAATTAGGTTGTTAGAAAAATACCCAAATTTATTATAATTTCTCATTTTTTGCACAAGTTGCTAAGTTGTAGACTGTCTAATAGTTCTTATCCAAGCATTTTTACTTTTTTTTTATTTCTTAACATTCTACTAGCTAAGGTGAGAATTTATACTGCAAAAAACTTTCCTTTAATTTACTATTTGATAATAAATTAACTATCTCAGCAGAATTTTGATAAAATTACTAATATTTAATAGATTTAGCACATCTCCAAAATTTTTAGATTTTTAGAAAAAAAATGTTATCTGTTTTGAAAAAAAAATACCAAACGTAAATAAATAACCAAGGAGTCTTTGGATTACTTAGATAAATTACAGTTTTTTTTTTACTAAAACCATTCCACAAAACCCTATGTGTACTGATAAAATCCGTTTGAAAAACTGGAGATTCTTATAGATATTTATGAATATTTTCCTTGAAAGTATTTTTTCATTTCCAATAATAAGATGATTGATGATCACTGCATTATTCAGACTATCTATATTTAAAAAAAATAAATTTATTGACCAATCGAAAGATTTAAATATTTAAATTATTCAAATAGTACATGAATTTTGATATAAGGAAAGTTTTAAAAGTCAAATAAATTCCTTTATAAGTAAACTTAAAAATGGTTTTTAGGGTACTAATATCAGTATTATTACATTATAAATTTAGATTTTTCTGCAAGTTTCAAATGACACGAATCTTAAAATAAAAATAGATTACCTGCACATGAAAAAATAAATTAAAAAATTACGTACTTAGACCATAACATATATAAAAATAACATGTATTCAAAATAATTAATAAAAATAAAATCCATGATTCAAATTTTTTATTTTCCATTTATAAAGTCAATAATTTTAACCATTTAAAACTAAAATAAAAAAACATGCTGTTTCAAATACTTCACTGAATTTCTATTATTGCTTTTTTGTTAACTCAACCAAAAAATAAAGTGTGTATTTTAAAAATTTTTTTTTACATTTTATGTAATTTAAATTTTATTTTTTTTCATCCACATAAAAAGTAATCGTTATTACAAAATAAAATAAAAAATATTATTATTATGACAGCACAAAATAGTAAACGTTTGATTACAGTTAATAAAAATTTTTTACTAAGGCAACTACGATGCACATTTAGAAAAATATTTTTGGTCACAAGTTTTATAATAAAAAAAAATATATAAAAAAAAATAAAATAAAACTAAGCATAAAAGTCAATTTCTTTAATCCAGTTTAAAAAAATAAATAAATGCCTTAATCCATAAACAGCCAGTATTTTTTTTATTAGTTATTTTGCTCAAAAAATAAAAAAACAGCAAAATAAACAAAAAAAAATATTTCTGGACATTTAAATTTAAAAAATAATCTGCAAAACTTTTATTTTTTTACAAAAAAATATTTACCATAAAAAAAAATGTTTGTATGCAATTCAGCAAATAAAAAATAGTTAAATATAACCCAGACAACACACACAAATGCTAAAATAAAAGCACGCATTATTTCCTGTCTCTCCTGTTGCGTCAGCATCCTCCCTGAATGTAACACATTTATAGTACAATAAATGCTACTATATGTAACATCAAAGAAAAAAAAAACCAGCAAAAAAAAAAAAATTTTATAATATAAGTAGTTTGCAAATATAACACTCTCCTGTATAAAAAAAGGGGGGTTTGTATGTATAAGGATTAGGTTCGTCGCTTACATGGTTCTGTAAACATCCTTCGCACTTTTTTATTTATTTTTTACTCTTTCTCTTCTTCATTTCCTTTTAAAACTTACAACACTATATTATTTATTTATTTTTTTCTCTTTCTTCCTATATCACTGATACATACAATTTAATATGCATATAATTTCTGATTGTGTACGCACATGTACCTATAAGTAAATACTACATAAAAATAAGCGTGGGAGTAAATAATAAAAAAAATTTTTTTCACTTTTTTCATGATACCCTGAAAGGAAAAATATTTTTAATATATGATATTAAAAAAAAAAAAAACTAGTAAACGTATAATACAAAAATTGATATCTTTATGGATGAGAAAATATATTTTCAAATTATTTATTCGAAAAAAGATACTCTAAGCAACGAGAAGCAATGACATTTATTATTAACTGAAATAAAATTATATATGATTGAAAGAAAATTTTTTATTTCATATGTGCGTAGTAAAAATAATTTAATCAACAGTTTATTTATTGCAATTTTTTTACTGTCTTAAAGCAATATTCGATAATATTGCAAAAAATATAAATAACGTTATATTTAATACCTTGGATATAATTTACGTTTATCGTTATTGCGATAATAGGTCTGTAAATATGGTCTATTTTATGTAATTTAGATGACATCCTTATGTATATCACCCATGTATCTAGCTTATATATTATATCAAGTGCATATTTAATTATTATTACATTAGTTTCAAGTGTGTGTACAATTGCACCATACACTAACTAAATTGGGTACTAACATTTTAATTAAACATACCTCGTATAAAGAGTTTTGAGAATTAAACAGTACTCAAGATACTTATGAGAATATTTTTAATGTTACTTAGGTCTAGTCTTAAACATTTTTTTGATCAATGTTTAATTATTTATTTTTTCCTTATTCAAAGATTTAAAAAACTATAAATTTTAAAAATCTTCCTCGAATACAATTCTTTATATGATGTACCATATGACCCCTATTTTTTTTAAAAGAACCTAAAAACGCAAATGCACTACTTTTGGGTTTTTTTTTCATCTATCGTAAACAAAGTTGCTTTGGCTGTCACTTGCAGATCTAACAATTTATTCAATATATAGGTTTTTGGTATTATGTAAATATTTTATTCCACAAAGGCGAATGTTTTATAAATTTTTTCTCTTCTCTACTGATATTTTTGAAATTGAAAATTTATTTTTCAAAATAAGCTTTTGGACTGTGAAATTTCCCTGTGTTTATATAAACTATGCGAAAACTAACAAAATTTTCAAATTATTAAAGTTTCTGTTTAACTGGATCCAGCTTTAACTGAAAGGTCCAAATTATTAGTATCTGAAAGTGCAACTAAAAATAAAATCCAAATCTAGATTTTTGGCAGTCATTTTCATGTTTTTGGTTAAGAAAATAAGTTATTTAAACTGAAAGCTAAAATTATAAATAAAGATTTTATATAGCGCATGCTCAGTCCAAAGTAACTTTTTCAACCGGAATCAAATTCTAAGGAAAATTTAAGATAACTATTTTCCCCCTTTAAAAAAAATGTTTGACAGCTAATATGAAGAAAAAAAAATCGGTTAATGTTAACGGAATTTAATAGAAAATTTCTGATAAGTAACTATAGAAAGAAATTATTTTTCAATGTAAAATAAGCATTTGGCAGCATCATAAATAAGAAATTTTGCGTTAATCTACAAAAAAAGACTAAAAACACGTAAACAATTGTCAAAAATCGAGAATCGGATCTAGAAACCCAAAAATTGGTGGAAGAATTTATTTTTAGTGGCACTTTTAGAAAAAAATATTTTTGACGAATATCTGTGACCCATCAATCAAACTTGGGCCTAGTTGGTGTGGAATCCATCATGAGCATTAAGTACAAAACTTTTTTTTCAGAAATCTCCTTATCACCATGTTTTACGTTATAAAAAAATAATAATAAAAAAATTTTTTTTTAGAAATGACAAGTAATTTTAGTCAGTATTACCAAGACTTACACCCAAAAAAAGTAAGTAATTATAATAAATTTTCTGAAAGATAGGTTGACAATAAAATTTAAAATTCTACCTTAAAGCTCGAAAACTATAAACTTCACGATGTTATGTTCATAGTTACTTTGTCAGAAGCGACTTGGAACTAATATGTGTCTAATATTATTCACTAGTCATACTTTATTTACAACATTTAATAAGCTTCTCTAAAGCACATAAATCTTTAAAAAGTAACAGATATTATACAAAATTATTGCAGCGTATAAAAATATTATTAAAAAATTTTTTTTTAATATGACGTTAAGAAATATTTATAGATTTTTCAGCTTACTGCATAAAACTTTTAAAAAAAATTTTTTTCAACATAAAAAAAAATATTTTTAGCTAGAAAAAAACTATAATCAATAATTTTTTATTGAGAAAAAATAATAATTACGTACCTAATTTGAAAATGCAATTTTCATTTTAATTATAAAAAGATTATTTAAGAAATTCTGAACTTTTTTTATTTTATGGGTTAAATCTTATTTAATTAATACGAGTAGATTAATAAAAAGGGAATGAGTATTATATTCAAAGTAACACTCAAGTTGTTAATATGCTGAAAGATAAGATTAACGTAAGTTACAGGATTAAGTTTTCAAAATGATCAAGTGTATAAATGCCGGTAAGATTGATACGATATCAACACCTAAGTCCTCTCTAGACCTAATTAATTTTGTTAAATCTTGTGTGCTTTGACTATACTTTTAGGTATAATAAAAGTACGTGGAATTAAAAAAAACACTTGACAATTTACGAAAAATAGTTGTATATTTACGACATTTTTCGTTAATTCACAAAAAAAATCCAGGATTCTCGAATTTTTTGCTAAGAGAGTTACTTTTTACAGTGTAGATGTAACATACATAATTTAATACCTTAAAAAGTATCATTTAATTGAGATTAATTTGTAATTTTGCTTGCTATTTCAATACACTGCTTTTATTTAAGATCAAATTAAAATTTATGTTAATTAGCGTTTTGACTAAAATTTTGCACACATTATTTGTTAATTTGCATAAATTTAAATATTCTATAGTCGTATATTAAGACAAAAAGTGAATAAAAAAAAAAAACCAATTATATAAAAATAATAAATAAAATCGTAGCTATTTTATATTTAAGAGGATTTTCAAAGTACTGTTCCGCGACATTAATTCCACAGCGGTGAGTCGCTAAATGTTCTTCGTCGCGGGAAAAATTTATCGAACCGAAACCAAACAATTCGCACTATATCTTATATACAAATGATTTATACTACAATTTTACTACTACAACAATATTTATGAATTGATGTAATATTTGTTACATGTAAAAAAAATAAACGCATATGAGATCATGCTGTGAAATCAAAGAAAGAGGTAAGAGACGGGAAATAAACTCAAGTAGTATATCCTGGCATATACTCCAGTCAAATCACGGGGGGGGGTGGTATTGTTTGTGGCCGCCACCAGATTTGGTCTACTATAGGTTTTTTGGGTCGCTGAATCCGAAAATCGGGGTCTTTTATGTGCGCAATTGGGGCTTGACCCTTAAATCGGGCAAAACTGCCCTTTAAAAGGGCATTTTTGCTGTATTCATTGTAGACCTTTGAAATTTGGTATACAGGGGTTTTTTGGGTCGCTGATAACGAATATTGCAGTTTTAATTATGAAAAATTACCCCTTGACCCTTAAATTGGGCAAAACTGCCCTTAAAAAGGGCATTTTTGCTGTATTCATTCTAAGCCTTTGAAATTTGGTATACAGGGGTTTTTTGAGTCGCTAATAACGAATATTGCAGTTTTAATTATGAAAAATTACCCCTGGACCCTTAAATCGGGCAAAACTGCCCTTTAAAAGGGCATTTTTGCTGTATTCATTGTAGGCCTTTGAAATTTGGTATACAGGGGTTTTTTGGGTCGCTGATAACGAATATTGCAGTTTTAATTATGAAAAATTACCCCTTGACCCTTAAATTGGGCAAAACTGCCCTTAAAAAGGGCATTTTTGCTGTATTCATTGTAGACCTTTGAAATTTGGTATACAGGGGTTTTTTGGGTCGCTGATAACGAATATTGCAGTTTTAATTATGAAAAATTACCCCTTGACCCTTAAATCGGGCAAAACTGCCCTTTAAAAGGGCATTTTTGCTGTATTCATTGTAGGCCTTTGAAATTTGGTATACAGGGGTTTTTTGGGTCGCTGATAACGAATATTGCAGTTTTAATTATGAAAAATTACCCCTTGACCCTTAAATTGGGCAAAACTGCCCTTAAAAAGGGCATTTTTGCTGTATTCATTGTAAGCCTTTGAAATTTGGTATACAGGGGTTTTTAGGGTCGCTGATAACGAATATTGCAGTTTTAATTATGAAAAATTACCCCTTGACCCTTAAATTGGGCAAAACTGCCCTTAAAAAGGGCATTTTTGCTGTATTCATTCTAAGCCTTTGAAATTTGGTATACAGGGGTTTTTTGAGTCGCTAATAACGAATATTGCAGTTTTAATTATTAAAAATTACCCCTTGACCCTTAAATTGGGCAAAACTGCCCTTAAAAAGGGCATTTTTGCTGTATTCATTGTAAGCCTTTGAAATTTGGTATACAGGGGTTTTTTAGGTTGCTGTTCACGAAAATCGCGTTTTTTTAAATTGAAAATTAGGTGTTTGGCCTCAAATTTGCTAAAACTACTCCTAAAAGGGTTTGAAAGGTATACATAAATGAATCATACATTTTTAAGTAATAAGATTTTTTATTATTATTTAAACATAACATATTGTTCTAAAAAAAGTACAAAAAAGTACGAAAACAAATAATTTTTGAGACATTTTGCAAATATTATATACAATTAATCATACTCCATACTCAATATTATCATAGCTATCGTTATAAATGCAGTCAACACTAATATTTGGTTCAAAAATTGAACAATCGTAATCTTCATACGTTCTCTCCAGAAGACTGTCATCGTTTTCGTCTATGGTGACGTTTGGCTCTAAAATGGAATTATCCTCACATGTGTTTTCTGAATTTATGTCAGAGTTATGTTCACAATTTTCGCAGCTCTGACCACTGCACGTTTTGCAGAATATGCTGCATTTTAGACCCAGTTTGCGACATCCACATTTTTTTAGGCAACCTTTTTTACAACCGCAACTAAATTTCTTTAAAAATTTGTCTGGTATAAGTGGACATGCAGTAAAAACAGGCTCTAAAATATTATCTTTACCGGTTTTCCAACCCCAATCTAAGGGGTTTAAATCTAAATTCAAAGACCAATATTGACATTGAAAGTACACTCGTTTTGTGTGTTCTTTTAAAGGGCAGTTTTGCCCGATTTAAGGGTCAAGGGGTAATTTTTCATAATTAAAACTGCAATATTCGTTATTAGCGACTCAAAAAACCCCTGTATACCAAATTTCAAAGGCTTAGAATGAATACAGCAAAAATGCCCTTTTTAAGGACAGTTTTGCCCAATTTAAGGGTCAAGGGGTAATTTTTCATAATTAAAACTGCAATATTCGTTATCAGCGACCCAAAAAACCCCTGTATACCAAATTTCAAAGGCTTAGAATGAATACAGCAAAAATGCCCTTTTTAAGGGCAGTTTTGCCCAATTTAAGGGTCAAGGGGTAATTTTTCATAATTAAAACTGCAATATTCGTTATCAGCTACCCAAAAAACCCCTGTATACCAAATTTCAAAGGCTTAGAATGAATACAGCAAAAATGCCCTTTTAAAGGGCAGTTTTGCCCGATTTAAGGGTCAAGGGGTAATTTTTCATAATTAAAACTGCAATATTCGTTATCAGCGACCCAAAAAACCCCTGTATACCAAATTTCAAAGGCTTAGAATGAATACAGCAAAAATGCCCTTTTTAAGGGCAGTTTTGCCCAATTTAAGGGTCAAGGGGTAATTTTTCATAATTAAAACTGCAATATTCGTTATCAGCTACCCAAAAAACCCCTGTATACCAAATTTCAAAGGCTTAGAATGAATACAGCAAAAATGCCCTTTTAAAGGGCAGTTTTGCTTGATTTAAGGGTCAAGGGGTAATTTTTCATAATTAAAACTGCAATATTCGTTATCAGCGACCCAAAAAACCCCTGTATACCAAATTTCAAAGGCTTACAATGAATACAGCAAAAATGCCCTTTTTAAGGGCAGTTTTGCCCAATTTAAGGGTCAAGGGGTAATTTTTCATAATTAAAACTGCAATATTCGTTATCAGCGACCCAAAAAACCCCTGTATACTAAATTTCAAAGGCCTACAATGAATACAGCAAAAATGCCCTTTTAAAGGGCAGTTTTGCCCGATTTAAGGGTCAAGCCCCAATTGCGCACATAAAAGACCCCGATTTTCGGATTCAGCGACCCAAAAAACCTATAGTAGACCAAATCTGGTAGCGGCCACAAACAATACCACCAAAACCGTGATTTTACTGGAGTAATACATTTCTTACGCATTTATATTTATTTATTTTTTATTTTAATGACAAATATATGGGCATATCTCACCAAGTGGTTATATTTCTAATTTTATAAATTAAATTTTATTTTTGAGAGCACAATAATGACATTTGGACAGAAGTTTAATAAAACAATAAAAATTAAGATTTTCTTTGCGTAACTTAATTTTAAGCTACGGCGTTTGATAAATGAACTTCTTAAATTAAAAAATATATTTAAGGTTATAATTACTAAATGATGAAATTAGTTCTCAAAAATACTGGGAAATATAGAGGTATATAACAATAAATTTTATTTCTGTCAAAAACCAATAATAAGAAGATAAATTTTCAATTTTTTTATAAACAAAAAATTAAATGTTCTACAGACTGCGCTATAGGTATAGCTAGGCTAAACTCCCTGAATCTTTAACTCATTGCTCACATAAAGCCTAAAATATAGTTTACATATTAGTTATTAAAAAATTATTTTAAAAAAATTTTTATTTTTGCAGTTTCATAAAATTTTAATTTGTAAGAAAAGTTCCTGATTGTTTCAAAAAATCACTCAAAGCATTCAAATTATTTGTCTTTAAACTTCCTATTACTAAATAATTGTTTTAAAAATTCTTTATCATTATACCTAATTTTTATTTCACTACTGCTAAAATCTTCTAAAGTTTTTTGATCATAATTTTGTATTTTTATACAAATTTCATAAGAAAACATACAAAATTTTGCTTAAGCGCCCCACCCCCTTAGGCCCTTTTCTGCATCCACCACTGGTTAAAATATAATCGCATTATCTTATTATAATTTATTAAATCATTTAGTTGTGCCTTCTATTATTTTTGAAACATTTTTTTAGATTTTTTGATTTTTTCAAAATGTATATTTCTTGAAATATAGATTTTAATGATCCACTAATTATGACCTACAACTACATATTTTTATTTATTTTTTTAAAGCACTAAATTCAAATCAAAAACATCTTTTTTGAACTAAGAATGAAATATACATAATTCTTACACGTTTGTTATTTTTAGGTTATTGGTAAACAACGCTTCTTAATTATACGATTAGTTTATATAAAACTGAGGTTTATACATAAAACGCGTTGAATCAAACTATGCCGTTTTTTTTAACTGAAATCTTATAACATTTTACATAAATCACAAAAGATTTTGCGAAGATTTTTTAAAATTTGAACGAGTGCCATTAAAAAATGTGATTTTAGTACCAAAATTACGCATTGACAACAAAGCCTTTTGATGTCGATATCTATTAAATTATTGGAGGCACCAGTTTTTCTCAAATCACTTTCAAATTGTGAAACATTGTAGAGAATTTTCACAATACTTAGAAGTAAAAATTGTTCACGGCATTCATTTGTGGCTTAAAAAACTTTCTTCGGCCGTATTTATTGGAAAATGTGGTTACCAATATTTCAGCTGGCAGAATTTTTTTTAGAAATGGAGCACACTGTTTTAATTATCTGAAGAAATTAAATATATTATTAATTTATCAAAATCTATTTATAAAAAGGCAAATAGTTTTACGGCATTCCCTCTGTAATGTTAAGAATGTAAAAAACTTAACAAGGTTACCAACAAAATATTAGGGTTTCGTATCATTCCATGGCTGTTGTTTCATAATAATGAAAGAAAATAGGCAAAAAAATTTCTTGAGGCTTGAGAAGAAACATATTTAAATAAATTCCAATAATTTTTTTTTTAAACAGAAAGCTGGATTTTCATTAAAACCCTCATGTATGCAATATAACCACTTGGTGAGATATGCCCATATATATATATATATATACATAAATGAGGTAACTCATTACTCTTAAGTAAATAAAAGTAAATTTCAAGGATTCCTACATATTTTATAAGTTTTCCTTGTATGTATATATGATGGATTCCACACCAACTAGACCTAAGTTGAACTCGCTACTTTTTTCCTAAAGTGCAACTACGAATAAATACTCTTGGCCAATTTTAGCTTTCTAGACCAAATGCTTGATTTTTGGAAGCCATTTTTGTGTTTTTGGTCTGTTATGGTTAATTGACTCAAAATATTCTTATTTATCCTGTCAAATGCTTGTTTTCGAAAAAAAATATTTTGCTTCTAAATGCTTATAGGAAATTTCTCGCAAAAATTTTTCAAGGTTCAAAATTTTATTTGGATTGCGCATACGCGAGGAATTACGTTTTTGGGACAATGGCCACGAAAATACGATTTTATAAAGTAATCGCAACTTCTCGCCACTGACGCAGAAAAATCGTATACGATCCTTGGCCATAATAAAAGAATGCCCCAAATCGCACTTAACCATCTTCAGTATCGCCATGGAAGGTAATTTACGTGCAATTTGAGCCATTCTTTATTTTTCTGGACTTGGGTCGTAATATGCTATTTTTATCACTACACATTTCAACTTAAATAAAAAAAAATGTGCAGGTTCGATTTTTTTTTTCCTTAATTTCTTAAAGTGAAAGAGGTAGTGATGAAATACATAATTTCTCGTGCATACGCAGTCCAAAACCAATTTTGAACCTCAGAATCGAATTCTGCGGGAAATATTCTGTAAATATTTTTAACCGCAAAATAAGCATTTGGCAGCAAAAATAAGAATATTGAGAGTACATATTTTTAGTTGTACTTTTGGAAAAAAAATAGTTTAACACGATTTCTGCGACCCTTCAGATCAACTTGGGCCCAATTAGGATGGAACCTATCATATAGGTATATTTTATTGAAACAATTTACAATTAAAAAAATGTCGTTTACAAGTAATTTAAAAACATTATATTAACTGATTAGAAATTCAAACAAAAAAAGTATCACAAAATTTGTAATTCATATTTTATTAATTAATTCAATGAAAAGTTTATAACAATTATTATGTTTTTGATTTACTTTTTATAAAATGTAGCGTACAAATATGCAAATATCTATCTTCATAATAAACAGAAAAAAAATATATACGATGTTTCTTTACTCAATTAAAAATCAACACATGCTAAACGTATGTACACGATAACGTACGTTTTGTTTTATTTATATAAACACAATCGATAAAATTCTAGTTGATTACTCTTAATGGCAGGTATAGTACAGTTTACACTTAACAAAAAAAAATTGGGCTTTAAACCGAAAATTTAATGAGACCAAAAACATGCTTTAATTATATGAATATTAACCAACAATTAATGAAGTCTTGCTTGTTAAAAAAAAGAAAGATCCTGAAACTTATCATCAAGAGTATCCTAAATTAGTGGCGCATGCTAAGAAATTTTTACTATACTTATTAACACTGTAAAAAGTAACTTTCTTAGATTTACAAAAAAAATAGAATTTTTTCGAAAAATTAGTGAATTTTCAAAAAATTTTGTAAATATTCGATAAAAATCGTAAATTTAGTACATTATTGAAAAATTCGAGAATTCTCCATTTTTTTTTTTGTGATTTTACGAAAAAAGTTGTAAATTTACAACTATTTTTCGGAAATTTAGAACTATTTTTTGTAAATTTTCGAAAAAAAATTGTAAATTATAAATTTTTCTTGCGAATTCACAACAAAAAAATCAAAAATACTCGAATTTTTTGTTATTACACTAAATTTAGTAAATATACGATTTTTTTCGAATATTTACAAATTTTTTCGCAAATTTTCTAATTTTTTTGTTATTATTAGAAAGTTACTTTTTGAAGTGCAGCTAACATTCTTATTTGCTACTTATAGTTTATTTTTAATTGTTCAATTAATAAGCTTTGAGTTTTTGGGTTTTATTTTATCATAGTAATCTTCTGATCCCATTATTTTGCATTAAAATCTTTAGAATTTGAAGTTTAATTATAACACCCTCCGGGTCTTCTGGGTCTAGAAGCACAGGGCTCAATGTTAGGTTTTATAGGCTATCTTTTAAATACCGCTGTAGGCTTAAAAATAGATAGAATCTTATCATCCTATACGAGCATGATATAAAAATACTTCAGAATAAGGTACATTCATAAATCATGTAACGCCGCTTGAAGAGGGCAGGGGGGGGTGTTTGTGTTACAGTCAAAGTTTTATACTTTGACCCCTTATAAGGATCAACAAAAGCGTTATGTTAGGAGAGGAGAGGGTGCAAAAACACTAAATTTTGTGATACGTAATTTATGAATGTTCCCTAAGTGCTTTTTTTGGTAAGGTAGAACATGCAGCACAGAAGCTTTAATTAAGCTCGTTACGAACACAAAGTATCATATTTGTTATTGCTACATCTGTAATCGTAAATAAAAAAAAAAAACATTTAATAAAAATAAATAATTATATAGTAATAATTATTTAATAAACACAGATATATATTTTGAGTATCAATAAAAACGAGTAGCAAAGGTAAAAAATTTATGTGACAAACGAATTTAAAAGCGATAAAATAAAACTTGAGCTCGTATAATAAAATACACATAATTACGTTGAACTTTTATTTTCATATTAGTAAGTATATATATAAACGCATATAATATTCTATATATAATAAATATAAATTTATTGACTGGTATATTATAAAAGAGGGATTGAGTCGCCTAAAGTGCATAATATATAAAAAACCTGTTTCATTATAGTGTCGAGTCAAAAAATTTCTTATATAGAAAAATGGTGTAAATATTAAAGAAAGAAATATTTTTTAATTGTTGGGTGGTCTCTCTTTAATTTACTAAAAATGTTATATTATGAGGTATGAAAATTTTATTTAATAAATAATGGCTGTTAAAATATTTAAATATCTCAATTAAATAAAATGTTTAAAATATTTTGACAGTAAATAAATTTAATTAATTGTGGGAAATAAAAATTATTATCAACATTGTTAAATAATATATGTGGTTACATATTTACATTTAATTATAGAGTGTGTGTTTGAACACATCATATACGAAGATTATTATATACGTAAAGAGAATTACTAAAATTGTGCATTTATAACTTATAATCAGCAGAAAAGAAGATTGTATTAAACGTGATTAAACATCAAAGTTTATAATAAGGAAAAAATTATTGGTTTACTTAATTATAGATTATTTGTGTTTATTTATACGTTTTATTAATACTCGTCAAATTTTGGTACGTAAAAGGATTTCTGGCGAAGTTAAATCAAGTTTTTTGATATGGAGGTGCAAATTTGTTCTTTTTATTATTTAGCTGAAATTCGAGGTTGATAAAGCAAATTTTGGTAACAAAAGATATTTCAAAAAATAATTAGAAAATGGCATTATGTTGAATATTAGAAAAATTTTCACATCAGTTGTATTTTAGAGTATAGCTTGCCTTTGATTAATGAAGGGTATTTTCAACGCTTTTTTGTGTGAGAAGGGTTTTCAAAATAAAATTTGCAGATATTTTCCCACGAATTTTTAAAACATGTTTGCAAGAAAATGAAATGAGTACTTTATAAATTACATTATTTTGTATTTTTTAACCTGTCAAAGAAGAGCTTTAGTCATCTCGAGACTGAAGTATATAATTTTCCCAGGTTTTATGAGTACTTGAGTGTTCATACTTCACTAACCATTCATTTTCGTCAAAAAATGTTCCGCTGGTTTGGTCAATGGCCTTATTTATTATTTCGAAACCTATTTTAGAAAATTTTCCAAAATTTCATAAAATAATAATGTAGACATTTACTTAAATATTATTATTTTATCAAAAAAATAAACTTTTTTACCAAAATAAGGCCTAAAAATGTAAAATAAGTTTTCTCCAGAATAAATAACATAAAAATGTTTAGTCTTTTTTTTGTAACTTTATTTCTTGCAACATATTAAATCAGATAAAACAGGGTCAAAACTAACTAAAACTGCATTTCTAAAAAGTTTATCGTAATACTCAAATTTATAGATTAGAACGAAAATTTCGGTAGAACCAGTATAACCATAAAATTTCTACAACCTATTGATGCGTTGAATCCGGTAAATGATATATGCATTTTATGTAATACAGATATTAAAAAACGAACGACTTTTTTTTTCTAGAGTATCCACTCAATATTGTATAATAGGAAGTATTTTGCTGATCAAGCTTTAATGATACTTTCAATTTTATAGTGTAAGCTATTAAACTATATACGTATATGACTTTGTAAAAGTTTAGAAAAATAAGTTGTAACGAAGAATTACTTTTTTATCTCTATCTTTTTTCGCTTTTATTTTAAATAGTTCATAAAAAATCTATAGTTTGAAAATTTTCGGGTCAAGAGTTACTGTATATATAATCTTGAAGTTACCTCTATTTTTTTCTTTTCTTATTGTTTGTAAACTACATATTTTATACTGCATCAGATAATATTTTTACTTAAAAAAGAATTTTAGATTAAATTTAAATATAAAATTATTCTATTAGAAATGTAATAAATAATTATTTCTGCTAAAACTTCTAATGATTAGTACTTTGAGTTATTCATTAATTGGCAAAAATGCTATTGTCAGATTAGTACAAAGATTTGACCTCCTCAATGGAGCTTAGCCTATGTAGTACGAATAAATTGTAAAAAACTTGCTGATTGCCTTTGAAAAATTAGATTTCTAGGCAAAAATAAATAGGACAGTAAGCCAGTGATTGTTGATAAACATCAGTTTAATGACTATGCTCATAAATTTTAACAAAGTAATCAAACTGTTAATAAAATAAATTTTTTTGATCTTTAACAAGCATGCGCGAGAAAATGGCGGTAAAAGTTTTTGGTTCTTTAAATATTAGAATGTTGTTTTGTCATATCTATAGAGTATCTAAAAATTTAAAGTATTTTGTTCTACACTTCATCAGGTCTCCGGTATTTGCCCTTTTGTGGTGCCATAAGCCTGTCGCATAAAAACATTCGCTATCCCTATCTACTATTCCATCAGGTCTATGAAAAATATTTAAAGTCTGATGATTTTTTTTATGCTCAAAAACTGATTTTCAAAAAATGAAAAATTGTATTTCGGGGTAGGTCCAAAAAGAAATTTTTTTCTTGAAAACTGATAATATATTAAGTTTCTTAGCTAATATTCAGAATTTAATCTGTTCACGAGTCGAAGAAATTATTAAAAGTTATCTGACTTTTTAAGATGCCTAGGTGCCTCTGTAGTAGCATAGAAGTATCATTCCAACGGGTTCAGTGAGTTTTTGAATAACTTATTAGGTGGTACTTATTAGGCTAACAATAAGTCTGTTTTTTTTTCAGAGTAGCGATTTAAAAAACAAAAATTCCTTCTTTTGCAAGCTCATTTTTCCTCTTGCTACAAGTGGATTTTTTCGCCATAGACTCAGATTGACCCAAAATAGTTTTAGTATACTTGGAGCTGTGCAATATAAAAAAATAAATAATATTTATGAATTTCGCTGCTAATAATATAAAAAATTCATCAAAATGCTTAGCTATTTAAGATACCGGTAAGGAAAAAGGCTAGTATTTGCAATTAATGCATTCCAAAAAAGAAATGGTAATATTGAATCCATGAAAACTGAAGAATAATTTCTTTTCTATGTTTGAACAAAAAAATTGAATTTTACAAGATTTCCAGAAAGAAACTCAAAAACCGTAAAACTAAATAATGGGATCAATTTACAATTGACTTACGGTCTCGCTATTCTATTCAATCCTAAAGCTCGAATCTTCAAAACATTTTAGAGAAAAAAGGCACTCTTAAAAAGGTTAAATTTAGAATTGAAAATTAGTTTAAAACTGTATATTGGAATAATTACAGATACTCGAAATTATAATGAATAATGAAGAACTTTTATCGTTTAATATTCATTAGTTAAAAAAATACGATTTTTAATTTTATATTAGCGTTTTTTTAATTTAAGTTAATAGACGTGCATTAAACTCTTTAATAAATTATTCGCTTTTAAAATTTATCTTACTAAATTTAAAATTATTTAACTAAAGTAATTATTAAATGCTTTATAAAATATATAGAAAAAAAGAAGAAGAAATTAATTTTATAAATGTACTACTTATGTAAGAAATAAAAAAAAAATTAATAATAATAATGAGAAACACTATAAATAATATTGAACATTTTAGACCCTTGAGCATTCTATAGCATACTTAAATATAAGTCACATGACATACTATTTCGCTATACTTTAAAATGCAAAGTAGCGCGCATCAGCGTCGTTTAAATCACGTAGACTTAGCGTATATATAAATTTAAAAAGTAAAAATGTGCGTTTCATACTATTTGGTTTGTAATTAAATCTAAAAAAACAACTGATATGCTTTATAAGTTTGGTTTCAGATTTTGATTCCGTTTAATAGAATATTTAATATTTTCTTTGATTACCCACATAAATCTCATCCTAGCAGGAAAATTGGAGTTTATTGAAACCCAGTGGTTTTAAAACTTGGTATGGAAAATCAACACTGGGTTTCAATAAACTCCAATTTTTCTGCTAGGATGAGATTTATGTGGGTAATCAAAGAAAATATTAAATATTCTATTAAACGGAATCAAAATCTGAAACCAAACTTATAAAGCATATCAGTTGTTTTT
Source organism: Anagrus nilaparvatae (assembly GCA_022575985.1). Lineage (NCBI taxonomy): Eukaryota > Metazoa > Arthropoda > Insecta > Hymenoptera > Mymaridae > Anagrus > Anagrus nilaparvatae. The sequence continues at coordinate 12,333,603 of JAKSXM010000002.1, read as the reverse complement.
TTAGATTTAATTACAAACCAAATAGTATGAAACGCACATTTTTACTTTTTAAAGTTTTTTTTTTAGCCGATATCAGTTATTTTTTAATATTTTTAGATATTTAGTGAAAGCTAATATAATAATTAATAAAATTTAATATTTAAATACTGGATACAACTTTTAAATTGCAAAAATTTAATTCTGCAGTTAATTATTTAATAAAATGTTTGATTTGAAAAATTTATTGCATTTGTTTAATTCTGAATTTTAGTTTCGAAACTTAATTTTTCAATAAATTTTATTAATAATCAATATAATTTTATAATGGAAAATTTTCAATTAGTAGTACACAAATTTCATCGCAAAAGAAGCTTACTCAATAGTTTATATAAATTTTTAAATTTCCGCGCTTATATTTTTACTATATTTACTCCGTGATTTCTTTTCCCGCGCTGTATATAGTATAGTACACCTAGTACACGAATATAAATGCTATACACTATTTCATTTTTATAAATAAGGATAGAGAAAAAGTCTCCCCTGAACTCTAGAGATGGAGATATATAAATTACTGAGCATAAGAAAAAGAAAGAGCACAAAGTTAGATACATTGGAACAAGATAAATTAAAAATTCTTTTTATTAAATAAATAATATGTTTTACTACAAGGATTTTGTATTAATATAATTTAATATGTTTTTGTAATTTAATTAACTGCAGAAACTTAGATTTGGTATTATTTTAAACAAAAAAATAAAAAAATAAATAATCCTTCAGGTTAGATAGAACCTTTTTAATGTATATTACAGTAAGCTACGTTAGTGCGAGTATGAAAGTATGAAACGGGTCGCACTACCGATGCTCCTGTAATAACGTTAAAAAAAAATTCTAAGTAAATTTTGTTGCTTCTTTGTTATAATTTTTCTTGCTTTATATTTCATTTTATATTCACGTTATGCTATATTATATGCACGTTTTTTATATGGAGTCATTCATTTAAAAGAAATTATGGCCTCTAGATTTTTTTTTTTTTGTTATAAAAAGAATTTTAGTTAGACTGTGGCAAAAAATTCAGTTAATTTATTAACCAATTTTATTGCCATTAAAATACTTAATTACAGAAATAATTGTTAATAAATACGATTCAATTATATATAAAGTAAAACCCTACTTTTAATTTACCAAAAATATTGAAACCATTTGAATATTTTCAGTAATATGCCGGATTTAAAATTATGGCGAGACTGAAGCTGAAAAAATCACAGTATTTTGGCTTGAAACTGTTTTTAATTTTTCAAAATACTTGAAATATTCTACGAGAATCCTAGAAAATGGTACTTTTTGATCGTGATTTTAAATATTAAATATTTCAGGCAACCTTAATTATTAATTTAACTTTCATAGTTTAATCTTATTGAAAAAATTCAAAATTTTTTTTGAAAATCAATTACTGATTTTGAGATATTATATCGAGTTGTTTTTTTTTTTGTAAAGTACCAAAAATTAATTTTGAATTTTTTTTCCAATTAACAACCTTTAATTCTATGCAGTTTAAATTTTTAAATTTTAATTTTGTTACGTTAGAAAGTTTTATTTTTAATATTTCAAAAATTTTAAATAAAATTGCATAAAACACCCCATATGCATAAATTTTTCACTCGCTTTTACACAAAGTCATAGTTTAACATAAGCATAATGTAGGTAAAATTAGCGGATAACTGCACACTTAAGTTTTAGCCTTGGTTTATTGAAGTATTTCTTTTAAATGACATCGGTTTTTTATACCATAATAACGAGCCTCTGAGCTTTTTAATAATTTTTCTTTTAAAGTACAAAGTAGTTTTTATCTTAAGAAAAATAAATTAATAATTAATAAATATATTTTAAAAAATACCATTTGTATATAAAATACACTGTAATTAATTTCAAACTTTATTCAGTATAAATTATATGCAAGTCTATTTTTCTTTTTATGTGCATAAAATATAATAAAATTTGACATTAAAAAAAAGGCAGAAGATGATAAAGAAAATGAACTTATAAACTTTATCATAACAAATTAAATATGTTAATTTTATTCGAAACACCTGTTATTTATATTAAAATATACTTGTGAGTTAAAATATATTATAAATTTTACAGCTTGTCAAAAGTATTAAATGTCCTTCAATTATCTTTAAATTAACGAGATCTATAAAATTATTTTTTTTTTTTTGCTTTTGACAACCAGTTTATGTTATAATAAAGATCACATGGGATAATAAGCGATTATTATAATTTTTTAAATTATTGTAAAAAATAGAAGATCATTTTTTAAGTCTTATAATTTTTTGTTATTTATGGCAAAGAAAGTATAAAAATAATTATACCGGAAGAGAGATTTTCTTTACCAAGTTTTTAACCTTTTTTAAATTTTGAATTTATGAAAATAAATATGCTCAATTTTTTGTTAAAATTTTTTATTTGAAGAATAAGATTATGATAATTGTTAATGTTTCTGTGAAGCGTTTAGAATTCTATCAATTTAAAATTTTAAAAGAAGATTTAGTTCTCTCACTTTATTCATATCTAATTATGTACTTGATATTTTTTGAAAGCTAATTTTAGTTTAATATCATTATTTCAAATTTTAAATTTTATGCCTAAAATTCTGACCTGATTCAGTATTCATATCACAGTGATAAGCAGCCGTTTCATTCACAATATGTGGTACTGCGCATGCGCAAAACAAATGTTTTTAGAAATGGTAGTACTTTTCACGATACAGTTTGGGTATTGAGTCCGACCCTTCCCCACTTCAAAAGAAAATTGGAGCTGTGAAACGGCAATTTTTATAACTTTAGGTCCGGCTTGAATTGAAAATAAGTAAAAATTTTGCATAAAATATAATAATTAACATTAAAAACCATTTTATAATTAAAATAACCACAAATAACTATTTAAAACATGTATTTTAACAATTATTTTAAAAATTCAAAAATTAAAAAAAAAGTATAGTTTAATGTTGTTTATGTTTTCAATTCAAGCCGGACCTAAAGTTATAAAAATCGCCGTTTCACAGCTCCATTTTTTGTTTGGAGTAGGGAAGGGTCGGACTCAATAAAAGTTATATGTTACAGATGATATAAATGCAGAACTTAGGCCCTGGGGTGCTGGGTCGAAGCCAGTTTTTCTTTAGAGATTATCATTATCAACAATTTTCAGCTTTCCAAATTTTACTTTAATATGGAGGACACGATAAAACTATACGTAGAATACCGAAAATAGTTATTTAAGGAAATAAGATTACACTATAATAAATTTAAAAATATTCAATTCAGATAAACTTTCATTTGAATTCATCTATTATTTATAGTGTTCAAAAGTCATTTCGCTTTCGAGAAAAAATTTTACTATACTAAAACTCATGAATATTTTTTTTTCTATTTCTCCAACAACGTGTAAAATTAGTTTACTTTTACAATTAAATACACATAATATTTACTAATTTAATAAATAAATATTGCTGCAATTTTATTCCCGACTTTATTTTTTTAATTTTTACCCGAAACAATGACTGATAAATTGATAAAAAACCTAAAAATGAAGTTTAATTTACAGTAAAATTAATAAATAAACAAAAAGAATTAAATAAAAATTCATATAAATAAATTTAATCTCAATTTTAAATACAAACATATATACTTTATTATAACCTTATAAATTGTGTACATAAAAAAAACTATAATAAAAAATTTATAGAGTCAACGGCTGATATTGACCGATTTATTAGAAAAAATATAAAACTTTATTTATGATTTTATTAACAAAATGTATAGGAAGCCATAATTTTATTACTTTATATATATATAAATGAAATATTTTAAAATCTTTTTCTCGGAGTTAATATAAAATAACAAACAAAACAAAATTTTTAAAATACCAATGAAAACAGGATATAGAAATTAAGCAAAAAAAACTTAAAATTACATATTACATTATAAGAAATAGGTTAAAATAATTAAATTGAAGTAATTTTAATATTTTTTACAAGAATTCAGTAAAACAAAATAATAATAGGAAGAAAAAAAATTTGTTAAAGTACGCACATAGTATACAAAATACTATGCTCCATTGTTATTTTCTGTACGTATATAATGAGCATGCACTTATAACAGTAAACTTTAGTTGCACACGTCATCGTTGTCACATGTTTTTACATAATAAATCTTTTAAAGAAAATATACATACATGCGAATATTTACATACTAACACAAGGATATATATTTTAAATATATTCTATAATATTATATTAGACCGCACACATTGATAAAATAATTTAAATCAAAGAGATACAATTTGATGAGCTCATGCTTTAAGATATGTTATTTTACATGTATCAATTGATTCAAATCAAGATATTATTATAGATTGTTAAGTATGTTTAAGAAGAAGCCCAAACTTAAGCTCTGAAAAAAAGGTGATAAAAAGTACCTTTTGCCTAGTAAAAAGATTAGCATACAGTCAGTTATTAGCGCACTCTAGGGTTGTTTTGCTTGAATTTTTAATTTCCAAGGATTTGATATAATTATTAATTATTAATTTGCTTGAAAATTCCAGCAAATTCTTGGAAATTAAAAATTCAAGCACAGCAGCTCTACAGTTGTTTAGATTAATATATTTCATAAAATAGAAAATCATTAAAATTAAAATAAAAACTATTAAAATTACTCGGGTTCATAAGAAAATATACTTCAAAATATACTTTGGGAAAAAGAATTCAAATTATATTATATTATGGTAAACTGCTTGATAAATGGGATAGCAATTTAAAGCTTCTGATTACATCATCAGTAAAATATACAGGATCAGACATCAAGGGTATTTGGATTTCACTTTTAAACAACGATATTAATTTCTAAAAAAATATCAATATTATTTAAAAACATTTTATACTGAAGAAATAAAAAAGCTTTGGAATGCTTACTGGATTCTTAAGACAATAATAATATTCTGATTTTTTAACTTACAATTATCAGTTAATGTATTTTTTATATAATAATAATAACTTAATAAACAAATGCAATAAATTGAGCACTTATACTCTATTCTATTTATAAGACTCAAATTTCATTTCACTTTCGAGAAATAAAATCTGGTTAAAAATTACACCATTATGCACGTTAATCAATTATCATTATAAGTTTGTAAAAATTTAAATGACTGAAATTATTAGATATTTAGACAGGACTTTTTATTAGGCACTGATATAAAATTTTATATTTTTTGGAAAAATATTTTTTTAGTCGTCATTTGCGAGGAAAAAGTTAGTTTAAAACCATTATTTTTTAGCTCTACGACTATTAATAAATTGAAAATTTTCTTTTTGAGATGAAAAACTTTTTAACATTTTTAGTTATTCCTTGTATATTCATAAGCATTTGGAACTTGATCAACACGTTTCATACACAATAGTTAAATTAAAATAAAACCCTAAACTAAAAATGACAGTGTGAATACATTTTTTAACGCGTATTTTTAATATTTTAAATGTTTCATTCTGTTATACATGTATATTTTTATCTTATTAATTACTTAACTATTATTTATTTACAAACATACCACTTAAATTATCATTTATAAAACCTACATATTATATTTTTCTCTCTTTATGTTCCTATAAATAGTATTATAGTATGTGTACCAAATGCTTTTTATTTACTTGCACGCAATTTTCTAATACACATAATAATATATATATATATATATATAAATGTTGATTGTTTTTTTATGACAAATATATATATGCAACTTTTTTTATCGGTAATAATAAAAGGAAAAAAACATTGCTATATTTAGTATATATACACAAAAACATTAATTATCATATATACATTCTTATATTTATTTTCTTGTATGCATAAAATTTTGATACAGTTATAAAAAAAAAATAAATAATAACGTGCATTAAATGTTAATATTAGTTTTTTAGTTTTTAGAGTGTATATTAGAGTGATTCTTATTTTTGTAATAGTTTGCTTATTTTTTGGAATTTTCAGTGTTTTGAAAAGTGTCTGTCAAGTGTAAGTTACTAAATGCTTTTCAAATCACTGATTTTTTGCTCAATCAGCACCCCAATGACTTAAACAATTGGTACAGTGAAACGTTCAGTATTATTTAAATAGTTATTATGAAATAAATAGTTATTTAAAACCACAAATAAGTCTTTTTTTAGCAAAAGTGGGCTGTAAATTTTAGAGCATCTTAAAAGGGAAAGTAGTAGATTAATAAAATTTTATTTTTTTAATATCCTGTAAAACTTTTTATAAGAATCGTATATTTTTTACGAAAAATTAAAAATCAAGCAATAAGCTTTAAATTTAGAACAAGAGTCTCGTTTTAGCTAAAAAGTATTTATATTTTATTTTTTTTTTTAGAAAAACATGAATAAAAAAAACGGTCATATAGAGTTTTGATAAAACTATATATATATAGCTTAAAATGCAAAAGGGTCTTCCAAAAATTACAGTTAGTTTTTTTTATTTATATATTTCTAAAAAAAATTTCTTTTATATCTTTAAAATTAACCTTTTAGGGCTAACGATTATTTCTGAAATTTTTTGGAAGTTAATTTTTAATTATCAAACATACACTGAATAAAAAATTTGTTTGCCCTCCCAGGATTCCAGTTGTTGCAGCCAGAACTTTTCTCTCTTAACTGTTTTTAAGAGTATAATTTTGTTCAAAGTTTTAATATCTTTTTTTGAATTTGAATTTTGAATTCTTTTTTAATTATTTTTCTCATAATCCTAAATACAGGATGCTTGGAAGGTCCTACGGGGTTTCAAAATCGCATATTTTTAATATAATATTTTTCTGTCTTAGAACCAATATTTTAATTTTTTAAAAACCTAAATTTTTGTTTGTAAGAGTAATGTAATAGTAATTAAAAAATATGATTGAGTTATTATATAATTAATGAGTTTCTAGTATGTAAATTAAAAAATATAATCATAAAAACCAATAGAAGTTGATTAAAATTTCTATAAAAATTAATTAAATAAATTATATTCATGCATATCTAACAATAGAATGAAAGGTATATATAGTTTGATCAAATAATTGGATTTTGAAAATTCAATTTTAATTCGAAGCTTATAAGTTTTTCAAGGGCTATTGAGAATAGAATTATATATAGTTCAATTCGTCAATATAAGAACAATCAAAACCTTATAGAGAACAATCGATAATCCATCAAATAAAATCAGTTCTTTTAAGCTTAATAATCAAATATCAATTCTTTTTATTCTCCCTCATTTTTCAGTATAATAATAAAATAGACAGAAAGAAAAATAAGAATAAAAAAAAAATATATATAAATGATATAATATTTTTTATAGTATTGGCCTCTTTATACAAAGCACAAGAACAAAACGGTGACAAAGTTTACTATATATATAAATCAGGAAAAAATAAAATATATAAGGGAATTGAGTAGGAAGAGAAAGCATAGTTGAAATAAAGCTCCATTCTACAGATTTAAAGATATATCTATGTGAATAAAATATATAAATGCTTTGTATGTGTGTGTGTGTGTGTGTGTATTTGAAGAGACACATTTACTTATAATCCAGATTGAAAACGATTTTATGGTATAAGAAATGTGAGATAACAATTTTCACATTTTTACTTTTTTTTTTACACTATGCAAATAATAATCTTCAAAAGAGATTAATTTAAAACTTATTTAAATAATAATTAAAGCACTGAATAAAATACGAAATAAAAAATTAATCACGACAGTTGATAAATATAAATGAGAGTCTTTCAACTTTAAAATTTCGAAATGTATTTTAATAGATTTTTTTTACCAGAATTTGCTAAAATGAACACACTAGCTTAGGTAATTATTTTTTATCCTAGCATTTTCTTGAAGCAAATTTTTCTGCTATTGATATCATAATTTAGTTTATAATTTTTACGAAAATGTGATATCTAAATATGTTAGGATTTCTCTAGTTTAAAAAATTTTTTTGTCACAAAATCTTACAAGTAAAATTTTTCAGGCAACAGAACTTAATTACTTTTTTTCAATATCATTTTTAGTATTTTTCAGAAATTGTAAAAAATCAATACAAAATTTTTATGCAAAAATGATTTTTTTATTAAATTTTAATGAAATAATGAAATCTGATACTGTGCACCCTATATATATCACCCTATATATCACATGTGATTATTAAAAAAAAATTATTTTATTATTTATTCAAGTATTCACAATATTTTATTTTCTTTTTATGGTTTATTCAAACTATTTTATTTATAAATTCTATTTACTTAATTACAATTAAAAGTTAGCGAAGTCACATGTTGATATACTCACTAGCTTAAAAGATTTAAATGACAGATTTAAAGTTTTGAACACAAAATAGTAGTTGATCAACACCAAACTCACCTGAAACATAAATAAAATAAAAAATTAATTAATATATTTATTTTATAAAGATCATTAAGTACTTAAAATAATTGAGTTTAAAAAAAAAATTTTATTTAAGGCTTTGTTAAAATTTAAAAGTATCTTTTAATATGTTATTATCCTGGGATAATCAACCCCTACTGATAATTATTGGTCATTTAAGGTTAATTCCAAATATTAATTTTTATTAAATTTTACAGGTTCCTTTCTAAATGCTCGCCCTTCGTTTTAGACTTATCTGACTACTAAAAATGCTTTAAATAAAAACACTAATATTACACTGTAAAAAGTAACTTTCTTAGATTAACAAAAAAATTTGACAATTTTCGAAAAATTCGTAAATTTTCGAAAAAATTTGTAAATAATCGAAAAAAATCGTATAATTACTAAATTTAGTATATTAACAAAAAATTAGAGTATTCTCGATTTTTTTTTGTGAATTCGCAAGAAAAATTGATAATTTACAATTTTTTTTCGAAAATTTTCAAAAAATAGTTCTTTATGTAAACTTGTGTATAAAAAATATATAAACGACCTTTTCCAGACAATTATTTTTTTTATTTAAATTAAATCCAATATTTCGAGCATAAAATCTTGCTCCTCTTCAGGGATCTACAACAATTATTATACATAAAAATATAAAATTAGAAAGATGTTTATATGTATATATATATACTAAAAATAGTTGTAAAAATAGTTGTAAATTTACGAAAAATAGTTGTGAATTTACAACTTTTTTCACAACTTTTTGCCAGTAAATTCACAAAAAAAAATCGAGAATTCTCAAATTTTTCGATAATTTACTAAATTTAGTAAATTTACGATTTTTATCGAATATTTACAAAATTTTTTGAAAATTTACTAATTTTTCGAAAAAATTCTATTGTTTTTGTAAATCTAAGAAAGTTGCTTTTTACAGTGTACTTTACAAGTAAATACCAAAACCAGATACTATATTTCCAACATAAAAAAATGTCTAAATTTAGTACCCAAGTTAAAAAAATATTAAGCAAAACCCTAGTTAACTATTATTTCCAGACCAGCATGCATATAATCTGGAAAAATAACTATAAATTTAAATTAACATTTTAAGTATTGCGATTATTTCTATAAATTTCTGATCGATTTATTTTCTTATAAATAAAAATCTATATGAGCCTATAAGAAATAAGCATGTTTGTATTATAAAACTCAATGGGTGGGCTTCTCATGAACTGTATAAATATATTAGATTTATAAAGCTCTTTTACTATTATTATATACCAATGGACAAATGAAATGTGGTAAAAGTACATGAAGCGCGTGACTAGTGAGTAAAGTAAACCTCAACCTCAAATGTTATATATTCCTCTCTCTCTCTGTTTATACATCAACTTTATACATATTATAAACTTTTATGCATATAAAATAACTTTATGGTATCCTTTGGTTAAATTTTATAAAAAATTTTTTTGAATTAAAATAAGCTTTTTTTAAAAGATTACAAAATAAAAAAAAAATAATCTAATTTTAAAATAAAAAACGTATGTTTCTAGCCGTTTCATTTTCAGGCAATTATCGGTTTATTTAATCAAACTGATAATTGGAACGTTGGGTAATTCAACATTGACAATCCATTCGTTCGCGATGACCGAATATAAATAGAAAAAGAGGTATAAGAGAAACGAATCAATTGTAGACACGATTAAATTGCTCGATTTACTTTCACATACAAATATATAAAAGCTCATACTTTTTTATACATGTCTATGTATTCTTATATTTGTGATAGTTTAAATATATAGAACGATTTCAATTATGATTTTAATTACAATTCCTAATTTACTAGCATTTTGTTGAAATTTTTATGAAAATGTTAATCATAAAAATGAAAGATTAAAAGAAAAAAGCATTTCAAATTAATATTTCAATTATTATTTTTACTGAATATAGCAAATTTATAAATTATGTATAATTTGAAATAATAACGAATTTATGCAGTTAACCTGTTTTATCTTTTAAATGAATCAATGCAGCTAAATTTTCAAATATATTCATAAAGTAAAAATTAAAAAAACTCGGGGCTTGATTGACTAATAATCTTGATTATAATACTATTAATGAATTAAGTTTTGCCAAATATTTCTGATTTAAAAGGTATAAGAAAGTGTACTTTATTTAGATAAAATTTCAGATTTACAACTTATTAATTCACCTAAATTCATTGACTAGCCTATAACTATACCACTCTCTAACAATAAAGGAATCCCTTCTTGGCAAGTAAATTCTACCATCAGTTTCTATCAGGTACAAGTCCTAGTGACGATCATACGGATTCCGGAGGTGACCTCTCATTCATCTTATATCAACAGCAAACACAAAAACTACAAAAGTACTGAGCATCAAATATTGCTCAATTTTGGACAGATGCAGAGCACTGCTTCAGAAACCTGGGCTACGAGCATAGTCAGAATAAAACTCACAAGGGGAGTTCAATACATTTGGAACACCGAATTACACCAAATGGTTATGGATGAGTTTGTTATGTTGAAAAAACATGCCGACTACCCTCCGTTCCTTCCAATGGGCCTTCTGAGCCTAGAAATGCAGGGCTCAATGTTATAAAATAGGATTTTTTGGTAATTTTCAAAGAAACGCCAAAACCTCGCAAGTTAACCAAAACTCTTCTGGTTGGTCTCATTTTTTTGTTTTAAGTATCACCTTTCATACGCCGTAAACCGCAATTTATTATCACTAATTCTCTTATCACTATAGCCAATTAACCAAACGGTCATTTTTAGCTAAAAATGACCAATTTTTAAAATGCTGCCAAATTTGTAATTTCTAACGAAAATGGGTTTTATAGGTCTGAAAAAATTTGTACAAGCTTCAAATTTCCAAAAATTTTTTGCTCGTCTCATTTCCTTGATTCGTTTTTAAGAAATGGCTCTTCAAAGTTAGCATTAAAAATGAGATTTTTTAAAAAATCGTAAAATTGGGACTGTGACTTCAAATTATCATATCTGGTTAACAACTAATTGCAAAAGGTAAAGTCAAGAAGTTTTGGAAACTTGAAGCTTGTACAAATTTTTTCAGACCTATAAAACCCATTTTCGTCAGAAATTACAAATTTGGCAGCATTTTAAAAATTGGTCATTTTTAGCTAAAAATGACCGTTTGGTTAATTGGCTATAGTGATGAGAGAATTAGTGATAATAAATTGCGGTTTACGGCGTATGAAAGGTGATACTTAAACCAAAAAAATGAGACCATCCAGAAGAGTTTTGGTTAACTTGCGAGGTTTTGGCGTTTCTTTGAAAATTACCAAAAAATCCTATTTTATAACATTGAGCCCTGCGTTTCTAGGCCCAGAAGGCCCATTGGAAGGAACGGAGGGTAGTAGGCATGTTTTTTCAACATAACAAACTCATCCATAACCATTTGGTGTAATTCGGTGTTCCAAATGTATTGAACTCCCCTTGTCAATAGTTTTTATAATAGAAATTTAAAAAAAAAAGCTGAAACTGTTATTAAAAAAATTTTTTATAATACTATGCTCAAAATCATGTCATTACGCCGCTCTAGAGTGTTTTATAAAACCCGTCTTTTCGAAGCAACTCAATGGTGGGAGTACGTGTTGTGAAAAAGACAAATTTTTGGATTTTTCATAATAGATGAAAAAAAAACTATATAAAATTTGCTCCCACCTTCATTATTTCTCATCTCTTATTCTTCCTCTTCTTTATCACTTATTATGAAACATTACATTTTTTAATTTTTGCCAATTTGGTTTTTTTTTCGTATTACATAGCAATTCTGTTTTAATATTTTAATATTTACTCAATATTTAAAAAAAAAAAATAATATTATTTATACTTTATATTATTGATATTCGTTAATTACTTAATAATTAATTTCAATCGATATTTATAAGGATCTGGTATACCACACAGTTAAACCTCTTATTCATTATTGAATCATTTTCATATAATTGTATTAATTTAATTTAAAATTGACACTAAATTTAAAAAGCATCGAGAAGAAATTTAATTAATTTGTCAAATCATTCCATTTTATTTTTAATTTTTTTACTGTTTATTATTTAAAAAAATTTTTTTAATAAAAATTTATTGATTAAAATTTATTCCCGTTTATATATTTTTATGTATCATTTTACGTAGAAAAGTTGATTCACGTACTTATAATTTAATTTATTTCTTGTTAACAACTGTCAAAAACTTTTTATACTTTACAACTTATCGTAAACTTTATCGCAATTTATTAAAATATAAAGATATTTGCAAATATTGAAATCTCGATACTTTTTATAAATGAAAAATGAATTTTCATAGAAATTTTAATTGAAAAATGTAAAAATATTAGCTTGGCTTATATTTTTAAATATTTCTTTGATTCAGTGATTAAAAAGAATGAAACAAAAGGGATTTTTTAAATTTCTCAACATTTTTTTAATTAAATAGAACTAACTACCTGTTAAAAATGGGTTGCAAAACATCTGATACCCAGATAAACATGACTGAGGAAACGTTGGGCTTAAACTAGAACTAACGCAGCTTATCCACGCGATGATGAAACATTAAGATTAAAATATAAAAACTATTGGATTGATAGTTTTCTCTAAATCTTAACTAGAAATTTTCTCAATTTTAGACCTTCGCTTTATAATTAATTGCAGGCAGTATTTTTATTTAGAATGCTTTTATAGAAATGTCTTTTTCGAATGTAATCAGCATGTTTACACAGGCTACCTGAAACCTAAATTTGGATGGGAATAATTAATATTACTGTTACTTTGATAGGAATTTTTATTTAAAATTGAGCATCAGTCAATTAAAACACTAATTTTCTAAATTAGTTCAATTTAGCGTGCATAAATGCGCTCATTTTTAGGCATATACAAATACTAGCATAGTTGGGGGGATGAAAGGTTCCGCCCCCCCTCCCTGGTCTGTTCTCGGTGTTCTATACAAAAGTAATTCTTCTTGTCAGCGTCCAGAAAGCGTTTTCTCACCACTGATGAAAAAAAATCGTATACGACCCTTATCCATAAATAAAAAATGCCCCAAATTGTAGTTTACCATCCTCGGCTTCGTATTTACGTGCGATTTGGGCCATTCTTTACTTTTCTGGACACGGGATCGTAATATATACTATTCTATTCGAGTAAAGTTATTAAATAATCTTGAACTTGTTTCCCGAATGTGCAACTACTGTTTTTTTACAATATTAGTTTTTTCCGTCATTTTCCTAGAAAAGTTAGTTATAAGTGAACATGACCCACTTGGTATATTCCCAATGTTCCTTAAAAAACATAATTTTCTACTGCTATAAAAAAGTTCTTGAACAATCCTGAGTTTATTGTAACTATGCAAAATCAATTAATTTTCGTTTAATTTTTCCAGATTTATATTTTTCCTGCATATTTCTAAAAAAAATTTTTTTTAAATTTTTTGTCTCCGAAAAAGCTGCATAGATTTTTAAAGGTAAGATCGTATTGAATAAAAATTTAAGTGAATAAGTCAAAATTAGTACCAAAAAAAATAATAAAAATACAATCTCTATAAAATATATATTAATTTTAGTGCAAAAATTAATAAAATTTTTTTTTTTATTTTTTAAAAAATTTTTTTTACCGTCTAATACCCTCGGAAAATATTTTATAACTTTTCGAGGATACGTCCGTTTTGAATAAAAATTTAACTGAGTACGTATAAATGAGTGCCGAATCAATTAATATCAATGGCAACAGAAAAATTTCATCATATTTTTTTTAGATATTTCACTTTTTAATGAAATAGTACGATAACTGAGTCGCAAAACTATGGTCTATGTCACCTGCAGACTTTTTTCCTTTATTTTGACACCAGCTTTATGGAAATTGGTTCGGCGAATCTTTAGTTATAAATGGACAAACGTATGTGACAGACACACAAATAAATTTTTATAGAAAAAAATGGATAACAAGTCAAACTTAAAAAAAAAGTAGTTTGAGATTTTTTGATTGAAAAATTAGGTCAACTTGTTGGTGAAATATTGTAAAATAAAAAAATTGTTTTACATCAAAATAATTTGTATTGTTTTATTTTATTTTAAATAATGTGAAACAATAAAAAATTAAGTCCAGCTCGAATCCTGGTCAATAAAATATTATTTTCACTTTTTTAATACCATAATGGTTGTGAAATATCACCGGTTTCATACATACACACACACGCTCAAATACAGACTTTTTTTAAAAACCAGTTTTTCAGCTTCTTGGGGTTTTAAAACGTGCTTATATGCCACAAAATCAAAAATCGAAATTTGACCTATCACAATGGTTTCTCTATGTGGAGCCAAAAGTTTTTAATATTACGTCCAATCTAATATACGACCAATAAATTAAGTAATATAGCAAAATTTTCTAGTCAATAAAAGAATTAAAATTTTTTCTAATAATTTTAATTTTAAATTTATGATTTATGTTTAAAATTTATATCGAACATTAATCCAGTGAAAAAGTGTGACTAATGCCTTCCCAAAAAAAAGGAATAAATTTGTTCTGCGTGGTTATATTATTGGCAAATTTCCAACAACACCTAAAACGATTGATGATGTAGAAAATACTGTTTCATAACTGCTTAAATTATGTTTGCTTGACCTGTCAATGTATGCATGCGTCATAATTGTTTTATCAAGTGTGTTATATGCAACTTATTATTTATGTAAAAAAAATTTTTTATTCTTTCTAAAATTATGAATTAGACAAAATGTTTATGTATTTGATATAAATTTTAAATATTAATTATGCAAACAATTTTATTTTAATAAATATGTATGTATAAATCAAC
Source organism: Anagrus nilaparvatae (assembly GCA_022575985.1). Taxonomy (NCBI): domain Eukaryota; kingdom Metazoa; phylum Arthropoda; class Insecta; order Hymenoptera; family Mymaridae; genus Anagrus; species Anagrus nilaparvatae. The sequence continues at coordinate 12,318,339 of JAKSXM010000002.1, read as the reverse complement.
AAAATAATTAAATGACTGTGAATAAAGTTTTTGATTATTCATAAATTACGTTTTTGTTTGATGTGGTAGTAATTAAAAAGTAGTTTAATTTATCTGAAATTAAAATTTATGTGGCATCTGGAGTTTGTATACTAATTTTTGTATATTTCTACATCAATGATTTTCCAGAACTTGATTTTCACAATTTTCTTAGGTAATTTTAAGTAGACTGCAAGATTAAAGAACTTAGGCATAAAGCAAAGTATGGGCTGATGGTCTTCAGCGCAGCTAAATATGTTAAGGAAAATTTTCATAAAATACAAACATCAGCCTGGTAAGAGGAAGTAAGTAAATCTTTAGGCATTAGTTTAAAACATTTCTTTTGTAGGGTCCATTAAAAAAGAGGACTTAACGCCTTTCCTCATAGTCGTTTCGCCCCATCACCACCTTAGGGCATCATCAGGTATGTTCTGGTGGTGGCTTCATACGACAACTACACTCTATCGCCTTCTTATTTTGCATTAAATATGAACTGAAACACTCTTTATTTTATTGACGAAAAACTGTAGCCATCTAACGCCTGGGTTGGAACCACCAATCTCATACTTGGTTAAATCAACGTATAAAAAGTATTAAAAGATTCTAGAAAACTAATTTTTGGTTAACAAAATAAATTTTTTAAAACTAATAAAACTTTGAAATAAAACAAATTACAAACAAGAAAAAATTCAAAATTCCTGTCATTATAACTTTTTTTAATCAAATTTAAAAAAAATAAATATAAATAGTCTTTTATTTGTTCCAATAGTCTTTTATAAGCCTATCCAGTTGGAAAGAAACTAAAAATGTAACTAAAATTTATAAATAAAGAAAAAAAAATAAATAAAAGACCTGATACTTATAAAACTAAGAATTCAAGTCTCGCACAAAGAGAAACTGGATAGTTCCCAAAAACAAATAAAACTTTTTTATTTTACAAAGTAATACACTTTTAGAGAATTCTAATTGACGTTATATCGTATAAAATATTTTTCCATTTATTTTAGATGAAAGAAATTCACTGTTATTGTAAATTTAAGTTAAATATATAATAACTTCTAGACATAAATTTAAATCTTATCTAAAATACTAAAATAGAATATTAAATTGTAACAAAAAAATTTTTTAAATTAATTTTAATAAATCAAATTTAAACTATTATTAAAATAATTAAATAGATTTATCTTTATATATATGCACTATTCAATATTCTCTCTAATAATAAGTATAATCCCTTTTCAAAACTTTTCCATATATAAACGTAAAATTCAATAATATCTATATTTATATATCATTTATTACCTTTTGTGTAAATAAAATAATAAAAAATTATTAAAAATCGATATTTATTTTGGAATTTTATAATACTACCACAATTTAAATTTATTACGCGTAATTAATTACACGTGGTCAAACAAAAATTTATTTACTCAAAAATAAAAAAATTTTTTAAAATATTTGAAAAAAAATTTTTTTTTTGTAATTTTAAATAATGTTGAGATTAAAAATAAAGTTTTATAGTTATGGTAGATAAAATAAACAAGTTATCGCGTGTGTAACATTAATGTTCTAATCGATAAATTGCAGAAACTTATGATACTGCAACTAACCAATATAAATATATATGATAATGTATATATATAATTTATAATATATATGTATGAGTATTACAATTCAAGCGTCGAATATTACAAATATGTAGGACTTGCAAACGGCATTCAAATATAGATGTACTATGCTATGTGCTCAGCCGTGTGAATTGTGGTAAAAATTTTGGTGTGCCTGGAATGGATGCTATAAGCTATTTTTGACATAACAACTCTCTTTACACATCAGTTATGTAAATTAATTTTTCAATATTTAAATATATTTCTTTTTTTTTTTTATAAACTTTTTATTCAAATTATATAGCTTTTTGTTAAGTACAAATTGACGTTAGTGATAATTTAATGATTTTAAATGACTATGAAACAAAATTTAAGTAATAATTTTTTATTCTTTTGAAATCAAATACAAATAGTTTATAAAAATTAGATCCTGTAAGGAGACTATTTCAAATTTTGTAATTTAAAAATTTGTAAATATTTGAAAAACATGGTAAATTTAAATTTAATGGTTAATATACTAAATTTAGTATATTAAACGAAAAATTCGAGAATTCTCGATGTTTTTTTGTAAATTCGCAAAAAAATTGATAATTTACCATTTTTTTAGAAATTTTACAAAATATAGTTGTAAATTTACGAAAAATAGTTGTTAGTTTACAACTTTTTTCGTAAATTCACAAAAAAAAAATCGAGAATTCTTAAATTTTTCGATAATATACTAAATTTAGTAAATTTGCGATTTTTATTGAATATTTACAAATATTTTTGAAAATTTACTAATTTTTCGAAAACATTCTATTTTTTTTGGTAATCTAAGGAAGTTACTTTTTACAGTGTAGATATAAAATTTTGTAGATAAAATTCTCAGGTATTCAATATTATGGTTATTTTAGTAGCTTATGGACCAAAACTTTTAGAAATTTTAATATTAATATTTGAAATTTAACAGGGGCTCTTATGGTAGGTAAGGATAGTTTAGTTTTATAATTTGATTGCAGGCGGAGAACTAGACCGCCTAATGCCGATATACCATTTATCCTCCATAAGAACCCGTATTAAATTTCGATTGTGTAATTGAAATTTCTCAAAATTTTGGTGCATAACCTATAAAATAACCATACAATTGAATTGACAGTAATTTTATCTACAAAACCGTGTATATCTTTATTCTGGAAAAGTTGTGAACCAATATGGGGAAATTTAAAGTGACTAAATCATCCCACGTAAAAGGATTAATTTTGGGTAAGCTTATTGAAGTAAGCTTACTGGAGTAAGCTTACTGGATTAAGCTTACTGAAGTAAGCGTACGGACTAACCTAAAAAAGATAAATTTTAAAAATTAAGTCTTTTTAGGTTAGTCCGTAACCTTAATTTTAAAGATTAAGCCTTTTTAGGTTAGTCCGTAAGCTTAATTTTAAAGATTAAGCCTTTTTAGGTTAGTCCGTAAGCTTACTTCAGTAAGCTTAATCCAGTAAGCTTACTCCAGTAAGCTTACTTCAATAAGCTTACCCAAAATTAAGCTTAATCCTTTTACGTGGGATTCTTTCCCCTAAAAACGTCACTTTTTCATCCTCCCCCAGCCGAGTCAGACTTTTTGAAATACCCCATCCAATGAACATGTTCCAAGTTAAAATAAAAAATTTGAATATTTGGAGTAAATTACAAGAAGAAAAACTTTTAGCTGATTTCTACATTTATGTTAGCTAAATTTAAATTCAGGGAAATTTAAAAACTTTTTGAAAATTTAAAACATTTGATGTTCTGAAACGTGATTTCTATTAAATAGGTGAATGTGTTTGAATAAATAAACGAATTTGAGTGAGTGATGTGCTTTTTATGTTCTTCCAGAATCTTCAGTATCAAAAACTACGCTTTAGAAGTTATAAAAACAGTATATATACTTTTATAGAAGATAGTAAATTACATAAAATTTTATTTATTTACTTATTTGAGAAAAAATTATTTTAGATTCAAGATAAAATTTTTGGAAAATAAGTCCATTCATTTTCTATTTCTTAATTATTTCTCGTTTTTAATAAGGTACTGCTTAAATCATTTTAAAATGCTATTTTTTGATTTAATTCATATACATTGTTAAACTATTGTTATATGATATCAGAACACTACGAACTGACTGTAACTTAATACACCTAACTTTATGATCATATTATATTTACTAAATGCAAAGCTCTATTAAAATTTTATGGCTGCGTACGAAAATCTAAATCTAAGTTTATCATGTTTTAATGAATGTTGATATTTCACTGCAGACATATACACAAATAAATAAAAATTTAAACCCATAAATTTATAATTTGCTGATGCAGCATAATATCTTATATATGGGGATCAGATGAGAATCTAAGTTGCATATACTTTCATTCAAGAAGAGTTATATACATACATGTGCATATTAGACTGAAAATTGAAAAAAGAACGCTTGGATTGTTTATTTCTGGATAAATTTACAAGAAAATAAAAAACTAGTAACCACTACCAAAATATTAGTTTTTTTTTTTTACTTAATGAAAATAGCTGTCACTAATTTTTTTTTTTTGGATTTACTAGTTTGTCCAATTTGTGTTTACTAAATTTTTTAAGGTTTATTTTCCTAGATTTTTTTGCCTGCATTAGTTAAGAAAATTTTCCAAAATTATATTTCGTTTAATTACTGCTAGGTCAGTGCTAGGTTCTGTCTGCGAGCACCTAAAAATTAAATTTTTTTAGAACCAGATTCATTTTTAAAGGACCGAATATTCGCTCAATAACAACTTAAATATTCGGAAGCAAAAATTATGATCAATTGAATGAGCTGTATTTTTGGAAATATTATTTTTTTGGAAATTGGCCCTTAAATTTAATTAAGTAATCGAAAATATAGCTGATTTTTTTTTTTGAATAGCAGACTTGTATATGCATATATATTTTTGTTGGTTAATCTGAAAACATAATAAATCTTATACTACTTGAAAAGGGTAAGAATTTGTGTAAAGAAAAAAAATTCAAATAATAGAACTACATTGTATTACTAATACAAAATTTTGGAAAACAAAAAATACCCTTTCCTGAAAAAGTAGGATCCTTTAAATTATGGAAAAAAAAAATGTTTATTGATATTGCTGGAATAAATATATTATTTAATTAATACATTAAACAGAGTTTTAAGTACAGTTTTTCAGACACTTTTGAAAACAACAAAAGTTTTTTATTTCAAAAGCTCTATTAAAAATAAGTACTTTTGTCTGATGTTCAGTATAAAATTAATTATTTTGGAAACCAATTTTTTCAAAAATGTGCAAAAAATTTTTTATTAGACCATAATTAATGTATATATTATATATATTTATATAAAAAAATAAAAATAGTAAAAATAGGAAGTTTGTACCAACGGACGAGGAGGCCGCAAGTTTGCCGACACTGCGCCGAGAAAAATCAATAACGACTCACGGAAGCGCTGACTCGAAGAACTTAACGTCTATATACCTATATTGGTATAAGTTAGACCTACACCTCTCTTTTTTATAATATACCTTATCTTTCTCATTTTTAAGCTCAGCCTATAAATGTATGTGTATGTGTGCTTGTTTTGCAAAGGTACCATTTTCGTTTCCTTTTTCTTTTTTGTTCAAAGACCTTTTCTTTTTACCAATGATCTATGGCTTGCTCTTTTTTTCTTTTTCTTGATTTATTTTTTTTTTTTTTTTTTTACAGAAATAGGTATATATTATAGGTATATATATTATAGTCTTTTTGTTTCCTCACATTATAATTTTAAATGTGCAAAATTTTTAAAGATAATAAGAGAGGGCTATGTTTTTAAAAAAAGCTCATCCAAACGTAGTAAAAAAAATAAAATTAAAATTGATATGATGTTGAGATTGATGTTATAAAATTAAAATTGCATGATTTTTTATTTTTTTTCATTTAAATAAATAATTTAAAAAAAAAAATTTTTATAATTTTAAAAGGTGAATTATGGACTTCAAAAACAAAAGAATTTTAAGATATTTCTAAGAGAATACCTAAATTATTCTACAATATTCGTCAAAAATATTTATTAGTTATTTAGACAAATATTATATTCTCGCTAACAAAATGTGTTTGCAAGAATATTATAAGAAATCAAAGAAGTCTAAAGTAGTCAAGGCGACAGCAATGTTAAATGCATCTAAAAATTTTATCTGCAAAGAAATGGATCCACCTCAGTGAAACGTTTGTATTTTTTGTCACTAAAAACTAATTTTGCGATTTTCACACAAATCCTTCAAAACTTACCAAAAGTTATATGCCTACATAAAATTTCACAAAAAATCCGAATTTTCCGAATTTGTTTTTTTTTTTAACTGACATATACCGACGTAGGGTATCCCAAGAGGCTTCTAGGAGAAACCTGTGCTGGGGCAGTTGCGGAGCAGCCGACTTTTAAGATGTTAAACTGAACTTGAATTCACCCAAACACCGTCAATTAATAATTAATTATTCATTAATTATTCATTAACAATATCCGTGACACAGGAAAACTGCAGAAAACCTATGCAAAGAACAGCAAAATATCAAATTGAAAATATCAAATTTTGATCTGCAGCTTTCCCATGGATTTTTTTTTTAGCAGATGAAAATAAATTATACAAAAAGGAATTTAAGCTTAAATAAAAGAAAAATTATTTAAGCTGAAAGACTTTCTCGCGAAAGTAAAAATTTTAGAACCTCGGAATCGATTTCGCGGTAAATTTCGTATCAGCTCCTAAGAGGAAAATATTTTTAACCGCAAAATAAGCACTTGATAGCAAAAATAATGATATTTTGAGTCATTTACCGAAATAAACCAAAAACACATAAATAGCTGCCAAAAATTAAGGATTTGACCTTCAAAGCTAAAATTGTCCAAGAGTAATTATTTTGAGTTGTATTATCGGAAAGAAATAGTTTTGGTCGATTTCTGCAACCCTTTAGTTCAACTTGGGTTCATTTCAGTTGGGGTGAAATCCCTCATATATTTATATGATTTATTTAATTTAAATTAAATTTTTAAAAAATTATTTACTTTAGATTAACTTCAATATGTCAATAAACCAATTTTATAGAGAAAATTCAATAAATTTTTGAAATTAAACGTAAGATTATTTTACGCAGCAAATATTATACATTATTAATTAAAAGTTTTACTTTGGCTTTGTTTTTTTTTTTTTATTTAAGAACGTAATATATATTATAAAATACAATAAAACATTACAAAGGCTTCCTGGGCCATTCATTCTTGTAATCTCTAAAATGCTTGTTCTTAAAGTTTTAGTTATATGAAATGGTATTATATTTTCTGTTTTTTTTTCTTTCAGTGAAGAAAAAAAAAGATTGTGTGGGTTTTGAGAATATCTATTAATTAGACATGTTAATAAATTCTACATTTGGAAAAAAAACAGTGGTACGAATACGAAAGTAGATTTTTATTAGTTTAGTAGTTTTTTTCAATCATATAAGTATCTTCTATAATTCAACAAACTGGAGTATAATTTTTTAACCAAAATAAGATTATACATATTCAAATAATCTATAAATCAAAATCTCTTTTAAATTTTCTCCATCACCGTTATTTTCCTCTTCAAATATTTGTACTAGTAAAATAATAGATCCCTTAAATTTATAGAAAATTTGAGGTACACCCTAATATCTACATATTAATAAAATGCATATTATAGAATTTGAATACAATGAGGTATTTTAAATTTTTATCGACATTATACAATTGCTTAGGATGCTAAGGGAATTCGTAAATTCCCTTGCCAATTAAATGAGTAAGCTTTATTTTACATACATAATATAACCAACAAAAAAAATATATTAAATGCAGTTAAAACAACTTTTAAAAGCGTATTATAAAGTACGAAATATTTAATGAAACATATTTTTTTTTTTTAAATTCATAAAATTATAAAAATGCAACTACCTACCTATTATAAGGGTTTAAATAAATTGCATAAGTCTTAATTAGTTTTTAAACTTTAAATTAATATAAATATGGGCCATTCTGTCGAAACATGCATTTTTTTAATCAATAGAAATAAAACTGTGTTTTCATTTATTTTTACCCTTTTTTCTTAAAAAGTCTCAGGAAAATAGGCAAAAATTACGACTGATATTGTACCTTGATTATTTTTATGAAATTTTTGGAGAGTCACAAAGTTAAAAATCAATTTTTTTGCTAAAATACCCCATATATATTAGTAACAATACATTAAATATAAATATAATGTTAATGAAAAAACTTTATGCATAATTAATTTTTTTGCTAAAATACCCCATATATATTAGTAACAATACATTAAATATAAATATAATGTTAATGAAAAAACTTTATACATAATTAATTTATCATCTAAATATAATAAAATAATATTATAAAGTTTGGATATTATTATATGAATTTAAGTTATTAAAGTTTGAACAGTAGGAAAATTATAATATTAAGTAACTGTAATCTTAAATTCTTGAATCTTCTATATGAAACAACCATATTATCTTTTAAGCGAATCTTTGCAAAATTCATAACATATTATATTGCCACTTTCAAAGAGAAAACCTTCAAAGTAACTTCTACTTTATGTATACTTTAAAAAGATTATTTGGTAAATCACTAAATATATTTTAGATCCTTCTAACTTGTTTACTTTTTTCATTAGAGTGTATATTAATAAGAAATTTTTTTTGACGTTTTTAACTTTATGGTAAATATTGAAATTGAACCAATTTTTATTCAAATATCTGAATTTTAAAAATTTATTTTTTCGAAATTGTCTGCTAACTTTTTTGCTGGGTGAATGAAAATTGTCGTTTGGTATGACACTGGATATAGTTTAAATTTAAATTTTCGATTGTGCCTACTGTTGATTAGACTTAAAATTTTTGATTTTTTTTAAGTCTCAAAACCCAAAATTTTTTTTTTTTAATTATGGCAAAATCAAGAAAAAAAGGAAAACATTTACCATAATAAATAATGAGAAGATAAAAAATTCATAATCGCAAAAAATTTCCGAGACTATAAAAAAGAATTATTATTTACAGTTATAAATTTATTTAGTATGACCTAAATTTTCATACACTAAAAATTGTACATATTTCACAATAACGACAAAAAGCAAACTTTACTTATAATTTTTTTTTAAACAAAATGTACGTAAAATGTAAAAAAAAAATTTATTATCTTTAATTTTATTTTTAATTACACATTTATTTACATAGTTGAATATTTCTTTAAACATAATTCATAAAATAAACAAAAAACATAAGCAAAAAGTTTTCCTTTCATAAATGATACTAAAACTACATAGTATGCGACATTTTATAAAAAAAAAAAATATAATAATCACAATAATAATACGTTCAAATATTATCATATAAAAAAATAATACAACAGATAAAGAAAATTGTTTTTTCTGTATTAGCTAAAAAAATGATTCTATATGAATTTTTTCACACTTTTTAACAAAAGAGCGAAAAAAAAAGAAAGAATTTACAAAATTTTTATGTAAAGCTAACATATAAACGAATATTATAGGATTCATTTGAGGATAACGTACTATCTGAGCCATTAAATTTTTTTTTCAACTATGTAATATATTCGCTAGTGTATACGTGTATATGGAAGCTCGTTAATGTAATACTGTAATTTAATCCTGCTAAAATGTGCTATTTGAACAATAGCCCTGGACGATTAGATTAAATTTTCGCGCGCACACACCTATTAATGTACTAATATCTTTACAAACTTACACATACATGTAAATATAGGTGGTCAACTTTAAGTAGTCATATTTACCGCCAAAGAGAATTTACTCTTGTCCTTTTGAACGTTGCTTTATGAATAATTAGTTATGCTCAGGTTCAATGGCACGTTAGTCTGACGCGCAACCGCTGTTGTTATACACTGACCGTTGGAAAATATATGCATATATACACATTTAAATAGAATTTTATTATATTAATTTTAATTACACGGACTTTATGCATATATACTTTATATTTTTCTTATTAAATATTATTGGATTAGGTTTGACGTAAATAAATGAAATTCTTTTGTATTATCTAATAATTTATACGGATTTATTTAATTTACTGTACGGAAAATAGTAACCACAAATAGGTGTAAATTAAGCTTTATGGTATAAGGAAAATAAAAGCTCAACGAATAAATAAACTTGAAAAAAAACCTTTGACAATCGGATTTTTGAATTTGGTTAACAAAGATTTCTGTTAAATTTAAAAAGTGCCCGCAAAAGAGTGTTTTTCTGCCCCTTTTTGCAACCTACATTTCTCTCCTTCCTGAGATGAAATTTAAATACAAGGTCTCAAATTTTCATTACTTAATGCAATAAAATTATGTACACATTTTCTTATTTTAGGCTTCAACTATCCATATTTGAATATTCATATCCTTGGCAAAAAAAAAATAAAAACAATAGAACTTTTGTCATGTTGATAGATTTTAGCTAGATTTTCTGGGACTCGCTTTTATGCTACTGCTTAAAAATTTAAGAAAATTTTGGCTCAATTTTCAGATTCCTCGGGACATTTGACAGATTCCCTTTTCAAGCAAATAAAAAAATTTTTGAAAGACTGTAAAAAATGAAAGAAAATTAATGAAATTTTATTTTTTTATTTTCTTTTTAACGTGGAACATGTTTGTAAAGAGGAGTACTTTAGAAAATCAAGGGGTGGGATTTTTTGAGACCTATAAACCCATTTTCGTCAGAAATAACAAAGTTTGCAGCAATTAAAAATTGGTCGTTTTGAGTCAAAAATGAACAAATGGTTAATTGGCTACAGTGATGTGATCCAAAATTGCGGTTTACGAGGCTTGAAAGGTAATGCTGAAACACAAAAAATGAGACCAACCAGAAATGATTTGGGTAACTTGTAAAGTTTTAGCGATATTTTGAAAATTACCAAAAAGCCTATTTTATATAACATTAAGCCCAGCGTTTTTAGGCCCAGAAGGCCTATAAATTGGTATGAACGGAGGGTAGTCTGCATGTTTTTTCAACGTAATAAACTAATTCATAACTATTTGGTGTATTTTGGTATTCCAAAGGTAGTGAACTCCTCTTGTTATAATAATTTTTATTTATAGACTCATAATAATCCAGGTTTAGGGTCTTAGAAGAAATTCGATTTAAAGGCATTTAGTAATAGTAATATTTTAATGTTGCGTAACAACTATGTATTATATCTAGCCTTTAGCTGTAAGAAACATGTTCCATACAATCAGGTTATGATTACACACAAACCAGTGTTTTTTACAGTGTTTCAGAAATATCAAAAATATTTCCCGAGGAACCCAAAAATCGAATGAAAATATTCCGAAATTCGTTGATAGAAAACTGGGTCAATTTTGGCCAGAATCTTTTTATTATTTTTTTACCAAGAGAACCTAATATGGAAATAGCACTTCATAAAAAAATTAGAACACATCAAATAAAAATTATTTTTTAACATAAAATACTAGCTCTTAAAGTTTAAGTACTAAAAATACTACACTGTAAAAAGTAATTTTCTTAGATTTACAAAACAAATAGAATTTTTTCGAAAAATTTTTAAATATTCGAAAAAAATCGTATATTTACTAAATTTAGTGTATTATCGAAAAATTTGAGAATTCTCGATTTTTTTTTGTGAATTTACGAAAAAAGTTACAACTATTATTTGTAAATTTTCGAAAAAAAATTGTAAATTATCAATTTTTCTTGAGAATTCACAAAAAAAAATTGAGAATTCTCGAATTTTTAGTTAATATACTAAATTTAGTAAATTTACGATTTTTTCGAATATTTACAAATTTTTTCGAAAATTTACTAATTTTTCGAAAATCTTCTAATTTTTTTGTTAATATAAGAAAATTAATTTTTACAGTGTAGTTTAAAAGTAACACTGCCATTGTGTACTACAAATTTTTATTAAATCTCTATAGAATAAACAGACCATGTTCAACTCTTACTAACATATGCCCCCCTCCTGCCAACTACCAACATGCTTTGTTTTCAAGTATCACCAAGTACCTTTGTAAAAAATATTTTATGTTTAATTTAAAAGAAAATTTGGCAAATTAATATGTACTTAACTATTCATTTCATAGTTTATTTTAAATTAAAATAATATTAAAATTAGCTTCTCAAAAGCAATCAAGTTTGTTAAAAATAATTAGAAACGAATGTAATATGAAAAAAATTTTTTTTTACTAGATATCGTTAAATAAATTTACTATAAAACACACATATATACATTATACATATATACTAGTACAACAAAGTATTAGTATTATTATTTTATATCATTAAAGTCTGTCGATAACGTTTCGTGGCTCTATATTCCTGGTTTTATACCTTTTTCTAAGAATCTTATTGATTAAATGCAATAAGTACATAATATACTACCCTTTTTTTATATATACGTATAAGAAATCATTATATTATTCTTATAAAGATTAAAATCTAAAAAAAAAAGTTGCAACAAAATTTTATTAAAAAAAAAAATTACTTTTTTGAACACTGTACTATTAAATAATACTTTAAAGAAAACATGAACTGTAAAGCTTTCTGTCAGTTTCTCTTTAAAAATATCGATTATATAATATTTTTTTTTGCTTTTCCTTTATTGTTATTATTATTATTATACACCTCAAGTTTTTTTTATTCTCTTGCTCTACTAAACTAACTCATCTAAAATTTTAAGGTTCTTTGGCAATTTTTTTTTACCGGTGTTACATTAAAAATAATAATTATTAGTATTGTTCTTGTTATTACTTAGGGTAATATTAATCTCTAGTTTTTATTGCTTTGTTGTTTTAGAACTACGAATATTACGTATAATATTTGTTCATTAATTTTTAATATTAAGACTTGTATGCAAGTCTCATATTCCAATATGCTTCAATCTCTTCTCTAATCAATGATTATAAATTTTTTTTTATAGACCCTTTCTTTAGATTTCATAAGTCCTGTACTAATTGACTTAACCATAATCTCAATTACAATTACAGGGATTAAGTCCTGATAAAATGTGCATTCAAATACGAATATAGTTCTTATTTTAGAAACTACAGCACCACTTTTTGTTTTGCACCATTTACAGTAAGGATCTTGAACAAACAGTAAGCTTGAAATTATTTCAATTAGCTTGAAAATTCAATCAAATTACAATAAAACTAATTCAAAATTTTCGGTCATATAAATCAATGGGGCAGTCACGAGGGCCATATTAAAAATCGAGGTGGGTGGGACGAATTAGAGCCACGTTCTAGCGCACCGGTTTGTTCTCAGTAAGTACGTTTTCAGGATTGCCCAGTTGAGATGACTTTAAGTTGAATGAACTAAAAATTAAAAATCTTTCTTTTCAGAAATAAGCGGGGGGACACTATGTGTACCAAGTGCAATGAGTGCAATAAACTGACTAATGAAAACAATTCAAATTTAAGCAATTTAGAAGGAATAATAACAGAAGTATGCAGCTATGTTTTTGAATCAAAAACGTCTCTAGCCTTACGATTCTAAGAATATTTTTACTTTGAAAATTTTTCATTTACGCTTAAAAAAGGAATAGAAAAAATCTTGTACACTGTTCCTGTGAAAAGTACCTTGTTTATCGAAGGTGACAGGCTATATTAAAAACCGTAAATTTTTTATCAATCGACTATCTTTCATTACCGGAACATTTTATCAATAACACTTCTTGTAATTTAAAATTCTCACAAGTATTGTGTATTTAATAATAAAAATATGCTTGCTAAATAATTAAAATTCTCATACAATTAAAAAAAAAAAAAAATGTTATACCTGTTATAAGCACACATATTATTCTTTAACGAAAAAGAAGAAAAAAAAAATTCTGTGTAATATGTTTGACGTATATTTTATAATATAAAATACATATTAAATTTTCATTGTGTAAGTATGTACATATAAATATATTAAAGCTTAAAATTTTGCTTGCGGCTTTCTTAAACTTGAACTCCTTTCGACTGTAATTATATCGACTTTATATTATAAAAAAAACATTTTTTATTTTATTTTTTATAAATATCAATGAAAATTTATTAGTAATTGTTCCATGTACATACCTATATTTTTATTTTTAATCATTTTATGTTATATATCTTTTGTTCTCGATAGAAATTAAAAAAAAAAAGGGTAATAAAAAAAAAAATACATATTTAAATGATTTATAGCTCTTGTAATGTATATTAAATGGTATAAAAAAAAATTATATTTTGATATGAAATAATTATACAGCACGAATTTTTTTTAATTCATTTTATTTCAAGATATATTTTTGATAGTACATTAAGTGCAATAATAAATTATTTGTAACAATGTGCTTGTTATAAAAGTTGAAAAAAAATATGTATTTTTTTTTTTTAATATACACTTTACACTTATATATATATACTCGTTTATGAATAAATTTTATGAATTTATCTTGCTAAAATTGAAAAGTTTTAATTTCGTTATTCATTACATCATTTTTGTTTTAACATGAAACATATTTTTAAGCTAACCTAGATAACTTTGTAATCTATAGGAGATTGTGAGTTAAATTGAATATAGATTTTTAACGGGAAGAGTGGCTAAAATTGGCTCAAAAATATTCTGGTTTTTGCTCTGTTATAGTAGAAAATTATAAGAAAGAGTGAAATTTGAAAATTTGAAAATTCAAAGTTTTTTTCTGTAACCTTCTTCAAGGTGAACACGTTTAAAATCAAATTTTCAGGGATAATATAAAAAATTTTTAAAAAAACGATGAACTCGAACTTATATTGGCATAATATAATGAAATTTTTAATTTTTGAAACTCGCCTCGTTTATGCTTCGCCCTTTTTTTACCAAAATCTCCTTTTAGACTGATTTCCAGCTCTTTTAAAAAACTTTTTTTTAGTGAAACTGACTTACAGAAAAGTTAAAATCTAGGATACTATAAAAAAAAATTGACTGGGATTTGTATACAAAAATATGATAACATGCAAATTTTAAAATTTCTAGATTCAAAGCTTTTGAAATTTCAGCTGAATTCAAATTTAAATTTTAGGTTTTAATTTTTTAATTTTCCTACATTCTGAATGAAGCTGAAAAATAATTTATATATTTATATATTATAACAAGCTAGAAATTTCATTTTTTCACATAACTTGTTTAAATGCCCTAAATGAAACTGGTTTTATGGTTATACAACTTACAGTTTCTTCTCAGGATCAAAATCGTCGAAAATTTCAAAATTTCGCGTTTTTCAGCGGCCATATTGAATCCGCCAATTTGAATTTTTAAAAAACAGATAATTATTCGTAATGAGCATCCCAAAAATACCCTGTACACAAATTTTGACCAAAAAATAACGAAATTTAGTTTTTCGTGTCGGCCATATTGATCCGCCATTTTGATTTTTTTTTTAAATTTCATCTTCTCACATAACTTGTTCAAATGTCCTAAATGAAACCGGTTTTATGGTTATACAACTTACAGTTTCTTCTCAGATTCAAAATCGTCAAAAATCTTGAAATTTAACGTTTTTCAGGGGCCATATTGGTTCCGCTAATTTAAATTTTTGAAAAATAACTGTATATTCGTAATTAGCACCCAAAAAATACCATGTACACAAATTTTTATCAAAAAATATCAAAATTTAATTTTTTCTGACCACCATATATGTCCGCCATTTTGAAATTTTTTTGTTTTAGTTTACTAATTTTAGTCAAATTCCCTAAATAGGATAAGTTTTACAGCTCTGTCAAATGCAGTTTCTTCAACCTTAAAATCTCGTATATGCAGTATTACATTCTAAACCCAGTCATTCACTAAAAATAACTCATTACAAACGTGCTCTAAAATTAAAAATTTTAATAATATTAGGATATCTTAAATATTGTATAAATCACAATCTAAACAATAAAAATCTTTAAATTTTTGGGGTAAATTTTAAAACTCACATTTATTTTAATTTAAATCTGCAAATAGGTATTTATTGATAAAAAATTTATCAAAAAAAAAGCATTTTTTTCTAATAAATCAAAATTAAGCTAAATTCAATATTTATAAATAAATATGGTAAAATATAATGTTGTTATATCTAAAATCTATATATATATATATACTGTATATCTTCTGGTAAACAATAAATACAGCTAATAATATATATGATATGCCAATATGATATATGATACAGATAGTTTATAATATGTAGAACAATTTAGCCATTATAGTATAACCGAACATACAACATAACCCACTTTTAGATTATAATCGATCGAAGTATAGGATTGCATACCTCAATATGTTGACATCTACGAAAATATATGAATATCATTTAGGAAAGCTAAATTGCTTTTGTGTAAGGATATTAATTCTTGAATGTCTCGTATTTACTAATAATAATTTTACACTTACGCAGAAATACACTTTGGAACACATGTGACTTGCTACATATATTGCTAAATTTATAATTATAGGCATTATAAAATTATGCAAATGCATGTGAATTACCAGCTGAGTTCCAATTAATCTCTGGGGGCATTTGTTTTTATCGCTTGAGGTTGCATATCATGATTTTTTGTAACTGGAGAAAAAAGATGACTTTAAAGTGTTAAATGAAATTTGAACTTATTTCGTAGCTACTAGCTTTTTGCTAAAATTATGCATGCAAAATTATGTAAGATAGTGTAATTTTCGTCTTAGTAGAATTGATTATTTGTATACGTTTATTTTGTCCTGTTTTCTTCGGAACATCAACAGTTAATTCTTTTCCCGATAATTATTTTAAAAGGCTAAAACTCTTTATATTAGTCCATTCCTGGTCTTGATGAATCAACACAGTTAGCTCCGGGTCTCAATCGGCCCAGATTTGGACTTAGTAATTAAAACTGATTAATAACTAAATGAAAAATTTTTATCATAATATGACCATAATTTAGCGCTTGAAAGTATATTTTGAAACTAGTTTGTCAATACTATTACTTGCTACGAGCTAGTAAAGGGCATAAATGATGATTTTATGAAGAAAAACAACAACAAAAAAATAGAAAAAAAAAAAATAAACGATGGTCAAACCGTATCAAACTTCAATCAAATGACAATAATATAGTCATAATTTATTGCCATATTATGGTAAAAATTTTAGACAGGGTATGTGTTTTTATTTAAATTTGTCAGAAATCAAAATTTCTAAAATTTTTAATTCATACAGCCATTGATCACGTTATATGTCACAAACCAATTATAAATTTTTAATTTGTTTACCTAATTACTTATAAAATATTCACATTGAACTTTTTGTACCTAAAATAAAAAATTTTACAATATCAAGAAAATAATCTACTGAATGTTACGAATTTTAAAAATGAATTCAAAGCTAATATACATATAATTTTGAGTAAATAAACAGAATCAGAAATTGAAATGAAATTTCAATAGCAATAATGCATAACCACACTATAGGCTGACGTTTATCTCTAAAGTTCTATTTAAGTATAATTCACAAGGATGAGCATATAGTATATTGTAGATTTACTAGTAAAGTTGAGAACAGCTCAACAAATATTAATGAGTATTTATTTACATAAATACATATTTAGTATTTAGACCTATATGAGTTAACCCGTGTAATTTCCGCATACTAAAAATTTTTTTAGATTTTGTTTATGAATATTTCAGAGTTGATATCTGAAAATTTTTGGTTACATTATGTAATTATCAGTATCAGCCCGTAATCACACTGATATGTATTATTATAATAAATATCATTCATTTTATTTAATAAAATAAAATTTAATTTAAATTTTTGCTATTATATTATATAATTTGCTATTACATTAAACTATTCTAAAGATTCGTGACCTAGAATTATAATTTCCTTCATTTCGCAAATTCCTTTTATTAACATTGTCTATAGAGGAGGTATTTTAAGCTTTACGTAATGCCGTTAACACGTCGCTCACATACGACCTATCTCAACAACTATATGCTCAGTTATACATCAAACAAGAGCCTAACAATTCATCATAATCATATCTCTCTCCCTCTTTAAAGCTCTTTCTCATCGTGGTTATACTGACAAGTCCGCGAGGGAGATGCAATATATATCGAATGCACGTAACCGCGCCCAACGTCTGTCGTTGTCGTTGCACCCGCACAAGAAATCTTCCGGGAAAATGTATACGAACTCATAAAACGCCAGAATGATATTCAACTAGGCTCGTTGTATTATTATAAGCTTTGAGAATTATAGTCGATTTATGAACGTTGATGAATAAATGACAAAGACATTTTTTTTTAAATGAGATTATAATTTGAATTTAAAATACTCTTGACACTTTGTAACTATATATAAATTTTTTCTCTTTTTTTTTAATTCTGAGCTTAGGTAACTTTATTCTTACGCTTCCATATAATGCACATTAAAATTTTTTTTTATATTTTATTATAAATTTCGTTAAATTTGCATAAATATTTCTTCGTCGGTTTTTTCACACTTTTTTTAATTCATTAAATAAAATACGCATATTAAAGTTGACCATTAAAATTCTTGATTTAATAAAATATTTTTAAAAAGTATGACAAAAAAATAATATTTCCTCTGCAGACTGGCCCAATTATTATGCCTTTTGTTGAAAAAAAATATCCAAATTTTAGAAGATATTTAATTTAAAAATAAAATGTAAATTTCCAAAGTAACGTAAAGACTAATCTACATAAACATAAATAATTACAAACGTGTGCGCAATGAACTTGCACGAAATCACAAAAATCTTTGAAGGGAATAGTGTGAGAAAAACAAGTATACGAAACATCAAGCTTCTGTGTATACACATAAATATATATAGTTATATATATATCAAACTAACATCGTTTCCATGTGAACTGTATATATATAATACTGGAATTACGCTTTGCAGATATTTTATCAAAGCCACAGTTAAGAATTACCGCGTGATAAATAGATTGTATGAATTTGTGTAGAAAAATTTATAGTTTATGAATATGCTTAAAATTTTTTTACCTTTATCTCCGAGTATTTAGGATAATTAATACAGTTTAAACTTTTAATTAGAGTTTAATGCTTAAATCACTTAATATTTGCTAGTCTTTAATTATTGTTGTTATTATCCACCATTCTATTTTAATATAAATATGTTTTGCCTTTGTATTATATAAGTTTTCATTAATATTTACAGAAAAAATATTATCTTTCGAAACAAATGAGTTATAGAATATTTTGCTGCTAATTGTTCTTCTTTTACAAAAAAATAGATTAAAGTTAAAGTAAGCTTTTCTTGTAACAACCTAACAGTTTCTTTTTTGGTGCACTAATTTAGAGTCACAACTTTTGAAAATAAAACTAATATTTCGATATTGGCACTTTTTGACCTATTTCAGAGCTTTTTAAAAATAATTCTTAGAAAATTATCTGGTCTACTTTTAACAAAGTCGTATTAACAAGTTTATTAAATAATAAAAATTGCATAAAAAACTGCCTAAAAGGATGAAAAAATAACGCATTTGTATTTTGGTCCAATTTTAAAGGTTTTAAACGTAAAAATTTTTTGTGACTAAAAAGTGTATGAGAGATTCTACGCCAAACGATCCCAATTTAGACTGAAGGATCTTGAAAATCGGTCCAAAGTAATTCTTTTTCCGAAAGTGCAACTAAAAATCAGTTTTTCCGCCTATTTTTAGCTTTATGGATCCAATTATCAATTTTTTGCATCCATCTTCGTATTTTTAGCCTATTTAAAATATTGTAAAGTCATTTCAAGGTTCAAAATATTTTGGGCTGTGTGTGCGCCATAGAATCATTATTTACAATATTGCTTTTGAATATAAATGATTTTCAATATAAATAAAATGTGCGGGTTCAATTTTCTTTCTATAACTTTTTTGTATACCCTCTCAAAAAAAATTTCTGGGATAAGAGAAAACTGAAAGCTCTAGATCAAAAAATAATATTTCTTTAATTACTAGTTTATTAATTTTTTTGGATTTCTGGACAAATCGAGTGATCAAAATAAATTTTACATTGGCATATACAATCAGTTTAAAAAAGAACCACCACAATATAAAATATTCATATAGCAGCAATTATATATATTAGATTTTGAGTCAATTTACAAAAAAAGTCCAAAAACGCGAAATTGGCTAAAAATGGAGAATGGGATCAAGAAAGATAAAAATAGGTGGAAAAACTGATTTTTAGTTGCACTTTTGGAAAAAAAATAGTTAAGGCCAATATCTGCGATTTTTCAGTCCATACTTAGGCCCAGTTGCCGTGGAATCCCTCACATAATATTCTTAATTTTTAAATTTAAATTTATTCTCAAACAGAAGCTGCTATTTTATCCCTCTTCTACCTAACCAAATTTGAACCAAATAACTTAACTCAATTTGATCCTTATGAATACGCGTAAAATGATATAAATTTCAAAGTTATTTTCATTAAATAATAAAATGATATTTTTCTGAGTGTATAATATATTAGTTAAACCACTAAGTAAATTTCCTAAAATTTGTCACAAGAAGTTATCAAGATTTCATGAAAACTCATCAAATGTTAGATTAAGCAGCTTATAGTGTAATTTTACTCTTGGTTTAATATAATATAGTTAAGTATAACGTTGTCTAACTCATCCTATATATCTATGCTCTAAAATTAATTTATTTAGTTTATTATATCTTAATTAAACTAAAAAATTATATTTTCTATAACAAGATTAATTAAAATGAAAAAAAAAAATATTCCTAATAAAAAAAAGTCAAGAAAAATAAAATAAAATGAAATAAAATTAATTCAAGAAAAAAGAGGAAATTCAATAGAAGTTAAGAATTGAGCAGATCTTGAAAAAAGAGAATGAAAAATCTTTCTATACTTTTTTTTTTATTTTCCCTCTTATCTATTTTATCTTCTACTAACACTCAACTTTATATATATAAGAATACTCATCCTTCTTCTTCCATGTACTTAACTATTACTTTTTCTTTATATGTTCCATCATACACAAAGTAAGTATATATCACACACATATATATAATTTAAATATGACAAAGAACTTCACTTAATATACCTAAAAACTTTGCTAAAACAATCCTTTTCTAAAATACTATTGTCAAAATAATTTATATAAAGTGAATTATTTTATAATAATTGCCTTTATCATCAAATTATAATTCAAAAATTACTTTTGGGTTTTAGTCATATAGTTTATTAGCCAAATTCAACTAAATTAATTTAGTCTGATTAACTTTAACAAAGAAATTATATTTTTATTTCGTTTATTTGAATAATTAGTTTTTGGATAATCAATTTTAAGCCTGTAAAGTGAAAAATCGAGTAGCACTTTTTCCAGAAAAAAATTTTTCTATCAAAAATTATTCTTGTTTTACAGAATTTAGGTACATTTAGGAATTAGGTACATTTTACAAAATTTAGGTTCACTTAGAAATGTCAAACAAAAAAAACTGTAATCTGAGTAGAAATAAAGGATATTTCAGAGTAAGCATGGTGATTTAGTCTAAATAGTTCCATTCAAAAATTTGTAAAAAACCTCAACTTTACAGATAAAACTGCAGACCACAATCTGCATCCAGAAACCTTAAAAAAACAAAAAAAGAGGTTTTGACGCTTTAATTAATTTCTGTAGCTCTTGAACAAATAAAATTGTATTGGTTAAAAAAATTAAGAAATAATCAATTTTCAAGAAAAAATTTTTTTGGAGGTCTAATTTTAACTTTTAGGCTAAATTTTGTTGCGAGGACCAAATCACTATACTTATCCGTCAATAAATTTTAATCCAACTAAAGTAAATATACCACAAGTTGACTGAACACATTCGCTCGATGCAAATAAAAATTATGGCATAATTAAGTTCTAATTTTGTACTTATGAAAAAAAATTGTTTGCTTATGAACTTTTCGATAAAATTGAGTTATTAAAAAAAATTTTTCAATTTATTCTAATTTACGGCAATATTAATACAGGCGCGCACACAGAAAGTTGCGCTGGGGTAGGCTAATAATGATAAATTTTTTAAAATATATGAAAAAAATTAAAATATTTGTGAAAAAGATGCCTTGAAAGGGTAGGCTACAGCCTAAGTAGCCTATAGCGTGTGTGCGCGCCTGTAATAAGTGCTAATTTTAGGTCAGAAATGGGAAATTTTTGCTCATTAATTATCTGAAAAAAAATTTATTCCTGTGAAAAAGCGCAAGGGAATAACAGTAATGTATGTTTTTTTACTTTTTTACGAAAATTTTTTGGATATGCACCAGCGTGGAGCTATATGCCATTTTTAACATTCTTTTTCACCTGGTTTATTTTTTAAAAAAATAAAAATTTTCATGCTCAGAAAACTGATTTTAAAAAAATTAAAAATTTTATTTCGCAGCTAAAGGCTATTGAGGTCCCGAAAATTCGTTTTTTGAAAATTTATGATTTGTTAAGTTTTTCTGGGCTTAGAAAACTGGGCTCAATGTATTTCAATAGGGTTTTTTGATAATTTTCAATACAACATCTAGCAATGTAACTAAAACACTTCAGGTTGGCCTCATTTTTTCAGTATAAGTAAAACTCTTTAAAGTCCCGCAATTCATATCACTAATTCTCTCATCGTTATAGCCAATTATCCAAATTTTAATTTTTGGCCCAAAATATTCAACTTTTAATTTGCTGCTGAAATTTTAATTTTTGACGAAATGATTTTATAGGTCTCAAAAATTATCTAAAAGCTGTAAGTTTCTAAGAATTAAGTTTTTAAAAAAAGTAATTGTAACCTAGGGTAATTTAAAAAAATTATTTGATACTTTTTTACCAAAGGTACGACTAATTTGAACTCACTTTACTGGTTACACAATTTTCTAGGGAAATTCATGAGAATTTTTTTTATAAGCACAAAATTAGCACTTATTTAGGACATAATTAGCACCTAATTATGCTTCAATTTTTCTCTCCATTAAGCGAATGTGTTCAGACAACTTAAAATACATACAAATCTTTTTTGAGATATTTGTTACCAAAAGAAACTGTGCATCCAAATAATTTAGAGATAATTGAACGCTGTATCAATACATGATAATTATCAAGTTCTATTTTTTTCTAGAATACTATTAAAAAAAAAATAATTTTGTTTATCAACGCGACAAATGAAGTTTACTGACTTTTTTTTATTTAATGTAAAACTTGAGTCATTAAGCTGATAAGCAATAACAATTTTACGATGGTGTTACAGTATAGCTGATAATACAAAATGTACAATGTTAATCCTTTTTTTACGACCTTCAAGATATTTAAGTTTGATCTCATAAAAATAATAATAATAATAATAAATGTTAAATTTTTATAGACTTTTGTAAATTGCAATTCTAAAAAAAGATATATTATCAAAATTTTTAATTGATCTATCAATTATGTAGTATTAAATGCATTACAAATCATAAATCTTGGCTTGCTTATAAGGAAAGGTCACGACATTCGGAACGTCAATTTGTGTTATTTATTGTTATTTATTTATTGATATCAGTTTATTATACGTTGAAAAAGCATTCCAAGCATCCTTCATTTATGCCACTGAGCCTTCTGGACCTAGAATGGCAGGACTCGGTAATTTTATATATAACGTTGCAACCTCGCATTTTATTCAGCCAAACTGAAGATATCGAGAATGTTTTTTCAACATAATAAACTGATTCCAATCAATAAAATACAAATTCGTGTTCCAAATACTGTGACCTCTCCTTGTTAGTCCTACATAACTTTTCAACCCTTACTCTGGATGGTATAAATAAAAATATTCCTGATATTCTCTGCAAAAAAGTAGGAAATATTATTTTTCACGAGTATCATTAAATAAGTATTATGCAAACAAATAATATTTTTTTACAATTTTTTCATTGTAAGAGAAATTATCTCAAAAAACTTTTAATTTAAGTCCATTTTATTGAAAAATTAAATCCAGTTTTAATATTCATATTTATTAAACATTAATTGTAAGTAAAAGAAAAATTAATTAGTAATTCTAAAAAAAAAAACGATTTTTCACCTTAAAAACTATTTTAATTCAAATTATATAACTTTAGTGATGAATTAAATATTTTATATTATAGAAACACGCAGAAATGAAAAAGTTTTTGTAAATTTTAACTAGAATTATTTTAATTAAAATGTATCATTATAATTTACATATAAAACTCTCTGACAACAGAAATACAGGGCATTGAATGAGAGAAAATTTATTTATTGAAACCATACGACCCTTTTGTTTTAAATATTATAATTAATTATTTACTAAAAATATTTTAAAAAGAATTTTGAAAATGAGTTATAAAATAGAATTACTAAATTAATTAAAATAACTAAATGTTGAATACTGAAAATTTTTCTGAAAATTTAAAAAGATAAAAAAAATTTTCAGTTAAAAGTTGCTGTTAAATATTATATTTATATTACATTGTAAATGAAACTTTGAGGATTTATAGAATATATTATAATAAATTATGCAACAAGTACAAGTTATTTTAACATACGAAATTATTAGTTTCACAAAGTAATTTAAGCTAAGATTCTAATTGAAACTTTTTATCTCTAGATTTTAAACATTAATGGAATTCAAGTTAAAACACTACAGCCAATGAAAATTCAACAAATTAGACTTAAACAAAGTCATTCATACCCATGCAGTTTTGATTATACTGACAAAATATTCCGGTTATGGCAGCCGGATTTTTTTTTTTTTTAACTATTGCAAACGTCTTGAAAAGTAAAGAAAATTTAAAAATAATGAGTTTTACTCATTTTAAATGCAAGCACCGAGGTATGCTGGGACTTAAAAAAAATTTTTTTAAACACTTTTCTTTAGGTTTTATTTCATTTGCAACCACTTAAAAGAAACAAAAAATTTCAGTTGCCACAACCGAAATTCCGTTAGCTGAAATCGAATTTTTTTCAGTGTACTATACCATCACTGTAAAAAAAACTCCGGTGATTTTTCGACAAAATTGGTAAATTTACTAAAATTTAGTAAATTTTCGAAAAAATTCGCAATTTTTCGAAAAAAATCGTAAATTTACTAATATTTGTAAATTTGCGAAAAAATAGTAAATTAACAATTTTTTTTTCTCGTAAATTTTCGACAAAATCGTAAATTTACAACTGTGTCGTAATTTTACGATTTTTGTAGAAAAATTGCAAATTTTAATCGAAAATTTGCGACAAACAATTGTGAAATTACAAGTCCTATTTTTCGTACCTAAAAACGCATAGCAAACCATTTAGAGTCATAAAATAATGTTTTTTTATTTTATACCATACTTAAGGACGCTCCGTCATTTGAATTTCCTAATAAAGACATATACAGTTTGTTAGAGGAATGTCTCAGGAATCGAATGATATGGGCCATATAGTCGATAGTGATTGCCAGAGAAAAACTACTCAAGAACAAAAAAAAAATTTTCTTTTGACAATGAAATTTAGCCAAGTTATCGTCAATTTACGATTTTACTCAAATTTTTCTTAAAAAAGACATTAAAAAAAGTCTGTTTCTGAACTTAAAATATGCATTATTCCCTTGATTATTATGGTAAAATTCTCATTTTTTTTTTAAATCGTTTACTTTTTCCTTGAGTATTTATTTCTTCAAGAAAAGAATAATTTTTTACCACATTTCAACATTTAGGTCAAAAACCAATGAAAAACTGTGTTAAATAAATTTGACTAATTACAGTTTTCAAAGGTTTCTGACCTAAAAATTAAAATTTTGTGAACAAAAATGATTTTTTTTTTGAAGAAATGAATACTCAGGGAAAAATTAATCGATTTTTAAAAAAAAGTTATTATTTTACGATGAAAATCAAACAAGTCAGAAATAGGCATTTTTCAATATAAAACTTTGAGTGAAATCTTAAATTGACGACAACTCGGCTAAATTTCATCGAAAAAAGAAAAGTTTTTTTTTCGTCTGGAGTAGTTTTTCCCTGGAAATCAAATTTTGTCATCTATTATTTTAAATTTTAATTAACAAAAAAGTAATTTTTATCTTGATTAATGAAGTTATCGCCTATTTTATTTTTCTTAAATTATTTTGGGTTCCTCAGATACGAAAAACACGTTTTTCGACATAAAAGTGGCAAAATCTTTTTGGCATCCATCGCTGATTCCGTGATAACGTTTTTTTTTGCATTCTATAGGTTGCAAACTATCAGAAAATCATGGTGGTAATCGTTGCCTCTTAAATTTTTTTTTTTTCATTTTTAGTGCTCATAAAACGTATTTTCTCGTAGAAATGCACATAAATTAGGCATTATTTTTTTTTACTACTTAACTTGGACAAAAAACTGAAGAAAAAAAAATTTGAAGGCGCATCGATATAACCCGTTTTTTCAGATAGTTTGAACCTTCAGAAAACCGAAACAAAAAGTGAACAAGAAATCGGCGATAGATGCCAAAAAGATTTTTCCACTTTTATGTCAAAAACTGCCTTTTTTCGTAACTGATTTTCGAAAATTTTTATTTCAGGGGTTTTTCGCGGTATTTTTAGGGATATTTGTTTGTGACAAGTTAAAAAAAGTTCAAAACTAATACAAACAAGGATTTAGCATTAGTTTTTAATAATATTTTGACATTTATAAGCTTAAAACCTGTATTTATTTTTTGCTTTTTTTCAAATTTTGTTTTATTACTTTTTCTTGCACCTTAGGCTTGTCTATTTTAATATTTTGTCTATTTTATTTTTATCTCATAAAATATATTTTTCCAAGCAAATAAAACTCCATTAATGATTATGGGCCCAAATATTTTTCATTTTTACACGTTTATTACCAATTTTTTCAATTTTATACAATACGTAATTTTTGACCGATTATGCATATTTTCAAGCTGTAGAATTAAATTAAAAGGGGAGTTCAATACATTTGGAACACCAAATTATAACAAATGGTTATGAATGAGTTTATTATGTTGAAAAAACATGCCGGCTACTCTCCGTTCATTCCAAAGGGCCATCTGAGCCTAGAAACGCAGGGCTCAATAAAATAGGGTTTTTTGGTAATTTTCAATGAGACGCTAAAACCTTACAAGTTGACTTGAACTCTTTTACTCTTTTCTTTGGTTCGTTTCATTTTTTTGGTGTAAATACCACCTTTTGAACGCCGTAAACCGTAATTTATTATCATTAATCCTCTCATCACTATAGCCAATTAACCAAATGGTCATTTTTGGTTAAAAATGACCTATTTTTAAATTGCTGCCAAATTTGTAATTTTTGACGAAAATGGGTTTTATAAGTCTCAAAATATTTCCACAAGCTTCAAATTTCCAAAAATTCTTTACTCTACTTTTTTGAATTATTTAATCATCAGATTTATGATAATTAGAAGTCGGAGTCCCAATTATATGGTTTTATAAAAAGCTAATTTTTAATGTTAACTTAGAAGAGCCATTTCTTAAAAACGACTCAAGGAAATGAGACGAGAAAAAATTTTTGGAAACTTCAAGCTTGTAGGAATTTTTCAAGACATGCAAAACCTTTTTTTATTAGAAATTACGAATTTGGCAGCAATTAAAAATAGGTAATTTGGTTAATTGGCTACATTAATAAAAAAATTAGTGATGGAAAATTGCGGTTTACGGCGTTTGAAAGGTGACACTTACACCAAAAAATTGAGACCAACCAGAAGTGTTTTGGTTAACTTGTGAGGTTTAAGCGTTTCATTGCCAAAAAACCCTATTTTATAACATTGAACCCTGCGTTTCTAGGCCCAGAAGACCCATTAGAATGAACGGAGAGTAGCCGTCATGTTTTTTCAACATAATAAACTCATTCATAACCATTTGTTATAATTTGGTGTTCCAAATGTATTGAACTCCCCTTTTAATTTAATTCTACAGCTTGAAAATATGTATAATCAGTCAAAAATTACGTATTGTATAAAATTGAAAAAATTGGTAATAAACGTGTAAAAATGAAAAATATTTGGGCACATAATGATTAACGGAGTTTTATTTGCTTGGAAAAATATATTTTATGAGATAAAAATAAAATAGACAAAATATTTAAGATGAAAAAGTATAATTACTTCATTTTAACAAGAATTAAAAAATTGAGACTCTAGGGGTTCCATCATTGTAGCGCATTAAAATAATTATTTTCGGGCATCTTGATGGTATGTAACAATCAATTTGGACTAAACATTATCAATATTTACCATTATAACTTGTACGTAGATTAAAAACAGCCTAAGGTGCAAGAAAAAGTAATAAAACAAAATTTGAAAAAAAGGAAAAAATAAATACAGGTTTTCAAACTTATAAATGTCAAAATATTGTTAAAAATTGATGCTAAATCCTTGCTTGTATTAGTTTTGAACTTGTTTTAACTTGTCATAAAAAAAAATCCCTAAAAATACCGCGAAAAACCCCTGAAATAAAAATTTTCGAAAATCGGTTAGCTCAGTTACGAAAAAAGGCAGTTTTTGAGATAAAAGTGGAAAAATCTTTTTGGCACCTATCGCCAATTTCTTGTTCACGATTTTTTTCGGTTTTCTGAAGGTTCAAACTACCTGAAAACACGGGTTATATCGATGTGCCTTCAAATTTTTTTTTTCAGTTTTTTGTCCAAGTTAAGTAGTAAAAAAAAAATAATGCCTCATATACTAAAAATTATTATCAAAAATAATTTTTTTTTTTTAAAGTAAAAATGTCCCATTTAAATTATAATTGACTCATCCTGTTTTTACTTATAATAACTTGTTCGTCCAGATTATCCTTTTTTACGTAATTAAAAATATTTTTTATTCTTAAAATATTAATAATTATATACCTATTTTCTAAAAGAAATGTAGCGAAAAAAAAAAAAGTATTCATCTTTTCTCATGGTATAAAATCAAAAAACATTATTTTATGACTCTAACTGGTTTGCTATGCGTTTTTAGGTACAAAAAATATGGCTTGTAATTTCACAACCGTTTGTCGCAAATTTTCGATTAAAAATTGCAATTTTTCTACAAAAATTGTAAAATTACGACATAGTTGTAAATTTACGATTTTGTCGAAAATTTACGAAAAAATAAATCGTAAATTTACTATTTTTTCGCAAATTTACAAATATTAGTAAATTTCCGATTTTTTTCGAAAAATTGCGAATTTTTTCGAAAATTTACTAAATTTTAGTAAATTTACCAATTTTGTCGAAAAATCACCGGAGTTTTTTTTAACAGTGATCCTTTAAATGCCGATCATTATATATCCCTAAAGCTGAGCTTTCATTTTCATTCTCGGTGCCTATGTTGCAGTAATAAACAAAACTCTTGTTCAATAATGCTTATATAACATATGAGGATAAACAATAAGCGATGCAAAGGTACCATTTCCAAGTAATATTTTTTTTTGGGTCGAATACAACATCAATCTAAAGTTATGGTTAGTTTTACATTTTAATTTCCTACGTCAAAAATAACTAATAAAATTGAAATAATGCGTATGTGTTTTCTGCAGAGGACAAATGCCCCTAGAGTATTTTTTCAAAATTTGCTAAGATTATTTTCAGAAATTCTGTATTTTTTGTTTATTTTTTTAGAAATTTAGTCTTTTGCAAAAATAATTTATAATCAAAATTGTCACTTTTAAAGTATATTTTAGTGATTCATTTTTTTAACTCGACAGTATTTCTATAAATGTGCTACTGGATACTTATTCTGAAGATTGACTGAGTTGGATTGGGATCAGATATAATGGGATACGTGCTTTGTGTTTTCACAGTTTTTTTTCCTTTTTTTCTAAATGTAATAAAACTCTTGTCCTTTGTAATCGATTTTTATAATGTTTAAAATGAGATCAATTTTGAAATGCAGCTAGCTCATTATTTTATTTCACAGTGAATAAGTAATTTCATTAAAAAAAAGGATTAAATACTTTTTAGAATATGAAGAAAAAAAACAACCTCGTAAAATAATTTTATTAGTTATTGAAAAATTTTATTTCATATATGCATTAGATTGAAATAAATATATATATATATATGCAAGCTCTGTAATCTAAATAGCAAAGTAAATCAATATGCGTCACTTCCGTAAACAACGAGAGCATGTAGCCTGCGGAATAATTCAACCAAAGCATCCGTCGTCTGTTTCAAACATTGTCGTCTTTTCCATCGCCCTTGCATTACGTGATGATATAACAAAACAGCGAAACAATTCGTATTTCCTCTATAACTATCATAACTGACTGATGCATATATATGCGTATTTAAGACTATGAAATTTAAGCTATACTAATACACGTATATTATATGCAAATAGTCTTTATACAATATTAGGGTATGTGTTAGTTAGTATTACATGTATTATTTGTGTATTCACGTGATGTACCTGAAGTGACCTTAACCTAAAGTAAATATGTCTTTCAAAGTAGATGTATTTAATTTAATTATTGATTCTAGCAATTTTTTATTTGAAGTTTGTAAAAATTCAGTCACAGGGGGAGAGCAGTACTTTTGAAACACTTAATTACATATTATGAATATGGACCAACTTATTATGTTTAAAAAACTTGCTGATCAAGGGCGTTCATTTCAATGGATCTTCTGTAGACCTCGTAGTCAATTAATGTTTTGAATGAATTTTCAGCCTGACGAGTTTGGTGGTATCTCATCGAAACTTTGTACTTAAATAAGTTAAATTTATCTTTAATTTTGTTCAAATAACCCCAAATGATTGATCTATATACTTAAAAATTTTAGAACAAGTAATGGATGATAAACAAACTGTTCTATAAATTGTACTTTTATTTTGAAAAAAAAAAATTTTTAATAATTTACATAAATTTTAATTTAAATATTATAACAAATGACTTTATAAATTTTACTTCCATACCTTGTAACTAATTTTTTGTTGCAAAACTATTTTATGTAAAAATTAACATAATATATCTAAATTAATATTTTTTCTTAGCATTGATAAATTAGAACTGATTTACTAATATTATACTCATTGAAATAACTTCATATTATGTTTATTATCTCTTTTAAAAGAAAAAAATGTACTTTAAATATTTATCTGTTTCATTCACTTAAATTTACAGTTATTAGTATTAAATAAACAGTTTTTTAATGCATTTGCTAATTTTTAGTTCAAATGAAAATTCTTGTATGTTTAAGAATATTTTATACAAAACTTTTTTTTTTTATAAATAAAATATGTACAGAAGCCAGTTTTTCTCCAAAGTTTGTGAAAGGTTATACTTGTATCTGTAAGATAAGTTTTTCGATAAGTTGATTTCAAATTTTTAGGGCCTGACCCCAAATAATTATCCCTAATACCGAAAAACTTAATTTTAGGTCAATTTGAAAAGTTATTTTGACATTTTATGACAATCATTTCTAATTTTTCTCAAAATGATAGTTAATATGTTTTTGAGACCAGGACCTAAATATTCTTATTCAGCGATCTCAGAAACATATTGCCTATCATTTTGAGAACAGTTACAGTTTTTCGGTATTAGGGCTAACTATTCGGGGTTGAGACCTAAGAATTTAAAATCAGCGTATCAAAAAACTTACCTGTATCTCATATAAGTAGCCTTGCACAAACTTTATAAAAAAAGTGCATACTGCTAATAGAGGCGGCTTTTGGACTTAGTCATTTTTAATTATTTTCAATGTAATTTTCTATGAATTTATTAAAGAGGTTAAAGGTCACGTGTTTAATATAGAGAATCATAGAGATTTTATTGCGCCATTGATTCTAAGGGACCAGGGTCCAGGATGGTAGTAGGTGGGTTTCTTTGAAAGCCAAAAATTTGTGCATTTGCGTGATTATAAGTTTTTTCTAAAATTTTTTCTGAAAATTAGATTAATACTATTAAAACTAATTTTTGGTTTTGAATGTTTATTTTTGGTTAAAAAATAATTTATAAAAAAAAATATTTCTAAATAATAATTTAGGAAATATTTAGAATCACGCAATACTACGGATTTTTAGCTTTAAAATAAGCTCACCCTCAATAACCTTGGATGCCTGATTTCTTAGAATCAATGGCACAAAAAATGGTTATGATTTTCTATATTTTACGCGTGACCTTTAGCCTCTTAATATTGATTACTAACAAATTTATGAAAAAATTGTAAAAATTTTTTAAAAATTTAGCATAGTCTACCAGTTTTATTTCATATGACTGCAATTCAGTTAGTTAATTAACTTAGTTCAAGAATCGAGTATTTTTATTGAATATTAAAACTAATTACAAGACGAAACACATTCTCATTAAAATGAGAAATAAAGAGAAAATTAGTTCTGCACAGCTTTCGAAGATAATGCGTAAAATTCTTAATTTGGCAATGTCGTTAAATATCTTTTATTAGAAACATGAATGGTAGATAATTTTATAAAACCATCGAGAAATTGTAGAAAGCACATTTAAGATCATTTATGGGTATTTAAGATATTTTAAATGACTCAGCAATACAATATTTTTTTCATGTATAAAAATATATAAAACTTCCTAGATAATGTAATAGTAAAAAATTAGCAGATTTTGGCAAGAATTTTTGGTATTCACTTTTTTGACACTCGAAAAGCTCGAAAAATTCTACGCAACTTTTCAGATTCCTCCGGGAAAAAAAATAAATGAAATAAAATTTCATGAATATTTGTTAAAAATATCATGTTTTTGTACAGCCTGTTAGGAAATTTTAATAATTTGTCTGAAAAGGGAGATTTAACTGAAATTTTCCGAAGAATCCAAAAATTGAGTCTAAATTTTTCCGAATTACCATCCAGTGGCCGAAAAACAGTTTCCATAAATTCTGTTGCTTTTATGTTATTTTTTCCCAGAGCTATGAAAAGTATGAAAAAAATATATACAAAGATTTTGCTGTTAAATTAATTAACAAAAGTTTGCTTGGTTAAAAGAAAAAGAAAAAAGAAATTAAAAGTAACAAAAATTATGAAATCATAAACATAAAAGAGAACAAAACAATTTCATACTCGAGGACATTATAAATACATGAGAAAGAATATGAATTTATTAAATTTTTGTAAATAAGCATTATGTAAAATTTTAAAACCAAGAACCTGATTTCAAAAATAATTATTCAACAAATGTTTCACAGAGGTTTTTTAGCTTGTATAACAGCTTTAATAACATTTGATGTTTTTAATGACACTAAAAAATGAAAAAAAGGTCAATTTTTCAAGCTTAAAAGTTGCTGTGGAAAATAGTGTTCCTTAACCTTAGCAATAAAATTGAGAAATTTTTCACTATGTTCTAAAATTAAAAAAAGGATCTAAACCATAAAATAAACCATTATCAGTTATATAGCTGAATTTATATAAGATATTGTGCTAGCTGTGTATTTTTTATTAAAATTCATATTTTAACTCATATAAAGCCAAGTGCGGCTTTTTTTAAAATTTTTGTTTTCTTTTATTACAAAGTAAGAGTAACAAAAGCAGAAAAACGAGCTGTGAGAAAGACAAGACACACAGAAATAAATGTAAGCGAAATTATATATCTCGCAAGTGTTGCACATGCATACATAGAGTCAGTCGTCTTAGACGTCATCTTTGCTGTCGCGAAAAAAAATACTTTATATATAAGTGCATATAGCTTCCATGCAAAAAGAAGGGTAGACAGTCAGAAACTGAGAGAGCGAGAGTGAGTCGTTGACCCCGCTTATGTTAACATATATATCGCATCAACGACTAACAAGCTAAGGCCT
The DNA here is from genome assembly GCA_022575985.1 of Anagrus nilaparvatae. Classification (NCBI taxonomy): domain Eukaryota; kingdom Metazoa; phylum Arthropoda; class Insecta; order Hymenoptera; family Mymaridae; genus Anagrus; species Anagrus nilaparvatae. The sequence continues at coordinate 12,284,985 of JAKSXM010000002.1, read as the reverse complement.
TTAGAGCTTAAGTATGTTAAAGACTCTATGTATACTATACAAACTACATGGATATATCCATTACTTTTGATCCGGAAGTAGATGTAAGTAAGAGTAGTCAGTTTGGCTCAAGTTTTAATAACTTGCCTCGAGACATAAAAAACTCTTACAGCTTAAGATGTATTTCCTATTTTTACCTCATTTTTAAAGATTCAGTGCACTTTTAGCTTTTAACCAAATAGCTCTTGCTGGATTTAGGATTAGTTAGAGGGTACAAATCTTTAGCAACAGCCACTAAGGTTTGATTAAAAATGTGTGACATCTTTAGGCGCAAAAGTAACAGATACACTCATATAATATTTTATTACTACTATATAAAGTAGTAGCCGTTTTGTGCGCAAATAAATTAGGCGCCCCTTTTTGACCTAGTTGCGTAATTAAAGTCCCCTTGTATTGCATAAATGTTTCTATTTACACGCATAAAATGTACGTCGCTTTATAATAATAAAATTCACTAAAATCAGCTGATAGGCTTATATTTTTGACTTCGAATACGTCAAGTGTTACAAATATAAGTTTTGATAATTAAAAAAAAACAGATCTTTTATAAATAAATTTAGCTTTAATTGATACAATAAAGTTATTAAAATTATAAACACATATGAACCAGAAATAATTAATTTATTAAGCTAATAAAAATATTTGTATTGAATGAAAGTAACTTCGTTTGAAATTCAAAATAAACTTAACAATAATTTGTACGAAATAAATTATGTATTTAGATTACTATTTTAAGAATAAATTAAAGTCTTTTTTTTAACTGCAAAAATTTTATTTTTTTTCACCAGCACTGTCCAGATGTGATGTTTAATAAAAAAAAATGTTTTTTTTTTGAATTTTTGATACTTTATGTGAGCAGTACAATTTAGATGCAATATTTTGGTCTTTTCAACTCTTTTAATGATCCCAGGTTTGGACAAATGGACGCTTACTTTAGCTAGATAGATTCAAAATACAGATATTTTTCTCAATTAACATCTAACACATTTAAAAAACAGCAACTAATTATTAACATTTAAACTTATCAACAAAAAAAATAATAATTATCATATATGAGGTCAGAAAAAACAATTTTACAACATTGTATTTTAATGAATGTATATAAATTAATTGCATAAAAAAAATAAATATAAATTTCTCACAATAACAAATGAAAGAATGTTTTGCTTATATGTTTTTAAGACAAAATAAGTGATTATTCGACACACGCAAGTACACAAGTAATGAACTCTCACCAATTACAAAACTTACACTTAAAATATCATGCTCTCTGTCTTCATTAACTGCATTATCATTTTATTTTATTTCGCATCTCTGGAGCTTCTTTGACTCTAATAATTTCTTTTCTCTTTTTTTTAATCTTATTCTTTTCATTCTAGAATATGCACGCGTGCTTTAAGAAAAAAGAAATTTCTTTTTTTCTTCTTTCTTTGAACATTCAAGCTATTAAAAATATAATGTAATTGCATTTAAAAATAGATATGTGTAGTCAAATGTGCTCAATTGCATCAGGCAACAAGGAATATATATTTAAAGTATTTATTCTTTGGCAATGATAAAAAATCTTTATTTAACAGCGTGCAACAAAGTTACTTTTACGTGCTGACGTGCTAACTTCAACGCATTTTTTATCTAAAACTATGTGTGAAACTTGTGATATAAATCTATATTTTACCAACTGTGATCGGTGCTACACACCTCGGGGCCTGTAAACCTTCACATTTGGCGTATTATAACTTTATATTACCTGTTTCATAAATAATTATAAGGCTTTTGGAATAAATAATTTTGAACATAATTAAAAATATTCAATTAATATTATTTTACTGAAAAATAAATAATTAAATAAAGAAATTAACATTTTATGAATAATTATACTATTTTGAACAAAAATTTCATTTTATTTAATAAAAATTCCTTTTTTTATTTAATTAAATTTGAGTGTAAATTTTTCTAAAAAATCGATTATTCTATCTCCTCTTATGTTTCATAAATAGAAAAATATTTTTAACGAAAAACTAATGGCATGTAATTTTTGGAATTCACAGATTCTTTTGTTGTGTTTCAAAAAATGCAAAGTTTATATTATTTTTTTTTTAATATAGCTTTTATGGTGCCAATAGAAATTTTTTATGTAAAATATGTAGGGTAAATTCATCAGTTAATGACCGGTTTAAATCTAGTAAATGACCACTCGTTTTTCATAAAAAATACTCGATATTAGTCGTTCCCCGGTTATATGCATTTTATAATATGTTTTAGCCGGACCATTTTTTTAACAATTTTAGGCAAATTTTGAAGAGTCATTTCAGGTTTTTAGGAATTATTCTGAAACAATTCATCCAAATTAGATCAGATAATAAAAAACTTGAACCAAAAAAATTTTGAAATCCATTGAGTAGTTTCTGAGATCAAGAAGACACAATTTCCCCAACATACATATGCATACAAAAATAAGCATTTTACAGGCATCTAAATGACTTGAAGCCTAAATTTCTCCACGAATTAGACTTTTATAGGACTTTTCCATTTTTTGATGTAACAGTATGGTTAAATATTAAACCAATTTGTTGAAAATTCAACTAAAAATAGTAATATGCAACCAAATAATGTAAAATTGTCGAATTTTCAACCAAAAGCTAAAATACAAAATAAAAATGATGTAATTATAATAAAAGGTAAAAAAATGATCTGTGCATCATAAAATTCTTAACTAAACAGGCCTCTTACCATTCAGCAAACGAATTTTTTAATTGTCAATTTCCTCTCGGATTTACTTATTTCTTTGAGAAGAATTTGGGCAGTTAAAAAAATTGTATATAAGTTGTTACATTTATATTACAGCCTGTATAATCGTAAGATGAATTGGAAGAAGCTAATAATAATTAGCTGATTATTACAAACTTTACTTTTGCTTACATTATATTTTTACTTAGCTTAGAGCCATATTATTCTATATGGGATAATCATTTTAGTCATTCCTCAACTTATGAGCCAAATGAAAAAATTCAGAAAAAATTAAATCATTTTTATTTTGTACTTAAGCTTTTGGATGATTTCAACCAGAAATAGTCAAATTCAACCAACTGGTTGAATATTCAACCAAAGCAGCTCTACCATTCTTGCAAGGCACGATTTGACCTAGACATTGGATACATAGGGTAATCGTGCCTAAAAATAATTTTTTCTTCACCACACCGTGCTTGAACGTACCGGAAAGTTGACCTAAAATGACGACAAAATCGGCTTGGGCAGAATTTTAATATATATTTTTTTACGTCGATTCCTTTCTACTAGAAAATCCGAGCTGCTCGTCTGCCCGACTTTCATGGGACCTATAATTGCATATTTTAAGTTTTTTTTAATTAATGACTTAAATGGCCACCAAAATTTTATTTCTTCATAAAAATAACTTCTATAGGTCTCGAAAATTTTTTACAAGCCTCACGCTTCCAACAATTCCTTACTCGTCTCTTTTCATTGATCTGTTTTCAAAATATGATAATTTAAAGTCAGAGTCCCAATTTAAGAATTTTTAAAAAAAGTCATTTTTATCATTATCTTTGTAAAACTATATCTCGGAAACTATTCAATGAAAAGAGCCGAGTAAAAATTTTTTAAGAGATTTAAGCTTATAGAAAATTTTTGAGACCTATAAAACAAATTTTTATGGATAATTATAATTTTAGCAATAATTTAAAAATTGGTCATTTTAGGCTAAAAATGGGCCTTTAGTTTATTTACTATAGCGATGAAAGAATTAGTGTTAGAAAATTGCGGTTTACGGGGCTTGAAAAGTTACACTTACACGAAAAAAATAAAACTAACCAGAAGTTTTTTTTGCTGTTGAACCAATGAAAGCCCCTGTGTAATAATGTTCTACTTGCAATGACTTCAAATATTAGAATAGGTTTTCCATAAATAAAATATTAATTTATTGTAATATATAATTTCATTTAGAAAAATTTATTATTATTAATATAGTAAAAATTTTATTTGCCTTTGATGATATATAAAATAATTTCGTCTTTACAAATAAAAGTAATTTTTAATTTTATTAACAAAAAAATATTACATTTTATTTTATCTTTTATTAATTTTATTATTCAATAAACTTGTAAGATTTTTGTGCAGTTTATAATGGTTTATACCTATACATATGTTTTTTAAAAGTTTTTTTATTTTTTTAAAAATATATTTAATATAGAAAAAGTATTATAGACGCTTCAATTGTTTTACATAATATTTTTCAAAGGGTACTAAAATACTTTAAATTATTACTATTTTTTATAAAGACAAATTTATTTTATATATCATCAAAGGCAAATAAAATTTTTACTATATTAATAATAATAAATTTTTCTAAATGAAATTATATATTACAATAAATTAATATTTTATTTATGGAAAACCTATTCTAATATTTGAAGTCATTGCAAGTAGAACATTATTACACAGGGGCTTTCATTGGTTCAACAGCAAAAAAAACTTCTGGTTAGTTTTATTTTTTTCGTGTAAGTGTAACTTTTCAAGCCCCGTAAACCGCAATTTTCTAACACTAATTCTTTCATCGCTATAGTAAATAAACTAAAGGCCCATTTTTAGCCTAAAATGACCAATTTTTAAATTATTGCTAAAATTATAATTATCCATAAAAATTTGTTTTATAGGTCTCAAAAATTTTCTATAAGCTTAAATCTCTTAAAAAATTTTTACTCGGCTCTTTTCATTGAATAGTTTCCGAGATATAGTTTTACAAAGATAATGATAAAAATGACTTTTTTTAAAAATTCTTAAATTGGGACTCTGACTTTAAATTATCATATTTTGAAAACAGATCAATGAAAAGAGACGAGTAAGGAATTGTTGGAAGCGTGAGGCTTGTAAAAAATTTTCGAGACCTATAGAAGTTATTTTTATGAAGAAATAAAATTTTGGCTGCAATTTAAGTCATTAATTTAAAAAAATTTAAAATACGCAATTATAGGTCCCATGAAAGTCGGGCAGACGAGCAGCTCGGATTTTCTAGTAGGAAGGAATCGACGTAAAAAAATATATATTAAAACTCTGCCCAAGCCGATTTTGTCGTCATTTTAGGTCAACTTTCCGGTAGGTTCAAGCACGGTGTGTCACACATTTCTCATCTAAAGAATCTAAAATTAAATATATAAAATCAACATTTATTATAATTATAATTTTATATATTTAAATAAAATATCTTTTTAAATGTTTTTAAAACCTCTTGATGAAAATCATAAACACATAATATTTATATTATTTGACATGGATGGTTATTTTTATATTTATAAGACGTATAACTATATATATATATATATATATATATATATAATAATGTAAAATTTATCTTCTTTTATTTCCGCATCTTTCCTTTTTTTTTCTTATGGCTCGTGACACCCGCGGCTAAAAACTTGATTGCTGTTCATCCAGCGCGAAATTGAACTAAAATGAAGATTCAAAGTTTATAAGATATTGACTCTGAATTTTTTACATTAAAGAATGAAAATAAAAAGAGAATAAAAAAAAAAAATATATAATCTTTATATTTAGCTATAATTTATTATTTATATGAATTAAATAATATGAAACGTCAATAATATAAATTTTACAAATATATATGAGATGAGATTATCACATTTTCTACTGATATAAATTTAAACTTATACTATAACTCGATGTCATTCAAGAAAATAATTACATATATTATGTAGGCCTTTATAACGGATGATACCGATTTGATTAACAATGTCGTAATAATAATAATAATAATATAATGTATTAATCATTATTATTTTAACTTAATTTTCCTTGATGTAATATAAAGTTAAATAAATATTGACATGCTGAATTATGGTATGAAAAGAAAATTTTTGTTTTTATAAATTTTTAAATTTTTATATATGTGACTGATGTAATAAACTAGAAAATTTTAGCAGCCTGCTACTTGAAAAAATTTATTTATTTTTTTTAAATTGTAAATTTGTGTGTTTTAATTAAAATAGGTTTTTCAGTTTTCAATTTACGAGTTTCATTTCTTTTGTTTATATAAATTAACTTTTAATACACGCAAACAGAAAATTAGTGAATATTTATAACAAAAATTACGGTTAAATTATGAAATTACTAAATTCAGATAGGTCAAGAGATACTATAAATTTTTGGTAAAATTTACTAATAAAATTTTTTTAAAAAGCTAAAACCTCAATTTTTTTAGTAAGATTTACCAATATTTTGTTTTGAGTGTATATATTCGTATTTTTCAAATAATTTTATTTTTTTTACATTCAAGATTCTATATGTTTATAAATAAAAATAAAGCATGCATAAATAATAAAAGTAAAATGTAACACATTTTAAAACATTCAAATAAAATATATGAAATCATAATAACAGATAAGAAATAATATAACCTTGTTTTTTCTTATATACAGCTTTTAAAATATGATTTATGTGAATATAATTGTATATGGAATGGTCCAGGTTTAAAAATTTTCAATTTTTTTAATTAAGCTTTTAAGAACTTACGTTGCATCAGTGCAACATGAAATATTTTTGGGAAATAGTTTTAGATTTAGACGATATATTACTTTGACCTTATTTTGAGTAACTATTTTGAGGTATTTATACTTTTCTGAAAAAAAATTTTATTTTTTATTTCTTGTTTTATTTGCAAAAACTACAAAAAGCCTACAAAACTTAGTTTTATACACCAATTCGATAATTTTTTCGTCCGACCTGATAAAAATTCAAAGTCAAGGTTCCCTAGTATAAGTTTTTTAATTTCTTCAAGACTTATGTTTTTTCTACTGTATTTGTAAACGCAAATCCAGCTTACATGTTTTATTATTCAAGTATTTATGAGTTTTTTTTTACAGTTTTTATGTAATTCATAAAAGCATAAAAAAAATAATATATAGAACATTAATAATAGCCATTACCACAATAATTGTATAAAATAACCTTCATTGATTGAACTGACCTTTATAAAACCAATTAAAATCCTGAGAAATGAATTAATTTTCCGTTCTCATTTCCCTCGTAGTTTATATACACATTGAATAAATAGCAAAGATTCCTATTCTGTATTTTTTTTTTCTTTAACTACTCTCTTTTACAAATACATTACGTATGTATCTGTGAATGTATTTTTTTTATTTATGTATTTTTTTGTAAAATATAAATATGAAAAGATAAAAAAAAAAAAACAAATAAATAAATAATAATAAAGGAAATAAAGCAAAAAAAGAGAAAATTGAACAACTTGACTAATGAGCTGTTTCTACTTCTTTTATTTTGCAAGCGAAATGCTGTTTATATTATTATATGTAAGAAGAATACTTGGAAAATTTCATTTTTTAAATTTTATGTACCATCACTTAAAAATTAAAATATAAAATAATTTAAAAAAAAAATGCTAAAGGTAACAATTTTAATTCAAAATTAACTTTTGTTTATTAGGCTGGATCCGAGGCTGGGATCAAAACCTCAACACGATTTTTCGTCTGACCCCGGGTCAGACCCTTACCATCCCTTAAAAATTAAAATATTAAATAATTTAAAAAAATTGCTAAAAGTAACATTTTTAATTCAAAATTAACTTTTGTTTATTAGGCTGGATTTGAGGCTGGGATCAAAACCTCAACACGATTTTTCGTCTGACCCGGGGTCCCAACTACAGAAACCGTAAATCTGAAGCGCACCACAAACGCAAGCACAACGCAATGCGCAGAAGAGGATTTTGTGTATTTCAAGTTGCGCAGAAGACAAAATTGGTTTCTGCACATTGTGTTGCGCTCACGCTTGCGGTTGTGCCTTGATTTTACGGTTTTTGTAGATTGAGCGGTTGGGCTGGTTCTACGAACGTCGTAAATGAGTGTCGTAACCGCAAGCACAGTCGCAACACAATACGCACAACACAATTTTTGTTTGTGCACATGCGTGTTGTGTTGTGCGCATTGCGTTGCGTTTGCGACTTCCTTTTACGGTGTTTCTAGAACTTGTTCAATGTAGAGACTATATAAATAAGTGAAGTTACTTTTTCATTTCTCATATTTCACGGACTATATAAATAGGCGAAGTTACTTTTTTATTTCTCATATTTCACGATTTTTAATGGTTTTTCCCCACGTGGGGTTTTTTACTAAAACTGGCATATCCAAATAACTGTCAAGCACGCCTATTTTATCAGATACGTGGTCATGCTCATCTGAGTAATCCGAATTACACCTTCACATCAAGTAAATGTCATTCAATTTGGAGAGGAACAATGCGTTTGTATACAAATCATGCTTCGCACACTTTGCATACAAACGCTCGAATCTTGCCCTTCGGCGGTTGTTTCTCACAGAAAAGAACGAAGAGAGGCTCTTTTCTTCATATAAAAAAAAAATTTCATATCTAATTATTTCAACTATAATCAATTATTGTACCCTGTATATTTTTCAATTAATTTGATTTTACCTTGTTCAATACGGAACATGACATATACAATAATGTATATATAATATATTATATATATACATACACAATACATAAACATATACAATATACATGCTAATACTTAAAAAATTGATGGAAATTTTGTCAGTCTTATTACTGACCTAAAATATTTAATAATTTTAAAAATTGTTTATTTTGCCTCTATATAGTAGTACGAGCCATCATCAGTAAAGTATATTTCTTTACATATCTAGGGTGAAAAAAGCCTATTTTCTACCCTAGGGAGACGGATTTTTACCCGTTAAATGTAAATATAAGTATAAAATAAATATCTATTTGTTAAACAAGGGAAAAAAATAGGATTTGGCTTTCGATGCAGTTGTATGCGTGAGTGAGCGTAGCGAACGAGTGTAGACAGCATTGAAAGTAAAATTTCCTAAATTTTTTCCCGTGTTCAACACATAGTTTTTCATTATAAGCGAAAAAAAGATCGTCTGAAAGTAGATCTTCTTTGTAGCGTGTGATGAAAAATATAAATATTAAATATAAAATTATGTATGAAAAAATACGGGGTTCAACTTTTGCATGCTGTCTGCAATCACTCGCTATGCTCGCTCGTGCATACAACTAGCATACAAAGTCAAAACCAATATTTTTTCATAGATTAACTTTTTTTGATACACATTTATATACCTTTAGTATATCATTTCTCTTTCGAGAGAAATTACAGTTTATGTTTATCGGTGTTAGATAGTATACACAATACATATACTTATAGTTATTTGTATATAGTTAATATATGAGTAACAGTCTAAATACTGGAAAAGTATGACTAGTTTACTATACACAAAACAGTATATATAAAATAGACAAACAGAACTATAATTTCTTGACATTTTTAGGACCCAATGCCAAAAAATTTTAATTTTAAAACTATTTAATTCGTTCCTTTCATCATCTTAAATTTAATTGATTTGATTTTACCTTGGTCAATATGGAACATGAAAATATACACTATAATTATTTAAGTATTAGCAATAATTATATTTTATATTTTTATGTTCCCTATTGACCAAGGTAAAATCAAATCAATTGAATTTAAGATGATGAAAGGAACGAATTAAATAGTTTTAAAATTTAAACTTGTATATTTTTATACAATCTTTAAATTAATGTATTATAATTTTTGACTTGAAACAATTTATAATTATTTTCTCTGGTCAGTGGCCCGAAAGCACGTATTTCCAGGTCACTGCGCGTTCGGCAAAAATGTATTTTCTCGCCACTGACCCAGAAAAATTATATACGGCCCTTGTCCATATATAAAGAATGTCCCAAATTGAAGTTTACCATCCTCAGCTTCAATTCGGAAGGAAATTTACGTGTGGTTTGGGCCATTTTTTAGTTTTCTGTACACAAGCCGTAAATATATTATTATTAATACTTAACACCTATTTTTTATTAATATTTTTATTTTTTTTTAATACCTTTATAAGATATATAATTTAACCTTAATGAATTAATTAAATTTAATCTTAACTTAAATGGCCCTAGTGAACATCTGCAAGCCCTAGTGAACATCTGCAAGCAGATCTCTCTCCACCTTCCCCAAACAGCACCCAACTAACCCGTATACTACGGACTTGTTTCGTTTTGCCAGGAAGCTGTTTTTGAGTGGGTGATTCTTTATCTGATTCTTTTTAATATTAATGCATACGTTATTCTTTAAATAGAAATCTTTTGTTTATGTGTATATTTTTTATTTTTCAAATTGAAAATGGTATAATCAAATAATAATCAAAGCACCGAAAATATTGGTAGCGAGGAAAAATAGACATCATTGGTTTAAGATACAGAAAAAAAAAGTACAGGCTTTGAAACCAAATAAGCAGATTTCCAAATTTTTCTTATTTAATAACCCTGGTATATTATATATTGTCCTACCGATATTACCAAGTAGTACATAGTGTCACAAAAGAAGAAATTGAAAGAAGAATAAAATAGATCAAGTATAAACATCAAAAAGTATAAAAATAATTTAGAATTATTCTCATTGAATAAATTATTATTATTGCCAATATTATGACCATAATTAAGATTTACCCAAGAAACTAATTTTGGCCATAATTAGGTACAAATTTGCCCATAAGTGCATAAAATATGAGTATGCTATTTTAAAAAATTCATAATTTATTTAAAGCAATTTCATTCACGAAAAAAAAAATAATTAAATTAAGAATTTTTAATAATTTTAAATTTTCATCTTAGCTCCTGACCTTTCAAACTTGGTTTTGAGTAGGGATCATTAATTCACCCTACTCCTCACTAAATTTTGGCCCGTCTAACTTGACTCATCTAGATTTTGTCGAAGTGTTACAGGAACCATTACCTAATTATGATCAAAATTTAATATATTTTCTATTTGTATTCAAAAGACTAATATAAAATCAAAAAAATCCTTATTTTCAATGAAATAAAAAGAAAATTTTTTTTTTATATAAAAATTAAATTAACGCATACCACTGATTATTATAAATTACAATAATTACACGTTCAAAGATTTAAAAGATAAAAATATTATTTATGTCATAATAACTTAGCTAATTAAATAGAAAAATATTTTTCAACCATAAACAATCAGATTATATTTAGAGAATTTATCTAAAAAAAAAAAAATCTATAAAACATTTGGATTAAAAAAAAAAAAAATTTTTTTTGTTTTGTTTAAAATGCGCAAGCGCCTATTTTATATATAAAAAAAAAGTGTTCAATGAACTAAAGAGAATTATATAACTTCCTCGCTACCGTGTTTTCCCGTTTTTCTTTTATCGTTAAAGTACAGTTCGTTTCATTCCTGTTTGTTCTTTTCATAAAATGTGTATATATCAATGTTTGCGAATTTTGTTCGCTAAAAATAACAATTTTTTTTTTTTCAACTCTAAAAAATAAAAATACCTTTGATATTTAGGTTATATGTACATTTTTTTCAATAAAAGTTGATTAATCAATTCGTTATGTATTTATCAGGATTTATTTGAAAAATTATATCAATCTAATAATTTGATTATAATTTGACGTTTTTAAAAAAAAAATTTTTTATTTTAAATAATAAAAATTCAATAATCATTAGCATACATAAAACTAAACTACTACTATTTTAACATATAAAATAAAAAAAAAAAGGTTATAAATAACTCAAAAGGCCTGATTCGTTATATTCATTGCTTGATCGTAAAGATAATTTCACATCTAGTTTAATTTTATATGAACTACATGTATCATTATATTATATTTATTTCCTTCATAATAAATGAAATAGCAGATAATTGTTTGAAAATTAATTTTCAAATATCTCGTTTATATGAAATATAATTTTTGACATTATTTTATGCATATTTGATTATTTAATTCGGTATTTCATTATTTTTATTCATTTTTTATCCCATTTTTTGACTGCATGCGTTAATTAAATTATTTTTGGTAAAGTGTGTTTTAAATTTAATTTATTTTTTTTTTCATATATGGTTTAATTTAAAATGATTGATTTCCACTCAGTAGATGTCTGCTTAAAAGTTGAATGTTCTTTGGTTGTCGAATAGTCTGTGTAAATACATCGCTTGATATTTCAAGGAAAATTGCGAGGAAAATTGTATCTGCTTAAAATTTAAAGCAAAGCAAACTAACTTACCTAACCGTGTAGTTTCATAATTAAGAAAATCGACCTATTTTGAAATAATTTTATTCATGAAAATTTTTGGCATTAACTTACATTTGACATATATAAAAATTTATCAATTCTAATGAATTATTTTGAACAACTTTTTAAACCAATTCTACATTAATGATTTAATATACACCGTTAGATTGCTTTGCTTAAGATTTTAATTAGTTCAAAATTCGAAACTTTTAGAGTTACATTAAATATTAAAAGTTATTCAGGCCAAATATTAAAAAAAAAAATTTTTTGAGTGATATTATTCAGTTTAGGTCATCTGATAAAAATCAGAAGCGTGTACCCTGAAAATTAAATACTCTGCTTCAGTTCAGTTCTTGAAATTTCAAGCTAAGCAACTTAACAGTGTACCTTATTTTATACTTAATATATTATAGATTATATTAACATTAAATAAGAAATATTAAACTGGCGTTTATTCAAGCATAAACAAGTGACTCAAGTGTTAAATCTAAATTGTATTGCAGTTTATAATTTAGTTTGAATTTTTCTATCGTCAATTTAATTATTGCATTTATAAAAGATTTATTATTTAAATTAAGAGTTAATTTAAAATTTTATTTTGTTTAATTTATCATTTTTTAGTTAATAAATATTGCGGATATTCTGTTAAAAATGTTAACTTTGGTTTGACTACAGTTTGTGATAATAGACCATAATATGGCCATAAAATAGAACTACCTTTTGGAATACAATTTTATGCCTATTATATTGTTAGACAAAAAAACAGTTGTTTTATTATTTGATTACCAGGTGAAATAGGGTAGCCTTGTTATCAAAACAGTGATTTTTCCATTATTTTAGCTCACTGAATAATTTTTCAGTGAGGTTCAGCTGTTAACTATTTCATGAGCTCATATGGATATACTATTATACCCCAAAAAATATTTTTATAAACGTTCCATATTTTAAATTCTGGGTGATGGTGTTTAAAATTTAAAAAATCGGAAATTCTCAAATTTTTAGTTAATATACTAAATTTAGTAAATTTACTAATTTTTCGAAAATATTCAATTTTTTTTGTGAATCTAAGAAAGTTACTTTTTACAGTGTGATTATATGAGCAAAAAGTTGGGAAACTTTATATGTTTTTATTACACTGAATAAAAAATCTGGTTTTAGATGACAAATTTTTTTTTCATTTAAACTGATGCAAATACAGCATAAAAACTTGTTAACAAAAAATTGTTTATGTTTTAAAAGTACGTGATAATCAACTAGGTAAAACATTTTTTTAAACATTTCTCTGTATGACATTTGCAACAGCTTGAATAAATAAAAAAAATTATGTTTGTCTCAAACAGTTTTTTTTCAAATATTTTTCACCCATCATCGTTAATTTTTTTTCTTCGATTTCCTGGCTGATTCCAATGTTATAAGCATAAATTGACTGCGTAAATCGATAATATAATCGCAAAAACTTATTTTATATATTTAAGAAATTTTGCGGTAGCACTGCTTTGGAGTTATATTCGACCAATACCTTAATTTTCAATAATTTGTTTTGAATTTAATAAATATAATTTAATATTTAATAAATTGGCTGAAAATTCAACTAATCTGTAAAAAATTTAACCAAAATTTATTATAAAAATCCTGTCCATGTATTTTTTATTAAAATGAGTAAACTCAGTTTTTGGATTATAAAATATGTAAATCAGAACTTTTACAAGTTAGAGCCAATTTATGATAAAAATATGTCGTGCAAAAATATTAAGTACATATTATCAGATTCTTCACAAAATAAGTAAAATATTTATACTAATAATGCAGTCAGCAAAATTTTATTTTTCTTGATATTTACATATTTAAAAGAATAATGAGTTTGATAATTACCATTATAAATTTATCGCAAATACAAAGTTGATAAGAATTAATTAAGAAATAAAAGACTTTATTAAATTAATATTTTTTTCTATCTTATCAAAATTTATTTGTAAAATCATTATTTTTGAAATTACTTTATTAATTTATAGAGGTATTTTAAAAATTTTCATACTCTAATTTAGGTGTTTGATAAAAGAAGAAAATGAGAGTTTTATAGATATTCTACAGCTTCTACCACTGGCTGCAAAAATCTTAGTATTTTAACCAGTGAGAATTTTGGGTACCAACCCTAAAGACAATAAAATAAATTTAAAAATTAGATCACGTATCAAATATTTAAAATTATGAGAAAAAACATTTTTTTATATTAAAATCACTTAAAATGCAAAAAAATTTAAATTTTTTAACGTAAATATTTCTTGCATATTTTTAATTTTGTAATAAACATGAAAAAGAGGTATAAAGTACGTAATCAATATTATCAAACTTTTTTTGTTATTTCATAATATTTGCGATTAAAAAAAAATACTACTACCATATAAATCTCATTATTTTAGTGAATTCAAGATAATGCCATTAAAATTGTACACATGCGCGCATTAATTTGTTTCCGGGGAATTTATTTAACAACATCATTATACATTTTTTTCTTTTTTTACGAATGATATTTTGAAATATGAATGAATGCAAGTTTTTATTGTACTATTTATAATATCATTAAATTTTTATGCATTATTGTATTTGTATCCGTGTATGTGTGTGTGTAAAAGTGTACAGAAATTCATTCATTAATTTTCAATGGAACAATACTTTTTAATTTATTTTAAAAATTTAGCATACATATTATTTTAATGTATAGAATATTTTAATTTTGGATTATTGATCTTTGATTGAAATTAAACTTTTTATGGCTTCTATTCATTATGCTATCAGAATTATAGATATTGAGACTGTAAATTATGCTAGTAAACTGAAAAAAAATCCATTATGGTTAGTGGAATTTTTTTTTTCTGAAACGCTAGAAAATTACTTGAAAGTAAAGAAAATTAAAAAAATTTGTTTTTTTTATTTAAGAATTTTGTTTTTGTCTTATCAGACCACTGCGCGCATAAAATAATCTTTTTAGTTTTAAAAAAATATAAAAAAATTTTAATCTTTAGTAGAATTCAAAATAAGTCAGGTAAAAAACACAATATTAAACATCTGTATGTCTCATATACCCAAAAGATCGACTATAGCGATGAGAGAATTGGTGATAAAAAATTTGATGGTTACAGGAATTGAAAGGTAGTACTTACGCAAAAAAAAATGAGACCAGCCGGAAGTATTTTCGTTGAATTGCAAGATGACAGCGTTATTTGGAAATATGCCGAAAAACTCAATTTTATTAAAATTGTTATAGAATTGATCCCTGCGTTTCTCGGCCGAGAAGGTGAGTTGGAATAAAGGGAGGGTATGTTGGATGTTTTTAAAGTCATCCATAATTATATTTTGTATTTCGGCAACCCAAATTTTCTGGTCTTCTCTTATTAGTTATAGCTTTTAATTGATATTTTAGCAATCTCGATTTGAAATTTGGTTAAAAATTAGGCCAATTTAATGAAAAGAAAATTTAACCTAGTAGTTTTAATTTCAGCCAATTGGTTAAATATTCGACCACAACAATTGTGTAAAAAAAGCATGTTTGAATAACATTATCATTTTAGTGTGTATCTTATCAATCAAAAATAACTAAAATCAAATTAACCTTACCCAGCAAAAAAGCCATAAACAAAAAATCACCTCATTAAATTTAATAAATATTTTTATTGAGAAGACAATAAAAATATATAAAATCTTAATAAATTTGAAATAAAAATCAAAAAGTCAAACAGCATGGGTTTATTTATTAAAAATAAATAAAAAAAATTTAGCTTAATATAAACAGTAGTAAAAATACAAGCATATATTAAGAAGCACGTAACTTTTATTCTTCAAGCATTTTTATTGATTGCTGTATAAATGGTAAATGCTGTATTGAAACACGTCATGTAACATATATATATCATTAAGTATTTTATGTACATCTCTACGTGAACTCAATTTATAGACATAAATAAAATTCCATTATAAATAAAAAAATAAATAAATAATAATAAAAATTATTTTTGAATTTTATTTTAAAATATTTATCTATCAACGTTTCTTATTTTTATAATTTTATTTGACAATTTAATACTTTAGATAAATCTTTTTTTCTTTTGAAAATGTCTTATTTTTATCAAAAGCTTATTTTTGATCTCAAGATCATTTCAATTTCATTATAAATTAAATCCCATTTATTAATCAAATTAACTTTTATTGGTTTTCTGATTTTTTCAATCGCAAATAACACACTTATAAAAATTATTTTAATCAAATTTAACAATATTTTGCATGTATGAACTGTAAAAAGTAACTTCCTTAGAATAACAAAGAAAATAGAATGTTTTCGAAAAATTAGTAAATTTTCAAAAAAATTTGTAAATATTTGATAAAAATCGTAAATTTACTAAATTTAGTATATTATCGAAAAATTCGAGAATTTTCAATTTTTTTTTGTGAATTTACGAAAAAAGTTATAAATTTACAACTATTTTTCGTAAATTTACAACTATTTTTTGTAATTTTTCGAAAAAAAATTGTAAATTATCAATTTTTCTTATGAATTCACAAAAAAAAATCGAGAATTCTCGAATTTTTCGATAATATACTAAATTTAGTAAATTTACGATTTTTTTCGAATATTTACAAATTTTTTCGAAAATTTACTAATTTTTCGAAAATGTTCTAATTTTTTTGTTAATCTAAGGAAGTAACTTTTTACAGTGTGGTTACTACTAAAAATTGAAATTTTTTCCAAATAGAGATGAATTGGATTAAATGTTGTACCCAGGTACCCGATAGTTCACCTACAATATTCTATGCTTTAACTTTAAAGTTTTAAAAATTTATGAATTATAAATTAAAAATCGATATTTATGTTTTTTCTTTTTTTTTTTAGTTTATTTAGCTTTTATTTTTTATATGAAACCAATTATTTTCTAATTAAATATATTTACTTTAATGTATTTTAAATCTCTAAGAAGATATTAAACTAATATCTTACCTGGACTAGTCTGCCATGATAATCCTCCGATGAACATTTTACTAGAAAAAAAAAATATATCATTAGCATTAATTTTTCATTGGTTTGGTTTTAAATACTAGACAGAATTTTTTATGCAAGGTAAACCAAAGTACAAAATTTAGATGCTTAATAGTTTTAAACCCTTTACTCTCATGTTTACCCAACAGGATATAAAAATCTTTTTAGCACATAAAACCAGTGAAGATGATTTAGCTATAACTTTTAAAAAATTTTTTAATTTTGGGTTGATTGAATAACTGAAGGGTGTATTAAATTTAGTTACAGTTCAGGAAATTTTTTGTTGAAGAAAAAAATGTTTGATATATTATAAATAGCTTTAAATAAAAAGTTTATTTTCATAACTTTAGTATACAGATTATTCCTCTGCAATAATTAAAAACATGTTTAATATTAACCATATTGCTTGTAAAAAATTCCTCCAATGAATTATTGATCATAAACTATATAATAAGATTATATGTTACCTTACTCAACGATTAAAATTTTATGAAGGGGACGTATTATAGAATCAAAAATTGACTTAAAATAAACTTAGATAAATCTAAGTCTTTAATATAAACTAAATATCAAAACTTTGGTGCCTTTTATATTATATGAACAAATTTTTTATTTCATGAATTATTATTAACCCATTAACGCCCAAACGACAATCCCTGGACACTCGCATATTTTTAAATGAAAAAATTGAAATTTTGGGAAAAAATTGTACCTACAAGGTATTTAGAGCTGCTCGTTCCGAATATGAAGTCCGTTCTCACTTACAACCTCTCGGGGGTGCGATATCAATCCCCAAAGTAGGGTATGTTTTAAATAAATTCTTAAATTTTCTTTATAATGTTATTTTGCCAATAAAAACAGTTGATTATTATAAAAAATAATTGCTATAACATTTAAAAACCTTAAAAGATAAAAAAATTAATATTTTTACCTGTTTTACCCCATTGGGGGTTACATTATGTGGGTGAGGGGGTGGAGTTTTTAGGTACTCGAATAAATTGAAATTTTCGCCTAAAAATGGTGTCTAGTAACTATTTTGGGCTGTTCTTTTCGAATATGAAGTTCGTTTTCACGTATCACCCATCGGGGGTGCAATATTAACATGGAACATGTTCATTGGATGGGGTATTTGAAAAAGTTTGGCTCGTCAGGGGGGGGGATAAAATGGACTTAGAATATTTTCGATTTAGGGACTTAGAATAATTTGAAGTGGGAATTAGGGCCCGATGAGGTCCTGATAAGAACAAGAACTTAGAATACTTTAGGCTTATGGACTTAGGACAGTATATATATTTCAGGATTTATTGTAATTTCAGCTTTTGGATTTATTAATGTTATGAGTGAACATGTTCCATGATCGCTGGCTGTGTAGTTACACAAACCGGTTATAATTTTTCATTCCCTAAAATGGGTTGAATTGTAAATTTAAGATTAAAAATTTGGAAATTATTAAATATAAGTAAAAGAATAGCTTGCTAGGTATTGAATCATTAAATCTACTAAATATCAAATAACTTTATATTTATTTTAACTATCATTTTACTTGGTTTACACATTACATATACGAGCATATTTATAATTAACCCCATTTTAGAGGTTAATATCGCACCTTTAAGGGGTTAAAAAGGAGTATTTAGATACGCACGTGATTTTCTGACATTTTTTACAGTTTGCGTAATTAATTTTTCTAAAGCGAAACCATTTTTGCTCTTTTGTGTTGAATCGTTTGAAAATTAATAAAAGTATATTTACAATTTACCTTATTATAGGCGTTGATATCGCAACCCCGAAGGGTGGTAAGTGAAAACAGACTTCAGATTCGGAAATAGCAGCCCAAAATACCTAATAGACACCGTTTTTAGGCAAAAATTTCAATTTATTCAAGTACCTAAAAAATCCACCCCTTCAACCCTATAATGTGACCTGAATGGGGTAAAAATGATCAAAATATTTTTTTTTAAAGGTTTTTAAATGTTATTGCAATTATTTTGTATTATCGCACCCCCGAAGGGTTGTATGTAAAAAAGGACTTCATATTCGGATAGAGCAGCCCAAAATACCTACTATAGGTACCATTTTTGGCCCAAAATTTTAATTTTGTCATATAAAAATATATGAGTGTCCAGAGACTGTCGTTTGGGCGTTAATGGGTTAATTTGGCTCTAAATGTTTAAAAAACTAATATTTGAAGCATAATCTCTAAAAAATTTAATTAGATTTCTAGAAGTTTTTAGTTAATATGACTTCTGCAAAAGTTACTATTTTCAGATTATCAGCTTTCGCTTTGGATGCTCCATTAGAACACATTTCTGTACCTAATAAAATATTACTTTAATCCATTTATCAAAATAATCCATTCATTAATAACTTCGAACCAATTTATACAGAGTATTAAAAAAAAAACTTGTAATATATTTTAAACGAAAATCAAATTGGAAAAAATTAAATCAATAGACAAAACTTAAAAAAATTTCATCTTAGATAATTAATTGATGATTCTTAGTATTAACTATTTATATGCAATAACAAAATATAAAACGAAGAATTTACTGTAGATTGTATATGTATTTTATAATGACTATATAAAACAATACAAAGATGTAACTAAGTTATTATATTATAACACAGTTGCATATATCATTAAAATTGAATTATTTGAAATGTCTTACAGTGGTTAAAATACATAATTTTTGAGATTGATTGCTAAGAGTATGGTAATTATAATGTCAAAATTGGTGTTCAAAGCTATTAATTAGTACCTTTTATCTTCAAAGGATATATTCGTAAATAAAATTGAAAATATAAATTTTTATGGAAATTAAATGTACCAATTTAATTATTCTCTTGAATTAAAAACTTAAAATTTATTAATGTGTTAGTTGAAAATTTTAAGCATAGATTTTTCACCTATTTACTATTCTTATACAAGCAGGACTTTAATTTTATTTACAATAATTGCAGCTAAAGAATGAACATCACACAAAAGAAAGGTTTCAAGTGATATCAGAGTCACCTTAAAGTGGCTTGTAATTCAAGAATGATATATAAAATATCTGGCATATACATGAATTGTATTTTTACACACATTTACCAAGACAATGACCTGGATGTCACAATTCTATAAAAACCTGGTAACTAGGAAATAGAATGAAAGATAAATTTAGTTACAATATAAGATTTCAAATATTGTTATATAATAAACTTTCTATTATAGTAGATACATTTTAAAATTAAAAACATTTTTAACATGGAACATGTTTATAGGGAGAGGTACTTAAAAATGAATCAAATTTAGTGGGGGAGGGGGGTGTGGTATAATGGACTCAGAATAATTTTGGATTTAGGGACATTATAATTTCATTGAAGTTAAATTTCTTAAAGTCAACATGACCCATGCTCGTTGGTTGTGTTAAGACATAAACATTATATAAGCATCTTTTTTTTAATAATCATTTTATTGACTCAACAAATATTAATCTATAACTATTTATTTATGACTTTTTTACCTCTGCATAATAATTTCTTAAGTATAAAAAATGGTGTCAATATATAATTTCAAAGAATATTCACTACATCTTTCTTTGCATATATAAATTGTATATTTAGAAGAACTATATAGTTAGGTGCTTGAATTGCTTAAAATTTTAAGCAAAGCAACCTAACTGTGTAGGTATATTCACCAGAGTAAATTTTTTTTAAATATTTCTTTCAAAAATCAATTTTATGTGTTGGATTTTCATTTTTACAAGAGAATTTTTAGAATATATTTCTTTCTTTTAAAATCTTCAAAGCATGAAAATTAGTTTTTTCAAGTTTTTTGGAGCGAAAAAAGCCCAAAGAACTTTGACAATTAAACGCATTTATTATTAACACTAAAATTAAAAAAAATTTTTTTTGAAATCAAAAGACTTCTGTAGATTTCAATATTATTAGTGGTTTTTTTTTCTTCATTTTGTTTAGAATAAAGTAACGTGACTTTCAGATGTTTATCCACAATTAAAGTTTTATATTTTTCTAATTTTTAAAAAAGGGGGAAATTTTTGGAAAAAATTATTTCTTAGTTCTTAATTAACTCAGCATCAGTTTTCATATAATTTTTATCAATGAATAGAACAAAAATCTTAAAAGTTAATTCAATGTGTGGGAACAAAGTAAAAAATTTCTTGGCGCTAAGACAATGGTCGTTTTTAAGTTAGATTTTAAAATTTCCAAGCATATAGTTCATAATCACATGAATACCAGATTTTTGGTTAAGTTTTAAAAAATTTAATTTCAATTCAATTTAAAAAGCTCAAACCACTAATACGTGAAATTATTCCCAAATACTAGAAAACTTATAAAGCAGCTCTACCATTTTTCAATATTTGAATAGATTCCCCTTAATGTTTGTATTTTCTATTTATAAAGGTACAAAAAATAGAGAAATTTCTCTTTAAATAGGTATTTTGAAGTAAAAATAAAATTTGATTCATCTATTTTTGATAAAAATTTCCGAGAAAACCGTAACCTAGTATAAAACTTAAAACTTTCATTTCAATAACCTAAAAAAAAAAATAATAAAAAAAATTGCCTGAATTAGATAAATCTTTATTTAAACTCATCCAAAAATTAAAAATCTAGCCTAAAAAAATTAGTTAACAATTATTAAACTTCACAATAATAACAACCCACATTAAGTAGAAACAGACAGTACTAGTCAGACACTAAACAAAATATATAGTATATATATCGATACAGAACACATAAATATATATAGATAAACGTATACATATATATATATTTATTAAGAAAATAATAATGATAAAAATTTTGATCAATCGTAATAATTCAACCGACAATAAACTATATATATTCTCGTTCAAAGACCTTTCTGTATATACATCACGTGGTGCATTTACTGATCGATTTTCGCATAGAACACTATTATATACATACGTATATATATATATATATATATATACCGGTAGAATTAAATAGATATACCCTAATTTCAAAAAAAAAATATCCTTTAAACTTTATCTGTACATTTAATTAAGGATTTATATAACTTTTGAGTTAAATATTTCTGCTACCTATAAGATAAAACTTTTTAATTTAAGTAAACTTTGTTTTTTTTTACTCTATTGTAAATACAATTAAGACTTTAACAATAATAAAGTTTTTATATATAAATTTATAATACATCTATTAATTTTAAGTTAAGTTCTTTTTTTATTAGATATTTATAAAATTATTAAATTTTTGTGTCTATTTATTTTAAATTTTATTTTTTCCTAAAAACAAAATTAAATTTTTTTATTACTTTTTTTTTTGGTTTGATAAAAAAAACTAAAGCTTAGGAAATTCAAGTCAAAAAAGTAAAAGAAGTTTAAAGAAAAGTGCATTGAAGTAAAAATTTAATCCCTTTGGCAAAAGAAAAAAGGTATTTTTTGGAAGGACATAGAATACCAGAAGAGATTGCGCACAGTTGGTGTTTATCGACCACGTGAGCTGTCGCGCGCGCCTCTGAAACCTTTTTCCATATACATAGAGAAGATATTCCAGGTTTATATTATCCTTCTCTAACGCTATGACCCAGAGACAACCCTTTTATATACTTCTATTCCCCAATGTCCGCATTTTCGATGGCCAGTGTATGTATGAAAAAGGAAAATAAAAAATTCACGTCCTATACCAATTTCTTTTATGTATTATCCAATATTATACTGCATCCAACACCCACACTTGTTTAAATTATGCGCAAGCCCTCCCGGCATTAAACCCCTCTTCACAATTCAGTAATTTAACTCCCTCAATGTCTTCGATCGACTTCAAGGCATTAAAGTTCACGTGACTACACGTGCCGGTGGCGCTACATTCAAAGCGGGAAATTCGAGATTTAAAGTATAAATTTATCCAATTATATATTAACACCATTAATTATTTCATTCTATTTTTTAACTTAATAGTAGTAATAGTAATATAAATAAACACCATAAATACCCTGGATCATTGGGTACTTCTGCTGGCGATCCAGTTGCAACAATATCCTGATTTTGGGGTTCCATTCTTATATCTTGAATTTTAAAAATATTTCTTCTTTAACACTTTTATTTATTTCTTAAATAATAATCTCAAAAAACTTTTTTTTTCTGCACACAATACACACTATTGTTATATATATATATATATATATATATATATAAACACTAAATATTATCCTTCGATATTATCTTTATATTTTTCAATATGACATGAAATAAAAATATATATTTTTTTTAGAAAAAGAGAGTAATTGAGAGAAAGAGGAATAAGAAGTTTATCTTTTCTTATTATTATTATTTTTTTTTTTTTTGTAGTAAAAACTTAATATCCGCCGCTCCGTTTTTATATTCGTTCTACTGACAATTGTCGTCGTTTATAGATGTCAAGAAAAATATGAAAAAAATAAAAAATAAATAAATAAATAAATGAACCGCAATAACAAGAAAGTATTAAAAAAAAAATTTTATATATCTGAAACCTTTTTTTTTTTTTTCTTTATAAAAAAGACACCTTTTTTGTGCTTGAATTCACACTGATTAAAATATCAAAATATTTTTTTTCTGCTAAGTTAAAATTTACACTTTTTAAAAAAAATTCACCAACACTTTTTTCTTGTTAGAATTAAAAATTTATTTTTTTTTAATTATTTTTTATTAAAATTTTACAACAATTAAAAACAAACACTTTATTTAAATATACACTGTCAAAAATAATAAAATTCACAATTTCAAATAAAAATATTCTCGTTGATATTAAAATATAGAATAATCAACGTAGGTTTTTATTTTTATTTATTTTTTAAAACACACACAGACAAACAAATAAAGATTTTTAATATATTGTAATAATTTATTAATTAATTCACAATTAAAACAAATAATAATCAACTTTATTTATTTATACATTTACTATAAAATATATACATATATATGCGTATATATATATATATTAAAGCTCGGTATAGTGTCACGTGCGCGAGCTTTCGGTGGACGGATATCTTCTGTTATTTTATGTATTATTATTATTTATTCAATTTTTTCTATTATTTTTTAAATTGATCACTCACTTACATTGATTGTAATTAAAAAAAAAAAAATTGATCCATATATATTTTTTTTTATAAAAAAGATATAAATTTTTTTTATAGAGCAAAAATTTTTTGCTCGTTTAAAATTATTTATATAATTAATTAAAAATTAAATGCTAATGATTAAAATTTTATTTTATTTATTTAATTCTAAAATGGGCTAGCAATGCTAAATAATATTTAACGGGCGGCGGCCGGCTCACTCTCGGACGTGCGACGCGCTCAGCGAGAGGTTCGACGCGACACTGCGCTTGGCTGCGGGGTAAGGGCGGCCGGTGGGTGAGGGGACAACGGGATAAAGAGGAAGACTCATCGCGTTGAGATTGCTATATCTATATTTTTGCAATATATATCAATGCACATGTATATACTGCAGTCGTCGCGGGTTAAAAAAGAGCGCAAGCGCATTTTATATTGTTGTATTTGTCTGCATGTACATACATTTAAAGTATGTACAGAAGGTAAAAAAGAAGGGAGATACGCGTGGGACCGCCTCCGAGCGCGAGCTGTTTGCCTGTGCCCAACAACTCTGCAACGACGATCGAGAACAGTGCACTTTTGCTCTTCTCTCGATATGCGTCTTTCTGCGTGTTTTTCTTACATCATATCTATGTATAACTATTCCCACATGCGGACTACATAAATGCATACATGTGCGAATAATATATATTTCTTGTCTTTGTCATTACGAAACTTGGCTGCTGGTTATAGATAAAGAGGGAGGAGTTTTGCCGCAGAGCTGCGACCCGGGCGGCCAACTTTTGTGCCACAAGGGGGCTCGATAAGGATATATATATATAGCACACATGTTTTATACACATATAAGGGCTTTTTTGGCTTAAGATTATTATTATGTTATTTGCACTCATTTCAAAAACAAAAAAAAACCTATTATTTATGGACGACAATGATAATAAAATAAATAAAACAATGATGACAATTTAATTTATGAATTATTAGAGCTTTATTATTTTTTTCTTGGGGAGCTTTTACTTTAAATCATTTAAGATCAATTTAATTTTAAAACAAAAAATTTATACTAACTTAATGACTTATGAGAAAAGATATAAAGGAAAATTTTATTTAATTTATTGCCTTTGAAAATACTAAAATAGATATAAACAGTTCTGAAATCTAAATTTATTTAACTTATCGTAAATTATTTTCAATGATAAGAAAATTTTATAGTAATTTTATACTTTTCTTATGGTCTTATTCTTTGAATAACTGATAACTTAAAAAATTAAAATTATGCTAAAACGAAAATTGTAAGCTATTGATTATTTCAAAAGTCGTTATTTTAAAGAAAATTTTTTTGCTCAACTAAAACTCCATAATATACAGTTGCAATAATAATCAATAATTTGAAAAAAATAAAATTTAAAAATAAATAATTTCGGATTTTTTGTCAATGTACTTTATTGAGAAAAAATTTTAATAATACTTTTTTTGTTTTTACAATGTCTAGTCTCTTTTCCAGTGGTTTTAAATTTTCAAAATAATCGTAAACCAGTTTCTAGGGTCATATTAATTTACTTTAAGCGCCAGAAAAACATCAACATTGATGTGCTGTATCTTTTTTACACCTGCAATCATTTTTTAATTTCAAAAACTGAACCGTATTTGAGGTTGCACTACATTTTTCAATCGTAATTTATCCAATTTTTGAAGTATAAGGTTTCTAAAAGCCTGAAATATGAAAAAATATATGTTGAACTCTTTCTGAAATTAAAAGCTAGAAAAAAATATAGCTAACAATATTTTATAAAATATTTTTAACAAAATTAAGTGCAAACACATATAAAAAGACCAGATATTTAATTTGTAAAAAAAATAGCATTGTGAAGTTATTCAAGAAATACACAGAGGTCTTGAACTGACGGAATTTCTTTTAGTTTTGCATATGAAAAAAAAAATGAAATAAGCTTTCACTAAGTTATTTTTTCAAAAAATTATTTCTTAAGTTTCGTACTATAGTGCAAATGCGAAGATAGAAATTTTTTGCATGACATGTTAGATTTTCGTTTCATATCTCAAAATTTACAAAATTGTACAAATTAAATTAAAGACTCTAAATTTTCTGGTCAATAAATTAACAAATACCTGAAGTGTTTTTAAGTATTCTAGGTGTTATTACTTATAAATCAGATCAAAACTAAAAATATATTATGTGCAATATAAATTCTCATTATTTTAATTTATAATTTTTAAATACCTTGGATAATCAAGGATACTTTTAGGTGCTAATATTTAGACTCCAATTTCTTTGGCAGTTCAATTAAATTTTTTTTTTTAATTTGAGATTTTGATAATCTGTTTTCAATTTCGCATCGAAAATTTCTAGTTTTATAAAAATTAATAGAATAGAATAGAATAGAATAGAATAGAATAATAGTTTATTTGTCTAGAAAAAAAATTGTGAATATACGTATGTGAAATAGCAGTCTTTCACAAAGTATTAAGTAAATATATAAAATTTAAAAATATTATCAAATAATTATATAAAATAAGTCAGTTTATAACAAATAAATTTTTAACAAAATAAAATTTTTTAATAAAGTTAAAGTTTAGAATATACATTAATTTACATTTTTAGTTAGTGAGTAAGAATATAAATTAGAAATTCTAATGAACATGTTTCTAATGTTTATGATGTAGTGCATGTAATGGTTTAGTCTGAATCAAGTGATAGTAGATGTTTGTGTAATGCCGCTTTAAAGGAGTTTAAGCTAGGCAAGAATCTGACGTCAGAAGGTATTGGATTCCAGAAAATTAACCCCTGCAATTGGAAAGAGGAAGATCCATAATCCTTTATTGCAGGGAGGGATAACTCTTTAGTGCGCGAACTTCCTCTGGCATTGTCTTTAGGCACGTACTTAATAAAAAGGTTAGTTAAATAAGGCGGCTGTTGAAAGCGCAAAATTTTATAGATAATTCTACCAGTGATGTAGAGCTGTCGTGATTCAATACAAAGCCAGTTGAGCTTTTTTCTGTAAGGGGTGCTATTCATCCCTTCTGACACCATAATACATGTATATCTTAGTCCAGAGTTGCTTAAGCGTAAGAATCTGGTTTTTAATCTCATACTCATATCCAGATATACTGTATTAAAGTAATCAAAATGTGGGATGGTTAGGGCCTGAACGAGTTCTATGCGTAAGTTTTCTGTGGTACAGTGCCTAATGAATCTGAGAGAGTATAGAATCCTATTTATTTTGTTCTCAATTGATTTAACTTGAGAATTCCAAGAAAGTTTATTATCAAGAAGTATTACCCTTTGTTCATTCCAATAAGCTTGGGCCTAGAAACGCAGGGTTTTATTTAAAATAGGGTTTTTGGTATTTTTCACAAGAACGCTTAAACTTCACATGTTACCAAAACACTTCTGGTGGATCTCATTTTTGTAAGTGTCACCTTTCAAACGCCGTAAACCGCAATTTTTTATCACTAATTTTCTCATCACTGTAGCCAATTAACCAAGTGGTCATTTTTGGGTAACAATAATCAATTTTTAAATTGCTGTCAAATTCGTAATTTCTGACAAAAAAGGGTTTTATATGTCTCGAAAAATTTCTACAAGCTTCAAGTTTCCAAAAATTCTTTATTCGTCTCATTTCTTTGAGTCGTTTTTAAGAAATGACTCTTCAAAGTTAAATTTAAAATGAGTAAAATAATTGAAAAAGGTAGAGTAAAGAAGTTTTGGAAATTTGAAGCTTGTGGAAATATTTTGAGACTTATAAAACCCATTTTCGTCAAAAATTACAAATTTAGCAGCAATTTAAAAATTGGTAATTCTTAACCAAAAATGGTCATTTGGTTAATTGGCTACATTTATTATCTAATTATTGATAAAAATTGCGGTTTACGGCGTTTGAAAGGTAATACATATACAAAAAAATGAAACCAACCAGAAGTGTTTTGGTTAACTTTTTAGGTTTAAGTGTTTCATTGAAAATCATCAAAAAACCCTATTTCATAACATTAAACCCTGCGTTTCTAGGCCGAGAAGGCCCATTGGAATTAACGGAGGGCAGTCGACATGTTTTAACATGGAACATGTTCATTGGATGGGGTATTTGGACAATTTTGGTCTGGGGGGGGGGGGTGGAAAAGTGACGTTTTTAGGTGGGGGGGGTGAAATGGACTTAGAATATTTTCAATTTAGAGACTTAGAATAATCTGAAGTGGGAGTCAGGGCCTTATCAGGCAAGAACAAGAACTTAGAATGTTTGAAAGTTTATGGATATAGGATATAGGATAATTTATAATATGGATTTAGGATAATTTATATTTCAGGATTTATTGTAACTTCGGTTTTTGGATTTATTACGATTATGAGTAATAAATCCATGCTCGTTGGTTGTGTAGTTACACAACCCGGTTATAAATTTTTTTCAACATAATAAACTCATCCATAACCATTTGGTGTGATTTGGTGTTCCAAATGTATTCAACTCCCCTTGTCAGTAAAAACGCTTTAAAGATTTTAAAATTCAATTACACCCTAGAGTACATTTTTCTTAAAATAACATAAATTACATGCTTATTCCTTAAATTAAGATAATAAAAACTTAGGAATAAGAATTTTATTGAATATCAAAATTAAAGTTATTTTATAAATAAAAAGAATAAAATAAAAAATTTTAGATTATGTTAAAAGCTTTTACCCATCAAAAAGTTTTGTATATATTCTTTAAGTTTGTACGCTTTTCTTAAATCTTGGAAGCGCATTTCTCGTTATAAGAACAAATTTCTCATCACTTTGCAACTTTTGTTGACAGCTAAAAACAGGCGTTTATACTTTTTCCTTTCTTTTCCTATTCTTTCTTATAGTCCACGCAATAGCAAACATACACACATACACTTCCATACACTATAAAAATTAAGTCCTGTAAAAATAAAAACAAAAATTGTTTTTTTGCAAAAAAAAAAAATACATTTTAAAGAAAATTTGCAAATAGCTTATTTATTGAATTAAGTTTTAAAAATTGAATTTAAACAAATAGGCCAAAATTGCTCTTTTTTTTGTCAATTGAGCAGGGTATAATATTCGAGTTCAGCAAATTGGATTAAAAAACCTACGAGTTCGGCAAAAAGATTATCCACATTATTTTAAAGATTCTCTAGATTATTAATTTAAAACCTCATATAAAAATATTTAGAACGAAACAATTTTTATTGGTTGTAAAAATTCATCATAGTCTAGCTAGCATGCATGTTAGATTGCTTTGCTTAATTTCAAATTTCAAGCATAGTATTTAATTTTTAAATTTTATATCATTAATAAATCAACCAATATAATTAGTCTCCAAATATATAAAAATATAAGGTGTAATATTTTTTTCATCTTTTTCCATATTTAATAAAAATATTTTTTTATAAACACAAATAATTTGGAAATGAAAAATAATCGAAGGATAATCCTAATTAAACTTTTTCCGAACTCAGAAAAATAAGAAGGATTAACTTAAAGGGATTTGTCGAATTCAGATGTAGCTGTTGAGCTATTTTTCTCATTTACAATGGCGATAATAATAATTTTTCTTAGATTTTGAATTTAACAACTGTTATATAATTAATAAATTATGAAATCATTAAAGATAATATTTAATATTTAATAAACCCAATATTTCGATTATTTAAAATAATCCTCTCCTCTTATCATAAATAATTCTTTTCATTAACATGATTCATCTTTTTTCCTTTTTTAATGACCTGTACTGGGCATAATTCTTAAATGAATCATATTAAATTAAATTGCCCTAACTGGGCGATATATAAATAAATTAATTACGTAAATTAAAATTTAAATTAATCTGTTGGCTTGTAATTATTATTGAAAGTATGTTTCCATTTGGTAGATTAAAAGGAGCTTTTTTTTTAAATCTACCTAAATTATTGACAGAATTTTTAGCTGAAATTAATGAAAATAAATGAATAAAATAATAATATATAATACAGTCACGTGATACAGAGCCTACAATAATAACAAATACAGTGCAATATCAAGATTTTTATATGTATACATTTATCAAATATTTATTATTTATTATAAATTATTTTCTAAAATATTAATTAAGAAGTTATATTTTTTTCTAAGATTTTTACATAATATTAATTAAAAAGTTATATTTTCTTTCAACTTATTTTTTACAATTTTTTACGCAATTAGGTTAATAAAGTTGTTTTATTATTATTGAAACATATACAAATTTTTATTTATAATAATTATAATATTTTTTTAATAAAGATTTCTGAGGAGGTCGACAAACATGTCGAAGAAACTTTAAAAATAATCTTGTAATTTAAACCTTAGCCCAGTTTTGGTCATTAAAAAAACAAACATATTTATTATTTCTTAAAAATCAACTATGGGCATTTCAAATTTACTCAAAAATAATTTAACGGACTATAGACCCAATAATAGTCATGAAGATTCTTCAATTCCAACTTTTTTCCATTCCATCAAATCAAAATACAATGAACAACTAACAACAAATATGAAAAAGTACATGGACACTAATAAAGAAATCTCAATAGCCAAATCTAGAAGATTTTTCCTATTAAGATGTAGAAATGAAGACCTACTACCAAATCATATTTTTAGTATAAACCAAAAATTTAAGAACTTTTCTTTTCACAGCAATACCTGCCAAAACTCTTTCAATAATAATATTAATAGATTTTCTAGGAATGTTCTAAATATTCAGATTTCAGATATTAATATCCACATCAAAACATCCTTGAAAAAACATTAACTAATTTAAGGGAAAAAATTAACTCTTCAGAACTAGAAACTGATACAGCCAATAAATTCTTTGAAATACAGAAAAACACAGCTAATAAAACATATTTTACCAATAATTCCCGTTTAAATAATAAGTTTACCAATATCAAAAATAGAAATAATTTAAATATATATAACTTACACAATAATGATATCAACAATAATATAAATAGTAGTATTGGCATAAGGTGGCAACAAAGGAGTGCTTGCACTGTCCGGGCGTGGATGATACAGTAGAGCACACATTTTTCGAATGTGTTCGCTACTCGGAGGGGCGCCCGCCCTTCCCGGTTTGGTGGCCGGAGACGGTGGTCCCGGAAATGCTACGGAGTTCCGAAAATTGGAAAAAAGTAGCAGAGTACGTAAGGACCACCTTGTTGGAGAAGAAGGAGGAGGGTTTTCTATCGTAGAGAGCTCTCCTGCCCCTAGGCAGGGGGGAAGGCAGCGGCCAGCTGCCTAGGCTGCGCGTCCCAAACTGAAGTTATACCTGAAAAGGAAGTTCCGGTTTGGGACAATAAAGCGCGGGGGGTTTAAAGTGTGTTTATCGAGTAAGAATCTGGGGCATAGCCGGCGACCGCGGTCGCCGGTGGTCTCCCAGTTGTACACTTTGTACAACTGGGCGGTCATGGAAATTTGCGGGCCTGTAAGGCCCGCAAACACTCCATGGCTGATGTAAGATTCACATATTTCCCTTAAAAAAAAAAAAAAAAAAAAAATATATAAATACTAGTCAACATGAACCAAATACAAACATAACAGATAACTGGTTTGTAAATATTTCTGGCACTGAAGTACCTAATGAAATCAGCAATTTTGTATGTTTAGGACCTAGATTTAATCTGACTAACAGCATTAATAAGCAAGATATAATAAATTCTATAAAAAGTGTAGAAGGTGCTTTTAAACTTTTAGCCCATGAAAAATACAACGCACTAAACATTAGAAGTGAAGATTTTTTAGAAAAACAGAAAAAAATACAAGACATCTTAAATCATGACCCTGAAATCTGTAAACAAAGACACAGATTTATTAATTGCATTAATTATTCTGGAATAAAAAATAGACACGTCACACTGAAACAAAAAACTTATAACCGGTTTGTGTAAACACAACCTAAATGCATGGAACATGTTTACTTCCAAATGAGGACTAGATATAATACAAATGTTACTCAACATTACAATACAATTTTCTATTGTTGTAATTTGTAATTATCACCTTACTAGTTGTTAAGATTCTAAACCCAAGCTATTTTGATTCCCTAAACCTGAATTATTATAAGTCCCTGAAGTTGAATTATTTCAAGTCCCTAAATCGATATTATTCTAAGTCCATAAACCTGTATTATCCTAAGTCCTTAAGCCCAGATTTTTCAAAGTCTTTTAAAAGTATTTTATTTATTTATATATACTTACCTAATTATTCTAAGTCTTATTTGACCCCCCCCCCCTTAAATAGGACAAATTTGACCCCCCCCTTAAAAAGGACAAATTTGACCCCCCCCCCCCCTTAAATAGGACATATTTGACCCCCCCCCCCCTTAAAAAGGACAAATTTGACCCCCCCCCCCCCCTTAAATAGGACAAATTTGACCCCCCCCCTTAATTTTCAAGTTCTGAAGTACCCCCTCCCTATAAACATGTTCCATGTTAAAACACAGGACATAAAATTAAAAGCATGCCAAAACTTCTTGAAAAACAATAGCAATATTTTCTTCACAAGTGCAGACAAGGACAGCATCACTGTTTGCATGGACAAAAGCAAATATCTAAAAAATGCAACGACTATGTTAACCAATAAAGAAGTTTACCAAGTAATACATAAAACAAAAACTCTCCTAGAACGCATACAAAAGTCATCAAGTACAATTTTAAATGATTGGAAAAAAAAGGGGTACATAGATCAAGATTATTCTGATTATGAACTCAACCAGACACATACTTCCTTTTCCCCAATATATTTTCTTCCCAAATTACACAAATTAGACTCAATAGTTAACATCACCGCAGACACTGATATTCCCTTAAGACCAGTCGTACCTACTTACAATAGTCCTACTGCCCTCATTGCACACATTTTACATGAAAACCTTAAAGACTGCATATCTAAACCGACTTCATATGTTAAAAATAGTTTTGATTTTTGTAAAAAGCTTGAAAAATTACAAGTCCCTAACGATCATGTATTCATATCTTTGGACGTAAGTTCACTATTTACAAATGTCCCATTAAACTTAGTCATTGATAGCCTTGACAAAAATTTCCATAAAATACATAATAAGTGCAAAATCCCTTTCACAGAAATAGTTGACCCAATTAGATACTTGTACAATAACATTTATATCACATTCAACTCTATAATTTACAAGCAACTTGAAGGGACCCCCATGGGCTCAGCAATTTCAATTGTAATTTAAACCTTAGCCCAGTTTTGGTCATTAAAAAAACAAAAATATTTATTTTTTCTTAAAAATATATAATCTTTATGTGAAATTATCCATATTCATAAATTAAGTAGTTAATAAAGTATGAAATATATGAATTAATTATTTAACATATATTTTGTTATTATAGATTACAATTAACACCCACAAATTGTGTAAAACATTAAAAAGCTAATTAGCAACTAAGCTTGTTATATTATATACAATATTTAGTAGATATAACCAAATAATTTGGCACTTCTTTCTGTTTTTAATTCAAAATACGACAATAAGAAAAAAATAAATAAACATGAAAACATAAAAACAAGTGTATGTATACTTGATTTTCTGACATTTTCTCTATATTATTTGTCTACCTTATTTTACTAACAATTAAAATTATACTTCAGACATTATTAATAATACAGTGGCATTTTTATTAGTACTGTAATTATATTTATCTCGTATGTTTGAGAAAATAAGCGGGACAAAAAAATTTATGCACTAATACTTTTTCATACTATAATTTCATTCATATAACAAGTAATAAAATTAATTTTATTTATCTTGGTGACAAAAATATTCTTAAACCATGTAAGTAAAACATTCGATTATCTTACACTTTTTTTAATTCTGTATATGATATTTTCACGCATGAAAACAAAATAAGAGAGAAGCAAACAATTAAGTTTCAAGCTCTTGGAAAATTATTCCTGCCCAAATATTTTATATTTGTTCTTAAATTTTCGTATTTAGCTCTGAGACGATGTGATCTTTAGGTTTTAAGGTTGAATCAGGTGGATAGAAAAAACATTTTTGGGGTAACAATTTCTGGAGATCGAAACTTCTGAAATATTTAATTATAGAGCGAAGCTCTACCTTAATGGATGCAAAAATCGACACCTTGTGGGCACGATATCTCAACAGGTTGGGGTCCTTTTTTTATAAAATATTTTTTATAAATTTTTTTTTTATAATAGACATTTTTTATTAAAATTTTTTTATAATTTTTCTTTTTTATAAAATTTTTTTTATAAATTTACTTTTTAAATTTAAAATTAAAAATACATTATCCATACGAGATGCTACCCATCAACTAATATCTCTCGCATGCGTACCAACTGAAGACGTTGAAACTCATTTTGAAGCCTTATGTCATAAAATTCCAATGACTTTGAACCTGTCTACAAGTATTTTCATACTACTTATGTATCTGGCATACCAGCAAGAGGGAGACGTCGAATGGTTCTTCCTCGATACCACCCCCGATTGTGGAATCAATATGACTCCGATAATTTGTCAGAGGCCACAATCGCCTCAGAGTTGTGATGGGAAAAGATAACTCTAGCTTCTATTCATTCGTAACAGAGTTGAAGAAAGAGCTATCAGATACTGAAATTATTATTCGACAACTACATTTAGGCCAAAAAATCAGAAAAGGACAAGATCCAAAAAGAAAAAAAAAGAGAAGAACAAATTCTTACAATAGTATCTAAATATGACCAATATGTACAAAATGATGATATACTAACTTTTTAGACTCTTTGAGACATTATATAAATTTATAAAAACAAAAAATAGCAATTATAATTTTATAAAATTTTATAAATTATTATACAAAAAAAATTATAAAAATAAACTTTTATAAAAAAATGTCATTATAAAAAAAATAAAATTATTAAATTTGGAATTTATAAAAAAATGTTTTTATAAAAAAAAAATTATAAAAAATATTTTATAAAAAATGTCCCCCTACCATCTCAACAACGATCCATCGGATTACTTTCATTTTTTAAAACCGGGGTTCTTTTATCGAGTTGATGGAACCTATTTTTGGGCCCAATCCGCTATTTTAAAAAGCATGTTTATTCTTGTATTTTCGCTTCACAGAGGTGAAAAACCTTATAAATGTCAACTGCGCAATAAATTTCATAGCTTTTGTTTAAACTTTGCATCGATGAAATATTATAGAAATGCAAAATAACACAAGATACTTATATTTTTAGGCACGACCACCTTAGGTATGCAATACATAGATGAAATCGTGCCTTTTAAGTTTGTCAGGTTAAAAAACGGTAAAGTTTGTAAATTGTCCAATTCGTGGAGAAATTTAGTTCCCAGGTCATTCCGATGCCTCTAAATGCTTATATTGCCTTGGTGTGTGTAGGGATGTATGTTTGAGAAAGTGTATCCTCAATATCTCAGAACCTACTCGATGAATCAAAAATCCCTTAGACCAATTTTTTTGAAATCAGATCTAGTTGCAGGGTTTCCAATATAAAGTAAATTCATCAAATCCTTGCAGAGAAGTGTCCAAAAAACTGATTTCAGATATCAAACAAAATTATGAAAAAATGATAAAAATGGTGATATTGAATTGGTTTTGAAGCTATGTATAATTCTATGTATAACTCCATTATCGTTGAATTTTTTTATTTTTATGCATTGATCAGTTTCAATAATTTATTAGAAACTAATAACTAATAAGTTTTTAATTCTTCTGAAGGTTACTTTATTAGAAAAACACCAGTTCTTTAAAAGCCGATTTTTTTAAATAGTTTAAACTATTTTAAGTGTAATTTTATTAAATAAAAAAGAGTTTAGGAACCTTGATAATGGTTTGGTAATAAGTGCGCTAATATAAAAATCTAGTCTATTCCGGGGTGTCATAATTTCAGTTTTTTTTTTTTTTTAAATTGGTTTACTTCTTCTAGAACACGCGACCAAAAAAATTAGAATACAAAATTAGGTATGCTTTGATTCTGAAATATGCAATCTGGGGTACAAAGTGGCTGAGAAGTAGAGGACATGAAATTAGCAAAAACTACCCCATTTTAGTTTTTTTGCAATACTTTGGAAGCAGAGCTATAATTATCTAATTAACTGCCTTTTTTGAAGAAAGGGTGATAAAATATTGGGATTCAAATTAATTACAGGCTCTAATTGGGCTATAAGACTAATTAATATAGGACGTGAAAACTCTCTCTAGACAGGACTAGTTATAATACACAAATCATAAGCAACATTAAAATACAATCGCTATTCATATAATTTGTAATTATCACCTTTACTAGATGATAAGATTCTAAACCCAAATTATTTTGATTCTGTAAACCTGTATTATTTTAAGTCCCTAAATAGAAATTATTTTAAGTCCCTAACCTCGGATTATTCTAAGTGCCTAAATTGAAATTTGTCCAAGTACCATTGGACTTCCCCCCCTTAAATTAGACACATTTGGCCTCACTTTATTTTCAGCTTCACAGGTTACTACCCTTTCTTATAAATACTCAATGTTAAAACTACAATTTTTGCAGCAAATCGAAAATTGATCATTTTGGGCCAAAAATGAGCATTCAGTTTACTGACTGTAAAGAAGAGAAATTTTATTTTATTTAAAATAAAAAATTAAGAAGGTAAAATATTTTGCAAACAAATAATTCTGAAAGAAAAATAAAGAATTTTTAGGAAAAAGCTTTTAGAAAATTGTTTAGACCTGTAAAACCCATTTTTGTCTAAAATTGCAATTTTTGAGATAATTTAAAAATTAATTATTTTGAGCCAAAAATGAGCAATTGGTTAATTTGCTATAACATTAAGAAAATCAGCGATAAAAAATTGCAGTATCCGATGCTTGGCAAATGACTTTAATACAAAAAAATTGTGACCAACAAATAGTGTTTAAACTAACTGACTAAAAAGCAATATTACGAAAAACTCTATTTAAAAGCCTTGTGCACAGTATTTTTATGCCTAAAAGGCTCGTTGGAATAAACGAAGGTTATCGGGGGTTTTTTCAATATATCAATGAAAGTAATTTGTAATTTGGTTTCCTAAAGGTAGCGGTCTCTTGATAGCTGAAGCAAAGTAAAGACACCGAAAATTCTGCCTTTTTTAACAACTTTGTTAACTTTTTGCATAAGGGAATTTTAGCAAAATTTTTTCTTGCAAAATCTTTGTTATTACATGGTCTTCCGGTGCTGAACATGGTATTTTTAAAGTCATATGACAAAATTAAATTCAAAGGTTGGTATCAATGGGACATCTGCGTATGTCGCATTTACTTATAATACGATATAATAGTGTTAGGTTGTGTTAATGCCAACCCTTTAATTTTTTTTTTGTCATTTGACTTTAAAAATAACAAGTCCAGCACCCAGGGACCGTGTATATGCCTTTTTCAGGATTCGACAAAAAAAATTGTCCCCACTCTTATATTTATTCTTCGTTTTTTTATTTACTAAATAAATATGTTAAAAAAAGCCATTTTTCATATCGCAGAAGTTATGAAAAGTATGAAAAATAAAATGTAATACATTTTTAACATGGAACATGTTCATTGGATGGGTTATTGAAAAAGTCCGGCTCAGCAGGGGGTGCGTAAAAAAGTGATATTTTTAGGGGCGGGGGGGATAAAACAGGGCGATCCAAAGCGGATGCATTGTAATTAATCGCAGCTAAGATTACAAATATCAACAAATAGCGATGCACCTAATAAAATAAAATTCACGTCCCGCTCGGGATCACCGTGTATTAACGTTTTAAGGGGGGGGGGGGTTAAAATACACGGTAATTCCGAGCGGGACGTATTGTTTGTTTTTTGACGGCCAATAGCAGGCACAGATCCAAGCATCGACAAATAACGTTGCCGCTTTGAAAAACAAACAATACGTCCCGCTCGGAATCACCGAGTATTGACGACGTTTTTAGGAGGGGGTTGAAATGGACTTAGAATATTTCCGATTAAGGGACTTATAATAATTTGAAGTGGGAGTCAGGGCCTGATAAGAACAAAAACTTAGAATTCTTTAAGATTATGGACTTAGGATCGATTATATTTCGGAATTTTTTATAATTTCGATCTTAGGACTTATAATAATTAGGGAATATACGTTAAAACTTTTATAAGGGAACATGTTCCGTGATCGTTGGTTGTGTGAAAACACAAACCAGTTATAATTTTTTTTCATTTTCTGTTAAATTCAGGGGTAGTTTTATCAATTTTTGCCCCCGTATAGGATTCAATAAGTTAAGTAAAAATTAAAATAAGACAAAACTTTTTCAAATGCAAGATTAAAAGAAAAATAAAGAAAAAAACTCACATTGTATTTTTCCGATTTTATCTTACCCTAGAGATAGTTTTCAGCACCAATAATTAGCTCTAATATTCCTTTATTGGTACAGAATAAAATAATAAATTCAATATTTAATTATTCTTAAAACGTGAAACTTATTAATTTGATCATTAGTTCCAAAATATTGTGAAATAACCCATAAGGTGGAAAGTTTCTGATGTATTTTCCTATTTTCTAACCCAGTAATTAATTCGGATTCAGCGACAAACAAAACCTACAGAAGACTTTCTAATTCTGGTTGTCAAATTCGGAAACCCTTACACCGCATTCTGACTTGAGTATAATATTAATTTGGTAATTAAGTGAGTCGAGGGGTATTAGTTGTGATAGGTGAAATTTTGATTTTTGATTTTTTGGCATATAAGCACGTTTTGGGACCTCAGGAAGCTAAAAAACCGGTTTTTAAAAAAAGTCTGTATGTGTGTGTGTGTGTATGTATGTATGTAACCGGTGAAATTTCACAACTATTATGGAATTAAGACCTAATTTTTTTTTCAAAAATTTTTTCATCAAAAAATCTCAAACTACTTTTTTTTTTTTTTAATTTGGATGTAATACCTCATTTATTTCTATGAAAGTACTTATATTTGAAAGTACGATTTTTACTCGATATCTCGAATCGGATACTTAATTTTCTGAAAATTTTTTTTTTTAATTTTTTTCACAAAAAAATACAAAAAATACTAATTTTTTTTTTCTTTTTGGACGTAGTACCTAATTTATTTCCGTGGAAGTACTAGTTTTAAGAACCTTGTTTATTGTTATTTTATGGATCTGATACTTAATTTTTTCAAAATTTTTTTTGTCAAAATTAAAAAAATAGAAAAATAAATAAAAATGCAATATTTTTTTTTTTTTTGGTGTAATACCTCATTTAATTCTATGAAAGTACTAATATCTGAAAATATTGTAACTAGTGATATTTTAAAACCATTATCGAATTAAGACCTAATTTTTTTTCCAAACATTTTTTTATCAAAAAATCTCAAACCCCCCCTTTTTTTTTATTTTGGATGTAATACCTCATTCATTTCCATGAAAGTACTTATACTTGAAAGTATGGTTTTTACTTGATATATACAATCTGATACTTAATTTTTTGAAAATTTTTTTCCTAAAATTTTTTTCACAAAAAAATACAAAAAATACGAAACTTTTTTTTCTTTTTGGACGTAGTACCTAATTTATTTATAATATCACAAAATAAAGTACACTCTTTTTATAATATATATATATATATACATGGTCAATACTCCAGTCAAAACGCGGTTTAGGGTGTATTTTCACGTGCCGGCATGAGATTTGCTCTACTATATGTTTTTTGGGTCACTGATCACGAAAATCAGGGTCATTTCCGGGAGATATTTGCGGAACACCCTTAAATTTGCAAAAACTACCCCCAAAAAGGGGTTTTTTTGATATATTAGAAAACTGAGTTTCTAGATTTAGCCAAGAATTGGCCTAGGAGAGTTTTTTGGGTCGCTGAACAAGAATTTGAGGTAATTTTTTATAAATAATTAATATTTCACCCTTAAATTAGCAAAAACAACCCCTAAAAGGGGGTGTTTTTTCTATTTACGGACTTAGAGCGACCAGATTACGTCCATACGGGTTTTTTGGGTCGCTGATCAAGAATTTGGGGGAATTTTTGATGAATAATTAATATTTCACCCTTAAATTAGCAAAAACAACCCCTAAAAGGGGTGTTTTCGCTATTTCCGCACTTTGAGCGACCAAATTAAGTCCTTTGGGGTTTTTTGGGTTGCTGATCAAGAATTTGGGGGAATTTTTTATGAATAATTAATATTTCACCCTTAAATTAGCAAAAACAACCCCTAAAAGGGTGTTTTTGCTATTTCCGTACTTGAAGCGACCAAATGAGGTCCTTACGAGTTTTTTGGGTCTATGATTTGGGGGATTATTTTTAAGTGTAAAAAAATTATACTAAAAACATTTTCATATAAACATTTTCATATTTTCATATAAACCGCAATGCTTGATCAACAAACACGAAAACCCATATGGTCCTTATTTAGACACTCAAAGTGCAAAAATTGCAAATGCACACCTTTTTAGGGATCGGTTTTGTTTATTTTAGGGTAAAATATTAATTTTTAATAAAGAAATCACCCAAATCCTTGATCATCGACCCAAAAAATCCTGAAGGACTTAATTTGGTCGCTCATAGCATTTTTTTGCTAATTTAAGGGTGAAATGTTAATTATTCATAAAAAATTCCCCAAAATTATTGATCAGCGACCCAAAAAACCCCAAAGGACTTAATTTGGTCGCTCAAAGTGCGGAAATAGCGAAAACACCCCTTTTAGGGGTTGTTTTTGCTAATTTAAGGGTGAAATATTAATTATTCGTCAAAAATTCCCCCAAATTCTTGATCAGCGACCCAAAAAACCCGTATGGACGTAATCTGGTCGCTCTAAGTCCGTAAATAGAAAAAACACCCCCTTTTAGGGGTAGTTTTTGCTAATTTAAGGGTGAAATATTAATTATTTATAAAAAATTACCTCAAATTCTTGTTCAGCGACCCAAAAAACTCTCCTAGGCCAATTCTTGGCTAAATCTAGAAACTCAGTTTTCTAATATATCAAAAAAACCCCTTTTT
The DNA here is from genome assembly GCA_022575985.1 of Anagrus nilaparvatae. NCBI lineage: Eukaryota > Metazoa > Arthropoda > Insecta > Hymenoptera > Mymaridae > Anagrus > Anagrus nilaparvatae. Next base: position 12,243,688 of record JAKSXM010000002.1, on the reverse strand, counting down.
GGGGGTAGTTTTTGCAAATTTAAGGGTGTTCCGCAAATATCTCCCGGAAATGACCCCGATTTTCGTGATCAGCGGCCCAAAAAACATATAGTAGAGCAAATCTCATGCCGGCACGCGAAAATACACCCCCCCCCCCCCCGCGTTTTGACTGGAGTACAATTTGTTTCAAAATACAATAAAATTATAAAATAAAACAATATATAAGTAAATATAATATATATGTGATCAATTAATAAGTCAATTTAATCAGTCAACAGTTGTAAATATAGTAAACATAGTATATATATAGTAAACATAGTAAATATAAAAAAACACAGTAAATATAGTAAATATAATAAATATAGTAAATTTTAAGTTTTGTTAATCCATATGATATGGTATATATAAATTTATGAATAATTTGGCTTTAATAGTGATTATAATACTGTGTAGTATAAAAGACATTGCTTGTTTTTGGTAGAAATTTTAATTATAATAAAGTAATGCTGAGTATGACAGTACATGGGGTTATGTTATTGGTTTTCTAATTTAGAAAAGTATATTTTAATGCTTTTTTTGAATTGAGAGTAAGAAGATACATATCGGATACAAGGTGGAATTGCATTCGATAGATTAGCATACTTAACATGGAATGATTGTAAACCAAAGTTTGTGTTTACTGTTGGTATTTCCAAGTCTTGGCGAGGACCACGTTTTGGTTTGTCTGGTTGATAGGGTTTAAAAAAAGGAAGAATGAAAGGGGGTTCTTTCTTTTTTTTTTTTTTTTAGGATGTAGTACTTAATGTTTTTCTACGAAAGTACGAATATTTAGAATTATCGTTTTTAAATGATTATTTCATGTGATACGTAATTTTTCGATATTTTTTTTTTCAAAATTTTTTTAATAAAAAAATTAAAAAAATACAATAATTTTTTTTCTTTTTGGACGTAATACCTAATTTATTTCTAGGAAAGTTCTAATATCCAGAATTATCGTTTTTAAAGGATTTCTCCATTTGATATGTAATTTTTCGAAATTTTTTTTTTCAAAATTTTTTGTATAAAAAGATTAAAAAAACACAATAATTTTTTTTCTTTTTGGACGTAGTACTTAATTTATTTCTACGAAAGTACTAATATCCAGAATTATCGTTTTTAAAGGAATTCTCCATCTGATACGTAATTTTTGTAAATTTTTTTTTTCAAAATTTTTTGTATAAAGAAATTAAAAAAACACAATAATTTTTTTTCTTTTTGGATGTAGTACTTAATTTATTTCTATGAAAGTACTAATATCTAGAATTATGGTTTTTAAAGGATTTTTTCCATCTGATACGTAATTTTTCAAATTTTTTTTTTGAATATTTTTCATATAAAAAAATTAAAAAAACATCATTTTTATTAGATAAAGTAGACCATTATAAATATTTTGCTATTGTTGATGAGGAACCATAGTGCCAATCACTTGGCAGCGTTTTTGGTTCCTCAAAGAGGAACCATTGTGTTAGGTCAAAATTTGATTTTCTATTTTTTGGCATATAAGCACGTTTTGGGACCCCAGGAAGCTAAAAAACCTGTTTTTAAAAAAAGTCTGTATGTTTGTGTGTGTGTGTGTGTGTGTGTGTGTGTACGTATGTAATCGGTGATATTTCACAAATATTATGGAATTAAGACCTAATTTTTTTTTCAAAAATTTTTTCACCAAAAAATCTCGAGGTACTTTTTTTTTTTTTTTATTTGGATGTAATACCTCATTTATTTCCACGAAAGTACTTATATTTGAAAGTATGGTTTTTACATGATATCTCGAATCGGATACTTAATTTTCTGAAAATTTTTTTTCTAAAATTTTTTTCACAAAAAAATACAAAAAATACTAATTTTTTTTTTCTTTTTGGACGTAGTACCTAATTTATTTCCATGGAAGTACTAGTTTTAAGAACCTTGTTTATTGTTATTTTTTGGATCTAATACTTAATTTTTTCAAAATTTTTTTTGTCAAAATTAAAAAAATAGAAAAATAAAAAAAAATGCAATATTTTTTTTTTTTTTGGGTGTAATACCTCATTTAATTCTATGAAAGTACTAATATCTGAAAATATTATAACTAGTGATATTTCAAAACCATTATCGAATTAAGACCTAATTTTTTTTTCAAACATTTTTTTATCAAAAAATCTCAAACCCCCCCCCCCTTTTTTTTTAATTTGGATGTAATACCTCATTTATTTCCACGAAAGTACTTATATTTGAAAGTATGGTTTTTACATGATATCTCTAATCGGATACTTAATTTTCTGAAATTTTTTTTTCTAAAATTTTTTTCACAAAAAAATACAAAAAATGCTAATTTTTTTTTTCTTTTTGGACGTAGTACCTAATTTATTTCCATGGAAGTACTAGTTTTAAGAACCTTGTTTATTGTTATTTTTTGGATCTAATACTTAATTTTTTCAAAATTTTTTTTGTCAAAATTAAAAAAATAGAAAAATAAAAAAAAATGCAATATTTTTTTTTTTTTGGGTGTAATACCTCATTTAATTCTATGAAAGTACTAATATCTGAAAATATTATAACTAGTGATATTTCAAAACCATTATCGAATTAAGACCTAATTTTTTTTTCAAACATTTTTTTATCAAAAAATCTCAAACCCCCCCCCCCTTTTTTTTTAATTTGGATGTAATACCTCATTTATTTCCACGAAAGTACTTATATTTGAAAGTATGGTTTTTACATGATATCTCTAATCGGATACTTAATTTTCTGAAATTTTTTTTTCTAAAATTTTTTTCACAAAAAAATACAAAAAATGCTAATTTTTTTTTTCTTTTTGGACGTAGTACCTAATTTATTTCCATGGAAGTACTAGTTTTAAGAATCTTGTTTATTGTTATTTTTTGGATCTGATACTTAATTTTTAAAAAATTTTTTTTGTCAAAATTAAAAAAATAGAAAAATAAAAAAAAATGCAATATTTTTTTTTTTTTTTTGGTGCAATACCTCATTTAATTCTATGAAAGTATTAATATCTGAAAATATTGTAACTAGTGATATTTCATAACCATTATCGAATTAAGACCCAATTTTTTTTTTCAAACATTTTTTTTATCAAAAAATCTCAAACCCCCCCTTTTTTTTTTAATTTGGATGTAATACCTCATTTATTTCCATGAAAGTACTTATATTTGAAAGTATAGTTTTCAAATGATATCTCGAATCGGATACTTAATTTTTTGTAAATTTTTTTTCTAAAATTTTTTTCACAAAAAAATACAAAAAACACCAATTTTATTTTTCTTTTTGGATTTAGTACCTAATTTATTTCCATGGAAGTACTAGTTTTAAGAACCTCGTTTACAGTAATTTTTTGGAATTGATACTTAATTTTTTCAAAACTTTTATTCTCTAAATTAAAAAAAAAGAAAAATAAAAAAAATTGCAATATTTTTTTGGTGTAATACCTCTTTTAATTCTATGAAAGTACTAATATTTTAAAATATTGTAACCAGTGATATTCCAAAACAATTATCAAACGAATACTTAATTTTTTTTCCAAAAATTTTTTTATTAAAAAAATCTAAAAATACTTTTTTTTTTTTTTTAATTTGGATGTAATACTTCATTTATTTCCATGAAAGTATTTATACTTGAAAGTATAGTTTTTACTAGATATCTTGAATTTGATAATTAATTTTTTGAAAATTTTTTCCCAAAAATCTTTGTTACAAAAAAATACATAAAACATCAAATTTATTTTTCGTATTGGACATATCTAATTTATTTTAATGAGAGTATAAATTTTATAAATTTTGTTTATAGTAATTTTTGTATTTGATTACAATTTTTTTTTTTACTTTGATATAAATTATAACACATAAGAAAGAATGATGGAAATCTTGCCTCTTTTTGACTTCCTCGGATTATTTTGTTCCTTGCTATGTTTATTTATGTATGCAGCTTAGTGAAATTATAAACAATAATAAACAACCTAAAAATATTAAATGGTTATGTTTAAATTTTAAAATTCAGATTTAAAAGTTGCAAAAAGTGGAATTTTTTAAAGAATCATACGTTATTATATAAAAAATCGAATTCTAATACTCAATTTTTTAAAATAAATAAAAATTCACTAGAAAATTTAAAAAGATTAACTTTTGTTAATTCGCTATTTTAAATTGCACAATGATGGATAATAATTGCACGAGGCTCGAATTTTTGTTAAATTTTTGACTGAATTTTTGAACTACGTTTGTTTCTAGGTTTGTTTATTTTTGCTTGGTAATTATTTTTTGAAATTTAATTCGAAAGATCTCCATCCACGCCTAATGATAAAATTTCTTGAAATTACGATATTCTTTAAAAAAACTTAAATTTGAATATTATGCACAACCGATGCACAACAAATATTTATTTGTAATGATTTTTTATTTTTTCTTTTATATATGCACTGAAACTGCAAAAAAATTATATTTTTTATTAGAAAATTAGAATAAATTTTATTTGAGGTTAATTATTATTTTTTTTTAGGCGTGGATCGAGTTTAATTAAATTTTTGTGGCTAAATCCACGCTTAAACAAATGAGGTTGAGCGTGGATTGAGACCTTTCCAAATAAATTTAATTAGATAACATTATATTGTTAAGTTAAAAACGAAAATTTGAGTGTAAATTAATTTAAAAAATTAATTTAAAATTAATTTAAATCTTAATGGTCTACTTTACCTATTAAAAAAGAAAAATGTATGTATAATTGCATGGTTGTAATCAATAATATTTATTGCATATTGAAGTTTAAAGATCATTGTTTGAGGAACCTCAGTGCCAGCTAGTTGGCAGGGTATTTAATAATTTGTGGAAAAAGAACGTAATAACAAAGTTCCGCAAACAAAAGTTTAGTTAAAATCTTTGCAGCCAACAAATAACAAGGTTAAAAAATCAAGGGTGGATTTCTGGTGTCCTTTTTGGACAATACTTAAAAATTCTAACTATGCTTAACATTTTTTAAAACTATTTTCTTGCTTTTTTTAACATAATCAGCTTCGCTCTACCCGTCTTTGACGGTATCTAGTATTTTTAGCCATTGAAAAATTTTGAAAATTTATTGACTACAGACGGAGATATTAGTGCTTGAAATTTCATTAATTTTTAAGGTACTTAATTAATGAAGACTTTTTTATAAAGAATCTGATTTTAAAAATCTTTGAGTATAATATTTAGTACATTATTTAGCACCGATTCACTAAAAAAAATCTCAATTTTTAACAATAATGTGAAATATATTTCAAGTTTTTTGATTTTTGGCCTAACCTAAATTTTTCAAAAAATCAATTTATTCGTGGCAAAATGTAGAAAATCAAAATTTTTTTTAGTGAATCGATGCTAAATAAAGTCCTAAATATTATATTCTAAGATTTTTAAAATCAGATTATTTATAAAAAAGTCTTGATTAATTTGGTACCTCAAAAATTAATGAAATTTCAAGCGCTAATATGTCCGTCTATAGTCAATAAATTTTCAAAATTATTTTTTTAATTTTAAGGGACACATAACATGATCAATGGCTAAAAATATTAAACATTCCAGAAGTTTCGAATTCCAGAAATTTTCACCCAAAAAATGCTATTTCTATCCACCTGATTCAACCTTAATCAAAGTCGAGAATGGATGAATAGCTGATGTTATTCAAAATTTTAGCTAATTACTAAAAGCAACGAGGCGAGTTGCATTATCAAAGATTTAAAAGTGCATTATGGGATTTGCACTTTTCTCTCCTACCCTTCAGGTTAAAAACCTCAATATCTATAGTTCTTACATAAAGAGCATTTCCTCTTATGTTTTTCTATATAGTGATATTAAGTTGAGAGGAATATAATACATGTTTAACCACATACCTGCTCTTATGTTAATGTTGGGTAATTTTATCCATGTTGATAAAAATATATTCAGGTCGTTGGTTAGGTCGTATCCGTGATGTAGGGAGAAAGTACGAAGATTGAATAATTTTCCAGTTGAAAGTTAGTGGAATTTCTTTAGTAGCACATCAGGAACATTGTCTATTACACACACAAAAAAACATGTATATGCGAAAGGGGGGTAAAAAAGACCCCAATTTTCCACCTCATTAAGTCGAAAAAATTAGTTATATCTTTTTTTAATTTTGACATGTCCTAGTAAGTAATTCGGATCGCTAAATCCAAATATAGCGTCAGTAAAAATTTTTTGAGGGATGTAGCACCCTTATTTTCACCCTTTCAATAATTAAAATATCATTTTTTTTACAAAAACTTTTTTTCTCAAATTTTATCGATTCCAGTAGGTATTTACAACCCTTAAAGGTTATGTGGGTGTAAGACTTGTCATGTAGTTTTTATTTTATATAACTCTTACTTAGGTTATGTGGGTGTAAGGTTTGTAGTATAATATTTTTTTTTATTTACGACTTTCTTAGGTTATGTGGGGGTAAGGTTTGACGTGTAATTTTTTATTATAGACCACTTCTTTAGGTTATGTGGGTATAAGACTTGTGGTATAGTTTTTTTTATTATACACTACTTACTTAGGTTAAGTGGTTATAGGGCTTGTCGTGTCCACTTCCAAATAAAGTATTTTCACCAGATTTAGATTCAGTAGCCAAATTACCTACTAGAGGATGTCAAAATAGAAGAAAAATAAGTTAAAAAAAAAAAAAACGTAATCTTAAGGGCTGCGAGGGTAAAAATAAGGGTATTACACCCCTAAAAAATAATTTTTAACCCCAGATTCAGCTTTGGCAGCCCAAATACCTACTGAAATCGATTAAGACTTAAAAAAAAAAGATTATTAAAAATGGTATTTTAAGGTTGAAAGGATGAAAATAAGGGTGTTACAATATAAGACAGTTACATTTTTTTACCTCAAATTATTTTTCAGTAGGTTTTAAAATACCTACTAGAATCTATACAAACTGAAATAATTTTTAAAAAAACATGTTTTTATGGGTTGAAAGTGTAAAAATAAGAGTGTTACACCCCTGAAAAATAATATTTGACCCCAGATTCGGTTTAAGCAGCCCAAAATACCTACTGGAATCAATAAAAATTGAAAAAATAGTTTTTGTAAAAAAAAATGGTATTTTAAGGGTTGAAAGGGAAAAAATAAGGGTGTTCATTTTTCAAAGTTCAAATTTTCTGCCGCTATATTTGGATTTAGCGATACAAATTACCTGCTAAGGCATGTGAAAATGAAAAATAAGATAAACTTAATGGGGTGGAAAATAGGGATGGTTGTTTTCACCCGCTCTTTCACTTCTACATACTTTTTTTGGGGTTAACAATGTCCCTGATATGCTGCTGAAGATATTTTACTAAGTTTTGAGTAGAAAATTGTTCTTTCGCGGTACTTATAAGTTTGGCCATTTTTCAAATTAGCCAAACCTGACTAATATGCTTTCGCATTTATAGGCAAAAATTTGAAAAGAGGTACATTTATTGAAAAAAAAACAAAATTTAAAAAATGTACTATAGAAATCCAACTACTTTTTATTTCAAGAATAGATCAAAGTAATTTTTAATTGCAAAACAAACTTATAATCTCCAATAAAATAAATTCCAGTAAAAAAACAACAACAAAAATAGTTTATTTAAAAATTAGTAAATTTACAAAAAAAAGAAAAATTCTTAGTTTTTTTGTACTTTCCAAACTATTTTCGTAAAACTGCAACTATAATTGTAAATTTACGATATTTTTTTTTTTTAATTTCACAAAGAAACTATTTATTCAGTATATTTACAGCAGTTACTTTTAACAGTGAACTTTTAAAACTACAAATATCGAATCTCTAACATTTTGATGTATAAGCATACTTAAAACTAGTTTGCGCAAATAATACCAAAGAGCATAGTATATATTTTCTTTAACTAAATAATAGCTAACAAGGGGCGACCGGAATATTTGGTACGCCAAATTATAATCTATAAGTATGGATGACTTTGAGGATGACTGACAGGATTTTTTTAAAATTTAAAGCTAAAAGGCAAGGTAAGGAGTTTTCGGAAACTTGGAACTTGTACTAATTTTTGGGACCTATATAACTCATTTTCATTAAAAACTACAACTTTTGCAGCAATTTAAAAATTATTCATTTTTGACCAAAAATAGATATTTTTATTGGCTACAGTGATGAGAGACTAAATGATAAAACATTACAGGTTACGGCACTTATTCAAAAAAAATAAGATCAACCAAAAGTATTTTGGTTTAATTGCAAAATGACAGTGTTATTTGGAAAATTGACTAAAAACCCTATTTTATAACATTGTCGTAAAATTGAGTCCTGTATTTCTAGGCCCCGAAGGTGCAATGGAATAAGCGGTGAGTATTTTGGATGTTTTTTTAGATATAGATTGTAATTTGGCGCTCCAAATTTTCCGGTCTACCCTTGTAAGTACATAATATACAAATAGTACGAAATAATAATACAACTTCGCTGTATTTGTTTTTAGTAGCCACACTGCCAGGTAGTATGTTGAATTTTACTTGAATTTACTTGAAAATTTAAGCGAATTAAGCAAAATTAAAGCTCAGTAACCTAACAATGCAGATCTCCTGAAATTATAATTCTCTATGTTACTTTAAGATACTAAAGAGAAATTTATTGATTTGTAAGTTCCTAGGCCAAAATTAGTCTAATTTCATTTTAATTTTTAATCTGACTTTTTTTAATTCCCTCCCCCTTGACTTTCATCTTCAAAAAACTACCTGTACTTGCAAATATACCACGTTAATATAAATTTTGAAGTTTGATTTTGAAAATAAAATGTTCAATAAAATAAATTAAGTTAATAAGAAATATAACTAATAAAATGGTATTTCTTAGCAATAAAAAAACAATTATATAAAAAAAAAACATTGTTTGAAAATATTTTAAATTTTAATAGAGTATAAATAAGCTTGAATAATTAATGATATAATTTATTTAAATTAAAGAAATTTACAGTATTATTACTAAATACAATGGATAGTCTAGGTATTCTTGTCAAGTGATCGGCACATCATTCCCTTGAGTTAAGGATATTTTCGTACGTGATCCGATCAACAAGACATCCTTAAACCCTTTCTAGAGTAGTTCTTCCTTGACGAAGTGCTTCAGAGAGGTCCCGTTGGCGCTCTGATTGGCAGATTGAACATTCTCGTGGGAAAATATCACTAGAATAGAATTCAGATAACTTTTGACAAAAAAGAGAAGAAAAAATTCATTTTCTATCTGTACGTATACAAGCTAATTTTTGGGTAATACATTAATGTGTATTGCACTTTTTTGTAAAAAGTATTAATTTAGGTTTTTTTATCTAAGGTATAAAATGAAAGGACTCAAATTCTATAAATAATTTAATTAAAACTGCTTTCATACTGCTTTAAATAATTTATAAAATGTTCACAAAAAACAAAATTAAAAAAATTATGATGTCTGACCTAATTCATCTTTATCTACTGAAATAATTTTAAAAATAGTTTTGTTTTTTTTAAATTTATAAATCTTAAAGCTTAAACATTTTGTATTTTTAAATATATATAAATTGCGATTTCACACATTAAAATTCTAAGAAAAAAAAATATTTTTTAAAAAAATATTAGGTTACCATATTAGCAGCTATTCAAAAATAAATAAAATGTGGATAATATAAAATTTCTATATAATAAAATATAAATAATTTTTTATACATCAATACAATTTTAATTCAATGCACAATGAATAAACGATGCATACAAGTATAGAATTATGCTAAATTGGCAAAGACCGATACAAAAAAGTCAAGAATACCTTTATTGAAGAATTCACCATGCATTCACTTCCATTCATTCGTGATGGCATACTAAAATCACGATGACATGAATAATTCAATAAATTTTCTTTCAAATATTACTGTACCTCAAAAATGCTTACTCACACACACATACACATACTTGTGTATATATTTTATATAAGTGCGTTTTTGGTATTAGTTTGTTTCAAACGATCAAATATGCTTACACATATAAAATCCATTATATTGTATATTAATACTATACTATAACAGAATTTGAAGATTGATAGGGGAAGAGAAATAGCTGACAAAGTTCTTACTTGTCAGTTTGGATAAGTGGCCTCTCTTTATCCCTTGTATATAGCAGCTTTCTCTTAGTACATAATACGTAAGTGCTTGAGATTTCTAACTATGTGTTTCTAAAACCTTTAGGATTACTCGTTGTCTATAAATTTTCTTGGTCACAAACTAAAATATCTATAGCATTTATATATAGACAAACTGGATCTTGCTAGCTTTACGATCTATTAAATTACTTGTAGTAATTATTTATTGCCATACTCAATATTTTTCGAAATTCGTTTAACATCATTTATTTATTACTATTAAATTTTGCACAATTACTAAAAATTTGAATATACTAGTTTACTTAAAACATTATTTCTAACACTTTAGAGATTTTTTCTCTACAACTTTAATATTAAGTCTCTGATAACGAATTTGCAGTCTTGCACTTGAAAGGACACTAAACATTCATGGATGAGATTGTATATTAATATTTTTAGCCTTGAAAATGAAGACTGAAAAAATTGTTAGCTCAAAAACTAGAATTTTAATTTAATTTTGAAATATCTTTAATTTTTAATAAAACTCAATTAATTGGAATCGATCATTATGGTAAAAAAAAGTATATATGGGTAGTTCCAGTACTTTTTGTACAGATTAGGGCGCACTCATATCACCGAATGAGCTCAAATTTTAGGGTATGGTTTGGGGTAATAGGAAAGTCACTCATCTTTGTCACTTCAAAATTGCACAATTCCTTTGAATTTATTTCAAATTTCATCTTATTAGTCGCAATTGAACCGGTAAAAGGTCTACATTATGTGAAAAAATTTTTAGCTGATCCCAAGGCGTCAATTTTTTTTTTGGCATAGATAAACGTAAAATGAATTTTATTAAAAAAGCTGATTTTAAAAATGATACCATGGTTTAAGATCAACTCGAAAATACTTCTGAATTCTTTTTGTCTACGCAAGACGCCTAAAATTTAATATCAGTGGATTTAAAAAACTTCTTTGCTTATTTGCCTTTAAAGACCTTTTTTGACTAATTCAAATTCAACATTTCTATTTTCCAGAATTTTCCATTTTCCGGCTTTTCCTGTAATCTAATGAAAACTCTGACTCGATTTTTGGATCCTCTTTTTTGTATAATTTTGAACAGCTCTGTGATGCTCTATAAAAAAAAGAAGAAAGAATTTGCATAAAAAACAAATTTTTTTAAATTTGCATTATTTTTTTTATTTTTATGCTTTTTGATTAATTTTTCTATAATTTCTATGTTGTAACCGTTTTTTTTGCGATTTGTTTAATTATTTTTATTTATGTATTAAAATCATCTTTGTCCATCAGTATTTTTGTGGCCCTATGAACTTTATAAGTGAGTGGAACGCAGCTATTTTTTGATTTCGCGGGTGGTTAGAGTCGTTGTGAATTACTATGTCTGTAGTTGTTTCTTTTCTAAATATTGAAAATTTTAATTTATTATTTTCTTTTCTGATTTTTAAATCTAAGAAGTTTACGCTCTTACTCACTTCTAGTTCTTCAACAAAATGATTTTTTATGTTAAATTTGCTTATATATTATATAAATGCATCTATTTGTCTGTTTTTACCCTTGTAAATAACGAATTTATTATCTACGTATCTGTTGTATGTGGTTATGTTTTTTGTATTATTAAATATGTGTTTATTTTAAAATTCATTTATGAAAATTTCTGCTAAAAGTGAACTTAATAGGGATCCCATTGGTAAGACTTCTTTTTGCAAATAATATTCATTGTTGAAACTGATATAATTTTGTGTTAATTAAAAAAATTTATTATTAAAACTTTTCAAAGCAATACTACCATATTCTTAAAAATCGTGTATCTTGTTTAGGATCAAAATGACAGCAAAGCGCTTCTTCCAACTTGGAAATGTATATCAGACTAATTATACACATTCTGAAATGTTTCGAATTTGATAGTATAAATTTTTCTTGGTCTCGGTTAAGAATTTAATTCTTTTATTTAACTTAATTAGGCTATGAACATGCCTAAGAGAGTCAATTTTTTAATCGTCGATAAATAAAATACTCAGATTGGCTATATAAGAAAACATTACAGTCTATACATAAAGTTGTGTATTATTCTTTGTTGCAAAAACTACACTTAATGTATGAATTAAAGTCTCAATAAAAGCCTATAAACATATATTTTAACCGATTTAAAATAGATGTATTTATAATTCTATCCTATTTTTATACAAGGATAAATCTTGCTGAGTAGCTATAATTTGAGTAACAGATTGAATAGTAATGCTCTTATATAATATGGAGTTAAATATTCGCGTCTGAAGTAATTTTGTATATGTATTATATTATGTATATAGATTTTTGCACTTGAATGGTAATATTTTATCCAATACGAAGATTTTATAAATTTTATATCGTATTTATTACTGCGAATATTAAAATTTATCTGAAAATATATTGTATTGAAGTATTTTGAAAACATTGTAAGTATGGTATATCTATAAAATTTTATGATTTTTTTTTTAATATAAATTTCTTTTTTATCTTTCCTTTAGTGTATATTAAGTAAATTACGTATCTTATAAACTAGCGCTGGTACTCTGACTTTTCACCATATTGAATTTGTAATAGTTTTACTAATAAAATTGTGTTTTTTACTTTTTTTTACAGAAAAAAAACTTTTTTAATTTTTCTTACAAGGCAAACTTTTACCTGATTGCTTGTTATAAATTTTTAAAGAAAAAATTTATTCGATTACTTCAAAACATCAAACAAAATCAAATTTGAGACAATAATTAAAACTGTCTGGTTATAATCAAATAATTTTTATTAAATGTTGTAAGAAATAGCTTTGTCATTTCTTACATATTTATATATGTATTTGAATATACAGTTTTGTATATAAATATAAGAGATGTCACTAGGGTGTTGAATTAGATGAGAATCTAAAGTAACCATCCCCTCTTAGGGGATTAGGCCCTCGGGCCTCTCTCTATGTACCCTCATAAATGAAAGTGGAGTCCTGGGCGCTGTAAAGTGGCGATAACTCGAAGCTTCATTTACAAAGTGAGAGAAACGTTGATATCCACTTTAAGCTACCCCTTCTACTACCCCTATTCACGATTTGAAAGTGAGCATGTAGGTTGATTCCACTTTCAAATCGTGAGTGGGGGTAGCTGTAAAGTCAATGTAAAGTGGATATCAACGTTTCTCTCACTTTGTAAATGAAGCTTTGAGTTATCGCCACTTTACAGCGCCCAGGACTCCACTTTCATTTATGAGGGTATATAAGTTAGTCGTCGATGTTGTGACCGTATACTGTCGCAATGTATTGTGTGTATGATGAGAGTAGATAATATATGAAATAAATAAAGAGTTGGGATGTTTAAAAGAACATAATGAGTGTTATTATTGTAATCAACCACCAACCCTCAACCTATATATTCTAAATCCTTTATGGTAGAAGAGCGATGGTTTCAATTCATGGAAAAGTTGGTGGTTGAAAAAAAAGGCATGGATGGTTGATTTGAATATAATATGTATGTATTTGTATTTATTACGTTTAAAAATAATAACAAAAATAGTATGCGTTCTTTTCTCTAATTAAATAATTACTAAAAATTATTAATTATAATTTAAAAATAAAAATAAGAGAAATGACACAACGATAAATAGATCAGAATATGTTATAAAAGAAGAATTAGAAAAAGAACGCATAAAATAAGATGGCCGAGGACCTATTGTTATGAGACAGCATTTTTAAGTAAAAATCAAAAATGGGCTTTACAGTCACTATCGGCAAAGAGAAGGAAAGAAGTATTCTTCTCCTTTTTCTTATGTCCGGTGTTCCTAATCTCTCTCCCGCGCTTAGAGAATCCCTGACTCTCTGGGCCGCGTATTTGTACGGTCACTTTCTAAAAGTGACGGAGGGAGTTTCTATGTATATTTCGGGGGCCTAGTGTAAAATACGCTGCCCCTTGCATACTATATTGTGTCTCTCTCGCACTTATATAATAAAAAAAAGGAGTTCGTTTTTCGAATATGTATATAAATATCAGAAGTTTAAAAATCAAATATTATTCTCTCAAATATATTATTAACATTTAAAAATATAAATATGATGAAATTCACATAAATTTTTAGACTTTTTCTGAAAAATACTTTCAGATAAATTTTCCGTAAATTTTCTTCAGATGAATTTTTGCAAAAATATTTTCAGATGAATTTTTCCGAATAACAAGTTTTAATAAATAATAACAATTTTTCCAAAAACGTGTTTTCAGATTAGAAAATATTGTCAGATGAATTATGGATAAAATATTTTCAGATGAATTTTCCGAATAACAAAACATGTTTAAAGATTAGTAAAATATTTTCAGATGAATTTTCCGAATAACCAAACATATTTAAAGATAAATAAAATATTTTCAGATGAATTTTCCGAATAACAAAACGTGTTTTCAGATTAGAAAATATTTTCAGATGAATTATCGATAAAATATTTTCAAATGAATTTTCCGAATAACAAAACATTTATAAAGTTTTGTAAAATATTTTCCGATGAATTTTCCGAATAAGAAAACATGTTTTCTAATTAATAAAAAAATATTTTCAGATGAATTTTCGAGAAAAATTATAAGTTGAATTTTCCGATAAAAATATGTATTTGGATAAGTTATCAAAAAATATTTTCATATGAATTTTCGAAAATTATAAGTTTAATTTTCCACTAAACAAAACAAGTTTTAGGATAAATTTCTCAAAAAAAACTTGCTCAGATAAAAATAAAAAATTTCAGATAAATTTAAAAGTATTATTAGATAAACTTTACGATTAACTAATATGTTTTCGGATAAACTATTCAAAAATTTCAGATAAATTTAAATTTTTTTTCGGGTTGAAACTATAGAAAAATACTGTATGACGATTTTTCAAAAAAAATCAAATGAATTTTTAGCAAAATATTTTCAGATGAATTTTCAATAAAAACATATGTTTGTAGATGCATTATTCATAAAGAATATTTTCATTCGCAATTTTCGAGGAATCTTTTTCAGAGCTGAAGTTAAAAATTACGAATTTTTATGAAATCTTCGAAAATGGGATAGTTTCAAGAATCTTAAATAAATGTATAAAAATCTTCATATTGATTGATTTTCTAAAAATTGAAAAACAATTTTCGTTAAATTAAAATTTAAGTTTCAAAAATTAAGGAAGTTAATAAAAATTATAAATTTGAATTAAGAAAAATCTTTTGAATAAGATATTTTTATATAAATTATATTTAAAAAAAAAAAAAAAAAAAAAAAAAAAAAAAAAAAAAATTTTAAATGAATTTTTCAGATGCATTTTCTTTGAAGTAAAATATTCTAATTCACTGCTTTTGAGAAAATTTTGAAGAAGTTTATAAAGGAAAAATAATTTAAGATTTAGACGTTGAAATATGAGAGAATATATTTGAAAACTTAGAGATATAAATATAAGAAAATGGTGTTATAATTAATTCAGTCAAAATAAAATAATATAAACATTATAATTTGCTCAATAAAATTTAAAAGTTAAATTTTCTTAACTTTAAAATAAATTTTATATTGTGGGAATTGTCTCTGAGTTTAGTGGTTCGTTCATGCTTGCCCTGCGGTTTGAATCATTCTGCTGGATTCGGAGGGAGTTCTTTTCAATATTAAAATAAAACTTCATAAAATAAAATTTTTCAGAAAGATGCTTTGATCTTGAATGTATTTGAAAATAAACAGATGTTCCAAGGCATACATAATCAAAATTTTTTGAGCAAATTATATTAATGCTGGGGTCAATAATAAGAGGAAACTTGTGTTCAGTGTACTCTTTTTATTGATTAATGGAATCAGCAGGATCTTAATTGAGACCCATGCATGTGCGTGCGCAACCCAAAGCTGACTGATTTCTGTGATAAAATCAGAGAATCAAATGTCTGTGAGTGGTGTGCATGTGTGGTGTTCACAATGAGAAAATCTGATTTCCCTTTCTATTTAGCGCAGCTTTATGTTCGGTTGCCCTAAATCAGAAATTGGAAATATTACTCTATTAAATCTAAAAGAAGAAAATTATCTGGTACTTAAGAGGTAAGCTAAAAATAGCATTTATTGATGTAATTTGCCTTAGGACGATGTTATAGGCTTCTAAAATAAAATAAAATAAAATATCAAAACAAAGAACATATTTAATAGAGAATATTTCCAAAAACCAGAACAGATGGCTAAGTAATTAAAATTTTGATGCTTTTCAGATGCATATAAATAATTGTAAATGACAATTTAAGATGAAAAAGGGTTGATCCAGAAGATGGTGACCTTAATGATAAATGTAAAAATATTATTAAAATTATATTTAAGTTAGACCATCTAAATTTGACTGAAAAATAAATTAATAAATTGTTAATGAATCAAAATATATTTGAAAGAGGTGATTTGAGTTAGGATCTCAAATCAAATAAAGAAGTTATTCAGTTGATACTTACTGGGATAGAGTTCCAGGTGGTAATAAGAGGTAAAATATTCAGATGAAAAATTCAGAAGTAAAATATTTAGAAGGAACACATTGGGTTAGAAACCTAGATTGTGTAAAGATGAAGAGTGTTTAACGGAAGAGTAATAGACGTCAGATCTGAAATAAGAGGATATGTAAGACGAAAAAGATGAGAAAGCCAGATAATTATTCATACCTAAAATTAAAAATTTATTTTGATTCACAAACAAATAAACTTGAAATACAATTTAACCATTTTACAAAAGAGAGAGATACAAATAGAATTTAGACTGTACATAAATAAATAAATAAAAAAATACGATTGTGAAAATATAATGGGTCTATGTAACTGACGTATAAGTAGCCCATAAATAAGACGTAAAATAGGTCCATATATAGGAGGTAAAATAATGCCCATAAAAATCAGAGGTAAAATAAAATTCTATAAATCTAATGCGCAATCAGATTCATAAATCAGAGGTAAAATAATGTGCATAAATTAGACTTCAAATTTGGCCTATTAATCAGACGTAAAAATATATAACAAGAGGTTAAGAGATATAAAAATTACATTATAATTAATGTTACATTCAATTAAATTTTAGTATAATCCACCATGCCTAACTTAATTAAAATAAGATTCAAGATGTCATAAACTTGAAAATTAGAACATCCAGAGAAGATTGAAGTTTCAAAAAATATAGTAAGTAGACTGAAAATTAGAAGTATGAAGAAGTTTTAGAATTAAGATTTGAATGAAAAATAGAAAAACAGAAATTTTAAGACTAGTAATCTTGAAAAATAACAAAATTATCCTCATACACATAAATCTAAATATGCAGATCTAAGTCTAAATATAAAGAATAGCATTAAAGAGGTTTAATAAAAAAAAAAAACAGAGAGGTAACAAAGTTGAATGGGTACAATTATTAAAAGGTACAATAAAAAAAAAAAAAAGGTTTATAAGAAGTAAAAATTGAAAGATTTACACGAGTAATATCAGAGGTAGCCTAGAAAAGTTGAAACTATCAGGTTACTGTGATTTGGTGAAAAGATGATTTTAAATGTAATTATCATTATGCTAAAAGATTATTAAGGTTTATGAGAAAGTTTTATTAATATGATGATGCATTCTTGAAGGCAATTAAGAAAACATAATAACATGTATTATAAAGTATTAATATGAAAAAATGAGTCAGATTTAAAATAAAAATTAAATATATAAAATAAATGTATATTAGTACAATGCAATGAGTTTTCAAGGCAATCGCAGAAAAGGATGTGGTTCTGCGATTGGGAGGGAGAAATTGGAATAACTCATTGGTTAAAAGTATTGATTAGAAAAGTAAGACTTAATTAAAAGATGAAAAATAATACGATTAAAGTTAAAAAGATGAAAAATAAAATTTCAAGGCTCAATTAGTTTAATAAAATAAACTGAATTTGCGATACAATATATTCACCTATAAATACCTAGAGGTTTTAAAAAGAATGACATTTTGTGATATATTGATAATTAGGATTGCCATAAAAGTATTAGAAGGTTAAGTTACCTAAAACTTTGCTATATTTACAAAGTTAAGCTGTAAGTAAAATTAAAGTAAAGTTCCAAAGCAACAAAGGTTAAGTTTTCTATTTATGATATCTGCTCTTTAAGCTTGATTGTCAGAAAATCAAAAACAGCTTATATTCGATTACATTAACTCAGGTCTTCAATATTTAAGCGAGAAAAATAAGAATTATGTGTAAACGACTTCAATGTAGTACAAAAAGCCTGGCTCCTAAGAAAACTATGATGATAAAGTAACCAAAACAATTTAAAGATGCAGTTTGAAGTTTTAGGAAAATAAAGGTTTGTTTAAAAGATTATATTTAAAATTGGTAGAGGTTATATTAATTTGTCGAATTTCAAAAATGTAATAAATATACCTAAAGAATAAGCTAACAATTTAAAAATCTCCTAATAAACAAATACAACATGTATAAATAAAGAATCAAGAAAACACATGTATAAAAATCAAATTAAAAATCTGATTTAAAGTTGAAGTATAAATTAGATTTAGAAATTTTCAGATGGTTGTTAAAATAATATTTCTAAATAATGATATTTAAAGAAAAGTATCTCTTAAATTTAAAATGCAAAAATGAAAGGATTAATTCTGTATTCTCTAAAATAAACAAATAAATAAATAAAATTTATAGAGTTGACTAAGATGGTTGTTGAAAGAATAATCCTGAGTTTTGTTTGAAATACGTAAGTAAAAATGTCAAAGTTAAAATAGGAATCTAAAGCAGCAATATAGGTAATAGATAGAAAGAAGTATCAAAGATGTTTTAAATAATTACTAAATCATCAAAAATATGTAAATAAAATTAGTGTACGTAATTAAATTTAAACGAGGTAATAAATTTAGAAGATTTAGAGACTTTGAATTTTTAAGAATTAGACAGTTTTCTAAATACAAAAGTCTAAATGAAATAATTAGAAGGATCTGAATATAAAATTAAATGCAGAAAGTTTAGAAATAAGTTATGATAATTTAGAAATACTCTTGACAGAATATTAAAAGAGATTTAATAATAAAAGAAGTTATATAGTTAAAATATTAAAGAGCATTCTAGAAATTAAAATTCATGAGTAAATAAAAATTATAAGCTAATATATTTGTTTGTAAATATTATTAAAAGTTCATTATATGAAGCTATTATATCTATAAACAAAAAGTTATAGTTATAGAGTTAAGATATTTTTCTTTCAGAAGTAGTAAGAATTTATAGGATGATAAATTATAAAAATTTAACTTGCTGTAAATGATTTCAATCATATGTTAGATATATAAATTGGTTCAGGTGAAAATTTAAACAGAGTCTATATATAGAGAAAGTGCAATGAAAAGAAGAAAAAGTTGAAAACAATTAGCAGAAGAAGAAAAATATACATGAAACTTACAAACATAATTTTCATCTAATGAAAACTAAGATAATAAGAAGATTACAAAATGGCAGAAATTCTAGTACAGTATCTGTAGAAGAATTTCAAAAGAAATAGTAGCCTTACAGTAATAGTTGTTTTGTCAGAGTGAGAAGGTGTCTTGAAAGCATTAATAAAATGTTTTAATTATTTGAAAAAGGCTTCTAATCAATAGAAAGAGTTTTGAAAAAGTTTAAAGAATTGAAAACAGCTGCAAGACTTATAACTAAAAGTTACTTAAAGAAACCTATTTTTAATTGAAAATGGAACTAATATTAAAATGAATCTCTGTCACAAATAAGCTAATATTAGTTTAAGAAATAATATGGGCTCCAGTATGTTAAGTCAGTAATATGGACTTCAGTAACTTAAGTCAAAAATCATCTAGTCAACTTGTAAAGAAGTTATAAATGAATATAGTCATATAATTTGTTTTACTTGCAATTAATTTTTATTATTATTTTGACTTTATATAATTTGTTATATAATTTAAATTTTAAAGATGTTTATGTATTTGTCTGTAAATAAAAGATACCTCTCATATACCTAATAAAACTAATATGAACGTAAAAGAAATTTTCAGATGTATAAATTTCAGATGCATAAATTTCAGACGTACAAATTTCAGATGTATTAATATCAGATGTATCAATTTATAACTAAATGATTAATTTATAATCAATATAAATTTCAGATGTATCAATTTATAAATAAATGATCAATTTATAATCAATATCAATTTCAGATGTGTGAATTTTAAGATATATAAATTTCAGATGTATAAAATTTAAGACGCATATAAAATATAAGACGTATAAAATTTCAGACGAATAAAATTCAGTCATGTAATAATTAAGATGTATTATAAATAAAAATTAATCTTATAATATGTCAAAACTAGTATATTCAGAATTGACAAAGGGAGGGAGTGTAAGAAATAGCTTTGTCATTTCTTACATATTTATATATGTATTTGAATATACAGTTTTGTATATAAATATAAGAGATGTCACTAGGGTGTTGAATTAGATGAGAATCTAAAGTAACCATCCCCTCTTAGGGGATTAGGCCCTCGGGCCTCTCTCTATGTATATAAGTTAGTCGTCGATGTTGTGACCGTATACTGTCGCAATGTATTGTGTGTATGATGAGAGTAGATAATATATGAAATAAATAAAGAGTTGGGATGTTTAAAAGAACATAATGAGTGTTATTATTGTAATCAACCACCAACCCTCAACCTATATATTCTAAATCCTTTAAATGTATACACTGAAATAAAATCAATTTGCCGTAAGAATAATTAATACGCTTACGGTTAGCGAAATCCCACTTGAAGCTAAAGAAATTCGGCTTGTGGGTAGTGGAATTTTTTTTCTTGCTCAAGTTGTTGAAGACTAATTGAAACGTAAAGAAAATTTAATAAAAAATTTGAGCATGAAAGATGCTGACCAAGAACTCATAAACCACCATATACCCGAAGATCTCGAGTAGAGGCACAGCAGAGAGAAAACACATGCTGCGCCGCAGACCGCAGACTGTGCGCCCTTTTCAATACACGAATTGAGACGGTCGATGAAAAACGATAAAGCAAGTGGGCTCAATCTCATCGTGGTAAAGGCTCTAAATGTTGCTTTTAAGGCTAACAAAGAGCCCTTCCTCATACTTTTTAACTCATTACTTAAGAATGGCGTCTCTCCTTATGAATGAAAGGAAGGGTCTTTGCGGTTACTTCCTAAAGAAGACAAAGAATCTGAATTAAAAGAATTTTATAGGTCCCTATGCCTGATATCAACTCTTGATAAACGGTATAAGAAGCTCATCAAGCTATGGCTCAAAGAAAGCGTAATAACCGCGGATAAAATGAGAAAAAATCAGTATGGTTTTACGCCAAACAAGAGCGCTGAAGACACTATTGCACATGAGAAATATTCTTAGAGACTCCGATAAAAACCAGTCTATTAGTATTTTATTCGACATCAAGGATGTGTTTGACAACGTTTGTTGGCCCTGGTGGTTGACGAATTGAGAAAGCATCAGTGCCAACAGAACGTTTACAACGTAATCTTTGGTTGTTTTGAAAATAGGAAAGCTACGCTTTCGAAGAGGTATTGGTAAAATCTCTAAGACCTAACTAAGCGCTGTCCTCAAGGCTCTGTACTCGGACCTTCCTTATGGAATATCCAATTTGATCTACTTCTTAAGAAACTCGACTAAGCAAGCTTCGAGTATGTTGTGTATGCTGACGATCTGATCGTCATAGTTAAGGCTAGTAATCGAGACAAAAATGGTCTCTTTTTTTCTCATCAATAATACCTTTCAATCCACGTAAGCCGCAATTTTTTATCATCGATTCTCTTTTCGCTACAGACAATAAACTTAATGCCCATTTTCGGCCCAAAATGACTAATTTTTTTCAAATAAACAGACGAGTTACGTCTGCGGGCCCACATCGCCAAGAGTTGGCCCGCGGGTAGACCAAACACTTAATGAGAGCCGGTCTAGCAGAAGTAGTGTCCCTCCGCAAAACCCGAAGGATCTTTCCACTAATGAGTAACATCATGGTGTAAAGGTCTCAAAGGGATCGCCAGCGGGTAGACAGTTTTTCCCGGCTTGGTTACCTGAGGTCCGGTGTAGCAGAGTAGTAGATTGGGTCCTGTAGGGTCTTGGTCTCAAAACCGCGGCTTGGAATATGCCCTAATGTGGTGCGATATGCCTATATACACAATAGTTGCTTGTATATCCTAAGTAAGTAAGCAAAATAAAATTTACACTGAAAAAACAAACTTGTAAATATAACTTTATATTCTAGAAAAATTTACTGTATTTAGCACGTAATCGGGTACCATGCTTATCTTTATTGTAATATTTCTTATTCAAATATTGTAAA
The DNA here is from genome assembly GCA_022575985.1 of Anagrus nilaparvatae. Lineage (NCBI taxonomy): Eukaryota > Metazoa > Arthropoda > Insecta > Hymenoptera > Mymaridae > Anagrus > Anagrus nilaparvatae. Next base: position 12,221,261 of record JAKSXM010000002.1, on the reverse strand, counting down.
TATTGCGTTAGTTTAAAATATTAAAATTATATTATATATTAATAATTACTGATTAAAAATAGAATTTTTACTACACGAGAAATCTAGTTTTTTAATGCTAATTCAAAAAACATGAACAATTTTTTTTTTGTATATGTAAAGAGAATATATCGAGGGCTCCTAGTAAAACTCAGCTATGTTTTTTTATGTCTTAGTTAAAAATAGCTATATATTTTTGTGTCTTATTAAAACGTCGCGTAGTTTTTTAGGGTCTTGTTAAAAGATCGCTATGTTTTTACGGTCTTATTAAAACCTCGCTTTGTTTTTACTGCTTGTTAAAAACTCGCTGTATTTTTAATGCTTATTAAAAGCTAGCTATGTGGTATATCGTCTGTTAAAAACTAGCTATGTACAGTTTTATGGAAAATGATTGATGCGCCTTGAAATTTAATCCTATAAGCTGCAATATTTAAACACATTTAAAATTCTTTACTTTCCTACATTATTATTTACATTTTTTTTTCTTTTACACTACTGTACTTTAAAATAATGTAAAAAATTTTTTAAATATTTTATAAAAATTTATATTTTATTTATTTTTTTGAATTTGAAAGATATTCAATTTTTTTTTTGATAATGAAAATTAAAAAACTAAAATAGTTATTTTTATTAGGTTTTTAACTATTAATTTTCTTTCTAATGTTTTGGGTAAATTATTGAAGGTCAAAGAAAAACAAAAAAAATTATAAATTTATTACAAAACAACAATTATATAAATTTATTGTTCAAAAAATGTAGTATATTTAAAAAATATTTATTTACTTATAATATTTACAAAATTAAAAATAAAATTTTTTCGTTTTACACATTTTAATATACCAACTAAATTTAAAACGTTGTCATTAAAATTAAATTTTAATTAATAAAAATTACAAAGTTTTTTAATAATGAACACTGTTAATTTAATCAATTAAAATAAATCTATTTTCTTCAATTTCATCATTTTCTGCTGTACCTTGTCGCATTTTTAATGAATCATAAAAATAGTGGCTTACTACTGGAATCACCCCTCTAACAGGATCGCATAAGGATTTCAGGTCTTTAATTTTTCTAGCGGGAACGCCTAAATTTTCACGGTATAATTTTTTTAAATTATAATTTTTGAAATCAAACCGGCCCATTGTTTTGCTATCTAAATTAATTTCTTTGTAATCTTCTAAAAACTGTGTTTTATACTTCATTATATTAGTTTCTTTGCCGGAGACATTTATTTCTCTAATTTTTGTCCACTCGATATTTTTACCCTGTGTATTTACTTTCGTGTTAAGATTTTTTACGAAATCTTTGAAATCGAAAATTATATCTTGATTTACCTCGATAACAGTATAAGGTTTATCTGGTCGAGCATTTTTTATGACACGAACCCAATCTTTGGGAGTGTATATATTGCGAAATTTCGCTGCAGTTTCAATTGCTGAATGCATAGAATCACCTTCATTATAACTATGCCCACACTCTAAAAATCTATGAGTTATTTCCACATCAAATTTTATTGCGGCGTACAGTAACATTAAAAATACAAATCTATTCTTGTTCTGACCACCACAATTGTCAGAATAGAAATTAAATTTTTTTATACCTTTTTGAGCCATAGATTCAATAAAATTATAAACATAACTTCCAACTTCACAGGAACCTTTTTTTCCAGTATCTTCTCCCCATACGTAGCAGTACCCATCTCGTGTACCTAAATTGTAAACTGTACAATTATTTAAAGAGTACTTGCTTTTATAATATAAAATGTTAGTTTCTGCTCTTGGAACAGACAATGTCTTTTGTAGATCAAATGCTGCGACACAAAACGAATTATCTGCTAATGCTTTTTTCTTATCAGCTTCTTTTAAATTTCTGCACTCTTGTCGATTAATATTATGATCACGCATTAATTGCTCTAATTTTTCAGGAATATTTTCCTTGTATATGTCGTACGATGTACAAAGATTACATTGATCCTTTTTTGGAATATAAAAACCAACTTTACATTGATTATTGAAAATGTGAGAGTATTGACGACTATTAGCAGGCTTTACGGTAGGTCTCTCTTTTGTTATCCATTCCATATACAGTTTATGGAGTTTTTTTCTATTCAACCCTTCTTCACAGAAAAAAAGCTTTTTCGAATCTTTTCTTACATAATGAGATGGTTTCTTTTCAAAAAGGTCTACGTGATCCAAAAAAGATTGAATAGTGGAATCTTTAATTTTATTTCCTCGATTATTATGACGTCCTCTTTGGTCTTTTTTAGAATCAGGACCTGATTTAATATTTCTTAAGGCATATGTTGTAAAACCATTGCTGATTTTAAAGGTATTTAGAAACATTCTTCTGCAAACTCTAACCTTTTCAACTTTATCATTGACCTTGATATATAAATGATATTTACAAATATTTTCACGCCCATTTTTTATACCTGGTTCTTTGGAAGATTTCTTATCCTCTACAATCATTAATTTAGATATCATATCGATTTTATCGTCGTGATTTTTTTTTTGATCAAATGCATCAGAATTTTCTTTTCTGGTTTCAAAACTGATTTTTGTTGAGCATTTAAATCTGCATTTGTCGCATGGAGGACGCATTTGTTTTGATGGCTTTTCCTTTCCTTTATGAGTCGTGTATGGTTTATTTGTATTATAATGAAGTTTTCTTATGTAAGAAAAGTACAGTTCAGGATGTCTTTGCCTTTTTGATGGTTTAAACAAAGCATCGATAAGAGGATTCTTACGTCTTTTGCGGGAAGGTGTAGAAGCAGATTGGCTAGTGTTAGCACTGCAACAAAATTAAACAAAAATTTTTTTATGTTCAAATAGGAAAAAAAATAATAGTGTATTTTTATTTTTTGAAAGGGTAAATTTGGATTAATAAAAATCAAAATTACCTCTCACATGGAACCACTGAAGAACTTAGTGTATTAGATATTGAAGTACTGGCTACGGCATTAAGAGCACATTCTTCGCTAAAATTTTTATTCAATATTAATTACATATTAGTGTAGATATTATATTTAAAAAAGTTAACTGAAAATTAACCTTTGAAACTGATTTACTGAAGTAGGTATGTTTAAAGAAACTATAGGCCTTAGCGCATCGGAAATATTTCTTGGTGAAAGTATTCTCCTTTGGCAACTATAAAATAATTGTAAAAAATTTTGTAAGTATTGTGAAAAAATACGCAAATATTGTAAAATGTAATGTTTCATAATAATAGTTTTATACATGCTGTAAAGTTTTAACTCAGTTTTCTACGTAGTTTTGTACAGTGTGAATGCAAAATCGGCGATGGAAGCCAAAAAGCCTTTCCACTTTTACGTCAAAAACCGCGTTTTTCATATCTGAGCTACCCTTATTCAAAATAACTTTTTGTTAAATAAAAGGGAACAACCACTCCAGAAGAAAAAAAAAGTTTTTATTTTTACGATGATATTTAGCCAAGTTATCGTTAACTTTATATTTTTCAGAAAAGATTGACATTTTTCTGAAAAAAGGCTGTTTGTGAATTTAAATAGCGCACAACTTGCTTAAATTTCATCGTAAAAAAATCGTTTTTGTGTATACTAAATGATAAAAACTTGAGATTAACAAATTTTTTTTTTTAACTTTTTTTAGCTGTTGAGTGAAAAAAAAATGCCCATAACTTTTTTTCTGCTTATTTTAAACGGTTCTAGGTGGTCTCAAAATTTTCCCAATTTTATCATCTTGCAAAATGATAGGAATAATTTTTTTTCTGAAAGTAATATTTTTCCAGATATTTACGCAAGAACGATCCGGTTTCTTAATTTTTCGTTTAACAACCATATTAGTAATATATAATTTTTTGTAATACTACCAGATTTTAAGTAAAATTAAAAAAAATTTTTTAAATTTAAAATTTTTTTGGCGAAAATCACACTTTTCATTGTGCTATAACTCCTCCCCCCCATTGAGTTCCACCCCCTGCCACCACCCTTTTTGCAACTATTGGAAATTATTTGCTTTGGTACTGGGCACCTTTATTAACAAAATTCAAGTTACATCAAGTATCTGCTACTTGCCTCTAATTATTGCTTCCGGATTTTACCTCCTTTCCTGTACATTTTCAGACAAAATAATAATTTTTTGATAAATTTTGAAAAAACAAAACAAAATTCTTGTACAATAGCCATATAGCTAGAAAGCCGCCACTTTAATCTTAAAATTTTGAAGTCATTAAATAAAGGACTCTTATAAGAAAAAAGAGATTTTATTTCCTTTAGAAATAAAAATTTTTTTTTAAAGAAGAGATAGGAAGATTTTTATTTAATTCAAATCAAATAAAAGAAAAAGTACGACAACGTTGCATCATATTTGTAGGCGCGCGTTCTTATTTACATGATTATTATTATATTATTATGCGTGTATTTTAAACTGCGACGTTGCCACCTTAAAATTTTCAAAGGTTTTTTATTTTTTCGAATACTTTCTTCAGCAATTCATTTACTTTGTAAAAAACCCTAAAACGAATCGAACACGTAGAAAATTACATACAAAACTACATGCAAAAGTATTTATAAAACAATGTACAAAACTACGTACACTGAAAAAAAAGTAAAAAAAAAAGTGTAAAAATTTACACTTATATGCAGTCATCGATAAATAACTAAAATTTTCGTTTTTATAAAATTACCATGAACTTTCAAGCGATTCAACCAAGAAAATTTGCATTAAACTTTAAGCAAATTCATAAAAATAATAATTTTAGTTATTTTGCTTGAAAACTCAAAAATTCAAGCAGTTTTTCAAATAAAAAAACTAAAATTTTCGTTTTTATAAAACTACCTTTAAATTTCAAATTTTTTCAAGAATTTTTTATTTCTTTTTTTTAATAAAAGAACTAAAAAAACAATGGATTTAGATAAAGATTATTTTTGTCTTTTTATTTTATATTTACATTTTTAAAATTTGTTTAAATTGATGTACAAGTTGCAATGAATTTGTTCAATTAATAAAATAACAGTTTAGCAAAATTTAAATCGTAAAAATCGCTGAATATTTAGTCACTGAAATGTAAAAATATCTAAAAACTTACTTATATCTCAACTCGGGTTCTTCACAAAAAGTGTAAACGTCATCTTTATCAACATCTTTTTGAGGAACAACATTATTTTCTTCGTTCTCGCTATTATCATCTTCATCTTCGAAATCATCTTCATCTTCGAAATCATCATAATTTCCATAATGTATATTTTCATTATTGTTATAATATTCATTATCATCATTTTCACTATCGTCATAATTTTCCTTATTTGTATCATCAATACCATCATAATATACCTCATTATTTTTAGCTGTATCATCATTATAATCAAGACTTGGTTTTAAAAATCCATCGGTATCATTCTGTTGATAACTCGCGAAATCATGATTTAATTGTGTATATTTATTATTAGAGTCTCGCCGTAAATGATCACACTGAATTAAATTAGAATTACTGCAGGCAGCTTCAAAATCACTAATTTTTTTACTCTCCATGTTAATAGAAGAGTTAATAAGTAAATAATAGATCCGTACACTTCGATGGGCGGTGAACAATTAATAATAAAAATAAATATACAAACGAATGCATTCATGTTTTCCATAAATCTTTGTTTTCTCTTGAATAAAAAATAGGAAAATATCCTAAGATAATAGTACTTGACTCATAATCCTGACCCTCAAGCCAAGCACCACTCAAATTATTATAATTATTTTAGATGTTGTCTGACGACAAAAATATTAAAAACTATTAGATTACATACACTTATGAAATATTTTTCTTCAAAAAAAATTTACAGGACAAATTATTTTAACGTATAATAAAATATATTAAATTTAACAAAAACTTTAATTTTAATAAAAAAATTTATAAATAAAGGTTTCATTTAATTTTTAACGATTAGATTTTTAAAATTTTTATAATTTAATTTACCCAAAACATTAGAAAGAAAATTAATAGTTAAAAACCTAATAAAAATAACTATTTTAGTTTTTTAATTTTCATTATCAAAAAAAAAATTGAATATCTTTCAAATTCAAAAAAATAAATAAAATATAAATTTTTATAAAATATTTAAAAAATTTTTTACATTATTTTAAAGTACAGTAGTGTAAAAGAAAAAAAAATGTAAATAATAATGTAGGAAAGTAAAGAATTTTAAATGTGTTTAAATATTGCAGCTTATAGGATTAAATTTCAAGGCGCATCAATCATTTTCCATAAAACTGTACATAGCTAGTTTTTAACAGACGATATACCACATAGCTAGCTTTTAATAAGCATTAAAAATACAGCGAGTTTTTAACAAGCAGTAAAAACAAAGCGAGGTTTTAATAAGACCGTAAAAACATAGCGATCTTTTAACAAGACCCTAAAAAACTACGCGACGTTTTAATAAGACACAAAAATATATAGCTATTTTTAACTAAGACATAAAAAAACATAGCTGAGTTTTACTAGGAGCCCTCGATATACTCTTTATTTTTAGTTTTAAGATAGATAAGTAATTTAATAAACGTACACGGGAACATAATGTATTATAAGATATTATATTTATAGAATATTTTTTGAATTTATTGACCAAATGGAATAAAATGAAAAAAATTTATGTATAGTTTACAAAAATTTTTTTATTGCTATTGTTAAAGCGACGCAAACTGACAGATTTAAAAACATTAGTCGTAGGCATAACAATTTATTATCTAACAAATTTAATAGAAATTCAAATGCCGTATGCACTACTGACACAGACATTGATCGCGAAGTAATAAAATTAAAAGATAAATGGTTTAAAAACCTTAAAAACATCGAAGTACCACAGGAAGTCGTAGAGGTGCTGTCATTGGGCCCTAAATTTGGGTTTAATGCTGACCTTAAAAAGTCTGCGATAGTCGATATTTTTAAAGATGTAGAACATACTTTGCAGTACGTAGAATATTGTAATAATACTAGAATCGCGAAAAACAATGTAAATAAAAGAAATAATAATAACAGTAATAAAAGAAATAATAATACTAATTTGATCTAGGCTGGGGGAAGGCAGCAGCCAGTTGCCTAGGCTGCGCGTCCCAAACTGAAGTTATATCTGAAAAGAAAGTTCCGGTTTGGGGCAAACAAGCGCAGGGGGGTTTATAGTGTGTTTATCCAGTAAGAATCTGGGGCGTAGCCGGCGACCGGGGTCGCCGGTGGTCTCCCAGTTGTACACTTTGTACAACTGGGCGGTCATGGAAATTTGCGGGTCTTTAAGGATGCAAGATTCACAAGATTCCCTTGACAAAAAAAATACTAATTTGATGGATAATAATACTATTAATCAATTTCGTGGCAAATTTGCTAATGCTTTAAATAATGCAATTAAAAATAAAAAACATATGAGTATTGATGATAAAATTTTCAAAAATAAACTTAATATTACAAAAAAAATTTTTAGAAATAATCTGAATTTAACAGTGGTCAATGCTGATTAGGTTTGTTCACAAAAAAAAAGTGCGCCAAAAATGTTCTTCCTGAAATATGTTGAAGTTTAGGTGACAAAATGAACCCATACCAATTTTCAGCTCATTTGAGAACGATTAAGGGGTCGCACAAACCCATGGTAGCTCTCAAGTGGTTGGCTAATACCGCCAATTAGTGGAAACGACAAAAATTTTTTTCAAAATACGTTTTCTATACTTCCTAATATGTTTTCGGTGTCGATAAACTCGAAAATGAGGTCCTCAGAGTCCGAAAATACCTTAATCACCCTTAAACACCGAAAATACCCCCTTTTTTACCAAAAATTTTTGGATTTTATAGCGAAAATCGTATATATTTCGAAACATCTGGATTATAAATTACAATTGATGACTTAAAAATGTTGAAAAAATACCGAAAAATCCTTCCGTTTATTCCAAAGCGCCTTCTTGGCCGAGAAACGCAGGGCTCAATTCTATAACAATGTTATAAGATAGGGTTTTTAGGCAATTTTCTAAATAACGCTGTCATAGTTCCCACTAATTGACGGTATTAGTCAACCAGTGCTACCCTTGGTTTGTGTGACCCCTAAATCGTTCTTAAATGAGCTAAAAATTGGTATGGGATCATTTGTCACCTAAACTTCAACATACTTCAGGAAAAACATTTTTGGCGCTTTTTTTGTGAACAACCCTAATGCTGATAAAGGTAGTACATCTATTTTAATGTTTGAAACCAATTATGATGGCAAAGTTTATGAGTTATTGCCAGATGTAAGGACTTATAGGTACATACGGGAAAGTAATAAGTGTGTTATATTTTTAGAAAATTTACAGAAAGTATGTAGTTCTATACTACATTATTGGAACGATTTGGGCATATTAGGGAAAAAATATCATTATAGAGAGCTGACGCAAACCAACACTGTACTAGCTAGATTTTATGCGGTTATTAAATTACAGAAATTATGATTTACGGGCCGACCTATAACTTCAGATGTGGATAGTGTAGTCTACCTCGAAGCCAAATTTCTTAATCAATTTTTATCTGATTCCTGCGCGTTACCGAAATCACATGTAAAAAACAGCAATGATTTACGAAATAAGTTAAAAAACATTAATATACCGGATGATTACATCTTAGTTTCATTAGAAGTACAATCGCTTTTTACTAATATTTCGGTGGAACTTGTAATCTAGAGTTTGGACCGTCGATGTGATGAAATTAGACGCCAGTTTCTATTGCCCTTTGAAGATGTTATCGATACGGTTAGATTTATATTCAATGATACATTTTTCACCTTCAAGGGCAAAGTTTATAAACAGATTTTGGGGTCTCCCATGGGATCGCCAATATCACCTCTTTTTGCGGACTTAGTTATGGATATATTAGAAACTGAGTGTTTAGCACATTTGGAATTTCAACCACTGTTTTATTTACGCAATATTGATGATATCCTATTGTGTATACCGAAAGATAAAGTTAATTTTAAAGTTAGTGGATATTTTTAATCGTCTTAATAACAACTTAAAATTTACACAGGAAGTTGAGTCGAATAACAGCATAAATTTTTTAGATTTAAAACTTATAAGAACGTAAGTGAACAACGAAATTATTACAAATTCGTACCAAAAACCATCTTTTTCAGGGCGCGTTTTAAGCTTTAAATCGAACCTTTCGAGACATCAAAAAATAGCGATGGTTTACAATCTTGTGAATAAGGCAACCCTACTTTCTGACGCGCAATTTCACGATAAAAATTTAAAATACGTGAAATCAATATTATTATTAAATGACTATCCAATGCATTTCATAAATAAATATATCAAAAAACGGAAATTTGTGAACTCTCATCACGACGGTATTAACTTGAGAGACATACGCAGCCGACTTTATGCACAAAAACTAAAAATAAAATTACCACTAAAAACGCATTATTTTGATGAAATTTCGCACCTTATGAAACAGTTTAACATTTTGTACATCGTATACGTAAAAGATAACTTATCGAAAATTATTACTAAAAACAAGGACATAATACCACTATTATCACGGCCGAATTGTGTATACTTAATAAAATGCACTAAGTGCCTAGCCTCATATGTTGGGGAAACAAAAAAAGCTTTAAGGTACCGGTAAATAAACATAGTGGTGATGTTAAAAACGAAGTTAATGAGATGATACCTAAACATTGTAAAAATGCACATATTATGGATTGGAAATCGCCGCGAATTTTTTATATCGAGCCGGTTTACAGAAAACGGACGATTTCCGAGTTAGCTCCTATGCACCTTTGAAAAAAATTAAATAATTTTCACAATTTTTCATTTTCCGAAATTTAAATCCATCAATCCAGAAGAAAAATGCCTTTTTTTTCTTCAATTGAGGCTGCCACCTTAAAATTAAAATAAATAATTTCTTATTTTTAGCAATACAAAGGTCGTTTAATTTACAAAACCTAAAAAAGATAGATAAAACATTATATATATTATTATTTTTTTTTTATATTAAATTTTTTTTAAATTTAATGTTGCTTTAATGTTTCTTCGAGATTCGAAACGGGGTCCTTTGGATGAAACGAGACTATCACGCTGCACACTGATTCAGAAAAAAAAAGCGGCAAAAAAATTATCTTCAAGCGAGGTTTTAATGAATTTCGATGCGGTTTGTAGCATTCAGTTCCTAAATGTGTATTTACCGAAATGTATGACAAGAATTTCTGATTATTTGAATTTTCACCCCTTAAGTACTTAAAACTACCCCTAAATAAGAGTTTTTTTATAACATTTATTTTTTGCAAAAATTTGTTACCAATCACTTTTATAACTATTGTAAACATTAAAAAATGTGAATTTTCATGAATTTAAAGTTGAAGAATAAAAACTGCCCCTATTAAAACCCAAAGTACCTCTGAAACTACTCAAAGAAATTGAGTTGTACATGCAAATAAGCCTTAGAAATTTAAGGGTAGTTTCAGAGGTACTTCGGGTTTTAATAGGGACAGTTTTTATTCTTCTACTTTAAATTCATGAAAATTCACAATTTTTAATGCTTTTAATAGTTATAAAAAGATTGGTAACTAATTTTTGCAAAAAATGAATGTTATAAAAAAACTCTTATTTAGGGGTAGTTTTAAGTACTTAACGGGTGAAAATTCAAATAATCAGAAATTCTTGTCATACTTTTCGGTAAATACACATTTTTAGGAACTGAATGCCGCAAACCGCATCAAAATTCATTAAAACCTCGCTTGAAGCTAATTTTTTGCCGCTTTTTATTTTTCTAAATCAGTGTCCGCTGTCACTATTGTCACATGCGCGTAAAGGAATCGAAGTTTTAAAACTATATATGCTTCAGATATTCCTCTCCTAAATCCCCTGTAAAGTAAATATTACTTTATTTATGTATTAAAAATATATGCGTATTGAAATTTTTATAAACATAATTTTTACTATGCGGTAGAGTAAAAACAGTAGGCGCGCGCAGTAATATTTTTAATATATTATTTTTTTTTTCCATTATTGACAGTTGGATGCCGCAATACTTTAAATATAGTAAAAATTACTCATCGCGTTTTCTCAGTGTGTTTTTCAATATTCTTTATACTACGTTTTAGGTCATTTGCAATCATTTGAGCAAGAAAATAATATTCCGCTTGTTGCAAGTGGATTTTTTTTAGTTTAGTCAATATAATATTGCAAATTGCACAGACTATGAAAAAAATTTGATTGTATAAGACGAATTGTTTTTCTTATGTAGCTAATGACATAAAAACTTTCTTATCAAAATAAAAAATTTTTCTCATTCTTCTTTATATTTTATGATTTTTGGATTTGCGCCGTCTTAAATTAGTTACCGTAAATAAAAAATTTCGGTTCCTCCAACTGAATTTTTATTTGAGTAGTAAATATTCTTATATAAAATTTCATAAGACATCAATAATAAGAGGTAAATTGAAAACGTTTATTGATTTTTAGAAATATCACATATTTGACTGTATACTTTAAAATACTTTACATAAATCCAGTTTAAATTGATTTAAAATTACTCTTTTAGGAAAATAAAAAAGCTTACGTTAACTATAAAATAAAAAATATATTACTAAAAAAAAGGATTCAGTAATAAATATTTATGCAGTTACTTCAAAAGACTACATAAAATATTCTCCTGTATTTATGCACATATGCGTAATTTTTAAATAAAAAAAAAATCTCATAATATTTTATGTTTAAAAAAAATAAAGTGTGTAGATTATTTTGTAAAAACTTTTTTTTTTAATATTAACGTTAATATAACTATAATTTCTCCATCAGATTCCTATATATAACATTTTGGTACACGTAATGTCTTATCTTGTAGTTTTCAGTCCAACGAGCCGGAAATGCATAATAGATAGATAGATAGGAAAAAGATCTACGCTTTAGCATAACTTTGTATTACATAAAATTTACAATTTTCCTATTTCTTTTGTACTGCATATTGTCAATAAATGCTAATTCGAGGTTTAAAAGAAAAGAAAATTTTCTTTAATAATTACAAAATTATAGAGCATAATATAGTTATGAATTCTGGATTCAAAAAAAGCTCTGAAAAAGAATTTTTTTTTAAGGGTGAATTAAAAACAGTGACTGCTTTAATGTTTCTATTATTAATATGGAACATGTTTAAATAAAGAAAAGGATATACGGGGGACTAGAACAGATTTAAGGGGGTTCTCAGGGTAAATTGGGCTTATTTTTAGAAGAATTTCAATTCAGGAACTTGAAATAATTTGGATTTAAAGACTTAAAATAATGCAGGTTAAGGGTAATAATTAAGGCTTATATTTTTGGCACACTTGAGTACTAAAAGTAAGTTCAGTGAACTTGTATTGTTATTTCATACCATTCACGTATTATACTCAGGATTTAGCTGCATTAAATATGTCCTATACTTTTTAATTGTGTAATTTTATTTTTCCATTATTTCTTTAAAAAATACCCAGACTGAAAAAAAAATCTGCTTGTGGAAAGCAGATTTTTCCGCTTAAATTTTTTTTTTATTTTCTTTGCAATTCAAATCATTTTCAATCGTATATGTACAAGAAAAAAAATGCCATTTGCAATAATGGAAAAATCCGCTTGCCGCAAGCAGAATTATTTTTCAATGTACTTATAATTTAAATTTTCAAAATATTTTTTAAATAGCAATCTGTAATTTAAATTTTCTTTAATTTGATTTTCTTGATTTTTTATGATAAAAAAAGAAAAATAGTAAAAGAAAAATCGTAAAAGTCTAATTCTCATAGAAAATTTTTTGAACAATAAAAAAACGCTGCCAAGTGATTGGCACTATGGTTCCTCATCAACAATAGCAAAATATTTATAATGGTCTATTTTATCTAATAAAGATGATGTTTTTTTAATTTTTTTATATAAAAATATTCAAAAAAAAAATTTGAAAAATTACGTATCAGATGGAAAAAATCCTTTAAAAACAATAATTCTAGATATTAGTACTTTCATAGAAATAAGTTAAGTACTACATCCAAAAAGAAAAAAAATTATTGTGTTTTTTTAATTACTTTATACAAAAAATTTTGAAAAAAAAAATTTACAAAAATTACGTATCAGATGGAGAATTCCTTTAAAAACGATAATTCTGGATATTAGTACTTTCGTAGAAATAAATTAAGTACTACGTCCAAAAAGAAAAAAAATTATTGTGTTTTTTTAATCTTTTTATACAAAAAATTTTGAAAAAAAAAATTTCGAAAAATTACATATCAAATGGAGAAATCCTTTAAAAACGATGATTCTGGATATTAGAACTTTCCTAGAAATAAATTAGGTATTACGTCCAAAAAGAAAAAAAATTATTGTATTTTTTTAATTTTTTTATTAAAAAAATTTTGAAAAAAAAAAATATCAAAAAATTACGTATCACATGAAATAATCATTTAAAAACGATAATTCTAAATATTCGTACTTTCGTAGAAAAACATTAAGTACTACATCCTAAAAAAAAAAAAAATTGGCATTTTTTATATTTTTTGGCGGCAAAAATTTTGAGAAAAAAATTTTCAAAAAATCAAGTATCAGGCCCAAAAATTACTTTTATAGAGGTTCTTAAAACTAGTACTTCCATGGAAGCAAATTATGTACTACGTTCAAAGAAAAAAAAAAAATTGGTGTTTTTTGTATTTTTTTATGAAAAAAATTTTGGGAAAAAAATTTTCAAAAAATTAAGTATCAGATTCGAGATATCGAGTAAAAATCATACTTTCAAATATAAGTACTTTCGTGGAAATAAATGAGGTATTACATCCAAATTAAAAAAAAAAAAAGTACCTCGAGCTTTTTTGGTGAAAAAAATTTTGAAAAAAAAATTAGGTCTTAATGTCGTGTTGGCTGTGAAATATCCCCGGTTACAGTGCGACATACATACATACATACATACATACATACATACATACACACACACACACACACACACACATACTTTTTTTAAAAACCGGTTTTTTAGCTTCCTGAGGTCTCAAAACGTGCTTATATGCCAAAATATCGAAAATCAAAATTTCACCTATCACAAAGGTGATGGGGACTATGAGGAACCAAAATGATAAGTAAATTTTTGAAAGCATTCAAAGAGCTTCTAAAAAGTAAGATATAAAAAACCGACTTCCATAATAAGTATTATTCTGCGATAACAACTTAAAATCTAGACATTAAAAATAATTTTTAATTATTTTTTAAATCAGTAATGCGTGACTTAAGAATTAATTCAAAAAATCCTTAAAAAGAAAAATTAATTCAAAAAATTTTTTTCTTTTATTTTGAAAAAGAAAAAAAAATGTTCTAGATATTTAAATTCACGACAAAGTTAATCTTTATAAAAGTAAAATGCCGAAATAGTAAGATAAATACGTAGTGTATATAACAAGTATGAATAGAAAATTCAAAGGGTAAATGAGACTAAGTGGGGTTAGTGTAAATAGTCTAGTATCAAAAGATAATAATGAAGTAATGAGAACTGCCCTTTGTATTATATTTAACATTAAAGTTAAATGATGTAGATTAATCTACAATTCTTTATTCTTTTTTTATATTTCTCATTTATACATTATACTTGTTTTACTTGTTTAAAATTCTAACTATTTGTTCTTTTTTTTTTAATTCAAATTAAACACTTTTAGAATTTTATATTTAAAAAAAATAAATTTAATAGTTTTTACTTGTTTTATGATTTATTGACGAAACATTTTGTAGTTTCTCTTTGTGTTATTACATTCTGATATACCAATTTCTTTAATAAATTACATCTTTGTATTCAATGTCAAGTTACACCACCTGAAATTCTATTAAATATCTCGAAAATTTAATAGACAGGCAGCCCATAAGAATTAGGGTGACTTTTTTGAAACCAATCAGACGGCTTCAAAGGCACTATTTGTCACCGAGATAACGAAATTCTAGAGTTTTGGCCAAGGCTCCATTGTACGAACGGAAAACCTGCTGGTTACGGAAAGTCACCTTGGTGATCCTCTTGAAACCAGGCTAAACTTTCACAATTTATTTTACGAAGCTTTCTGAAAATATAACCAAAGTTTAGTCTGTGCCCCATTGTCCTGAGGATACAGCCCCCGAAATTTAAGTCAACCAGGTGACCCAAATGAAACCAGGCCAAATTTGCACAAGTTTTCTTTTCACCATAATAAACGTATATTTCAAATATAGTTTATGCCAACCTATCAGCAGGGATGATCTTGACGGTATATGGGGGAGTTTTTGGGCCAAAATATCTTATCTTTAAAAATCTATACAGTTTTTTCGGAGATAAAAAATTTTGATTTTTTTTTTTTTCATTTTCTTACAAAATGCGGGAAAAATATAAATCTAGAAAAAGTAAACGAAAATTAATTGATTTTGCATAGTTACAATAAACTCAGGATTGTTTGAGAAATTTGTTAGCAGTAGAACATTATTTTTTAAGGAATACAGGGCATGTAATAAGAGGGTCATGCTCACCTATAAATTTTCAAGGTAAGCGGCGGAAAAAACTAATATTCTAAAAAAATACCCTGCCAACTAGCTGGCACTGAGGTTCCTCAAACAATGGGCTGTAATCTTAATTTACAAAAAATATTATTGATTACAACCATGCAATTATACATACATTTTTCGGTTTTAGTAGCTGGTAAAGTAGATTATTAAGATCATTTTGTTATTAAAGTGAAAATTCTAGCGTCCATGGATTGGTCGCGCCGGCGTTAATGGATTTTAAATCATTTTTGCATAATTAAAAAGAGAGAAATATAAAAAAAGCTAATTTTATTTTTTTTTATAAAAGAAATGGTTGGCAACGATGCGAAAATTACAAATATTCGCTCAATTATTATAAAAAGATAGGAGTTTTTACCAGAATTTATAATAATTTCTTATAATTTATTTTCTCAGTGTACTCCTTGCATTTGACCAATCTTCCGCTACAATGACAATAATAATAATAATAATATTTTGTAATAAAAAAAAATAGCCACATTAATTGCTTCAAGATTTTAACATTATTTATATTATTTCTATTAATCACAAAATAATAAATTATTTAATTCTATAAATTGATTGATTCTTTAAAAAATGACAATATAACTTTTAAATCTTAATTTTAAAATGCAAACATAACCATTTAATATTTTTAGGCGTTTTATTATTGTTTATAATTTCATTAAGCTGCATACATAAATAAACATAGCAACGAGCAAAATAATCCAAGGAAGTCAAAAAGAGGCAAGATTTCCATATCACTCTTTCTTGTGTGTTATAATTTATATCAAAATAAAAAAAAAAATTGTGATCGGATACAAAAAATTACTATAAACTAAATTTCTAAAACTTGTACTCTCATTAAAATAAATTAGATATGAGCAATTATTTTGAAAGTGCTACTTAATTTGAGCCTGGAATCGTAATTTTTTTTTTTGAGGGCACATCGATATGACCCGTGTTTTCAGGTACTTTCATGGAAATAAATGAGGTATTACATCCAAATCAAAAAAAAAAAAAAGTACCTCGAGATTTTTTGGTGAAAAAATTTTTGAAAAAAAAATTAGGTCTTAATTCCATAATATTTGTGAAATATCACCGATTACATACATACGTACACACACACACACACACACACACACACACACACACACACACATACAGACTTTTTTTAAAAACAGGTTTTTTAGCTTCCTGGGGTCCCAAAACGTGCTTATATGCCAAAAAATAGAAAATCAAATTTTGACCTAACACAATGGTTCCTCTTTGAGGAACCAAAAAGTAGTTGCACATTTGGAAAACAAATTCAAAATTATTTAATAACTTTACTCGAATAGAAAAATGTTTTTTTTTTTTATGGAACACCGTGATCAGACCAAGGGGGCAGAGGTTTTTTCGTTGATCGTCTGGCTACATTCAATCTTCCTGGTATTTACATGGGTGCAGAAGTTATTGTTAAGTTCGTAAAAGAAGTTAAAAGTATTGGAGTTATCCTTAATAATAAACTATCCTGGGAACCTCATGTAACATCAGTTGAAAAAAGGCTATCAGGATACTTTACACTAAGATTCATTAGGGAACGTATCTCAAGGACTCTTCGTAAACGACTTGTCCAAGGATTAATTAATCTTCACCTGGACTATTGTAGCGTTGTCTTGTTAGTCGCTAAGGGTGTGTTAAAGGAGTGAATTCAAAGACTGAGTAACACAAGCATTAGATATATTTTTGATATTCGACGGGACACTCATATTACTCCTTACAGAAATAAACTGAATTGGCTTACGACGGACGCACGCAGACTTTATTTTCTAAATGTTCAGATCTACAAAATTTTACGTTTGAATCAAGCTAATTATCTGACGAACATCTTTACTAGACAAAAATACACGGCAAGAGAACAATACTTAAAATATGAACTGATGTTACATGAAGCTTAAAGTGGAGAATAAGTGGAGCCAACTCATTCCAGGTGTTAGGTGTAAAATACTGGAATTTGCTACCTTCTAAAATACGCCACCTACCCTCCTAAAATCAGTTTAAAACAGCCCTTTTCAAGTATTTATTTACCTCTAATTCTACAGTGCTACTAGATGATCCATAAATTCTTAGGCCACTTAATACTGACTACTTAAAAACCGCAAATTTTATTTTATTTTAATATTTACTTTTCTTTAAATTTACTTATAATAATATGAGCAATTATTTTAAAAGTGCTACTTAATTTGAGCATGAAATCGTAATTTTTTTTTTTGAGGGCATATCGATATGACCCGAGTTTTAAGTTAGTTTGAACCTTCAGAAAACCGAAAAAAATCGTGAACAGGAAATCGGCGATAGGTGCCAAAAAGATTTTTTCACCTTTATGTCAAAAACCGTGTTTTTTGTATCTGAGCTACCCCAAATTTTTAAAATAACTTTTTAGGTAAATAAAATTTTAAAAAATAGATAAAAAAATCTGATTGCTGGGAAAAACCACTCTAGAAGAAAAAAAAACTTATCTTTTTACGATGAAATTTAGCCAAGTTATCGTGAATTTAAGATTTTGCTCAAATTCGTCTTAAATAAGCTTGAAATTTCATTGAAAAAAGCCTGTTTCTGAACTTTAAACATGCATTATTCGCATGATTTTCATCAGAAAATAATATTTTTTTTTAAAAAATCGATTAATTTTTCCCTGGCAATTCATTTCTATAAGAAAAAAATCATTTTTATTGATCAAATTTCAATTTTTAGGTCAAAAGCCTTTAAAAACTGTAAGTAGCAAAATTTACTTAACACAGTTTTTGACCTAAACATTGAAATTTGGTCAATAAAAATGATTTTTTTTCTTAAAGAAATGAATAGCCAGGGAAAAATTAATCAATTTAAAAAAAAATTATTATTTTACGATGTAAATCAAGAGAGTAATGCATGTTTAAAGTTCAGAAACAGGCTTTTTTCAATAAAATTTCAATCTTTTTTAAGACGAATTTAAGTAAAATCTTAAATTGACGATAACTTGGCTAAATTTCATCGTAAAAAGATAAGTTTTTATTTCTTCTGGAGTGGTTTTTCCCTAAGAATCAGATTTTTTTATCTATTTTTTAAATTTTTTTTTACCTAAAAAGTTATTTTAAAAATTTAGGGTAGCTCAGATACGAAAAACACGGTTTTTGATATAAAAGTGAAAAAATCTTTTTGGCACCTATCGCCGATTTCTCGTTCACGATTTTTTTCGGTTTTCTGAAGGTTCAAACTAACTGAAAACACGGGTCATATCGATGTGCCCTCAAAAAAAAAAATTACGATTTCAGGCTCAAATTAAGTAGCACTTTTAAAATAATTGCTCATATACGTCTTTATTTACTTTTTATCATTTATAAATATATACAATTATATATTGGATTACTCAATATACTAAAATGTGATTGTTATTTAATGTTACACTTTACTGTGACAGATTGAATATTTTATATTATTACTATTGTATTTAAAGTTTTTATATTGTTAATCCCTAAACAATTTTTTATATATACGTTCTGCATACATTTATAATTATTTTAAAATTTTATTATTTATACATAAGCTTTTTTAAATTTTACAAATAAAGACATTTCTATTTCTATCTCAATAAAATTTTTTTTTCTAAAGAAAGGAAAAAATGTGCAAAATATTTTTCAATCTTTTTATTATCTTTCAACAATGAAACTTATAAAAAATGCAATCTTGCTGCAATCTTGAAGAGAATGCAATAATGACGTGTATTCATCACATCACGTAGACCAAAAACAAATTTTTTCAATATAGACTATACTATAATAAATACTTAAAAACCTATGAGATTCATTTTCACTTTTCTCAGTATCTTCTCTTAAATCGTGTAAAATATACTTAGCTTTCATATGTCGTGCTTTTTTTATTTGCTTATGCATCCTTAATAATCAATACATGTTTGTTAAAAAAAACAATATATATATATTTTTAAAGCCACATCTTCATGGATGAAAGCAAGTGTCTAGCCAACGCTAAGGGACGAACGTGCAATCATATAGCCCTTTTAGTATAAGCTATCTATGTATTTACTATTGTTAAAACCTTGTTATTCTCTTTTAACTCTGTCTTTGTATACCCTACGTGTAATTTAACTTCGATTTTTATATATTATATACATAGCAACTATGAAAAAAAAAAAATAAAGCTAGTCAAGTGTATACTAAACGTGCCCTGATCACGTTTATGTACTGTTTCCAAAACTTTTTTTTATATTCTTTAAGAACACTATTACCTTTTTTTCTTTCTTTTGTTGTTTAGTAAGACCTAAACGATGCCAAATTACTAAAAATGTATACCTTGTAAGTTAAAAAAAAAATTTTTTTTAAACTTTTATATATATTTTTTTAGTTAGTATATAAATTGTATTTTTTTAAACTGTAATTTATTAGCAATGTTACTATGATTTATAACACATGTTACAATTATAGTTTAACAAATGGTTTTACTCATATTTTATTATAATTTTTATGTTTTTTATTTAATTTCCTACCTCAATAGACAAATATTAAAAAAGTATTTAAAAGTTTTTTGAGGAAGGTAGTCAAAAATTTTTTTGCATGGTTTTTGTTCCAGTTTTTTAAAACTTTTTTTATAAGTTTGATACTACGAAATACCGTGGAACAATATACTATGTAAATTTCATTAAGTTAGTTTAATTAATTAAAATCTAGCAATAGTATATTTACGGCTCGAGTCCAGAAAAGTAAAGAATGGCCGAAATGTCACGTAAATACGAAGCCGAGGATGGTAAACTGCGATTTGGGACATTCTTTATTTATGAACAAGGGTCGTATAAAATTTTTCTGTGACAGTAGCGAGAAAAGACGTCTTTGCCAGATGCATAGCCTAGAATTACACCCACGGCATACTACCTAATTGCTCAAGCCTAGGGTACTCAATTTTTAAAAGCAAAATTAGAACATATTCGTGGTGTTCAGTATTCACGGTTTCAACAATTCGCGATTTTCTGATTGGTCCCTTGATTCTATATTAATGACTATGTTTCGCAAATTCGCAATTTTTTTTTAAATTATAAAAAAAAACAAAAAAATAATATTTTAATATAATTAGATTATAATCAACAAATTTTTTATTGATATTTTAACTTTTCGTATTAACATTTTTGTGAATTAATTTTTTTGTCAATTAAATTTTTAAGAATTATGGCTTCTCGAATGAGCCTTCTTATTAAGAATGTGTTATAAGTTTGCTCCATTTAGCAAGGAAAATTGGGAAAGAGGATTTTCATGATATGAGAGAAAGTGAATTATAGGAAATCATTGAACCTACTACGAAATTAACAGCTGCAAAAATAATTGACATTTTAAATGACGATGATTTTCAATTTTGTTTAGAATGCCATTGAAGAATCAATTAATTTTGATTTTATACTAACAAGAAGTTTAAAGCTTAAAAATAACTGAAATTGCAATGAAATTTTATGAAGAATTATATAAAGACATGACACGTCGAGCCAAACAAAAAAGTGTATTTGATTATTTTAGAAAAAAAGAATAGCTTTACTTTGAAAAAAAAAAGTATGCTGTTTTGTATTAAATGAAAAAAATATATTTAAAATTGTAATAAACTAATATAGTATATAAACTAATTTTATTTGATTTTTCTTGTTTTTTTTTAGCTTTTTTGCTACTCTTGGAACCTAACCCCCCCCCCCTTTTACATAAGAAATAATGCTTCGACATTTGCGTTTTTTCGCAGTAGTTTTATGGAACCAATTAACCGCAAATACGGAGGATTTCCTGTATTATAATTTCTTGACTATTAACTTTAAAATTTTGCCACTTTTACAAAAACCTTTTAAAAGTTGCCAAATTTTGATTGTAGAATTCCCTGAAGAACATAATTTTTCGGTCAGATTTTCATTTAGCCACTTACTCGACAGGAAATTTAAATGTTGAAAAACTAGTAGATTAAGAATAACCATTTTTTGATCCAGAGCTTTTAGATAAGGTTATTCCATAATTTTTTTGTTCAAGAAAGTAAAAATAGGTTACTAAACAAGAAATTTAAGCCAAGTTAGAAGAAAATTGAACCTGCACATTTTGAAGAAAAAATCAGGAATAATAATTTTCTTGAGCACGCGCTGTCTAAATCAACTTTTAGATCCCGTAATCAAAATCTACAGGAAATTTAACATAAGTAAACAAAAAACACTGCCAATCGAGCTGCCAATACATTTGGAATACCAAATTACATGTTTATAGATCAGTTTAATATGTTGAAAAAACATGCCGGCCACCCTTTATTTATATTAATGGGTCTTCTGGGCCTAGAAATGTAGGTTTCAATTCATGTTATTCAATTGATTTATTTGATAATTTTTACTATAACGCTGCGATCTCGCATGTTAATAAAAACGCTTCTGGTTGGTCTCATTTCAGATATGAAAGTTATTTGATAGATAATTATTTTGTATGAAACTTTCACCCATTTTCTTGTGAAAATATGAGGTAACTAAATTTTTGTCGAGAAATTCATTAATCTAATATCTGATAGATAGTTTCTTCTAAGTCCTGTCCGCAATAATTGAAAATTTTCTTGATATAAGTTAGAGCTTTACTCCATAAAAAATTCAAAAGAAATATTGTAAAAAAATTTTGTAAAAAAGAAAAACCTTCAGTCAATAAACTAAAAAAAAGAATTATTTAAAAAGAATTAAATAAATTTAAATTAAAAAATAAAAAGAAGTAGATTTAGAAAAAAAAAACCTTATAATAATTTATGTATGCAAAAGAAAAGTAAATAAAATAATATATAAAAACTTCTTAAAATATAAATTTTTTTTATTTGAACATTTATTTCAATTTTATCGTATCTCGTAAATTTTTTTTACATCCCCATCAGTATATCTTTTGTAAAGAAGAAAATTTACAATTACATTCTATAAAAAAAAAAAAGACTTAAAAGCTTGCGCACTTGACTTATTTAAAATAAAAAAATCCTCATACAATAGAATATATGAATAGAACTAGGCATACATTTATAGGTCACACGTACATAAAGTGTATACTAATTAAGGGCTTACATAAATGTAACTATATGTTTACATTAAAATTACTAAAACATTTATACAAAAAAAAAGCAGAAGCAAATAAAAAAAAAAAAATTTTATTTGAAAATCTTCATTTAGTTTATAACATACATATACATGTATAAATACAAATATTATATCACATATACTTAAAAAATATATAACGTTGTAGCCAAAGGGGAAGAAAAATGAAATAAAAAGTAAAAAAAAAAAAAAATGTAAAAAAAAAAGAAAGAGAAGCAGTTCCTCTTGAAAGACAATGAGGCCGCTGGTAAGGAGTGTCGGCATGAGTAGATGCTCTTGAGTATTGCCAACTCAGGCCCTTCAGAGGCCTACCTAGCATTCGAAGCTCTTGGTGTTTCTGGCGCGCGATTTTATACACTGCGGCGGTGGAGGGTGCGACTATATGAACGGATGACACTCGATAACAATATATATATATAAATTTATATGAGGGTGTATATGTTTAAATATATATATGTATATATAAAGGTTGAGCTGGCACTGGTTGCAACCACTCGAACGAAAAAAAAAATCTGGAACTCAAAGCAATTCAATGGATTCAGCTTCAAATGTTCGATACTTTTTTTTTTTAGTATATTCTTTTTAAATATCTTCTTACATTTTATAGTGTACAAATATCGTATTTTTTGTACTTTTTATTTTTTTATTGTTTGGCACTAGTTTTAATTATGATTTTAATATACGATTATTTTATTGATATTGCTAAAGTTTTTCTTTTTTATTTGAAATTTATGTAAATGTTAAAAAGCAGAAAAAAAACGTACAAACAAATAGATAAATTTATTAAAATATTTAAAATTTTAGATCGGTAATTTTATTGAAACAATATTAATTTATTTGATGTAAATTTAATTTTTAATATTTGAAAATTGTAATATTTTACGAGGGGCTGACGACGCGATTTAAAGTATTTAAAGTATTTAAATCGCTTTTTAAATCGCTCGCAAATTTTTAAATCGCTGTCAAATTATTGCTTTAAATTTAGTTTTTTGGCATAAAAACTGTTTCTAGGGGTTTTTGGGGTCACGAAAATTGAAATTTTAACCGGATTTAACCCCAGGTTTATCCCTACCCATATTTATGACCAAAAAATTGGCCAATTTTTCAGAAAATTTACCAAATATTTTAAATCGCTTTTAAATTAATGCTTTAAATTTAATTTTTTGGCATATAAACTGTACCTAGGGGTTAGCGGGGGCACAAATATTTAAATTTTCATCGAATTTAACCTCAATATCATCCCTACCCTTATTTTAGACCAAAAATTTGGCCAAATTTCCAGAAAATTTGCCAAATCTCTTATTTTTTTTACATTTTCGCACTTTGAGCGCTCAGATTTGCACCATACAAGTTTTTTGGGTCGCTGATCAAGAATTTCGACCTCTTTTTTATAAATAATCAAAATTTCACCCTTGAAGTAGCTAAAACTACCCCCGAAAAGGGGGTGTTTTATCTATTTTCGTACTTTTAGCATCCAAGGTATGCCTATATAAGTTTTTTGGGTCGCTGATCAAGAATTTGGACTTCTTTTTTATAAATAATCAATATTTCACCCTTAAAATAGATAAAACACCCCCTTATATCTAAAACTACCCCCGAAAAGGGGGCGTTTTATCTATTTTCGTACTTTTAGCATCCAGGATATGCCTATATAGGTTTTTTGGGTCGCTGATCAAGAATTTGGACTTATTTTTTATAAATAATCAATATTTCAGCCTTAAAATAGCTAAACCTACCCCTAAAAGGGGTGTTTTCACTATTTTCACACTTTGAGCGTCCAGAGTACGTTGTTATACGTTTTTTGGGTCGCTTTTCAAGAATTTCGACTACTTTTTCACAAATAATTAGTATTTCACCCTTAAAATAGCTAAAACTACCCCCGAAAAGGGGTTTTCTTGCTAATTTTGTACTTTAAGCGTTCAGAGTAAGTTCATATACGTTTTTTGGGTCGCTTTTCAAGAATTGCGACTTCTTTCTCATAAATCTTACTATATCACCCTTTAAATTATCCTTAAAATGGGTGTTTTTGTTATTTTCGCAATTTAAGCGTCCAGGATATGCCCATATAGGTTTTTTGGTTCGCAAATCAAGAATTTTGATTTTGATTTATAAATTATTCATACTTTACCCTTAAATTAGCTAAAACTACCCCTAAAAGTTTAAATTCTAATTTTTAGCCCAGAAATTGGAGAAAAAATGGCCAATTTTCGAATAAATTACTTTCGAAGAATTTACTTTCTATATATCTTAAGGGGTATTTGAGTATGCAGAAACGGAATTTGATAACTAAATTTTATAATTCAAATTTTTAGCCAAGAAATGGGACAAAATTAGCCAATTTTCGAAAAAATTCGTCGGATCTCAAAATTTATACAAGAATTAATTTTGAATGTATCTTATGGGGTTTCAGCGTATTCAGAATCCGAACCTGGTAACTAAATTTTGAAAATCCGATCTTTAGCCAGAAATTTGACAAACGATTGGCCAAGTTATAAAAAAATTGTCCGAATCACCTGGGTGATAGAAGGAATTGTACTCTAAATATTTTGTGGGTTTTTGGAATATGCAGAATCGGACACATTTCACCCCCCCTCCTTTTGAAGTCTAAATTTCCAGTATACCCTTTCACTATAAACATGTTTCATGAGTACTAATTTCTATTTCTATTTTAAATATGCAGAATGCGAAACTGGTACTCAAATCACGCGATTGCGGTTGATATTTTCGCTACTAATGAGGTTTGTTTATCTATAAATTTTTTAGGTTGCTGATCACGAATTTTAAGGTCCCAGAGCCGGTCTAAGGGTAGATCACCCTTAAATTTGGAAATTCACTCTTTTAAGAGGTATTTAAATAATATTTTTAACAAGATTTATTAATGACAATTTAAGCAAGCTATAATAGGTTTTTTGGCAGGCTAATCACAAATTTGAGGGTCCCAAGTGTGTAAAGTTGATGAAACATCCCTAAATTTGTAAATAAGCCTTTATTTTTGCAAAACTTATATCCAAGCCTTTTCAAACGGCACGATCATGATTTATAGGATTTTGGGGTCGCTGGTTACAAATTTAGAGAATTCAGGTCCATAAAGTTGGTTAAATGCCCTTAAATTTGCAAGTTCACCCTTATTTTTGCAAAATTATGTATACACGCTTTTTCAAACGGAAAAAACTTGTTTTAATAGTCTTCTTCAGTTGATGACTTATGGGGTATCAAACTTAAAAAATATTGGTGAAAGGTAAATATAATATAGTAATAGCAAGGCTTATATTAATATTTTTGCAAAAACCAAGATAAATTTGCAAGTTAAGGGTCGTTCAATTAACTCTAAAGCCTTGGAAATCCCAAATTGACGTAATCAGCTCAAAAAGATTATGAAAGTAAGTTTCTTTCGTTTGAAAAGGCTTGTATACATAATTTTGCAAAAATAATGGAGAATTTGCAAATTTAAGGATGTTTAACCAACTTTATGGGCTTAATTCTCCAAATTTGTAATCAGCAACCCCAAAAACCTATAATATCATGATCCTGCCATTTGAAAAGTCTTGGATATAAGTGTTGTAAAAGTAAGGGTTAATTTGCAAATATATATATATATGTTAAAAATTTATATATATTAAAAAAGCTATATGGGCATATCCTGAACGCTTAAATTGCGAAAATAACAAAAATATCCATTTTAAGGACAATTTAAAGGGTGAAATAGTAAAGATTTATGAGAAAGAAGTCAAAATTCTTGAAAAACGACCCAAAAAACGTATATGAACTTACTCTGAACGCTTAAAGTACAAAATTAGCAAGAACACCCCTTTTCGGGGGTAGTTTTAGCTATTTTAAGGGTGAAATACTAATTATTTATGAAAAAGTAGTCGAAATTCTTGAAAAGCGACCCAAAAAACGTATATGAACTTACTCTGAACGCTTAAAGTACAAAGTTAGCAAGAACACCCCTTTTCGGGGGGGTAGTTTTAGCTATATTAAGGGTGAAATATTTATTATTTATGAAAAATAATTCGAAATTCTTGATTAGATGCACAAAAAACGTATAACAACGTACTCTGGGTGCTCAAAGTGTGAAAATAGTGAAAACACCCCTTTTAGGGGTAGGTTTAGCTATTTTAAGGCTGAAATATTGATTATTTGTAAAAAAGAAGTCCAAATTCTTGATCAGCGACCCAAAAAACCTATATAGGCATATCCTGGATGCTAAAAGTACGAAAATAGATAAAACGCCCCCTTTTCGGGGGTAGTTTTAGATATAAGGGGGTGTTTTATCTATTTTAAGGGTGAAATATTGATTATTTATAAAAAAGAAGTCCAAATTCTTGATCAGCGACCCAAAAAACTTATATAGGCATACCCTGGATGCTAAAAGTACGAAAATAGATAAAACACCCCCTTTTCGGGGGTAGTTTTAGCTACTTCAAGGGTGAAATATTGATTATTTATAAAAAAGAGGTCGAAATTCTTGATCAGCGACCCAAAAAACTTGTATGGTGCAAATCTGAGCGCTCAAAGTGCGAAAATGTAAAAAAAATAAGAGATTTGGCAAATTTTCTGGAAATTTGGCCAAATTTTTGGTCTAAAATAAGGGTAGGGATGATATTGAGGTTAAATTCGATGAAAATTTAAATATTTGTGCCCCCGCTAACCCCTAGGTACAGTTTATATGCCAAAAAATTAAATTTAAAGCATTAATTTAAAAGCGATTTAAAATATTTGGTAAATTTTCTGAAAAATTGGCCAATTTTTTGGTCATAAATATGGGTAGGGATAAACCTGGGGTTAAATCCGGTTAAAATTTCAATTTTCGTGACCCCAAAAACCCCTAGAAACAGTTTTTATGCCAAAAAACTAAATTTAAAGCAATAATTTAAAAGCGATTCAAAGTATTTAAAGTATTTAAATCGCTTTTTAAATCGCTAATTTTTTAAATCGCGTTGTCAGCCCCTCGATATTTTATTGAGTGCACTAATAACTTTTTTTTCTGTACAGTTGCCACGAAAGTACGATTTTCTGGCCGCTGCGCGGCCAAGGAAATCTAATTTTCTCGCTACTGTCGCAGAAAAATTGTATACAGCCCTTGTCCATAAATAAAGAATGCCCCAAATCGCAGTTTACCATCCTCGGCTTTGCCTCGGAAGGTAATTTACGTGCGATTTGGGCCATTCTTTACTTTTCTGGACACGAGCCGTAGATATACTATTTTGTGTTACTTAAAAATTAACTAGATTATTAGCTAACACAGAGCTGATCATTTTATGGTTTTTGACTTTCTAGTAATACCTTAATGTGACTGAATAAGCATGTATTTCTTTTGTGTTAATAAAAATACTCATGTGTTTCGTTTGAAATCTAATTGATTTGGTTTAAATTACGTTTATAACTATCCTAGATAAACAAAGCAGCAAAAAACAACAGAATTTTTGGAATCTGTGAATTCTCGAGGCAGATTTAGGCCAGAATTTCTGGGAGCGTCATTCTCTGTTACCAAATAAAAATTCTAACTCAATATTTTGATTCCTTAGGAAAATTTTACTTTAAGACCTATTTTTAGATAAATTTTGAACATTTTTATTACACAGTTCAAAGAAAATAAAATAAAAATAATTGCATTTTATGTATGATTAAAAACGTTGATATAATATACAAAATACTAATTATGGTAAATTTAATTTTTAGTTTTGGGTTTGTTTCCTTGTTTATAAATACAAAATTTTCTTTGACGCAGAAAATTTTAGAAAAAACTTAGTTAAATAACTGTACTACTGTGCGCATATCTAAAATAACCAAAAAAAATTTTTTTTCAATTTTCTTTACGTTTCAGGTAGTTTGCAATCATTTGCAGGCAAGAATAAATAATTCCACTAGTCACGGTAACCACAAATGGATTCTTTTTTAAGTATAGAAATTATTAAAAATTGCTTGCTAATAATTAATAATAAGTATTCCTCTAAAAATCTTTTATTATAAATCAATTTGACAACGAAGAAAATGAGATTTAAAAATTGAAAATCACCGAAAAATAATAAGAATTCAACTAAATCCTGGAACTTAAAAACGATAAAGCAAAACGGAAAAAAATAAGAAATAAAGTCCTGTAATCTTAAAAATTTTTTTTAAATTATGAAAGTATATTTTTTAAAAATATGAAATTACAAAACTATAAAAAAAGTAATACTAATAATAATAAAAAATAAAGTAAACTTTTATAATAATTTTTGACATTTTTATAGTAGTAAATGTGTATAATAACATAATAATATTAATTTTTTTTATTGTAAATAAAAGTTAACTGAATAAGCAATGTATTAGAACTTTAGTTTTGCTCTTAAGAATTTTATAAAAGTTTTTCTTGTAAAAAGAAAAAACTTTACGATTCCCTATCATCAACGTATTGTAAACAATGTATATGCTACGCTTAACTCCTAAAATTTTACCTCTAATTTGCAAAAAATTTTTATTTTAATATTTGTCACGTCCAATTATAAAATTTATATTTGTTGGACCAATAATAAATCTTTACGATTTTTAACTCTAAACTCATTTTTTGATACGTGGATGTAATCTATATCTCTT
The DNA here is from genome assembly GCA_022575985.1 of Anagrus nilaparvatae. Classification (NCBI taxonomy): domain Eukaryota; kingdom Metazoa; phylum Arthropoda; class Insecta; order Hymenoptera; family Mymaridae; genus Anagrus; species Anagrus nilaparvatae. The sequence continues at coordinate 12,192,071 of JAKSXM010000002.1, read as the reverse complement.
TAGCTTAGTCACACTTAAGAAAGCTGAAATAACCCATTTTTGCATAATTTTTTTATAATTTTTAGAGTTTTAATTTTTTTAATTTTTTTATAATTTTCATTTTTTCTAAATTTTAAAACCAAAGTTTCAATAAAAAATTCGTTATTTATTATTGGTCCAATAAGATTGAAAAAAATTTTTTATAAAAATTTTTTGTTTTAATCGTAATGTATACTTTCAAATGCTATGTTTATTGAATCCAAAATTAGTTTCACCTGCACCTCCACGGTAATATGTACAAGATGTCTTGATAATTTTAGTATACTAGACGTAAGTTTAGCCCATTTTGGGAACCTCGGTAATTCAGAAAGAAATTAACCAATTTTGAAGTATTAGGTCTTAAATTAAAGTTCATGAAAAATGAAGATGGTCATGTTTTTCTTTTTTTGGATTTACTAAATAGTTTGATTTTTATGTCGAATAAAAACTCCATAGCCTATATACACTAAATGTATGCATAACTTGGCAAAATTGAATAAATAGTCTTTCGCCTTTCGTATTTATTATTCTTAATAATTATATTAATGGCGACGATACTCTCAGTTAGTATAGTAGCATCTATGAAGTTCTAAGGCTCCATAAATCTCGTTTCTAAAAAAATAAGTTTTTTTGACGAATTTTTTGAGATTTTAATAAAGTTTATAGCTTGCCATTATTATTTCATAATAAAAAAATATTGGTTACATGAAGAATATCGCATAGTCATTCATATAATTTTTCAAAATAATACATACAAAAATTAAACAAAAATTTATACAATTTTACCAAGTCATCGCAAATTATTGATATTAAAATATTGGGCAAACTATTTATTAATTAAAAAAAAGAACAAATTTTAATATAACCATCTTGATTTTTGATAAGCATTAATTTAAGTCCTTACTTAAGACTGAAAAAAGATTTTATTTTTCCGGACCAATTAAAAAAAATGATTATTCATTAATATACTAACTTTGTGGTCAAATAATGGAAACTTTAATGTTCGCCTAATTAATTATCGGTTATCCTGAAAAATTCAATGATCAGAAGTAGTAGTACAAAACCAAAAAAAAAAATTTTTTTATAACAAAAATTAATTTCTAAGTCTCTTTATTTTTGAAAAAAGAGACATTTTCTGAACTTTCAGTGAAATTATAATCCAAGATCATTAAAATTAATGGATTAGATGGATTAGCCCATACATTGTTTACCTTTTTAAAAATATATAGTTTTTAAAACTCTAACTATTTACGAATTGCAGTCCTTTTTATATATAAGACTGGCTTGTATCTTAAAAACATACAAAAAACTCTAGTTAGTAACTTTTACGAGTGTATACGTGCATATAATATATTAGCCTAGCTTTTATTTCAAAAAGTTACTTGGATTTTGAATTATGGGGTGAAATCAATTACCTTTTGCCAAAAAAAAATTAGAATCACATAATTACAGGTCATTTAGGACTCGTAAGTACTGCCACCAAGCTCATATAGAAATAAGAATTTATCTTATAGAATCGGAAATTTGCTTCTTTAGAGATCATGAATTATTGATAATACTTATAGGAGTTACTTATAAAACTAATTTTGGGAATCTTATTTATTTGTAAATTAGCACCTAATTTAGAACACACAAGCAACTTTTTGAAATAAACGAAAGGCTAATATATAAATATATATAAAATTATAGTAATATTAGATATTATTTAAGCATATATGTTTGTTCTTTTGTATAGACACTATAAATCTTTTTGATATTTTTCATATATAAAAAGCCAAAGCTTATAAAAATCAAAAAACTTTCTGTTGAAAAGTTCAACCCGCAAAAATGAAACTTTAGCACACACTATAATCTATAACAGTTTATATGAATAAAAAAAAAGTTTGGGAGACAATCGAAGAAACTGACTAGGCGCCTACTGTTTTGTAGAATAGCTGAAACTGCATGATCGAATCGAAAATTCCTATATAAAAATATGTATATATATATATATATATATATATATTCACCTTTATATGTATATATACTTGAGATTTGTATTAAGATGAAGTAAAGAAATTGGATTTTTCTTTTTCATATCTTTTCTTTTCTTTATTACATTTTTTTTCATTTATTTACATTTCTATTGCATAATATCTTTATATATTGGTCTAAATATATTTTTCAGCTGTAATAATTCACGTTAAAGAAGTATTACTAAACAAACAAAAAAACTTTTCATAAATAATGATCCTTTTTTAAAAAGGACATGTTGATCGCAACAGTAACTATGTACATTGTTATAGCTAAAGAGCCATTCTGATTGGCTTATACAAATTTCATTGTTAATAGGTTAAAATTAATTTTTTTATTGTTTATATTATATTTTTATTATTTTTGAGGTTAGTTATAGTACGTCGAGTAGTTGATATGAATAAAAAAATTAAAGTAAGAATAAATTTTGGTATTTAAGAAAATAATTAAGGTTGATAGTTTTAAATAATTTTGCGCGCGACGCGCGCTTAATACTATTAAAAATAAAATAAAATCAAATTTTTTTTAAATTTTGTGAATTAAAATTTTTTTAATTTTTGTATTAAAATTTTTATGCAAGCTGTCCTAGTAGTTAATAAAGAACGCTTTGTTTTTCAGATACTTGGAATAATTACTTACTTGTCAAAAAAGTAAGGTTGAGAATATCGGATCATGTGACTTTTTTTTCAATGACTTTGGTGCCACTTATTTTTACGGCCAAAAATTTTTAAAAAATTTTTAGTACATAAGCATGAGTTAGCTTGTTTATATATTCTATATTTCGTGAATTATATTAATTTTTGTATACTTTGTGTATATATGTATATGCAGATATGCATTTCTTAATCTCTATATATTATAAAGTTATAACCGCTGCCGCCGCTGCCGCCGCTGTCGAATGACACCTTTGGGCCATCTGACACTTTTGGGCCACACAATATGGTACTTTTGGGCCAGTCTGACACTTTTGGGCCACGCAATATGGTACTTTTGGGCCAGTCTGACACTTTTGGGCCACGCAATATGGTACTTTTGGGCCAGTCTGACACTTTTGGGCCACGCAATATGGTACTTTTGGGCCAGTCTGACACTTTTGGGCCATTCTGACACTTTTGGGCCACTCTGACACTTTTGGGTCACGCAATATGGTACTTTTGGGCCATTCTGACACTTTTGGGCCACTCTGACACTTTTGGGCCACTCTGATACTTTTGGGCCACTCTGACACTTTTGGGCCATTCTGCATCATTTCCATTTTCTTAGTTATTGACAATTTTGGGCTAATTTGATACTTTCGGGCCAATAAGATACTACTGGGCAAAACCAGCCCTTGTGGGTCTAAGTGATTTTATTTTTTTTTATTTTTAAGCCGATAAATCAATTAATTATAAACCTATTAACGAATTTTAAAATAAAAAAAAAACAATATAATCAATATTTTTAATTGAAAGTAATTATTAAAATTGTATTTAAAATTTTACATTTTTTGTTCTCATGACTAACCCACTTTTTCAATCACTCAACGGGGGTTGGCGCGCGAAGCGCGCAGGGGGCGGAGCCCCCTAGTTTTTTATATAAACTTTTTTAAAATTTTGTTGAAAAATTATACTAAATTTGCAGTGTTGTATTATGCAGGTAAAATAATGTAAAACCAATTTTGTCTTGCAACATTTATGCTTTGTTTATTATTAATTTTTTTTTTCTAATAAGAGCTGGATAATTATTTTTTTAATGTAGAAGATTATTTTTTATTATATTTTTTTCTCAGTCTTATACAATTTATAATCTGGCCAAAATATTAAAAATATCTAAGTAAAATTTTGGTCTTATTTTTTATAAAATATTAACTTTCGCAAACAAAGCTGGTTCAACTCATTAACGCCGTCGCGGAGAGTTTAGGAAGTGGTAAAAAATAACAATTTCCCTTGCAGGTACATGGCTAAAAAATTTTTCGTTAAAGCCCATCATTAGATTTAACCTATAGCTCTTGTATGTGCTTAAAAAACTGGGCTAAAAAGGGTAAAACTGGCAATAACAATCGAAGTTATTGCTTTTTTACCATTTCCAAAACTCCGCGTGGGCGTTAAAGAGTTAAATGCGAATGTCTTTTTGTTTTAAGAAATATTGTTTCTATTTGCAAATATGATATAATTTTCATAATCTTGTTTTTTCTATATTGTATGTTAGCAAAATACTCAAAGAATTTTGTCTTACAATATTTTTTTGAAGCTGGTTTTTGATTTGCATTCAAAATTTAGCCTTAGAAATATTTTTTAAATTTTCAAATATTTTAAAAATTTATTATTTGTAAGAAACAGTAAACATTTAGATTAATCTTAATGTAGTAAACAAAAAAAATCAGATTAAGCCAACTTTGTTTAAATCCATGTAATATATTGGCAAAATATTTAAACAAAAATTTTGTTTAACAATATTTTTTAAAGCTGGTTTTTGATTTGAATACAAAATTTAGTCATAGAAATATTACTTGAATATATGAAAAATTTTACGTTTATAAGCTCATCTGAATTCATAAACAGAAAAAAATAAGATATTAATGTAGAAGCATATAATAATTAAATTAATATTTTGCAAACGAAAAATATGCATAATACATTTATAGCTTTAAATTAGTTAAAATTTTTTTAAAATTAGATCATAAAAAAATTGTTAAGATTTTATGTCACTCTAGTGAACCAATAATTCAGAATAAATTTTCTTTTATAAAATTCCTTTCAGCACGTTATTGAAATTGAATTATGATTTTATTTTTTTTTTCCATTTTTATTTCTTTTTTCTTTTTTCTTGCAACTAATAGTTTAGCTTCATTTTGTTGCCAGCAACAATAAGTGAATGTTATCAGAGGATTATTAAATTACATGAAGTATTAAGCTATTTGAATCCATTATTAATTAAATCTTACAATTATACACTACAATTGCTCTTAAGTTAAGTCCTAGTTTTGAATTAAGGGCGCATATTTTACAAATTAAGCTCATATTTAGAATATAAATGAAGGAAAAGAGAAACTTTTTTAGCGAAAATATTAATCATTTAGCACCTGCAGAAGGAGGTACTGTCACAAAATTGGCATCTGATATACATAAAAAAATAATATTTTCAACCAATCATTAAAATTTTCAAACAATTATCAATTAAATTAAGATTCAGGCTCGAAATTCGAAATCAGTTATTCAAAAAGCCAAAAAGTCACCCTTTAAACCGTTCGTTTGTTTTATTCTAATCATTGCGGGCCAAAATCAAGGATTCCATTTAACTTGTAAAATAGTATCAGGTCACGTCAAAAGTTTGTCCTATAAGAAGCTTACATATATTTTTGCTTGCAGTGTTTAAATATCGTGAACTGAAGCTTTAGAAAACTCATTTTTTTGGTCAATGTAACTCTATTTTAGCCATCAATAATAAAATAATAAAAGCATTTTTTTTTACAGACAGAGAAGTTTTTTCTATTTTTATACAAAACGTATCAAAATGTAATTTGTTTATTTCAATCAAATAAATATTATTTTGATTAATTGCTTTCTCGAAAATTTTTCTGTTTATCTTTCTTTAAAACATGGAACATGTTCATTGGATGGGGTATTTGAGAAAGTTTTGCTCAGCAAAAAGGGGGGGGAGGGTTGGAAAATTGGCGTTTTTAGGGGGAGGGGTGTAATATTTACGTTTTTAGAGGGGGGTGAAATGGACTTAGAATATTTTTGATTTAGGGACTTAAGAATAATTTGAAGAGGGAGTAATGATCAGGCCCTGATAATCACAAGAGCTTAGAATACTTTAAGTTTATGGACTTAGGATAATTTATATTTCAGGATTTATTGTAATTTTGGTTTTTGAATTTATTACTGTTATGAGTAAATATGTTCCATGCTCGTTGGTTGTGTAGTTATTTAAACCGGTTATAAATTAAAAAAATTTTTTTAAATTGTTTTAATTACTTTCAATTTCTTTAAAAAAACGATTACAAAAATAATCGCACTGACTTACGAAAAAGCTAAATTTTTTTTATTTCAAGCAGAATCGCTTAAATTCTACCTCAGTGTCTCTTTGAATATGAAATTATTGGTTATTTTCTTTAGAAAATTTGCCTAAATTATTAAATTTTTTTTAACATGGAACATGTTCATTGGATGGGGTATTTGAAAAAGTCCGGCTCGGCGGGGGGGGGGGTGAAAAGTGACGCTTTTAAGGGGGGGGGGGTGTCAAAAATTGACGTTTTTAGGGGGAGGGGGGGTCAAATGGACTTAGAATATTTTCGATTCAGGAACTTTTGGTGCAGAAATACCTAGGGGCCTATGGTGCAGAAGTCCCTAAAGACCTTTGGTGCAGAAGTACCTAGGAAACTTTAGTGCAGAAGTCCCTAAAAACCTTTGGTGCAGATGTAACTAGGGAGCATTGGTGCAGAAGTACCTCGGGACCTATGGTGCAGAAGTCCCTAAAGACCTTTGATACAGAAGTACCTAGGAACCTTTGGTGCAGAAGTCCCTAAAGACCTTTGGTGCAGAAATACCTAGAGACCATTGGTGCAGAATTTTTAAAGAATTTATTGTAAAAATTAATAAAAAATAAGTTCATATTATTTAAAAAACTATAATAATTTGAAAATTTAATTAATTTTGTTCACTTTGATGTCTAAGCAGCATGATTTCTATAATAAAAATCTAATTATAAATATTTGCATATAAATATTTATATTATGAACATAATAGATACTTTATTATCCGTGTTATAAGTGAACATGTTCCATGCTCGTTGGCTGTGTAGTTACACAAACCGGTTATAAATTTTTTTTTTTTTTATTTTAAGTTTCCATAAAGATACATATATTATATTCAAAAAATTCTCATTGGTTTCAGGTATTAAAATCCTACCTGTCTAATTAAGAGAAAAATAGTTCATTTTTTAGCATTTTTTAGCAAATTTTGAAACGTTAATTCAGTTTTTTTGGAGTTGATCAAAAAAATACCGTTTCACAAAAATTCATATACACACTCAGATGTTTATAATAAAATCATGTTTTTTTTTTTTTTTTTTTTTTTTTTTTTTTATTATTAGAGCTTTCAACTTTTACATATAAAGAAAAGTTATTTAGCTGATACATTGTTATATTACAGTTTTGTCATACAATATTTCATTTTACAATTTTATTACAAATTTACTTATTAAATACCATCTTCTCTTTTTTTTTTTATACATTTAAATTACAGTTTTGCAAAAAGTTAAATATTTTTTTTATAAATATGCTATTTGGTTCACATAGAAATATCTTTATATCAAATGGAGGAAATTTGCAATATTTTGACAGCTCATTGTACAATTTTTTTCTCTGATTATTAAATAAATCACATTGCCAGAGGATGTGATTAATGTCCTGTGTATCATAACCGCAGGTGCACGCAGAACTATCTGTAATTTTTATTTTGTAAAGTGAGGCATTTAAATTGTAATGTCCAGATCTTAATCTATTTACTGTCGTGATTAGATTTCTCGGTAATGAGCTATCAATGAACCATGGTTTCGGAGTATCTTTATAGTATATTTCAAAATAGACTTTCCCTTTCGTTTCCACCACTTTTTTTATTTGATCATTATTTTTGTTTTTGAATTTTTTTTTAAAATATGCATAAAAGTCAGTATGTGGTATAAGAATATTACTAGGATTGTCTTCAGTAGCTTGCTTTGCCAATTCATCAGCCTTTTCATTGCCAGGTATACCGACATGTGCTGGTATCCATACAATTTGCAAACTGTCGTCATCAAATAGTCTTAAGAGCTCTTTTATTTTATATATATACAAGTTGATTTTTACATCAAAGTTACGCGTATTTAAAGTTTCTAGCACGCTTAGTGAATCTGTGTAAATAACATACTTATGCCCGCAATTCTTTTTTGCAAATTTTAAAGCTTCTAATATGGCGAAGCATTCAGCAGTATATATTGATGCGTATTTCGGTAGGCTTTTTTTAAATTCAAAATTAAATTTCGGAATATATACCCCTGAACCCACTGATTTCCCTCTCTCCGTTTTGCTACCATCAGTATAAATTTCTATACAATTACCGTTTAATGATTTTTTTTCAATGTTCTTTTTTATAACACTATCTTTTATATGCCTATTAATCGTGGATATTTTAGTATTGAAATTTTCCACGCTTATATGATATTCATATTTATATATATTTAATTTTTGATTCTTTTTAATAAAACTTCTTATACCATATACTTCTTCAATGCACTCTTCTAAAATACCCCTTTTTTTTTTATTACTACTTATAATTTTACTATAAAAATATTCATTAATAATTTTAGCTGTTTTACTACTACTGTTTGTTATATTTTTTAATACATATTTACAGCACAACAATTTAGATCTTTCTTCAAATAATAAAATTTTTGATTCTGCAATACTAACATTATTTGGGGTGCTTCTTCTATATCCTAGAGCTAGTTTTATGCAATAGTTTTGAATTTTTTCCAGAACTTTTTTCTTTTTCTTAGTTTTAGGATAATAAATAAAGCTTGCATAGTCCATAATAGATCTAACAAAACTTTTATAAAATGAGAGAAGCGTATTTTGGTGGGATCCCCACCACGTTCCCCTTAAAAATTTAATAATGTTAGTTGCACGATTAGTTTTTTCTTGTACGTATGCAATATGTTTTTCAAAACTTAGTTCATAGTCAAACATAACACCTAAAAATTTTGCTGAATGAGCAGATTTGATCTCAGTATTATCAATTAATAATGTTGTTTCTGCTGGTTTTATTTTATTTTTATTGAAATGCATAAATACTGTTTTATCTACCGATAATTCTAACCCTAATTCGTTTAAATTATTATTTATTGTCGTTATGGCATTTTCGAGTAAATTAATATCATCACTATAGTTATCAGTTTTAAGGTATACTGCAATATCATCAGCATATTGCAATAATGAAACTCTTGCATTAATATTTTTTTCAATTTTATATGTATACAGTATATATAAAAGTGGACTAAAAACCCCACCTTGTGGAACTCTTCTATTTACTATTCTAGGTTTGTTAGGGTTATATTCAGTGTAAATAAATCTTTCATACGTTAGAAATTTAATAAGTTCTAAAATCTTTTGAGAACAGCCAATATCTGCTAAAATTTTTAAAAGTATATCTGATTGTACATAATTAAAAGCACCTTTGACATCCAAAAAAGCACATAGCAAATCATCTTTTTTGTCAAAAGCTCTTTCAATTTCTAATGTGAGTGCTGCTAAATTGTCATTAGTGGATAAACCTTTTCTAAAACCTATCTGCGAGTCTGGTATAATATTATTATGCTCGAACCACCATCTTAATCTATTAGTATTCATTAATTCAAAAAATGTTACAGGCGTCAAAATGACTTAGGGATAAAATTTCTCCAAAAGTAATGCAGTTTTAGAGGTCACGATTGCATCAATATATTGGATATTCATACCTATGGCAAGGGTATGACAATGCTAAGGATCGTCAAATAATGGTTTCAATTTTTTTGGTAAATAAATATATCTAAACAGATATTATATTTAAATAATACTCTAGAAAAACGTTACATGTGCCCTAAAAATGGCCCGTTACGGGAATTATGAAGCCATGCAAGTTCTTTAATAGGGTTTTCAGGGAAAGTTAAGAGGCCTTAAAATTTTGTAAAGCTTTTCTCATATTTCGAATTTGAAAAGCATCTCGTATAGTAATCTTATATTCAGATTTACTTTCTTATATAATCTTTACAAATAATTTTACTTGCGAAAAAATTTTATCGCTAATTCCGGTCAGAAAGATACCATTTATACATTAAAAAAACTGCTGCTTTTCTCTCAAGTGAAGTGACTTTAACCTCGATTTCAACAGGCAATAAATTTACTTTTTTAAAAATATTTAGAATACTTAGAAACAAATTTAAAAAAAAAAAAAGAAAGAAAACGAAAACAAGAAAAAAAGGAATTTTATATTTTTAATAAATATAAGTAGTTTTTTAAATCAATATGAAATACAAGAAATTTAAGTTTTTTAAAATTTAGTTTGAGTTTGTTTACCGATATAAATATTTTAATTTTTCGTATCCAATTTTTGATATCACCAAGATATATACCGGAAAAGAAAAATAAATAATCATCACTTGAGGATTAAATTAATTTTTGAGATAGAAACAAATAGAAACCTAAATATTTAGCACCTAAAATTTAGAAAAGGCTTACCTTTTGAATGATAGACCAATCTTCTAAGAGTTTTTAATGAAATCGAGCTTATTACTCCAGTCATAATACGTGTTTGGTTGTATAGTTATTAACAATCACCAGATTTGATCTAGTATAGATTTTTTGGGTAACTGATCACAAATTTCAGGATCATTTGGTTAAAAAATTGGGGCTTCACCCTTAAATTGCAAAGACTACCCCCAAAATGAAGTATTTTTTATATATTCGGTTTTTGAGTGCCCAGATTTGGCACCAAGAGGTTATTTGGGTAGCTGATCAAGAATTTTAGTGATTTTGTAAGGTAAAATTAATATATTCCCTTAAATTAGCTTAAAGTGCAAAAATATCAAAAATTCTCCTTTTAGGAGTCGTTTTTGTAATTGAAATATTAATTTTACATTAAAAAAAATCACCGAAATTCTTGATCAGCGACCCGAAAAACCCGTATGTATCAAATCTGGATGCTCAAAGTGCGGAGTAGCAGAAATACCCCTTAGGGTGAAGCCCCAATTTCATAACCAAATGACCCCGAAATTTGTGATCAGAGATGCAACAAAAAACCTATACTAGACCAAATCTGGTGACTGCTAGTATCTGTACAACCCCCCCCCCCCCCGCTGTGTTATGAATGGAGTATAAAGATCATAAACTGTGAATAATATAAAAACAAAAAACAAAATTTTTAGTGAGTTTCCTAGTGTATACTTAAATGAGAATATAATTTTTTATATATTCTTTATATTTTATTTATTGAATGTCGATTATTTTTTATAACACTAGACCCAACTGCGCTTCGCGCAGAGAATGACTTATTTAAATTATGTATTAATTCTTCTATCGAATTGAATTATATCATTCATTATAGATGAAAAACCTCTAAGTAAGAAGACCTTATTGATTTGGTAAACCGCAACAAAAAAGTATTTTATATGCGAGAAAAAAATAAAATAATAGTCTCCTGGCTGCTATATAAGAATCTAAAGTCAGATTTTTATTTAGCCAACTGACCTGGATTACTAACTTACCAAAAGACTAAATCAAAAATCTGACTTCAGATTCTTAAAAAGAGCAACTCTTTTTACTTAGTGAACCATTATTTTATTTTAAATTTTTCGCATAGTAAATACTTTTTATTTAACATCGTGCGTAAAGTTGAACTTTAGTTACAAATGGGTAAATTTGACCGCACTTTTTAAATAAAACTATTTTTGAAATTCGTTATATAAATGTATATTTCATCGAATACGATTATAGACCCTCAGTGCTACGCACCTCGGGCCTGTGAACCTTCGCATTTGGTGTAATACAACTTTATATCACTTATTGTTTCGAAAAACATTATTTTTGTGGTTTACCAAATCAATACACGTATAAATAAAGCTTTCGGACTTAAAGATAGTAAAATAATAATCTATAGTATTTTATTTAATTTGATATGTGTTATAAACACATATCAAAATTTAAATGTAAAGAAAGAATAACATAATTACATTAAAGAATTATTAGCTATACTGAAAAAAAGTCAGCTTAATTGAGAAAGTTCTTAAATTGAACTTTTTTGGCCATCAATTCTCTGCCCTCAGTTTCAAGCTTCGCCAAATACCCGTCCCCTTAGACATCTTCTACGTTAATAAAATTTTTCCTCTTTTATCAAATATATTTTTTTAATTTCATTATTTATTAAAAATATTGTTCTTTTTTTTAATTATAATTCAATTATTAATTTCATGAATATTTTTTACTCTTACTCTTGTAAAAATTTTTTTATTCTTTGCGAATATAAAAAATTTATCCACAATAAGGGAAGTTTTTCCTAATTTAAGAGAATTCGGTTCATTTTTAATTAAAAGCTCCAAAAACCTATATAAAGGGCTAAATCTCGTTATAGTTTGTGAATATGTTGCATTTCTTAATGAGGGGGTGAAATAATCTAATATGAAATAATCTAATGAAATAATCTATGAAATAATCTAATCTCTATCCCTATTTATTTTAACATGTATTAACGTGTCTTGTAAATCTCAAACCCACCTACTGTTTTTCTTGTAATTGCATTACCCAAATTATTTATTCTAATAATAATTCCGTTATCCAAAACGTCTCACATTTATACAGATAGTAACTTTTTTAATCTTTAATAAGGGTAACATTGTCTATGTAAATAAACTTTATTAGGTCACATTTAAGGATCTAAAAAAGACAATTTTAATAATATAGTCCATTTTTAGCCCCGCTTCTATAACCGATAACGGGTCCAGACCCAAAAAAAATTGTTCGATGTTGTGTGTATACATGAAACCCTACATGAAACCCTTATAATACCGAGGGAAAATTATACAACAGTCTTGAGATGACTCAAATTCTTCTAGATCGAAATAAAAATTAAAATAAAAGGTTTTAAAACCAAGTCTCATTTTATTCTGATTTACGGTGACAGTAATATTTTATATGGTAAGAATAGATTTTCAAAGTAAATTATTATTATTTTGATAATATTTCTCATATGTTTTTTGTAATCCAAACATTTCTGAAAATAAAAAGTGCCACTGTTGAAGAATCTAAGTCATTCCTAGGATGCTGTATAATTTTCCTTAGCATTTTATGGGTTTTAATGTTAATAATTCATGTATACACCCTGTATCCAATTGCTTTTATGGATCTAAACTCGTTATAGAATCCATTTAGTTATTGTAGTACATTTCATTTTAAATAAGTACCAAAATATATTTACCGAAAGAAATATCACAAAAATGAATAACTTTTAACCTTTTTTCTCGGCAAATCGTTTTGTCTTATTCTCTAGATTTTACCCTTATAAAAAATCATTATTTCTTCAAATTTTATCTTCCTAGATCCCATTCTAGACTTTTGGCAGCTATTTCCATTTTTGTCCAGTTTAGATTAATAATTTTCTCTTTTTTTCCCCGCAAAAACGTATGTATTTTTTCGTAGATTTAAATATTTTATTTTTTCATGTTACATCGGGTTCATAAATTAATACGGTGAGGTAAAATTTTATATGCCGAGTATAATAAATTTTTCTTACTACTTCCTAAACTATCTTTACTATATCGTGGACGAATTTTTACCTATATTGAATAATTCATGGATCAGGCATAACAAATTTTATAATTTATTTGATAATTTATAATTAAGTATTTTCTAACCAATCCAAGATAAATTAAACATATGAGCCCATGTATGGACATGTAAATTTTATAAGGAACTAAAATTTTGAAACCCAAATGTAGATTCCATTAACCTTTTTTAAAAATTATGCAGATTTGTCGAAAGTATTCTCAATCCCAAATTCTAAATTATTTTCTTTCCGTAGCCCTGGATTATTCGAAAGCCCTAAAACGAAATTATTTTACCTAAATTAAAATAAGATTTTAATAAATTAACTAGCTGATTGGCCTCGCGATGCTCGGCTTAACCAAATAAAAACTCTTGTGCATTAATTTTTTTATATTTTAATCATATGTAGTTAATTATAATAAATTTAATCATACATGATTAAAATGCAATTTAATTTTATTTAAAAATGAATGAGAACAGAATTAATTTTATACTTCTAAAATTAACAAAAAAATTTTATAATTCATATTAAGAAAAAGTTACATGATTATTTATAAATATTAATAACTAATGAGGTATATTTTATAAAATAAATAATTATTGATAATAAATAATAATTGAAAATAAAATATAGTAATATGCAGTTTTTTTAACAAAATTTGTAGTTTTTTTCATACTGTAGACAATGAATATTTGAATATTTTCAATTTTCATACACATCACAACTGATATTGTAGACAATCAATATGAATATGTTTATAGAATGAAATTTTCATAATTTTTTATTGTTCATAAATAGGACAGGCGATTTCCATTTCACTCTATGGTGAAATTTTTTTAGCTTTTTCATAAATAAAACAGCCAACAATATAGATTGAAAATTTTGAATTTTTTTCATAATGTAGACAGCCAATATAAATTTTACTATTGAGTGAAATTTTTATATTTTATGTTTTTTCATAAATAGTATAGCCGATATCCATTTTACTCTATGGTAAAATTTTTGGTGTTTTCCATATATAAAACAATATAGATTGAAATTTTTGCTGTTTTTTTATATTGTAGACAATCAATATGAATTTTACTCTAGAGTGAAATATTTATGATTTTTTTTTGTTCATAAATAGGACAGAAGATATCTATTTTACTTTATAGTGAAATTTTTTGGGATTTTTCATATATTAAAAAGGTCAACAATATAGATTGAAATTTTTTCAGTTTTTTCATATTGTAGACAATCAATATGAATTTTACTATCGAGTGAAACTTTTATAATATTTTTTATAAACTTTTATAATTTTTATAATGTTTTCATAAATAAGACAGCCGATATCCATTGTACTCTATATATGGTGTAATTTTTGAGTTTTTTCCTATATAAAACAATTAACAATATAGATTGAAATTTTTGCTGTTTTTTATATTGCAGAGAATCAATATTAATTTTACTCTAGAGTGAAATATTTATAATTTTGGTTCCTCATAGAGAACCCATTGTTTTAGGTAAAATGTTTATTTCTGATTTTTTGACATATACGCACGTTTTGAGACCTCGGGATGCTAAAAAACCAGTTTTAAAAAAAAGTATGCATGTGTGTGTGTGAGTGTATGTATGTATGTATGTAGCACTGTCACCGGTGATATTTCACAACCAGTATGACATTAAGACCTATTTTTTTTATAAAATTTTTTTCACCAAAAAATCTCCAGGTACTTTTTTTTTTTTTTAATTTGGATGTAATACCTCATTTTTTTCCATGCGAGCAAATTTTTGTAGTATTTTCATATCGTAAACAGCCAATATGAACTTTACTATACAATTAAATTTTTTAAATTTTTGTTTTTTTTATTCTTAGGACTGCCGATAACTATCTTATTTCATAGTGAAATTTTTTGAGTTTTTTCATATATAAATAGCCAACAATATAGATGGTAAATTTTTTAGTTTTTTCATATTGTAAACCACCAATATGAATTTTACTATACAGTTAAATATTTTTATTTTTTTTTTCATTCTTAGGACTGCCTATATCTATATTATTACATAGTGAAATTTTTTTAATTTTTCATATATAAAATAGCCAGAAATACAGATTGAAATTATTGTAGTTTTTTCATATTGTAAACAGACAATATGAATTTTACTATACAGTTAAATTTAAAAAATTTTTTTTTTTTTTATTATTCTTAGGACTGCCAATGTCTATATTATTTCATATTCAAATTTTTAAGTCATTTCATATATAAAACAAAAGAGCTTCGGTGCAAATTACTCCTTGTAAAAAATGCTATCGAGTTGACGCTTTTTTTTTAATTTTAGCTCACGGCACAGAGTTATAACTGTTTAAAGCTAAGAGGTACAAAATTTAAAAACTCAAAAATTGGGCATTTTCTTCACTTCATATCTTAAAATGGTTTGTATCAAAATATATAAAAAACAAAATGCATTGTATTTATTAAACGCTTTTCTAAAGCCGATTTTTTTTTGTTTTTTATTTAATGTATTCATTAAAAATAAATAGCAAAAAAAAGACTCAGAGTCCGATTTACTGAATTATTGGGTTTATCCATTGAAATAATAGTATTGAATTTAGCAGAAACTATACTTCACTTTAATTTTTTTTCGAAAAGTGTCCTGTTTTATAGAAATCTTGTAATTTCAAATATTTTTATGCAATGATAGCATTGAAATATATGTATTAAATGTAGCAAAATATACCCCTTTTTCAATTTTTTTCGAATAGTAGCCTGATTTTTAGAAAAGTTGTAATTTCAATTGCATTGAAATATTAGTAATTAATTTAGCAGAAAATATATATAACTCACTTTAATTTTATTTCGAAAAGTGTCCTTTTTTATATAAAAGTTGTAATTTCAAATGTTTTTATGCAATGATAGCATTGAAATATTAGTATTGAATTTAACAGAAACTATACCCCACTTTAATTTTTTTTTCGTTAACAACTTAAAAAGATAAACTCATATTGATTGTCCACAATTTGAAAAACTTCTAAAAATTTAAATACGAGTTGTCGGGTGTGTATTTTGTATTTTTATATTTTTGAATTTTTTATTTGTAAAAATTGTATTTTCAAATATTTTTATTGACTTTAGCAGAAACTATACGTCATTCTAAATTTTTTTGTAATAGTGTCCTATAAATTTTGTAATAGTGTTTTATATAAAAGTTGGAATTTCAAATATTTTTATGCAATGATAGCATTGAAATATTTTTATTGACTTTAGCAGAAACTAAACGCTATTCTAAATTTTTTTCGATTAGTGTACTGTTTTATATAAAAAATGTAATTTCAAATATTTTTATGCAATGATTGTATTGAAATATTATTATTGACTTTAGCATAAACTATCCGCCATTCTAAATTCTTTTTAATAATGCTCTGTTATACATAAAAATTGGCATTTCAAATATTTTTATGCAATGATTGCATTGAAATATTTTTACCGACTTTAGCAGACACTATACGCCATTCTAAATTTTTTTTGAATAATGCTCTTTTATATATTAAAATTGGCATTTCAAATATTTTTATGCAATGATTGCATTGAAATATTTTTATTGACTTTAGCAAAAACTGTACGCTATTCTAAATTTTTTCTAATATTATACTGTTTTATACAAAAGTTGGAATTTCAAAAGTTTTTATGCAATGATAGCATTGAAATTTTTTTATTGACTTTAGCAGAAACTATACATCATTTTAAATTTTTTTCTAATAGTGTCCTGTTTTACACAAAAGTTGGAATTTCAAATATTTTTATGCAATTATTGCATTGAAATATTATTATTGGCTTTAGCAGAAACTGTACTCCATTCTAAATTTTTTTGAATAATGCTTTGTTATATATAAAAGTTGGGATTTCAAATATTTTTATGCAATGTTAACATTGAAATATTTTTATTGACTTTGGCAGAAACTATACATCAATCTGAATGTTTTTCGAATAGTGTCCTGTTTTACACAAAAGTTGGGATTTCATATATTTTTATGCTAAGATTGCATTGAAATATTTTTATTGACTTTAGCAGAAACTGTACGCTATTCTAAATTTTTTCTAATAGTGTACTGATTTATACAAAAGTTGGAATTTCAAATATTTTTATGCAATGATTGCATTGAAATATTTTTATTGACTTTAGCAGAAACTGTACGATATTCTAAATTTTTTCTAATAGTGTACTGTTTTATACAAAAGTTGGAATTTAAAAAATTTTTATGCAATGATAGCATTAAAATATTTTATTGACTTTAGCAGAAACTATATGCCATTCTAAATTTTTTTGAAAAGTGTTGTGTTTTTTTCAAAAGTTAAGATTTCACATATTTTTATGCAATGATTGCATTGAAATATTATTATCGACTTTAGCAGAAACTGTACTCCATTCTAAATTTTTTTGAATAATGCTCTGTTATATATAAAAATTGTGATTTCAAATATTTTTAAGTAATGTTAAGGTTCTTTACCAGACAATTAAAATTACGGTATTTTGACAGATCATTTTTCGTGGTAGCTTAAATAAAAAAAAAAGTACGACAACGTCGCACAATGTTTGTAGGCACGCGATTTTATTTACATGATTATTATTATAATATTATGCGTGTATTTTAAACGTCGACGTTGTCACCTTAAAATTTTCATCGGTTTTTTATTTTTTCTTATTAAAATATCTTTTATAAGAAAACCACAATTTATTTAAAAATCGAATAGAAGTTTCTTCAACAATTAATTTACTTGGTGCAATTTTAAAAAAAAAAATCTATTGTTCAGTTTCGGCGTTGACAGTAAATAAAAATCTCAAACCCGCGTTTTTTGACTCGGCTCCTATGCTTGCAATGTATAAGAATTCAACTTTGGAGCTTTGTATCTCCTAAACGAAAACCACAATTTTCTTAAAATTTTATTTTTATGTGTATTATTATAATATGAAGCCCCTATAAAAATTTTAGCGATTTCTATTGTCGTCTAAATTACTGGTGAACTACCTTAACATTGAAATATTTTTATTGACTTTGGCAGAATCTATACGTCAATCTGAATGTTTTTCGAATAGTGTCCTGTTTTATACAAAAGTTGGGATTTCATATATTTTTATGCAATGATTGCATTGAAATATTTGTTTAGAATAGTTTTTGAATTTATTGACCAAATATTGACTTTAGCGGAAACTGTGCGCTATTCTAAATTTTTTCTAATAGTGTACTGTTTTATACAAAAGTTGGAAATTCAAATATTGTTATGCAATTATTGCATTAATATATTTTTATTGACTTTAGCAGAAACTATATGCCATTCTAAATTTTTTTGAAAAGTGTTGTGTTTTTTTCAAAAGTTAAGATTTCACATATTTTTATGCAATGATTGCATTGAAATATTATTATCGACTTTAGCAGAAACTGTACTCCATTCTAAATTTTTTTGAATAATGCTCTGTTATATATAAAAATTGGGATTTCAAATATTTTTATGCAATGTTAACATTGAAATATTTTTATTGACTTTGGCAGAAACTATACGTCAATCTGAATGTTTTTCGAATAGTGTCCTGTTTTATACAAAAGTTGGGATTTCATATATTTTTATGCTACGATTGCATTGAAATATTTTTATTCACTTTGGCAGATACTGTACGCTATTCTAAATTTTTTCTAATAGTGTACTGTTTTATACAAAAGTTGGAATTTCAAATATTTTTATGCAATTATTGCATTGAAATATTATTATTGACTTTAGCAGAAACTGTACTCCATTCTAAATTTTTTTGAATAATGCTTTGTTATATATAAAAGTTGGGATTTCAAATATTTTTATGCAATGTTAACATTGAAATATTTTTATTGACTTTGGCAGAAACTATACATCAATCTGAATGTTTTTCGAATAGTGTCCTGTTTTATACAAAAGTTGGGATTTCATATATTTTTATGCTAAGATTGCATTGAAATATTTTTATTCACTTTGGCAGATACTGTACGCTATTCTAAATTTTTTCTAATAGTGTACTGATTTATACAAAAGTTGGAATTTCAAATATTTTTATGCAATGATTGCATTTAAATATTTTTATCGACTTTAGCAGAAACTGTACGATATTCTAAATTTTTTCTAATAGTGTACTGTTTTATACAAAAGTTGGAATTTCAAATATTTTTATGCAATTATTGCATTGAAATATTATTATTGACTTTAGCAGAAACTGTACTCCATTCTAAATTTTTTTGAATAATGCTTTGTTATATATAAAAGTTGGGATTTCAAATATTTTTATGCAATGTTAACATTGAAATATTTTTATTGACTTTGGCAGAATCTATACGTCAATCTGAATGTTTTTCGAATAGTGTCCTGTTTTATACAAAAGTTGGAATTTAAAAAATTTTTATGCAATGATAGCATTAAAATATTTTATTGACTTTAGCAGAAACTATATGCCATTCTAAATTTTTTTGAAAAGTGTTGTGTTTTTTTCAAAAGTTAAGATTTCACATATTTTTATGCAATGATTGCATTGAAATATTATTATCGACTTTAGCAGAAACTGTACTCCATTCTAAATTTTTTTGAATAATGCTCTGTTATATATAAAAATTGGGATTTCAAATATTTTTATGCAATGTTAACATTGAAATATTTTTATTGACTTTGGCAGAAACTATACGTCAATCTGAATGTTTTTCGAATAGTGTCCTGTTTTATACAAAAGTTGGGATTTCATATATTTCTATGCTACGATTGCATTGAAATATTTTTATTCACTTTGGCAGATACTGTACGCTATTCTAAATTTTTTCTAATAGTGTACTGATTTATACAAAAGTTGGAATTTCAAATATTTTTGTGCAATGATTGCATTGAAATATTTTTATTGACTTTAGCAGAAACTGTACGATATTCTAAATTTTTACTAATAGTGTACTGTTTTACACAAAAGTTGGAATTTCAAATATTTTTATGCAATTATTGCATTGAAATATTATTATTGGCTTTAGCAGAAACTGTACTCCATTCTAAATTTTTTTGAATAATGCTTTGTTATATATAAAAGTTGGGATTTCAAATATTTTTATGCAATGTTAACATTGAAATATTTTTATTGACTTTGGCAGAATCTATACGTCAATCTGAATGTTTTTCGAATAGTGTCCTGTTTTATACAAAAGTTGGAATTTAAAAAATTTTTATGCAATGATAGCATTAAAATATTTTATTGACTTTAGCAGAAACTATATGCCATTCTAAATTTTTTTGAAAAGTGTTGTGTTTTTTTCAAAAGTTAAGATTTCACATATTTTTATGCAATGATTGCATTGAAATATTATTATCGACTTTAGCAGAAACTGTACTCCATTCTAAATTTTTTTGAATAATGCTCTGTTATATATAAAAATTGGGATTTCAAATATTTTTATGCAATGTTAACATTGAAATATTTTTATTGACTTTGGCAGAAACTATACGTCAATCTGAATGTTTTTCGAATAGTGTCCTGTTTTATACAAAAGTTGGGATTTCATATATTTCTATGCTACGATTGCATTGAAATATTTTTATTCACTTTGGCAGATACTGTACGCTATTCTAAATTTTTTCTAATAGTGTACTGATTTATACAAAAGTTGGAATTTCAAATATTTTTGTGCAATGATTGCATTGAAATATTTTTATTGACTTTAGCAGAAACTGTACGATATTCTAAATTTTTACTAATAGTGTACTGTTTTACACAAAAGTTGGAATTTCAAATATTTTTATGCAATTATTGCATTGAAATATTATTATTGGCTTTAGCAGAAACTGTACTCCATTCTAAATTTTTTTGAATAATGCTTTGTTATATATAAAAGTTGGGATTTCAAATATTTTTATGCAATGTTAACATTGAAATATTTTTATTCACTTTGGCAGATACTATACGTCAAACTGAATGTTTTCCGAATAGTGTCCTGTTTTATACAAAAGTTGGAATTTCAAATATTTTTATGCAATTATTGCATTGAAATATTATTATTGGCTTTAGCAGAAACTGTACTCCATTCTAAATTTTTTTGAATAATGCTTTGTTATATATAAAAGTTGGGATTTCAAATATTTTTATGCAATGTTAACATTGAAATATTTTTATTGACTTTGGCAGAAACTATACATCAATCTGAATGTTTTTCGAATAGTGTCCTGTTTTACACAAAAGTTGGGATTTCATATATTTTTATGCTAAGATTGCATTGAAATATTTTTATTCACTTTGGCAGATACTGTACGCTATTCTAAATTTTTTCTAATAGTGTACTGATTTATACAAAAGTTGGAATTTCAAATATTTTTATGCAATGATTGCATTGAAATATTTTTATTGACTTTAGCAGAAACTGTACGATATTCTAAATTTTTTCTAATAGTGTACTGTTTTATACAAAAGTTGGAATTTCAAATATTTTTATGCAATTATTGCATTGAAATATTATTATTGACTTTAGCAGAAACTGTACTCCATTCTAAATTTTTTTGAATAATGCTTTGTTATATATAAAAGTTGGGATTTCAAATATTTTTATGCAATGTTAACATTGAAATATTTATATTGACTTTGGCAGAAACTATACGCCATTCTAAATTTTTTTGAATATTGTTGTGTTTTAGACAAAAGTTAAGATTTCAAATATTTTTATGCAATGTTAACATTGAAAAATTTTTATTGACTTTGGCAGAAACTATACGTCAATCTGAATGTTTTTCGAATAGTGTCCTGTTTTATACAAAAGTTGGTATTTCAAATATTTTTATGCAATGATTGCATTGAAATATTTTTATTGACTTTAGCAGAAACTGTACGCTATTCTAAATTTTTTCTAATATTATACTGTTTTATACAAAAGTTGGAATTTCAAAAGTTTTTATGCAATGATAGCATTGAAATTTTTTTATTGACTTTAGCAGAAACTATACATCATTTAAAATTTTTTTCTAATAGTGTCCTGTTTTATATGATAATTGTATTTTTAAATATTTTTATGCAATGATTATGAAAATTAATATTTATGAAAATTAATATTATTATTAAATGGAATTTTAAATATTTGTCTGCAATAATTGCTTTAAAATGTGTTTTTAATTTCAAAAATTTTTATGCAATGATTGCATTGAAATTTTTTTTGTATTTGTGTTGTTTTATAAGAAAATTGTATTTTTTTATTGACTTTATCAGAAACTATATGCCATTATAAATTTTTTTCTAACAGTCTCCTGTTTTATAGAAAAGTTGGAATTTCAAATATTTGTATGCAATAATTGCATTGAGAAAATTTTTATGCAATGATTGCATTAAAATGTGTTTTATAATTTCAAAAATTTTTATGCAATGATTGCATTAAAATTTTTTTGTATTTGTTTTGTTTTATAAGAAAATTGTATTTTTTTATTGACTTTACCAGAAACTATACGCCATTATAAATTTTTTTCTAACAGTCTCCTGTTTTATAGAAAAGTTGGAATTTCAAATATTTTTATACAATGATTGCATTTAATTATTTTTTTAATTAGATATATTTTTATGCAATGGTAGAAATTAAATTTTTTTTAAAGAAATAAAATATAAAATACTTAAAATAATATAAAAAATGGATATCAGCTGTCCTAAATATAAAAAAATAAAAAATTCAAAAAATTAGACTCTAATTCGTTAAAATATTTTTAAAATTAAAATATTTTTTAAAATTAAAATATTTTTTAAATTTCATTCCAATGATTGCATTAAAATATTTTTGTCATTTCAAAAATTTATATGCAATTATTGTATCGAAATACTTTTTTAATTTGGTCATTAGAAATTTTTTTCTAACTGTTTCTTGTTTAATAAAAAAATTGGAATTTCAAATATTTGTTTGCAATAATTGCATTTTTTAGAAATGATTGCATTGAAAAATTTTTTAATTTTCAAAAATTTTTTAGCAATGATTGCATTGAAATATTTTTTCAATTTCAACAATTTTTTACCAATGATTGCATTGAAATATTTTTTTAATTTTAAAAATTTTTATGCAATGATTGCATTGAAATATTTTTTATATTTCAAAAATTTTTTAGCAATGTTTGCATTGAAGTATTATTTTAATTTCAAAAAAATTTTTCAGCAATGATTGCATTGAAATATCTTTTAATTTTTAAAAATTTTTATGTAATGATTGCATTGAAAAATTTTTTAATTTTCAAAAATTTTTTAGCAATGATTGCATTGAAATATTTTTTATATTTCAAAAATTTTTTAGCAATGATTGCATTGAAATATTTTTTATATTTCAAAAATTTTTTAGCAATGATTGCATTGAAATATTTTTTATATTTCAAAAATTTTTTAACAATGATTGCATTGAAATATCTTTTAATTTTCAAAAATTTTTTAGCAATGATTGCATATAAAATTTGTTTAAAATTTTTTCAAAAATTTTTATGCAATGATTGCACTGAAATATTTTTTCAATTTCAAGAATTTTTTAGCAATGACTCCATTGAAATATTTTTTTAATTTCAAAAATTTTTTAGCAATGATTGCACTGAAATATTTTTTCAATATCAAGAATTTTTTAGCAATGACTGCATTTAAATATTTTTTTAATTTTAAAAATTTTTATGCAATGATTGCATTGAAAAATTTTTTAATTTTCAAAAATTTTTTAGCAATGATTGCATTGAAAAATTTTTTTAATTTCATTAAAAATTTTAATTTTATTTCATTCCATTATAATTTTTTTTCTAACTGTCTCTTGTTTAATAGAAAAGTTGGAATTTCAAATATTTTTATACAATGATTGCATTTAAATATTTTTTTCATTTTATATATTTTTATGAAATGTTTATGATAGCATTTAGGTTTTTTTTAAGAAAATAAAATATAAAATATATAAAATCATATAAAAAATGGATATCAGCTGTTCTAAATATAAAAAAATAAAAAATTTCAAAAAAGTAGACTCTAAGTCGTTTTTTTAATATTTCTCTTTAACGAATGGATGAAATTAAAAAAAAAAAAAAGTGCCATTAGAAAATTGTTTAATAAATACAAAGAAACTTGGTTTTTACATTTTGATACAATCCATTCCGAGATCTGAAGTGATGAAAATGTCCACTTTTTGATTTTTTTAATTTTGAAGTTCTTAGCTTCAAACAGTTGTAACTCTGAACCGTGAGCTCAAATTAAAAAAAAAAAAACGTCAAATCGATAGCATTTTTTCCTAGGAATAATTTGCACTAAACCTCGTTTCAAAAAACCTCTTAGATCCTGAGAAAAATCAGTTTTAGTGAAAAAAAATGAAATTATTTTGCGTTTTCGACTACTAACTTCTGATATTGATTTCTCGAAATCATTTAAATATTTTTTAAAAATTAAAAAAAGGTCTGGAGATATTTCTTTAAAGATTACTTTAAAACCACTTTCATGTATTTTCGTCCGTACAATTCTCCATAAATGCGTGTCCAATAAAATCAAAAATAGTCAATTTTTTAAATTATTTCATTTTAATATATATAGGAAGTTTCTAAATCAAGTCCTTTAATTTGAATTATTTTATGTTTCTAAATTAAAATCATTTTAAGTCCCGAAACTGAAATTATCTTAAGTCTCCAAATCAAAGTTTAGAAAGTCTTAACTATTGGAGCTACTGAGTTACTCCCCCCTTATAAACATGTTCCATGTTAATATTCAAGCAATATTCAAGCCTAATTTTTTCTTGAATTTTTTGGATAATCAGTTTTTTCACGATTCTGTAAATTTTTACTAAGTTGTACAACAAAATAAAAATCTGACTTTGGATCAACAACCGCGTAAATTTTAATTTTTTCAAAAAAATATTTGTTAATTTCTTTTTTATAAGTTAAACAGACTAAAGAATCCCTATAAGTATCAGAATGTTTCTTATTTATTTATTGGAATATAATTTTTTTTTTAAAGACGACAAAATTATTTTTTCTGGACAATGACCAGAAAAAACGTATTTCCCGGCCACTGCGAAGACGTGTTTTCTCGCCACTGCCGCAGAAAAATCGTATACGACCCTTGGTCATAAAAAAAAAATGGCTGAAATCGCACATAATAATTTACGAGGCGAAGCCGAGGGTGGTAAACTGCGATTTGGGGCTTTATTTTTCCGGCCATGGGTCGTAATATACTAATATTTACTATTATTATTATTATTATAATCATAATCATCAAGTATTTCTCTTATGCACTTAAAAAAATATTTAAAAATTTAAAAACATAATTTACACAACAAAGATTTGAGGTTTGAAATATATGCAAAAAAATGATATATTAACCAATAATTTAAATTTTAAATTAATCTATGCGCTTTCTGTTAATTTTTTAAATGAATTAAATAAATAATTTTTAATTATCAATAACCATTTATAAGTTAAATAATTAGCTACTGGTTTATTATATAACTTGTAAGATACTTAAAATAAAATAACCTAACTTTTTGAGTTGTGTTAATGTTATTGTTTTTAAAGTTTGCATGTTTGTTATGTATGTATTGTTTACATTATTGCGAGAACCAATCAGAATGACTCTTTTAGCGATAACAATGTACATAGTTACCGTATCGATGACTAACTCATTTTTAGGATAGGATCCGCTAAAATATTTTTGCAAGGATTAATATTATTTTAAACAGAAAATATCTAAACTCGGAATTCCTCAAGCAAACAAACCCTCTGAAATGCAGTATTTTTGTAAATAAAATATATATTTTAAAAATTCTTAACAATGGTCTAAGATATAATAATGCATATTCTGCTTTACATTATTTGTATAGAACCCCTATTTATAGTAACTCAATTAACAATCGTGAATTAGTTAATAATTGTATATTGAAGTTTCTGGGTAAGTAACTTGGTACGTCCTATGGGATATTTAGATTTTAATCATTCTATTGACATCAATAAACTCAATTTCACTAAATATTGGTTTAGTTATTAATAACATAAGTATTTATATAATTATATTTATTTTACAAAGTTTTGTTTATATTTTACGGCGATAAAAAACTTTTTCCAATTTTTATAAAAATAAATTGTTCTTTTCTTTTTTTCTATTCAGAATTCGGCCATTATTTACTCGATTGTCGAACTTGAATTTTAGTTTTCATCACCAAATCACACTGTTTTTATAAATCTACTAAAAATGTGGATAATATGGAAATATTTTAATCAACCACAATTTAACAGATGAATGTACCACTCTTCTAGGATGTTATTTATTTTGGTGGAAAAGAAATAAATATGAAAAATCCTTAAAAACAATTTTTTTAATTTTGGATAAAAAAAATTAAATATCACTCTGATTTAAAACAAAAATTTATGAAAAATTTATTATATGGAGAAAAAAAATTAAAAATAGTATCCATTACCCGCTCTCCTATAATAATTTATTTCACTATTAATAATGTTTATTTATCATTTTATCTCTATAATAAAGTCTAAAATTGAAAATAAAAAATGTTACTAAAATCAACTGGAATTTAGTTCTTTTATAAGTAAATAGATCATTATTTTTTTTTATTTAACTTTTAAGAAAAGTTACAAATTTCAATTTTCAGCAGATGGTACCATTTTACTATTTTAGTTTTTTTTTACAAAAAAACAAGAAAAAAGCTTTCTCGTACTTTGAAAACAAACATATCTTGCACGTACTTGTATTTGTAAATGTACGTAAGAAAATGTATTTTATACGTAGAAATTTATACAATGTACTCATAGTTTACAGGGCGAAATCCCAGAGGCATCTAAACTGTACTTCTACATGCCTAAAGTTCTTATTTATATATATGTTCAAGTCTTGGTAATTTCACTGGAGCCAATCTTCTTTTACAAATTTTTTTTCCATTGGCTAAGCGTAGGATCTTAGATTTGCATTTTTACATAAATTTTATACGAATTTTCAGAAAATGGCACATTCTATCATAATTTTGCATGGCTGAAGAATTGGTATTTCGCATTATTTGATTTTTAGAGCTCCGAAAAAGCTCAAATATCATAAAATTAACGTATTTTTTTTATACATATAATTGGGAAAAAAAATTATTATTAATAAGACTCTACAAAAAGAATTTTTTTGCCCTCCCGGGCGTAAAACTCGAGCGTAAAGAATTTTCTGCACTCGTTCTACGCCTAGGTAGGCAAAAAATATTGTAAGCACCATGGACGAAATACTTTAGACACTTGTGCTAGTGCTCACACTAATGCCAAAACTTTTACGCCCTTGATACTTAATATACTATTTTGGTTTTTGCCACATTTGTATACAAAACTGAAACCTTATTTTAATTAGTAAAATTAGTAAAATTTACTAATTTATTTATGAAATTCACAGATTTTTGTTAATTTTATTAAATGAATTAACCAATTTCATTAAGTTACTAGATTCTTTTTTATGTGAAAGTGAATTCTGTTTGAAAAGGTTAAACTTTAGCCAATTTAGAAAAAATGAAATATTTTAAAAAAATAGTAACAATATTAATAATAAAGAATTGAACAAATTTAGAAAATTAAAATGGTAAATTAATAATAATTTTTCTGCAGTTTATTTTGTATCATTAAATATATAGTTTTGTAACTATTCTTGGGCTCAATTAATGAAAATTATTAAGAAAAAAAACTAAATTTTTTATTAATAACTGAATTGAATTAATACGAAATACCCCATGTGTATATACCCTTATATATTTAGGGCAAAGGGCGGATACGATTTACTTCTAACATGTGCAGATGCAAGCAAAACTTCACGAAACGTTATAAAACTTATAACTTCGAAATTTGAGCTTTTTAGTTATAAAAGTACATACTAAAATTAATCTATTATTATTCAACGTTTTAGATTTATAACGTTGAATAAATTATTAATGAGTATCCGTGAAAATAAGTTCAATAAATTATGTAATTTAATTTATGTTTTTTAAGCATATCATTAATTAATTAAATTTAATATTCGCCGTTTATATTTATTACATTCGTTTATAAACAGGAAAATTTACATAATAGTTTTTGAGAACACTTTTCGTTTTTAATTTCAGAGCTAAATTGCGGAAAAAAGTAAAAATATTTCAAACAAGAACTCCAAAATAAATTATTCAATTTAATGCTTTATCAAACGATGCTATCAAAATAAAAATATTTTTAGTAAACTTAATTTTCGTTAGCCGGTAAAAATTTATTCGATTTAAAAAAAATTTCTTTTTTCGTTAACAACTTAGTAAGTTCAGTATTTAGTAATTAAAATTTAGATACCTAGTTCAAAGAGAATTTTTAAAAAATCTTAATTTGTCGATGAATTGATTATTTTTATAAAAAATAGATTTTTTTTTAATTTAGACTTTTCTGGCTTTTTCAATTGTATAAAAAAATATCGAAAAATTAATTTTAAAAATAAATTTTGCACAAATGAAAACAAGTTTTAAATTATATATCTACCGATCTAATATTAATTTGAAATACAGGTATACATAATAAAAAAATCACTCAAAAATTAAATTGAAACTTATTAAAAGATAATTTTAATTATTTTTTTTAATTAGATATATATTTATAACATGGAAAACTTTGTATAAATGTGTAGAATTTAAACTAAAAAACAAATATTATTCATGCGTTAAATAAATTAGAATATTTTTTATTTTTCCATGAAACAGTGGTTAGCATACTCCAATTCTATTGACCTCTGATTTAAAAAAAAAAAAATGTATATAATTAATTTGATTTTTTTTAATATTGAAAATCAATATTCAATATTATGATTAATTATATTTATTTTATAACTGAGTCTTTCTGAGATAAAACAGCAATGGTTGCCAGGTCGGGTCGTTGTATTAGCCCCAAATTTTTTCATGATTTTATAACATAAAGATAGGAAACTTCTGAAATTTTTGGCCCTCTAGATCCAAAACAGTCTGAGTTATGGCCAATCAAACTCATTGAGCGGCTCTCAACCAGCGTTGGGTTATTTTGGAAAAATGCTTATAAATCAGAAACATAAGCTTGAAAAAAAAATTCTGGAACTGTTAAATAGGAAAATTCCATATTAAACTAATTTTTCGGAATTTTCCGGAGTTTTTCCGAAAAACTAATGACAGAAATCGGTTATCCAGGGATTTTCCTATAAAACCACAGTTTCAGAATTTTTTTCTCAAGCTTATGTTTATGATTTTTAAGCATTTTCCCGAAAAAAAACCAACGCTGGTTGAGAACTGCCCAATGAGTTTGATTGGCAATAACTCGGGCTCTTTAGGACCTAGAAGGCTAAAAATTTCTGAAATTTCCTTATCTTTATGTTATAAAAAAAATTAGGAGCGTATCCGATGACCTGACCTAGCAACCATTGCTGTTTTAGCTCAGAAAGACTCAACTATTTTTTTTAATTCTATGTTGCCTTAAATGCAAGTAAAATAGATTCTTCAAGAACGTATGCCAAAATAGAGTTATATTGGAACTTAAAGGTAAAATTTTTTGGCCGTTTTAAACTAATGCACATTTGAATATCTTTTAATTTATTAAATTCATAAGTCTAATTTGATTTAAAAAACTCATAAAATTATTAAATTTAAGCTTCGAGTTAAAATCTCGATGTATGCCAGTAGCTTTCTATCGTATTTCATGAAGCAAATACTGAAGCTTGAGTTTTGATTTACAAGAAAATTCAAAATTTTCAA
Source organism: Anagrus nilaparvatae (assembly GCA_022575985.1). Lineage (NCBI taxonomy): Eukaryota > Metazoa > Arthropoda > Insecta > Hymenoptera > Mymaridae > Anagrus > Anagrus nilaparvatae. Next base: position 12,162,017 of record JAKSXM010000002.1, on the reverse strand, counting down.
ACTTTTTGATTAGAAGCAAATTACACCGTTTTAAACAGGAATTTGTTAAAAACTTTAATATTTGCACTTTAATATAGCTTACAAGGTAAGAAGACTACCTTTAGAACGTTGTTTATTTGAATGGGCCTCATTGGCTCAGAAACACAGAGCTCAGTATTATTGAATAAGATTTCTCAAGGAATCTTTCACATGATTCTGCAAATGTTTAAACTTTTTTTTGAATACAGCAACTTTTAAGAATTTACTATAAATTTATTTTTCGAGTTATTCCATATAAGATGTCATAGGGTTGCCAGAATGATTCTCCAACCTTTGACACACTTTTTTTATAGAAATATAATATACCTCAATTTTTTAACTCGTTAGGTGCAAATATGTCAAAATTAGACTCAAAATACTTTTTCTAGATATTTTTGATTAATTTATGCAATTTTTTATCCGATAATTTAAGAAAACTAGTTATAAAAGTATTAAAATAGTTTCTGGACTAGAAATTCTTTTTTTAAATATAAAATAAAATGTATATATAAATAAATATATATCAGATTTTGATTTCATGTAATAAATTCTTATGAATAAGTATTAAAATTTCTTGTTTTCCAACAATATCTTTCTTATAATTATACCATCTACTTAGAGATGTCTTTGATTTCTTAAATACTCTTGTTAATTCTACTTTATTTTTTTAAAATTGTAATTCAAGAATCACTTAAATTGTATTCCCTGCTCTGAAAATTAAAAAAAGTTTCAATTTAAAATTTAACCTAAGATTTTATTAGATATAGATAGTTATAGTGTTTTTTTACAAGTATAAAAAGAAATATGAATTAAAAAAAAAGGAAAATTTCAAAATAATAATATTTTATTAAATTACATACATTAGGGTTGTTCACAAAAAAAAGTGCGCCGAAAATGTTCTTCCTGAAGTATGTTGAAGTTTAGGTAACAAAATGATCCCATACCAATTTTCAGCTCATTTGAAAATGATATGGGGGTCGCACAAACCCAGGGTAGCTCTCAGTGGTTGGCTGATATCGACAATTAGTGGGAACGACAAAATTTTTTTTTCAAATACGTTTTCTATACAATTACTAAGTAATTGCCGTAAGTCACAATTTTTCATCACCGATTCTCTCATCGCTATAGTTAGTAAATAAAATTTTTTGCCAAAAATGACCAATTTTAAAATTGCTGCTAAAATTGTGATTTTTGAAGAAAATATGTCTTATAGGTCTCCAACATTTTGTAAAATATGATTTTTTTTTAAAAAAACCTTAAATTGAGACTCATTTTTTAAATCATCATATCTGCTAAACAAATAATTGAAAAGTAATGAGTAAAAATTTTTTCAAAACTTACAGCTTAATCAAAATTTTCGAGACTTTTAAGACTCATTTTCACCAAAAACTACAACTTTAACAGCAATTTTAAAATTGGTCATTTTTTGCAAAAAATGGACATTTGATTTACTAACAATAGCGATGAGAGAATTGGTGATGAAAAATTGCGGTTTACGGCGTTTGAAAGGTAAAGCTTATACGAAAAAAATGAGACCAAACGGTAGTATTTTGGTAGAATTGCAATATGACAGCGTTATTTGGAAAATTGTCTAAAAACCCTATCTTATAACATTGTTATAGAATTGAGTCCTGCGTTTCTCTGCCAAGAAGGCGCGTTGGAACAAACAGAAGGAGTTTTTGGTATTTTTTCAACATATTTAAGTTATCAATTGTAATTAATAATCCAGATGTTTCGAATATATACGATTTTCGCTATAAAAACAAAAAAATTTTGTTAAAAAAGGGGTGTTTTCGGTGTTTAAGGGAGATTAAGGTATTTTCGGACTCTGAGGACCTCATTTTCGAGTTTAGCGACACCGAAAACATATGAGGAAGTATAGAAAACGTATTTTGAAAAAAATTTTTGTCGTTCCCACTAATTGTCGGTATTAGCCAACCACTTGAGAGCTACCCTGGGTTTGTGCGACCCCTAAATTGTTCTCAAATGAGCTGAAAATTGGTATGGGATCATTTTGTCACCTAAACTTCAATATACTTCAGGAAGAACATTTTTGGCGCACTTTTTTTTTTGTGAACAACCCTAACATACATATACCTGATATATTAATTATAAATAATAAAATAAATCAGTAAAATATTTTAATTAATATAAAATGAAAAAAAATTTATACGTTAATTGAATTCTGTCTTTCAACAAATTAAGAAGTATCTACTTGACCTATTATATTAATACACATATACATTTATTGGCTAGTTATTTACCTGTGTATGAAGTTGTTTTTTATTTTTATTTTATTTTTTTAATTATTTATTGAGAATCATTCAATTACTTATTATACTTTAAAAATAAATCAAAATCAAATTGGTCTCATTTACACCATCACTAAATTAAGGATAATTGGGAAAATGTTTTGATAAGTTTTCTATCAGTCAAATGAGTCATTCCGTAAACGAAATCATATAGTTGCCAGATCAAATTTCCCCCCGATTCGGCTCATTTTGGGCATACTTATATATTCACATGAAATATGAACTGTCTCAAAATTTTAGCTTTCTAGGTGCAACTGTGTTCAATCGAGACCTAAAATATGTTTTTTCGGAAATTTTTCTATTTTTAATGAAATCTTTTAGTATATATAAATTAAAAAAAGCAGTTGCAAGAGTTTTAAAAAATTTATTTTCTGGCTGACCAAACTAGTTTAGTGATGGTTAAAAACACGGTTAAAAAGAATTATTCAAATTATAAGGAAATCAAATAAAAAAACAAAATTTTCAAATTAAAACTCCTAATTTAACATACTTTTAATAAAAATTTATTTTGTTTAAATAAAATTTTAAATTCAGACTTTTAATTTTTAAATTTCGGCATTCTTACATTAACTCTTTAAAAAACACATCAATTGATATCCCTTAGTAAAATTTCCCACGGAATCTGAACTTTTGGTTGAATTTTCATTTCGTCACATTACTTGGCGGGAAATTTAAAATTTATGAAAAGTCATTTTTTATTAAGCCACGATAATCATATAATGCGTATTTAGACAAGATTTTTTTCTAACATATGACACAGCTAAAAAACTTATAACCAGTTTGTGTAGACACAACCTAAATGTATGAAAAATATTTACTCTCTAACGCATACTTCACTCAGACTAATAATGAATTAATAATTTTTTTTTTTTTTTAATTACAAAGTTAATATAGTTTAATAAAATATCACAACGTAAAAGTTGTAATTCAATTTTTACAGTTATGTAAATTTTTCAAGATTTTTCCATAAATAAATTCACACTTTTTACAATTACAATTTCTTTGAAAATAAAAATAAATTTTTGTTTGTTTAATGCAAAAAGTAGTTTTTATTAAATGCAATGTGATAAAAATCAAGCAAAATTTTAATTGCTAAAATATAAACTTTATGGTAACTATATGCAGCAATTAATTTTTCTTAGAAAAAACGACATCGCTTTTATACATACTTGTATTACTTTTTTCTTATAAAAAAAAAAGTTATGAAAATGAATATCCGAGGTAGATATTGGTTTTCTGTACGACAAATATAGCGAGGGGGATAGGCTAAAACTAAGCAGTAATTTTACATCTTATCGACAACAAAATAAGATCAAGATGAGTAAGTGATAATTACCTACATAACCTTTTTTATTTCGGAATAATATTCGGATTTGTGCAGCTCGGACGGGTCCCCATTCTTATAACACGTAAATACTTTACTCTAAAAATTTTAAGTGCAGTATTTACGTGTTATAAGAGTGGGAACCGGTTGTAGCTTTACACGACCTGGGTATAAATAATTATTTTATATATGAATTTTGTCATTAATGAATTAAAAAAAAAATCAATAAGGAAACTAGAAAAAAATATGTAGACTGAAGAAAAAAATAAAAGAAAAAATATAATATTTTTTAAAAGAAAGGATAGCAATTACACTTAAGAGTAAAATCAAGTTATTAGAGGGTTGATTGTTTTTCTCGAATTAGTCGAAATTCAAACTAAAGAATTTTATTTATTTTTTTGCCTTTTCTTTTTTTTTCTTTTATTACTTCATTAATCCATTCTTTTAATTTAAGTTTTTCATATATAGCTATACTTGATCTATATATTTTATATAGTTATACATAATGAATAAAGAGCTTGTTTACAGGATGTTCTTTGCCAATTTTTCTTACTTTGAAAATAAATTTTTTCAATAACATCAATTACTAAGTACTAGAATTAATTTTAATAAATGTTTTGTAAGTTTATAAAAAATTTCAAAAAAATTTAGGTACAAAGTTCATTATTCAACCAAGTTTCAAATAAATTTGCAAAATTTATACGCTGGTGCGTCATGTTAATTATTAAATTTTAAATTTTAATCAACTAGAGCAAGTTTCAAAAAAGACAATTTTGTAAATTTTTTAACCCAATAGCGCCTAATCGACATTCTTGGGCAAATGAATTTTGATCTAGAAAATTAAAAAATGTATATTTTGGCCTGAACCCAGTATAGCTTCTTTGTATCGCCCTTTCCATTTCTAAAGTCGTTAGTTTTTACCTGCAACCCCTAAAAAATGCTATATAACTTCTAAATGTAGGGTTAATTTTGAAATATTCATTTGTCCAAGATTGGTCTATTAGGCGTTAATGGGTTAAGATGATGGTAAATATTCGTTGAATCAAATATACAATAATATATCGCTAGTCTCATTTTTTTTTGTATTGAGTCTTTCGTGTTTTTTTATAAACAAATAATGAATAGTAGATGGTACACTGTTAGATTGTTCAGCTTGAATTTTTCTTGAAACGCTTGAAAAATCAAGGAAAATTCAAGCAGAACTTTTTATATTAGTTTCAATCTAACTTGCTTGAAATTTCAAACATATATTTTCAAGCAATTCAAACAAAGCAATCTAACAGTGTATATAAAAGCAAAAAGTTATTATAAATAATGCATATGCGCAAAAGTGCATACTTATAATAAAAATTATTTATTATTTAATAAAATTTTCTTCAATATTTATAAAATCAAATTTTTATAATCTAATAAAGTTTTAAGTATTTTTATTTTATAATTAAATACATTTAAACTTTTCTTATAAATTGTTACCATTATTATATAAGTTATGTAATCTAAAGATTGACTAAAGAACAATATCATAAGAAAGATTATGCAATTTTAGAAAATGAGGTCGTATTATGCATCTGGGAACCATATGTATATTATAAGTTACAATAAATTACAATGGATGACCTAATTAAAATTTTAAAGCTTAATTTTTATTATGATTATACATGCGCAAAGTAACAAATAATAACAATAATAGTACTAAAAAATTCATGATAAGTAAACACATAAACTTTCAAATCGTGTTAATAGTTTTTATTTTAAACTTATATTGGCAAAAATTTTCACGGATAAAAATTTTTGATTGAATTTTTAAATAATTGGTTAAAAGTTTAATTTTAGTTCAATATTAAACCGATTTCATGGTTTTTAGTTGGCCATAAGACTTTGAAGTACATAATACGTATCGCAGATCTTATAGCCTGCGGTGTGTTAATAATTGATGCAAGATTTTATTCACCACCCTCCCCTAAAAGTGTTAGCCATATGTAAAATGTTAGTAAAACGAAAAACAAGTAGCATAAACAGCGTACTGTATATGTAACTGATAATGAATATAAAGTATATTACATTTACACCTATATATAACTGAATCAACCCAAGTAGTATAATTCGTGTTTAGTCAGACAATAATGTAGCATTTACTTTTCCACATAAAAATTATACTTAAAGCAAAAAAGTAAATTTTATTTGGCTAGTATGCTTTTAATTTAAAGAAATGAGGGCAGCAACCTCTGTTTTTTATTCCGAAAAGATATTTATGTGCTTAAAATACTGGCGGTTGATTTGACAGTTGACTGCTACATTGAAAGTCGACCCAATCAAAGGAAAGACAAAAATCTAGAAAATGTATACTTTTCAATAATATTTTTCAAGTACGTAATGATTCCAAGTCTCTATACCATTAAAAAAGAAAGCACCAGTTTTATATACCTGTGAAATTGTATATACTATTTCCAAATTCTTTTTCTCCCAAAAAGTAAGAAAATTAGAATGAACATAACTGTTTCTTCTGGTTAATCGACAAGTTTGATTTAAATGCTAATTTTTTCCTGTTAATTAAAATTATCTAGATTTATAGTGAAGTAATAAACCATAATCAATTTTTTATTTAGAAAAAATTCCGGCTACTAAATCACAATTCTAATAAGCATAAATGCCTTACATTATCTTTTTTATTTCTTTAAATAAATTTTAATTAAAATAATTTATAATACTTACTATGCACACTATTTACATTTATATGTTTGTGTACTTGTATATGAAAGTACATAATTCCATAATGATGGAATTTAAATTAACGCAAAAACGTTACACGACATCTGTCGTCTTCTTGTATTAAATGTCACTCTAAAATAAATCTCTCACAAATATACGTCTCAAAATGTATATAATAAATACATATATAATATTTAATATATTTAATATACGTAGTATGTATATATTTATATATGCAATTTTATGTTTTTCTAATTATATATAAACTGACGTACCATAGCAAAGAAAGATATTAGTTGCTGGATTTTAAAATTATATTAGATATTTAAAAAAAAAACTATTTTTAGAGATCTAAAATAAATCTTATGTTTTTGCTAAAATTATGCAGCTGAAATAATTATTAAATTAAATGAATCATTAATGAGTTAAAATTTAAAATAAAAAAATATTTTTTCAATTATTAGATTTAAACGACCTTGCTTGAAAAATCGTATAAGGAAATATCAAAACGTTTTTAATTTTTTTTCCTTGTAATTTATCTGGCAAGGTCGTTTAAATATATAATTTAATTTTCAAGATAAATGGATGTTCCAATTAATTTTTAAAAATATTTTTCATAAAAAACACTGCCAATAATTAGAACAAATGTTCCTTATAATATACACTGACATTTTTTTTCGGATTACCATCAGTGAAGATTGTTTATAACTAGTGGATTTATTTGTGACTAATGAATTTATATATTTTTTTTTGTATTCATAGTTCAATCAATACGGTGGGGGGAGGTCAAGTTTCTAGCCACCACCAGATTTGCTCTACTATAGTATTTTGGGTCCCTAATCATAAATTTCGGAGTCTTTTTTTTTTACGAAAAATGTGTGAAAAAAAACAAAAAACACCCCTAAATTTGCAAAAACTACTCCAAAAGAAGGAGTATTTTGATGTGTTCACAGTTTGAGTGTTCAGTTTTTTAGGTAATTGATCACGAATTTCGGGGTCCTACCTACTAAACATTGGCACTTCAACTTAAAATTAGCAAAAACTATCTATTTTTAGTTCTAACTTTTATTAAACAGAACCCTGAAATTCGTAATCAGAGACCCTAAAAACTCAACAGAACCGAATCTGGACAGGGGTTGTTCAAAAAAAAAAAAACGTAATGCTTAAAATTCTATTTTTGGGGTATCCGATTACCCCATATGCTCATCCATGTAACACCATGTCGCATTTTTGTCAACCCCTTACTCACCCTTAAATAAAACCCACCCTAAAATTTCCTTGACTTCTTTTATAAATTTTCCCCGACTTTCCAGACCTAAAGTTAAAAAATATCTTAATTTATATTTTCCCAAATGGAATTTAATAGACAATTGAATTTTCGTCAAGAAAACTTTTAAAAAATGAAAATTAATTTCAGACAAGAATATTTTCCCATGTAAAAACAGTTGTTCATTCAGTTTCTGGGGTCAGATTTTGGAAATTTTTGATCAGTAATAAAATAGAGTCTCTCAAATTTGACTTATTTAGAAAATCAAAAAGTAATCCCATAAGGATTGCACACAAAAATGGCAGCAGATTTCAAAGAATATTAATTTAAAGGCTTTTTTACACTTAATTTTACTTTTTTAAATTTGCCTGCATTTTGTTCGCCATCTTGCCGAAGTCCAGAAATCTTTAAAATATGTTACTAATTTCTGAGAATTCTCTTAAATTATAATATTCTTTAAAACAAAATGGTCATTTAAAATTATAAAGTAGTCAAATTTAGGAGGCCATATTTTACTTTCAATCCGAAATTTTCGAATTCTGACCTTAACGACTAAAACAACCCTTTTTACATAGAAAACATTTTCGTCTAAAATAAAATTTTTATTTTATCCTAAAATGGACTACTAAGGGGAGTTCACTACATTAGATCTATGGGCAGTAGCGGATCCAGAAAAGTTTTGAAATGGGGAGGATGCGATTGAGACAAATTTTTTTTATGCACAAAAAAACGTATTCTTTTTTTAAGTTGCCCTGGGCTTAATTTTAATATTAAGGGCTAATAAACGGGAGAATAATGGAAACTTTTAAATCCCTCTTTTAGAGTAAGATATTTTTTACCTTTATTTTTATCCGTCTTGGGAGTGACTTCGTTCTTAAATATTCTACACTACGCGTTTCAAAATTAAAAATTCCATCATCAGGAGTATTTATAACGATCAAAACTTCCAAAAACTAATTATTTACTAAATTTTCTTGTTCTTTTTCTTTGAGTTTTTCCATACTTATATTACACTTTTTATCATAATTATTTTTCATATATGCTTCTATTTTATTTATTTTACTTTAATTTTTACAAAATTTTGTTTTAATATTGTTATTTACCGGACGAGATCTTGTTATATAGTGTTTAAGATTTTTTCCCTGTGTGGGTGTGCTTATTTTAAAGCTCCGTAGAATTCCGTGATTATAAATATTTCCTAAACTAATAAATAGAAATACTTTTTTTATAAAATATTTTCGGTTTTTTTATGATTACGTGGTCAATCAATTGTTTTTGTTTTTTAACCAAAAATAAAATTCATGACCAAAAAAATAGTTTTGATATTATTAATCTATTTTTCAGTAAAAATTTTATAAAAAAGTCATAATCCCGCAATTGCGCCAATTTTCAGCTTTTAAATAACCCCACGTACTAACAACTTGGATCCCTAGTTTTTTAGAATCAATAGTGCAAAATAATCGCCTTGATTCCCAATATTCTAAACTTGACCTTTCGCTCCTATCACAAAATTTTGATTTTTTACGATAAACATTTTTTAGAAATTGTGTAATGTAAACGGTATGAATGAAAAAATACTAATAAACCCTTTGCCATTATTTTTACTATTTATCTACCAAAAAATAAGTTTTATATAAAATGCTGATAAATAAATATAAAGAAGCACACCAAGAGGCACACAATTAATAATCAAAAAGAAGAAATAATAACTAGAAAATTAATTAAAATTACTTAAATTTATTCTTATTTTGGAAATTAAATATATAGGTAATACAAAAAGTTAACAAATTTACAAAAATATCATCATAAATAAATGTTTGTAAAGTTCATACTTTGTACAATGCATTATAAGGGTTTCTGATAATTCACAGTTAATAATTAAAAAATTTAATCTAATCCTTCTTTTTTTTCTTTTACCGCCTCCTAAAATTAAATTTAAATTTATTTTAAAGTTTTTAATTATTTAAAATTAACTTTAATATAATTTCTTGTTTACCTTAAATCTTTCTTCAAATAATGATAATTCTGCTATAAGATCAGTGATGGCGTGCATAAAAGCTTCATGAGGTGTATAATCTGAAGTTGTTTGAATCCTTATTATAAATTTATGTTCTAATGGATGAGGCATTTTGTAACCAGCAAATATAACTTGAGGATCTTTTAGAAGTTGGCTATAAAAAAAAAATCATAAAATTTAAAGAAAGAACTGTAAAAGGGTGGTTTCTGGAAATGAATCATTGTGCAACTTGGCAATATACTTTGTTTAACAGTATCATAAAAATTTTATTTGCTCAATACAGGGACACCTTTGACTAGTCATTTCTAATGTAAATCCATGGTAGTTATCAGAACTCCCAAAATTTGGTATAATAATTTTTTATAGTAAAATAAAAATTATAAAAATAAAATATCAGAAGTTAAGTAGTTTTTATTTTTTTTAATAAAACAAAGATTTGAATAAAACACAGTGTTTTATAGAAAAAAATTTCGGAATTTACCCTATTCTTTACTTTTAGATAATGATATTACCCATTTTTGAAGAAAAAAAATTTGAAATAGCTATTTTTTAAATTCACTTAAATAAGAACATCTTCAATTTTCTGATAATTTAAAACTTACTTTCTTATCATATTTCCTAAAGTATGATCCTCCTTGTTCACAGTAAATATCCCTGCATTTGGTACTTTTGTATCTTGCTCTTTTATAATTCTAAATAAACATTAAAAAAATAAAATTATTAAGAAAATAGAATTAATGGAAATTTTCTATTGAATATGTTTTGTTTTATCAATTCAGGACTTGACTGTAAAAAACTTTTAAATTTATTCTATTTATAAAATCCTTTTTGGATTTAGTATAGTCCAACGCTATTGAGATTTTTTGATATTCTGAAAATATATAAAAAATATTATATAGATACGTATTTTTTTTATTTTTCACAAACATTTCAAAAGTATTACTAATTTAAGTAGTAAAAATACTGGTTTTATTAAACTCTTTATTTCATCACATTGTTTAAATGAAAAATCAAAAAGCACGTATCTATAATATTATTTTACAAACTTCAAAACCTATCAAATACTCATAAAATATAATTAAAATTTTTTGGTTCCTCAATGAGGAACCATTGTCATGGGTCAAATGTTGGTTTTTGATTTTTTGGCATATAAGCGCGTTTTGAGACCTCAGGAAGCTAAAAAACCGGTTTTTAAAACAAGTCTGTATGTGTGGGTGTATGCGTGTGTGTGTGTGTGTGTGCGTGTGCGCGCGCGCGCGTGTGTATATGTAATCATAAATTTGCCCATATTTATAAGCTTTTTTAGTTGCAAACATCAAAAAATGGACACTAAAAAAAAAGCAAGCGTTCTTGGGGTTGTAGCGTCTATGTGTGGGAGTGAAAAAACCTACACATGCAAAATTTTATCTCCACATTCATACTATTATATGTGGAAAACCTTAAATACCCATTGCGAACACTTTTTACTCAAAAACGCGTTTTTTTAGTGAAATATCGATTTTTGAAAATTTGGTAAAAAACGTATAAACTTTGATCGCTAATAACTCTGTCCCAGTAGATCCGACTGAAAAATTACTAAGGACCATTTTTGTTAGGAATTTTCTCAGCAACAACTTTTTTTTGAAACTTTTTTATTTATTTCTTTTAGTTCTTGCGTAATTTGCAAAATACCGTTTGCCCCAACTTTTTTCCCCCCTGTGGGGGCCCAGTACTGGGTTGGAATGTCCGATTTCGTTTCCTCTTTCAAATTAGCCCAAAACCACAACATTCCACGACTTTTTTTTCTGGAGGATTTTTTTCCAAATTTGCCATTAGTTAGCCTTTATTCAATGACCTACTTACGTTATATATTTATTAATGATATAAAATGTGTATGTTTTTCTATACCTTTGTATTTTAATACAACAAATAAAATATTTAAATATCAAATATCGAAAAAAATCGCTTAATAAGAAAAAAATATATTTTGAAATCAGGAAGGGTTATTTTTGTTAGTTGATCGAAATCTGTATGGTGTATGGTATATGGATTGATTTAAGCATATAATTATCTTGATGATTATAGCGTTCGCAAAATAAAAATTAAAATGGGATTAACCTGGCAACTTTTACGCGTTTTCAACTCATCATACGCAACTACGCATTTTCTCAAAAATCTCACGCATTTTCGTAAATTACCCAAATAACCTAAGGAATGAGATTATAAAGGAATATAATGTTGGAAGATTGATTAAAATTTGTATTTTTCCGAGTCTCCGAGCATTAAAAATTCGCCTTGAAAATTAACGCAAATCAAGTTTTTCTTCAAAATTTTATAAAGTATATTCTTTTAATGTTTTTGATTTTTATTAATTTTTTGAATCGAAAATTGTTTTAATCTCGGTTTTAATACAAAGAATAAATTTATTATACTTGTAGGTTAGAAAAACAAAAATCGTCAATAATTTTAAATTTAAATAAAAGTTTCTTACTTTTTTTCTCCTTCATATAATAAAAATGATTCAAATGTTGGTGGGGCATTCATTGTAAAAAATTAAATTCACTTAACGTAGCAAAAATCCTAGCAAAAATATAATATCTTCCTTTTTATATCCTTTTCTGTTAAACTTTGTTTGTTTTCTTTTCGTGAAATTATTGATATGCGCGAAAGCGGTAGTACAGCATTACTGCATTGCCGACTAAAAAATGAAACACATGCGAATACGTCATCTGCTTTTATCGGTAATTGAAGAGAGAAAGAAAGGAATGTGTACATAAAAAAGAAATAGTTAAGAAAAAGAGAAATTAAAAATTTTATCATCGTCAATTGTTGTCGTCAATCTAAAACATCGTCATTCTTAAAAAGTATTTAGTATTTTAATACTAAGGAAAAGGCTGGAAAAGTCGTTGTTCAAAGGTTGTGAAGTTTTTTTTTTATTTGCATTATTTAGCCCGTATATATTATATATGTTATAAATAATTTATATGCGGAAGAGAACCAGGAAGAACTCAAACGCGTTTGCTCCATTTTTAATTTTGGAGTTATATACAAAATTACAAACTGTATAACTGTTTACCACAGTATGTTCTGTGTACATTGATTCATTGAAAAAACGAAGCTCAGACTTGTTATAAAAAAGAATTTTATTTCTTTAAAATCATCAATAATTGAAATAAATACTCGTTAAAAAAACATTAACTCACATTTTAAATAATGGAAGGTGAAGGAGCAGTTAATACTATCCCAAGCAATGCAGAAATAGTAAGAAACCAAATTTTTGAAGTTGGACCTCGCTACACAAATCTTGCTTATATGGGTGAAGGTGCATATGGTATGGTTGTGTAAGTAAAATAATTCAAATTATTATTTGTTTTCCTTGGTGAATTTATTTTTATCTCCACTAAATTACCTTGTAATTTACAAACAAATAATGAAAGATAAAATATTTTATGATTCGGTATACCAAATATACTATAGTATTACATGTAAGATTATTTTAGATGACGAATCTTTTGAATTACCAATTAAATTGAGAATGTTCTTTAAAAATTAATTTTTTTTTTTCAGATCTGCTTATGATAATGTAACAAAAACTAAAGTGGCAATTAAAAAAATTTCTCCATTTGAGCATCAAACTTATAGTCAAAGAACTTTGCGAGAAATAAAAATTTTAACTAGGTTTAAACATGAAAATGTTAGTAACTGCTTTTAATTTATATTTAAGCTTAATTATTATTAATAATTTAACACTAATTTTTAGATAATAGATATTAGAGATATTTTGAGAGCAGAATCCATAGATCAGATGAAAGATGTATATATTGTGCAATGCTTGATGGAGACAGATTTGTATAAATTGTTAAAAACTCAGGTAAATTCTGTTCTGTAACTTTAATTGTTAATAAATACGAAAACTTAATGATTTATTTATTTATTTGATTTCAGGCAATCAGTAATGATCATATTTGTTATTTCCTTTATCAAATCTTACGAGGATTAAAATATATACATTCTGCTAATGTATTGCATAGAGATCTTAAGCCTAGCAATTTGCTTTTGAACACCACATGTGACCTTAAAATATGTGACTTTGGTCTCGCTAGAGTTGCAGATCCTGATCACAATCATGCAGGTTTTCTAACAGAATATGTAGCTACTAGATGGTACAGAGCTCCTGAAATCATGTTAAATTCAAAAGTATATTTTGCAGATCTAATAAAATCATGTGAAAATTCTAAACTCATAAATCTCCATTATTTGTATTTTTTAGGGATATACAAAATCAATAGATATTTGGTCAGTTGGTTGCATTCTTGCAGAAATGATATCAAGGCGAGCAATATTTCCAGGAAAACATTATTTGGATCAACTTAATCATATCCTTAGTATTTTAGGTTCACCATCACCAGAAGATCTTGAATGCATCATTAACGAAAAGGTTTGAAATTTATAATTTAATATTATTTTTTAGAATAAAAATAATAAATTTTTTACTATTCTAGGCTCGAAATTATATTCAATCACTACCGCAAAAGCAAAAAGTACCATGGACAAGCTCCTTTCCAAATGCAGATCCAAAAGCTCTTGATTTATTAGATAAAATGTTAACTTTTAATCCTAACAAACGAATAGTAGTTGAGGATGCCCTTGCTCATCCATACTTAGAACAGTATTATGACCCAGCCGATGAGGTATAATGTTATAAAACTTTAAATTTTTATTAAAAATTTCTAATCTGTACTAATTATAATTACAGCCAGTAGCCGAAGAACCGTTTAAATTTGATATGGAATTAGATGATCTCCCAAAAGAAACATTGAAGCAGTATATTTTTGAAGAGACTATATTATTTCAAAAAATGAATCAAAAAAACGCTTAATCCAATGGTATGTAAAAACCTACAATATAAATTATATTGGTTTACTGTATTTTATTAAATCGTAAACTAAATTAATTGAATTTATAAGATGACTGAAAGTAATTAAAAAAGTGCAAGGAAAGCAAAGACAAAATATTTAAAAAAATAAATTAACTAAATTTTTTAAACAAAAATAAAAAATTCTAAGAAGTGCAATCAATGAGCCAGCCTTCTGCAATCTTAAATATTGAGCATATAAATATTTGTTCAATAATTGTGTTTTCTATAGCTATGATATAATTTATATTTGTAATTAAAATTGTTAATTTTTATTAAGCTATAGTTAAATTTATAAAACGCTATATATGCTATCTGTGATTTAAAAAGTTGTGCAGAGACATATATTGGTGTAGTATACATTAAAAAATATGATATTATTAACTGTAATAAAATTTGTTAAGCGCATAATTTCTAAAATATAAAATAAAAGCACTTTTACTTTAAGGGTATATAAAAAATAATTAATAGTTAAAAAATAATAACGTTGCGATTTATCTTGAAAAAATCATATTAATTGAAATTCAGCATGCATTTTATAAAAATTAATAATAATAAAGCCAAAGTGTAACTTAATGTCAATTTATCTACTTTTTTTTATTTTAGTGTAACAAATAGTACAAGATTAATAACAAAAAAAAAAAATAATATATTTTAAAATAAAAATATTCTTCCATTATATTGCAATATACTTAAGTTATAAGTTACTTTTATTGTAAATGTTTGTGTAACTGTTGTAAAAATTTCTAGTACATGAGTTAACTATAATTATTTTCATATTTATTTTAAGGTAAAATTTATTTTTCTTATAAATTTTGATTTATATTTTTTATAAAAAAATCAATCAACTTTTAATAATAATAAACGTTGCCAAGAATTTAATACTACACTGATACTGCCATGTATAATAATGTGCATGAAATGTACAAAATACTGTATTTTTTAAAAATTTTTTTTATTTTTTTGAAGAATTAAAAAAAATCGTTTATTGTCAGTATTAGATCAAATGAGTATATACATTATAATTACAATAATCTTTATATCAATTTGAAATAGATTTTTATTAATTTTTTTGCTCTTAGTCTTTGATCATCCTAATTTGTTAAAATATTTTTTAATTAACTAATAAGTAAACGCAGTATATTAATTTTAAAAAGTAAAATTTCATTTATTAATTTATCAAAAAAAAAAGCAACGAAAGTATTCGAATTTTAATTTTTAAATAATCACAAAATATTACACTTTAGTGTATCTACTTATTATTGTATTATCTTTTATCTGTACATTTGCCGTTCTTATATTTAATTTAATATTAGTTGATAAGTGTTGTATAACAGATCAAATGTAGTTAAAATCACAAAATCTATATGTGATAAAAAGTTTTTAAAGATATTCAATGATGTAAAAATGTTCAAATTTAGAATGCAAGCTAAAACTGATTTTTTCGAAAAAAATTATTTTTTTATTTTTATTTTTTTATTTAAGCAATATACTTATCTATTTAAATTTAAGTTTTTTTCTTTATTTATTTCTAACGCTATAGCTTCCATGATTCTGTATGCTATCTATAATAACCAATGAGTAATAATTCTTTTTTTTTTTTAATCTTTAATTAATAAAAAAAACTCTAGAATTATATTACCACCAATGGAAAAACAATCATTATTAAATAGTATAATCAGGCCTAATAAAATTTTTAAATGTTAAATCTCTTTAATAAGATTGTTAACAATTTATTATATTAATAAATCTGTATATGTATAATAATATGTGTATATATGTAATATGTATACATCAACTATTTAGATGAAAAAAATAACTTAACTCAAAATATTGCAGAAAAAAATTCTAAAAATATAATGATGTATTATTATTTTAAATTCTTACAAAACAGCTTTATATTAAATCCTGTTACGTTGCATAATTTATGATGTAATCAAAGGTCAGATTTGACTTTTCAAAAATGACAGCTCATCTTAAACCTTTTATTTAACCATATAAGTTTTATTTGCTTTAAGATCATAAATCAGATGCAATTGTGCTTAAATGCTGTTTAACTCATTTTAATGCATCTGTGACCAAATGAATTTTTGACAAGTTCAGCAAATGATTAAAAAACAAAGTTGGTTAATTAAGTAAATTTAATAAACTTTATTTTATGAAGTAAGTACATCTTTTTTCCATAATATTTTGGAATAAGACTTTTTTCATCTCAATAATCGATATAAGTACACTATTATATTTCTAATTCAAAAAATTTAGATTTTTCTTGATAAATATTTATAAGTGAGGTGTAAGTATGTCAATAAATATTCAGGTCTAAAAACAAATATAAATATAAATGAGTAAAAAATTTTTTTCAAGTACTATTATAGTTATGCACATATATATTGTTATAAAAGACTTTTTAGTCCTTATAATATAAGAATACTATAATTATATGCTTTTTTACATATTGAAGTCAGATTGAACAATGAATATAAAGGGAAAACGCGTTTGTTGATTGTTTG
Source organism: Anagrus nilaparvatae (assembly GCA_022575985.1). NCBI lineage: Eukaryota > Metazoa > Arthropoda > Insecta > Hymenoptera > Mymaridae > Anagrus > Anagrus nilaparvatae. The sequence goes on along the minus strand of JAKSXM010000002.1, from coordinate 12,144,966 downwards.
ATTTCTCTAAAAACAATTTTCAAATTTTGGTATTACAATGATTCAAATGCCAAAGGGATATTGCAAAAAGCATTGCTTCGAAATTATTATAAACATTTTAAATATGTATAAAAATGATGAACTAATTGAAAAAAAAAATTTTTAAAGTAAATTTTTAAAGACTATACATGTTTTTAAGCTCAAAGGTGATTGTTGTTTAAATAACTGTGTTAACTATTAAATACTGATAATTGACTTTAAAAAAATATTTATTTTATTTAATAAGTAAGGAAACAAAAAATTTTTGCCCACCGTCAAATTATAATTTATTATATTAATTGATTTTTGAATATTTGAAAATTGTGATCATAACAAATCTATATAGATTGTAATTTCAATTACTGCAACTTAATATTCAAAAAATTAAAAAGATATATAAGTAAATGTTTTTTATTATAAAAAAATAGTTTAGCACGTGTTTTTATTGAGACTAAAAAACCAATGTATTGCCTTGAAAAAAATTCCTTTTATTTAGACAAATATTATAGAGCAGTATAATAGCACACAAGTTCAGATCCAGTTGCAGTAAAAATATATATTTTATTAAATGACGGTGTTAATTATTAATTATACTTCTTAATATTAAATGTGAGTATATAAAGTTATTACATTTAGGTACATACAAAAAAAAATTTTTATAAATAAAGAATCACGTCCAATTTCAACAGAAAAAAAAAAATTTGGAAAATATTTATATTCGTTACAAAAAGTGAACTAACTTTTTATGATTGTTGCATGAACTACTTATTTATTTGCAAAAAAATTGATGTTTTTTTAAAATCTAAATAGGTATGTTATCAATTTATTTAAATTTTGTTGAATATGGAGATTAGAATGTTAAAATAAAATTTAAAAAAATATTTTCAGTCTTTTAAAAAAAAGTATTTTTAATATTAAAATTATTACATTTATGCATGATTCAGACTGACATTTGCAAATTAAACAATATTGAAAAGATACATGTTTTTTTCATTAAATTATTTACAATTGGCTCATAAAAATATGCAATTTCAAACAAAAAAAGCAATTTTATAATTTTAATTGATGCATAAATTCACAAGATAATATGGTATAAATTTATTTTTACATTATAATTATATACAATGATATATATTTATTAAAATTTTTTAAAAAATTATGAAAATTTTAATAATTTTCCTTTATTTTTACACTAATTTAAAAAAAATCAATATTACTATCAAAATATTATTTTCAAACAAACAGTGTAATATCATAATAGAAAAAAAATTTTGCTATTATATTAAAAAAATTGTATAAAATTTTTATTGTTAATGTAATTTGTGATGTAGAAATTAAATAATAAATCTTAAAAAAAAAAGTTTAATTATTTAATCGCATTTCAGAAAAGCTTTTTTACTAATTATACGGTTTTTAATAATCTTATTCACTATCCGATCCTTTATATTTATCATTTCTCAGTTCTATTCTTAGAGGCGACCGTCCTCTTATGTGATTACCAATTCTGGATCGCAGATCATTTTTTTTCAAATTATGCCTCAAATCTTGAGATGAATGGTGCCTAAAAATAAAAAAAAGTTATTAATTGTAATTGAAAATCTACTTTTTAATAACTTCATTAAAATTACCTTTCATTACTTCTACTGTTTCTATCGCTTCTAGAAGTATTGTTTAATCTATCCCAAACTGTACTAACAGTTGAGGCAAGTTTAGGTTTATGTTGAACAACTTTAATAACGCTTCCTTGAGCTCCCTGAACTTCCTTTTCACCTTCATCACTGCTAGTACCATCATCTGTATTCTGATCTTCGTAAACATCCTCTTCTTCACTATGAGAACCATTTATGATTTCACCCTCTTCTTCATCACCTTCTTCAATTTCTTCATCTTCTTCAAAATTCTCATGATTCAAAATTTCATTTGCATCGGAATCCGTGTATTCATATTCTTCATCCTAAAAAAAAAATTAGAAAAATTAAAATAGCTATTTTATATTTCTATTTTAAGAAAACATAATTTTATTTACTATGTAATTACCTCGATGTAATCAAAACTTGGATCATAAATCCGCATAACTTTTTGATTATTTACTACTACTTGAATGTCGTTATCATAAACAGGTACTTTTTTAACCCCTGTTATTCTTGATCTCAAATCATTATCTTTTTTTCTTTTTTTTTCTATAGTCTAATTAAAAATAAAATTTATTATTATTTTTTATTAGTTAATTTATTTATTTTAAGATAAATTATTTAAAAGTACCGGATCTGCAGTTTGTATTTTTTTCTGTTTTTTTTCCTCGTCATCGGCATACATTCGCATTCTTGGAATTTTACTTCTTTTACACCATTCTTCTTCTTCCAGAGAACTTTCCGAATCACTATTATCTGACAGAATAATTTCAGTAGGTTTTTCAAGTTTTTGGCTTTTTCTACCAATTCTCTCCCTAACTGGAAACATAGGTTTTAAAGGAATGTTTCCAATGAAATCAAATTCTACAGAATCATGAACACCCCAATTTTCAGACAAATATCCCCATGGATTTTTTTTTGCTACTTTTGTTTCATTAGATTTTTCTTCATAAACTTTTTGGGAATTTTTATGTGAACGTTTTCGAGATATTAATAAATCTTTGCCTATAAAAAATTAAAATAAATAAAATTTAGGTACTTTGCTAAAAGTATTAAAATATTTTTTGTAACAAAAACTTAGTTGTATATATTTCAATAAAAAAATATGCTACTATTATATGCTAATACAATATGATTACTATTTATGGGATTTAATAATACTTTAATTTTTTTTTCAAACTTACTTTGTTCGGAGTTTGTTTTTTTGTCCGATTTGTTTGCAAATCTTAATAGAATACTTCTAACATTTTTATAATCTCGTCCTTTTCTCCAAATACCAGGTGGTAACGGACACCTTAAATCTTTTACATTTATCGAAGGTTCTATTTCTTTTTTTTCTCCATTTAATGCATAATCGATTTTATTAATTATTTCATCATCTGAATCATAATTAGAAACATCCGATTCTTTTTCAAGTAATTCTATTTTTTTGGACATTTCTAACAATGCTTTTGCTGCTGATAAATTATCCAACCATACAATATTACCTAATTTTAAATGAAATGTCATGAGAAATATAAATTATATTAATATCAAAATTAATAATTACATGATATATCATTTATCCATTCTATTGAAACAGGATTATATTCTTCAAAATATTTAAAAACATCTTTAGTTTCCATATTTTCAGTACCTCTCATATGTATAACATTAAGTCTTACATTTTGAGAAATATTTTCATCATCTTTATCAATGCCAAAACTAAAAAAAATCATTTGTAAATTTTTATTATTAAAATTTCAACAACTTTAGCTTAAGTAAAATTAACGATAAACTGTAAATACCTTTTGTATAAATGAGTAAGTTTTTCATTTTCAACTTTAGAAAGAGTACTTTTATTATACAAATGTTCTACTTCTGGTTTAGTACTACTGGCAATAGAAGATATCTTAACATTTTTATTAGATTGGGGCACCTAATTAAAAAATTTAACTTCAAAACATCTAATTGCATTACTCTAAATTAAATAATATAAAAAACTTACTGAAACAACACTTTGAATGTTTCGAGTTTTGTTGCTGTACTCAAATTCCCCAGATGTATCAACATCCATTGCTTCTTCATCCATTGCTTTATTTAAAATAAAGAAATTGCACACACTTACCAGACAAATAAATAAATTTTATTCAGATATAAGTATATTTAATTATTTAATTGTCAATATTCATTATATATATTGTCCTTCAATATTTTGTTAACATGGGAAAATTTAATTTTGAAAAATAAATTTTATAAACTAACAATTTTGATTAACATTAATTTTAAGTATTTTTATTAAATTAATAAAGAATTAAATAAAATGTTTACTTTTTAAAGTGAAAACTAAAAAAAAAAATAAAAATACATATAATATCTTCTATACTAAACATCACACATAAAATATACAAAAAAAACTCTTCAAAAACTCTCTGGATTATATGAATTTCTGTTTTAGTCACGGAGATAAGAAACATACGGAAGACTATAGAAACAGAACCTAATGCCCTCTATAAATTATAATTTTTTTTTTCTATAGAAGCGCGCTTTTAAAATAAAAAATAATAAAACATAAAAAATTGGTTTTATATTAATTGTTAATAATTTTATTTCTTTTTTCATTTGGTATACATAAAAACGTTTTAGAAAATTTTCATGTTAAATACTATTTTATTAAAATATGTTATAAGTAGCATGAAAATATTTTATTTATTTATACAAAGTTTCACATTTAATTTAAAATATATATATTAACATTCTTGGCATATCACAATTCATTGCCTTTTTTCTTTAAAAATTTAAATTTAACTAAAATAAAATTATTAAAAAAAACTAACATTATTATTCAATAATTTGTTTAATTCAAGTTCAATTAATAATAAAAAAACAGTTTACAAACTGAGTAAACATTCAGTTTTAGTCATTTCATTTTTAATAATTAGGTATTATATTATTTAAAAGTTTTATAGAAATTATATTTTATAAAAAATATCACTATTTTAGAAAAGTGAAATATATAAAGTTAATGTTAAATTAACGATTTCAAATTTCTAGAGTTTGTATAAGTTTAATTAGTTCTTTTATAAGAATTTCAACTATTAAAATAAACAAATTATAACATTTAAGATAAGATAAAAAATCTTAATAATTTGCAAATAACGCTAATTTAATTTATAAAATTTAAGTCTTTTCTTTTAAATATTTAATTTCTTATAAGTAAAAAAGTAAAAAAGATAAATATTATTTAATTTTCAAAATTGTAAATACATTTAAATATTTAAAAATACTTGTTAATTAAATTGAACTTGTTAGCATTATTCATAAATTTTATTTTTTACCATTAAAATATTATTTAATAGTTTAAGATTTGCATAACGTTATTAAAAGCTTACTTATATTAGCTGTACAGTTATATACATTTAAAATTTTACACATTAAAATTTCTTTATGCTTCCAATACAACAGGCTCTTTAGCTTTGGTTTTTGTTTCTATAAAATTAAAAATTATTATTGAATGTATAATTTAGCTTAGAAAAAAGCATAATATGTTTGTTTTACCTTTTTCGGTATAAGGTTCATCATCTGGTACTTCTGGTAATAATATTTTAGATGGTGCTTCAGCAATATTTTCTGAAGCATCTTCAGCTAAAAGAACATTTAATTCTGATTCGACTTCTCCTTCGTCTTCTTGCGTTAATTCTCCTATTAAGAAAGCATCAATTTCTTGTTGTTTTTCTATTCCTTCTTTAGTTTCATCTAAGACTCTTTCGATGTCATCTATGGATAAAATTTCTTGTAGCTTTTTTAAAGCTTCATTTCCAACCTTTAATCCATCTATTACTTTAGTTTCTATTTGTGTAAACTCAATATCATGTACCATTCTTTCCAAATTTTCTAATTGACCATCGGTTTTGATTAGAATCTGTTCTTGAAATTTTTTCTTCCGGAGCAATGAAAGAGCTCGACTAAATGAGTCATAATAATTAATAAAAATAGAATTCTTAAATAGTAAATCAATAAAATATTTAACTTACTCCTTTCTATCATTTTTAATCAATTTTTTTGCTAGTTCTCTATCTTTTTCAATATTTAATTCGATCCTTTTTTGATACTGTTTTAACTTATCTCTTGTTTGTTTTAGTTGCTACAAAAGTATGAAATTAAATTTATCGTTGTCTTATATGCTTTTATTAAATATTTATTATCATTTACCAGAATAGCTTTGTCTTGTTCAGTTATTCTACTTGTTGGTTTTTTTTTGGAAAAAAAGATACCCATTTTAATTGCTAACTTATATGAGCTTAATTAAAATAAATAAATAAATAAATAATTAAAAATTGGAATTTAATTTTTGTATATTTTTTTCCCACGGAGGTAAAAGTTTAGGAGGAACCAAGTCCTATACTTTTCTATTGAAGCTTTTGTGATTTTATTGTCACTAGTTCCCGCTACCCCAACAGGGGGCGTATGAGAGAGGATGCCGGCGGGAATTCAAATTATTATTGTTATTCAAACCTTTCTCGCTTTAAAATTGCAAGCATTTTTAATTTTTTTACATAAATCATATATAAAATTAAAATATAAATGAAAAACTTATTAAATTTAAAATTGTATAATAATTTTAATTAAATTAAAATTGTTACAATGATAATTTATAAATAACATTTTTAAATTTCTATGAGAATTAAAAAAAATTAGAATGGTTTAATTAACATGAAATTCTCAAAAAATAATAAAATTATAAAATCTAAATTAAATAAAGTAGAAAGAAAGCTATACCTTTCTCTTTAAAAAGAAAAAAAGTACGCCTAAAATTAATTAAATTAGATAATTAAATTTAATTATCTAATTAGATAAGAGTTGCTGTTCAATAAAATTTTTATTCGTACTAATTTTCGTAAAGGTATAGAAAAATTTTTTTAAACAATAAATAATGCTAACTTTATAAATTATTAAATTTCTACATATACATTTTTACCAAGGGTCCAACAACGAAATTCAGCTACTCTGAATAGCACATACCCTATTTAAAAACGCGCTGCCAAACAATTGGAACTATGGTTCCTCAATAGAAATAACAAAATATTTTTAATGATCAATAAAAAAAAGATCTTATGTACTTTGACTATACTGTTTGGTATGTTTATTTACATTTATATTGAAAAAATTTGGCGTATAGTAAAAAAAAAGGAATTAAAAAAAAATTTATTAGGTCTAGAGTCCATAAAAGGAATAAAAATTTTATTGTTTCTTGCATTTTTTGGTGGCCAAAATTTTGAGAAAAAAAGTTTTCAAAAATTTATTTATCAAATTGAAAATATCAAGTAAAAACTATGTTTCTAAATTAATACTTTCATACAAAAAAAATTATGTACTATACATCCGAAAAGAAAAAAGAATGAGTGTTTTATTTATTTTTTTAAGGGAAAAATTTTGAGACAAAAATTTTCAAAAAATTACGTGTCAGATTGGAGACACCGAATAAAAACAGTGATTCTATATATTAATTAGAAAAAAATTCGGTAATGCGTATAAAAAAAAACAAAAAAATTTGCCGTTTTTTGTATTTTTTGGCGGCAAAAATTTTCATTTAATTAAGTTTCAGATTTGAAGTGGCGGCTACGAAGTGGGATAGGTCAAAGAGGTAAATTGACCCGTTTTACCTTTTTTAGCTAATTTTACGTTACATAACTAACGAGAAGGACCAGGTTGAACCCCCCAAAAAAATGTCAAGGAAAAAAATTTATTTGTTTTTGTTTAACCCACTATAACCTACCTACACGTTAGACGTTAAACCTACAATAAACTACCTACACGTTAGACGTTAAACCTACAATATCCTGCCTACACGTTAGACGTTAAACCTACAATATCCTGCCTACACGTTAGACCTTAAACCTATCATAACCTACCTATACGTTAGACGTTAAACCTACCATAACCTACCTACACGTTAGACGTTAAACCTACAGTAACCTACCTACACGTTAGACGTTAAACCTACCATAACCCACCTATACGTTAGACGTTAAGCCTACAGTAACCTACCTACACGTTAGACGTTAAACCTAACATAACCTACCTACACGTTAGACGTTAAACCTACTGTAACCTACCTACACGTTAGAAGTTAAACCTACAGTAACCTACCTACACGTTAGACGTTAAACCTAAAAAAACCTACTTACACGTTAGACGTTAAACCTACAGTAACCTACCTACACGTTAGACGTTAAACCTACTATAACCTACCTACACGTTAGACGTTAAACCTACCATAACCTACCTATACGTTAGACGTTAAACCTACTGTAACCTACCTACACGTTAGAAGTTAAACCTGCAGTAACCTACCTACACGTTAGACGTGAAACCTAAAAAAACCTACCTACACGTTAGACGTTAAACCTACAGTAACCTACCTACACGTTAGACGTTAAACCTAACATAACCTACCTACACGTTAGACGTTAAACCTACCATAACCTACCTATACGTTAGACGTTAAACCTAACATAACCTACCTATACGTTAGACGTTAAACCTACAGTAACCTACCTACACGTTAGACGTTAAACCTAACATAAACTACCTACACGTTAGACGTTAAACCTACTGTAACCTACCTACACGTTAGACGTTAAACCTACAGTAACCTACCTACACGTTAGACGTTAAACCTAAAAAAACCTACCTACACGTTAGACGTTAAACCTACAGTAACCTACCTACACGTTAGACGTTAAACCTACAGTAACCTACCTACACGTTAGACGTTAAACCTAACATAACCTACCTACACGTTAGACGTTAAACCTACAGTAACCTACCTACACATTAGACGTTAAACCTAACATAACCTACCTATACGTTAGACGTTAAACCTACAGTAACCTACCTACACGTTAGACGTTAAACCTAACATAAACTACCTACACGTTAGACGTTAAACCTACTGTAACCTACCTACACGTTAGACGTTAAACCTACAGTAACCTACCTACACGTTAGACGTTAAACCTAAAAAAACCTACCTACACGTTAGACGTTAAACCTACAGTAACCTACCTACACGTTAGACGTTAAACCTACAGTAACCTACCTACACGTTAGACGTTAAACCTACAGTAACCTACCTACACGTTAGACGTTAAACCTAACATAACCTACCTACACGTTAGACGTTAAACCTACAGTAACCTACCTACACGTTAGACGTTAAACCTAACATAACCTACCTACACGTTAGACGTTAAACCTACTATAACCTACCTACACGTTAGACCTTAAACGTGGGAAGAAATTTTACAATAACCTAGACCTTAAACGTAGGAAGGTTATTGTAGGTTCAACGTCTAACGTATAGGTAGGTCATGATAGGTTTAAGGTCTAACGTGTAGGTAGGTTTTTATAGGTTTAACGTCTAAAGTGTAGGTAGGTTATGGTAGATTTAACGTCTAACGTATAAGTAGGTCATGATAGGTTTAAGGTCTGACGTGTAGGCAGAATATTGTAGGTTTAACGTCTAACGTGTAGGTAGGTTTTTTTAGGTTTAACGTCTAACGTGTAGGTAGGCTATGGTAGGTTTAAAGTCTAACGTGTAGGTAGGTTACTGTAGGTTTAACGTCTAACGTGTAGGTAGGTTATGGTAGGTTTAACGTCTGACGTATAGGTAGGTCATAATAGCTTTAAGATCGTAGGTATTGTAGGTTTAACGTCTAACGTGTAGGTAGGTTTTTTTAGGTTTAACGTACGTCTAACGTGTAGGTAGGTTACTGTAGGTTTAACGTCTAACGTGTAGGTAGGTTATGTTAGGTTTAACGTCTAACATGTAGGTAGGTTATGGTAGGTTTAAAGTCTAACGTGTAGGTAGGTTACTGTAGGTTTAATGTCTAACGTGTAGGTAGGTTATGGTAGGTTTAACGTCTGACGTATAGGTAGGTCATAATAGCTTTAAGGTCTAACGTGTAGGCAGGATATTGTAGGTTTAACGTCTAACGTGTAGGTAGGTTTTTTTAGGTTTAACGTACGTCTAACGTGTAGGTAGGTTACTGTAGGTTTAACGTCTAACGTGTAGGTAGATTACAGTAGGTTTACCGTCTAACGTGTAGGTAGCTTATGTTAGGTTTAACGTCTAACGTGTAGGTAGGTTATGGTAGGTTTAACGTCTAACGTATAGGTAGGTCATGATAGTTTTAAGGTCTAACGTGTAGGCAGGATATTGTAGGTTTAACGTCTAACGTGTAGGTAGGTTTTTTCAGGTTTAACGTCTAACGTGTAGGTAGATTACAGTAGGTTTAACGTCTAACGTGTAGGTAGGTTTTTTCAGGTTTAACGTCTAACGTGTAGGTAGGTTACAGTAGGTTTAACGTCTAACGTGTAGTTAGTTTACTGTAGGTTTAACGTCTAACGTGTAGGTAGGTTATGGTAGGTTTAACGTCTAACGTGTAGGTAGGTTACTGTAGGTTTAACGTCTAACGTGTAGGTAGGTTATGGTAGGTTTAAAATCTAACGTGTAGGAAGGTTATTGTAGGTTTAAGGTTTAACGTGTAGGTAGGTTATTGTAGGTTCAACGTCTAACGTATAGGTAGGTCATGATAGGTTTAAGGTTTAACGTGTAGGTAGGTTATGGTAGGTTTAACGTCTAACGTGTAGGTAGGTTTTTTCAGGTTTAACGTCTAACGTGTAGGTAGGTTACAGTAGGTTTAACGTCTAACGTGTAGTTAGGTTACTGTAGGTTTAACGTCTAACGTGTAGGTAGGTTATGGTAGGTTTAACGTCTAACGTGTAGGTAGGTTACTGTAAGTTTAACGTCTAACGTGTAGGTAGGTTATGGTAGGTTTAAAATCTAACGTGTAGGAAGGTTATTGTAGGTTTAAGGTTTAACGTGTAGGTAGGTTATTGTAGGTTTAACGTCTAACGTATAGGTAGGTCATGATAGGTTTAAGGTCTAACGTGTAGGCAGGATATTGTAGATTTAACGTCTAACGTTTAGGTAGGTTACTGTAGGTTTAACGTCTAACGTGTAGGTAGAATATATTACATAATTTTTTTCTATGAAAGTATTAATTTAGAAACATAGTTTTTACTTGATATTTTCAATTTGATAAATAAATTTTTGAAAACTTTTTTTCTCAAAATTTTGGCCTCTAAAAAATACAAGAAATAATAAAATTTTTATTCCTTTTATGGACGTATGCCCTTTTTAGACCTAATAAATTTTTTTTAATTCCTTTTTTTTTACTATACGCCAAATTTTTTCAATGTAATTGTAAATAAACATACCAAACAGTATACTCAAAGCACATAAGATCTTTTTTTTAATGACGATTAAAAATATTTTGTTATTGCTATTGAGGAACTGTAGTTCCAATTGTTTGGCAGCGCGTTTTTGAATAGGGTATGTGCTATTCAGAGTAGCTGATTTTCGTTGTTGGACCCTTGGTAAAAATGTATATGTAGAAATTTAATAATTAATAAAGTTAGCATTATTTATTGTTTAAAAAAATTTTTCAATACCTTTACGGAAATTACTACGAATAAAAAATTTATTAAACAGCAACTCTTATCTAATTTAATTAATTTTAGGGGTACTTTTTTTCTTTTTAAAAAGAAAGGTAGCTTTCTTTCTACTTTATTTAATTTTGATTTTATAATTTTATTATTTTTTGAGAATTTTATGTTAATCAAACCATTTTAATTTTTTTTAATTCTCATAGAAATTTAAAAATTTTATTTATAAATTATATCTTTGTAACTATTTTAATTTAATTAAAATTATTATAGAATTTTAAATTTAATTAGTTTTTCATTTATATTTTAATTTTATATATGATTTATGTATAAAAATCAAAAATGTTTGCAATTTCAAAGCGAGAAAGGTTTGAATAACAATAATAATTTGAATTCCCGCCGGCATCCTCTCTCATACGCCCCCTATTGGGTCAGCGTGAACTAGTGACAATAAAATCACAATATGGCGGGCGGCTTGGTCCCTCCTAAACTTTTACCTCCGTGTTTTTTCCTGATAATATAAACTGCTTATAGGGTCTTTTCCGAAATGTCCTCCGTGAAACATTTTAGGTTGGTAGATAGCCGGTATTGCAGAAAACGACAGAATTTTTTTATGTTCCGAATCTCACTCACCTGGTAAATTGCGACGACAGTTCGGCTTGATGTTTTTTGAACATGGAAATATTTAAATAAAATTAATAATAATTAAGCGCGAATAAGAAAGGATCGTTTTTCCTTCTAAAATGCTAAGTGTTGCTCTAATCCTTTGTTATTCGCGCATTAATTATTATTTATTTTATTAATTTAATTTTATTTAAATATTTCCATGTTCAAAAAACATCAAGCCGAACGGTCGTCGCGATTTACCAGGTGAGTGAGATTCGGAACACAAAAAAAAACTGTCGTTTTCTGCAATACCGGTTTTCTACCAACTTAAAATGTTTCAAGGGAGGCATTTCGGAAAACACCCATAATTAAATCTATTAAATGATTAAAACAGTCTGAAGTAGAAAAAGGTTTCTTTTATACCAATCACCAAAATACCAACATCATTAACTGCATTAACGACTGAGTTGGATAAAAAGAAAATAGCACGATGGCAGCACGCTCTGACTCATGGAGGCTTGCTCTGATGCAGGGGAAGGAATCACTCCCTCAGTTAAGGCAACAGACTTCTCAAGCTTTTAGAAAGTTGAGACTTTTGTTCAGAATGATAAAATGCACAACATATCCAAAATTTGGCCAATTCGACCGAAAGGCAAAATCCTATAATTTTGTGCGGGGTCCTTTCCATAAAGTACTTCTAACTTCTTGCCTGATAATTTCACATGATCTTATTTCACATGATTAGTCTAAATTTCTAAATTGAAAAAATTTTAAGTCCATTTTTCACTTTTACTCTAAAAACGCTCATCTCGTATTCCCTGTATTTGTAGCCTTTAGCAATTACCCATCCCTATAAATACGTTTCAAGTTAAATAAAGGCTCTTCTCTTAACCCCCTATACGTAAAGTCGTTAGTTTATTTTGTAACTGAAATATGATCCATATTTACTAATTATATAATTTTTTAATGAAATATCTGATGTTAAATGTAATTTTTTATCATAAAATGAAAAAAATACAATTTTTAATGTTTAATTGTTTAAGCAACTCGCGCAAAAAAAAACCATGATGGTTTACCATCCGGTTTTTCACATGCGGTTAACCACCATGTATTTTATGAAAATAATAAGACCCTGAGGATAAAAATCAATCTTACAGGTAGAAGCGGATACCCTGGGGGTATAATTTTTAATTTTTCAACCCAAGATATTTTCCGATTTTCCAAGATGGAAGACCACAAAATTTAAAAAAATTACATTTTAACTTTACTTATAGGGGGTTCTTTAGGGCAAGAAAAATGAATTTTGGGTGGAAAAAATTCAATTTTTCGACCCAGCATATTTTCCGCTTTTCCAAAATGGGGACCATAAAACTTAAAAAAATTACATTTTAACTTTACAATGGGGGTTTTTAGGGCGAGAAAAATGAATTTTGGGTGGAAAATATTTAATTTTTTAACCCAAAATATTTTTCGACTACCTAAGAATAAAAAACATAAAAAAATTAACTTTATACTTTAAAGGAGCGTTCGACAGGACCAGACAAATGAATTTGAGGAAAATATTACATTATTTTTTCGATGCAAAAGGCGGTGACATCTTATTTTCAAAAAAAACCGTTTTTTGGGGATTTTTTAAGATTTTATTTAAGTTTTCCGACCCATAAACAAATAATGTTTAATTAAACAAATAATAATTCTGAAGTCCCAATCATCCTATTCTGTTACCGCCGTTTATCCGCGCTTTATGCCTTTAAAAAGCAAAAATATGCGTAAAGCGCAGATAAATGGCAGTGTCAAAATAGGATGATTGGGACTGCGGCAGAGTCTTCAACGGATGCGTATAATTTTTAATTTTTCACATAGGAATATATTTTCCGTTTTTCCAAAATGGTCAGCCAAAAAACAAAAAAATAAACTCGAAATCGAGGGAATGAGGGAGTAAGGGAACTTCCCTCTTAAAAATTGCTCCCCAAAAAATAAAAAGACGTATTTTTCAAAAACAGGGAGTGATATTTTTTCCCTTTTCCCCGTTTCTACTATAGTATGGGGCAGAAGACTTTTATTTTTGAAAACCTACTGAAAATTTATTAATGGGTGGATTTTCACTTTTAATAGCTTAAATTGTTCGTATGAATATTTAGAAATTTCGCAATAACATTTTAGAGCATGATCTAAATTATTTACCCTTTTATGGGCACAAAAGGAACAAAAACTGCAATAAAAAAGTATAATTGAAATTGAATAATTAAAATCGTTGTTTAAGGGGAGTAATTTTTAGTAAATCTTAAAGATTAAGTTAATTTATTTACAAAGCGAAAAATATTTTAGTTTTAAGGGTCAAAAAGGGCAAGTTTGAAGGGCAAAATTTGCAATTTACGTTGCATATTAATGTAGTTTAAGTATTAGCGGTTTTTTAGAATAGCGATAAGGAGTATAATAAGTTCTGTATTTAAATTACATGGCCTGAAAAATATGGGTGAAAAGGGTAGCCCTTAAGGGCGAAATTTGAAATTTACGTTGCATATAAATGAAATTTAAAAGTTAATGGTTTATAAGGAAAACGATCAGTATTAGGGTCAAGAGTATATGGGTCAATATTTGTGAACTGTATATGACTTTGCATGGGTGGGTCTCGAAATGTACTCCCAAAGTATGTTTGGTCGAAAGTATATATAAAAAAAATAATTTCCCCCAATTTTTAGCTTTTTAGATCCAATTCTCTATTTTTTACAGCAATTTTTGTTTTTTTCAATTTTTTGAAATTTTTAATTTTTGAGAAATTTATGTTTATTAATTTTTCTCGCAAACGCGCACTTTACAGTAAAATTTTTTTTCCTTATAATATCCCATAGGAAATTTCCCGTAGAATTCGATTCTGGGGTCCAAATTTTTTTTTGAACTGCGCATGCGCGAGAAAATCAACTTTCTTGCTTTGCCTTTTCTAGCTTATATGCCTCAGCTGCAGACAGCTCAATTTTCATTCTATTGGTCTCAAATTGTAGGTTTTTTCATATACTTTCAGCATATGAAATCATTTTTTTGGGTAAATTTATTTTAAAAGCACTAAAATTGAAAAATAGCGATTTTTAAAAAATCATTTTTCACAAATTTTGAATTTTCCGCCAAGTCACGTGACCAAATGAAAATCTGACTAAAAATTCGGATTTAGCGGAAAATTTTACATAAGGATACCAATTTTTGTCTTATTTCATTAAATAGTTTCTAAGATATCCCATTTTAAAGATAAAGATTAAAATTGACTTTTTTTAAAAAACCCTAAAAATGGGACTCTGACTTTAATTATCATATCTGTTAAACAAATAATTATAAAAAGACGAGTAAAAATTTTTTGGAAACTAAGGGCTTGTAAAAAATTTTTGAGGCCTATAGAACTCGTTTCTTTTAAAAATTAGAATTTTGGCAGCAATTTCAAAATTGGTCATTTTTGGGTAAGAATAGGGATTTGGTTTATTGACTATCGCCATGAGAGAATTAACAACAAATAAATGTGGTGTACGGTAAATAAATGTTGATACGTATACCCAAAAAAATGAGACCAATTGGAAGTATTTTGGTTAGCTAGCGAGGTTGCAGCTTTGTATTAAAGATTATGAAAAAAATCCTATTTTATAACATTGTTGTATTTTGTAGCTATTCTATCTTATTTTCAATTTTCCAAATTTTCTTCTTATCTAATAAAAATTTTGACGAAATTTTCGGATTCCTCGAGAAATTTTAAAAAAGACCCCCTTTTTGGAAAAGTTTTGGATGTTTCCGTAACGTTATAGAAATAAAAGAAATAGCAAAATACTAAATAACTACAAAATCCCAGAATGTTATAAAATAGGATTTTTTTCATAATCTTTAATACAAAGCTGCAACCTCGCCAGCTAACCAAAATATTTCCAATTGGTCTCATTTTTTCGGTATAAGTGTCACCATTCAGTTACCGTATACTGCAATTATTTGTCGCTAAATCTCTCATGCCGATAGTCAATAAACCAAATGCCTATTCTTACCCCAAAATGACCAATTTTGAAATTGCTGCCAAAATTCTAATTTTTAAAAGAAACGAGTTCTATAGGCCTCAAAAATTTTTCACAAGCCCTTAGTTTCCAAAAAATTTTTACTCGTCTTTTTATAATTATTTGTTTAGCAGATATGATAATTAAAGTCAGAGTCCCATTTTTAGGGTTTTTTAAAAAAAGTCAATTTTAATCTTTATCTTTAAAATGGGATATCTTAGAAACTATTTAATAAAATAAGACGAAAATTGGTATCCTTATGTAAAATTTTCCGCTTAATCCGAATTTTTAGTCAGATCTTCATTAGGTCACGTGACTTGGCGGAAAATTCAAAATTTGTGAAAAATGATTTTTTAAAAATCGCTATTTTTCAATTTTAGTGCTTTTAAAATAAATTTACCCAAAAAAATGATTTCATATGCTGAAAGTATATGAAAAAACCTACAATTTGAGACCAACAGGATGAAAATTGAGCTGTCTGCAGCTGAGGCATATAAGCTAGAAAAGGCAAAGCAAGAAAGTTGATTTTCTCGCGCATGCGCAGTTCAAAAAAAAATTTGGACCCCAGAATCGAATTCTACGAGAAATTTCCTATCGGGTACTATAAATAAAAAAAATTTTATTGTATAGTGCGCGTTTGCGAGAAAAATTAATGAACATAAATTTCTCAAAAATTAAAAATTTCAAAAAATTGAAAAAAACAAAAATTGCTGTAAAAAATAGAGAATTGGATCTAAAAACCTAAAAATTAGGGAAAATTATTTTTTTTATATATACTTTCGACCAAAAATACTTTGGAGTACATTCTGAGACTCGAAAATCCAAACTGTATACACTTCACAAATATTGACCCATATGAAAATTGTATATTTAAAAAATTTAATATGAAAATTTTGTAAACAATTATTAATTGCCTTATTTTATTTATTTAATTAATTATAAAACCTTTTAAAAATACATGTCACCAAATTTTTAACAGCCCATCAAGAACTCTAACTTGTAACTAAACAGTATTCTAAAATTTTTATTTTTTCCGGCCCTTGTTTGAAAAAGTAAAAAAAAATTTATTGTTTTTCATAGAAAAATGTAATCAAATGTAAATAAAATTAACATTTTTATAACCATAACGGTCACATTACAAAAATTCATTGTTTTTGAAAAAAAACGTGTGCGTTCCTTTTGCTGCTGTAAAATGTTAATATATCTATTAAAAATATTTTTTGTTTTTTGGCTATATTTTTTTTTTGGTTCAAGGTATGAAAATAAAAAAAATGGATTTTGAAGTGTGCGTAATCGCCAAAAAATTTAATGGAAAAGTATTAACTGTAGTATAAGGAAAACAGTGAAAATTTAAATAAAAGGGGTGAATTTAATTTCATAAAATTGCTTTGAACGTCTATATTTCCTTATGAGGTGGGAGTAAAAAAATAAAATAAAAATAAAAATGTTCGGAAAAATGGCCTTTAAAAGCTTGGTTATAACATTTACCTTTAAATTGAATAGTTTCCCCAACATTTTCCAGAAACTGAAAATTCGTCTTAGAAATGTTTTTGAAGCATTGCAATAGTATAGATCAAAAAATAAAGCATCTGACCCAATGAAAATTTGTGGAGATATTAATGAATATATGATAGATTAACCCCTATTAGATTTTTGCTATCTTAGTTTTCCTTCATCCCCCCAGAGTCACCCTTTTTAAAATTAAAAGCAAAAAAAAATTTTGATTTGGTCATAACTTTTTTTCTATTAATGCTATAAACCTCTAATTGGTCTCAAATTCAAGATAATTTTAGGCTTTACAAAAAAAGAAGAACAAAAATTTTGCCTAAAATTTACTGGTTCTACGAAAATTAAGGTAAAAGACTAATTATTGGTATGTTGTCAAGTATAGCGCCACCTATTATGGGCTATAATCACTGAAACAGTGGTCAATGTAAATTAAATAAATTAAAAAATGATTTCTTTTTCATTGTCCTTTCGATTAAGCTATCAAACTTCTTTCTGAGAAAAATAGTTTCTGAGTTATAAAAGAAAAACGAATCCAAAACACGTTGTTTGAGGGGTGAAAATCGCAGTTTTCCAATCACCATAACTCTTAGGGAAAGCATTTTCACAAAACGTTGTCAGGAAGTTTTTTTCTTAAAATTGTCTAATTAATACGATCGCAGTATTTTTTTTTGAATTTGGTCGATACCCCATGAGATGGGGCAGGGGGGGGGAAATATTTTCCTAGACATTTTTTAATTTAATTGTGTTTTTATTAAACATACAAAACTAGATTCCAAAATACAAATGAATGCATAAAAAAGTAGTAATAAGAATATTTGGGTCTAAAGCCTTCTGCCCCACACTACTAGGAGAGAATACTTATAGAATATTTATAGAATATTTTGAATTTATTTACCAAATAGAATAAAATGAAAAAAAATTTATATATAGTTTACAAATTTTTTTATTGATTATGTTAAAGTGATGTTTCGTCTACTGATTTGTTGTCAGTGTTAATATTCATTAATTTCAAAATTATTAAATTTTAAAAAATTTTTATATTTATTTATTTATTTAATATTTTCATACATGTGAAAATTTTTTTGGCCCCTACCGAAAAATTTTCTAGATACATACCTGATAATGTATTTCAACATTTGTACACAAACCTTCAAAAGACATCAATAGTTTAAAAAATATGACCCGGAAAATCCAAACTTTTTGTCCTATTTTAATTTCTCCAAATTCATAAAATGGAATTAAAAAAGAATTCAGAAAAAAAAGTATCATGGATATAGCTTTAAATAATTATTTATTTATCAATTCAATATAAATCCATCTCTTTAATATAAAAAAAATTATTTAGTAAACAACTTATTTAATATCAATAACTATTAAATAAATTAGATCACATCAAAAATTGATACCTTCAACCTTGAAATATACACGAATAAAAAAAAAATAACAATAAAATAGGAAATAATAGTGAAAAAAGAAATAATAATAATCAATATCCAGTACTTTCAAGAGTATATTAACCTGACATAAATTTAAATTAATTTAGTAACTTTAAATTTCAACAAAAAAAATCATTCAATTATGAATAAAAATATAATAAGGAAGTTTTATTTTTTTTTTTATTACACACATTAACTGTATTTATAAATTTATGTTAGATAAAAAAATTACTATTAATGAATCAACAAGTAAAATATAATTAGAAAAAAAACAAGGTTTTTAAAAAATGAATCAATTTTCTATGTATTTACCGTATTGTAATTACACCTTACTACGTTAAATACTTTATTTTTTTTTTTCAGATAAAAAAAAAAAGTTTAATGACATAATAAAAAAAATTGATAATTTATAAGGAAAAACTATGATAAAACTGTGTTATCAGTAAAAAAAAGAAAAAAAAAGAAAAGTGATAAAACATAAAAAAAAATAAAAGTTTTGATTTACACGTACGTTTTATAAGGAAATAAAATTGATTTTTGTACTCTATTTATTGTAACTAAAATTTAGTTCAAATGTACTTAATTATTGATTTTTTTTCTTCTTTTTTATAAAAAAAGAAAAATTAATATAATTGTTTTGTTGGTCAAGTTTATATTCGCATGTAAAACAGACAACGATGAATAAAAAAAAAAAAAGATATCAATTATGATAAAAAAGTAGCATATATAATAATAATAAAATATTAATACAACTAATGAGAAAATAAAAATATAATACAAAAATTGTCAGGTCACACACAACACATAGGAAAACTCTAAATAAATATAATTTAAGTTTTGGGTCGATAATTATTACTTATATTAATGTTTAAATTACTTTTTATAATATTATGCTGCATTTAAAAAAATAATAAATACATTATGGTAATATATTTTCAATGTTTTTCATAAATTATACTTATCATTGGTCATTTAGAACAAGACAATAATTATAATTCTTTTTATTTTTTCTGATAACGTTAAAATATTTTTTTTTCTTATATTTATATTTTTGGCCTGAATATTTTTGTTTTAAACCACAATTTATGCGAGATAAAATATTTATAATTATATTATTGTATTTATGTAAAAACTTGTTGTTTGTTTGTTTTTTGATAAAATATTTTATAATATTAAATATATAAGAATTTTATTTTTAATGTAAGAATTAGATAAATTTATATAATACGCAATATTTTTATTTGCAAAATTTAGTTTGCAAGATTAAAAGACAAGGCCCCTTTAAGATCCCAAAGTATAATTTTGAATATTTCGAAAATCGATTTTTTGAGCATAAAAAAAATATACCATCCTAAAATTCTATTTATACTCCTGGTGGGATAAGATTTAAAGCGCGGGTAAACGGCGGTAACAAAATAAAACAATTGGTACTCCAGAATTATGGCTATTGATAAAAATGTTTCATAGCATAGAAAGTGGTTCCCCCTCCAGAAAATTACCTAACAAATTAAAAAATATGGTTTTTCACCCCACCAGGGCTATAAAAAAATTCAAGGATGATATATTTTTATCTAAAAAAAACTGACTTTCGAAAAATTCAAAATTATGATTCGGGGTCCTAAATAGACAAAAAAAAAAATTTCTCGAAAAGTGGTAAACAAATGTTAAGTTTCCCAGTCTATAAACAGAGTATTATCTGTTTACGGGTCAGAGAAATTGAATAAAGTCTAAAAAACCCACAAAAAATGTTTTTTTAGGTTTTTGGATGCCTGCCGTGGCCTAGAGGTCTAATTCCAACCGGAATCAGGGAGTTTTTTGATAAGTTTTCAGATGCTTTTACTTAGATTGGGTTTTTTTCGGGTATTAAATCAGTATACTTATCCGAAAATAGCCCTTATGGGTCACAAAAATTTTGTACTTGCTCAAGTTTTGGACGCGTCAAGTTTTATTGTTAATGATTGTTAATGAAGTCTTGTAAGTTTTTTTTTCTTCAAAATTTCTAATTTGTTGATTCCTGTAAATTAAAAATGTTTCTGTCTTTGAGGATCCAATTTACGATTATATTACCGTCTTTTGCAATTATTTCGGTAACTTTGCATTCTCTTAGTTTTGATTAAATTAATATTCACAACAATAAAAATCTTGATAATAGCTTTTATTCTGCAAATTACTATTTTTTTAATTTCTAATATTGTTTTCGAAAAAAATAAAAATGATAATATTTTCATATCTTATCAAAAATCAGAAAATTATAAATTAAACACAAATTAAAGATAATACGTCAACACAAATAAAAACAATTTTTTTTTTTAAATTAAATTTATTAATAATTTTTTTTTCATTATTATATCCTATGTGTACCTATTTTTTTTTTTAATATTTACAGTTTATATAAAATAGAATAATTATTTTCTTTTTCATATTTACACTTTTTCATGCTAAAAATACTTGTATCATTAATTTCTTAATTAAAAATAACAGTCGATATATTATTCTTTTTTATATTATAAAAATATACTTAAAATTATTGATCTTTTTTTTTATATATCACAATGAAACATGTTTTTTTGATATTAAAAAAAAAATTTTTAATTGATATATAACGGACGTGTGTTAATTTTATTTACTTTAATTAAAATTATATATGACAAAATAATATTCAAATTAATTATCGGTAAATTTTTTTTGTCCATTACAAAATTTATTTGACATAAATCAAAAAATATTGCGATATTTTTTTTGTAATATCATATTTTTCTCTTATCGGATTTTGGTTTGTCTTGACCACATATTTTTGTTATAGAATTGAAAAATACAATTATTAAAAAATATTGATAATAAATTTTTATGAAATTATAAATAAAAAAATTTTATAAAATCTCAACATAATCGAAAGAAAAAAATAATATAATAAAAAAATTGAATGAGTTTTTTTTTCACAAAAAGTATAACATTTTTTTTTTAACTTGGCATATAAATTATCTAAAAATACAAAATTATAGAAAAAATCAATACTAATTGTTTAATCTATAGGAACATAATAATACATAATAAAAAAATACTTTAATTCAAACACACGTCGCGTTTAATATTATTTTTCTATATTTAATTTATTATTTACACAAATATAAAATAGTACTCCTACCTCCTCTACTCTTCGTATAATTTACAATTATTTACAACTTTTATTTTTGACTAGATTAGAGGCAAGAGTATAAATAATACAATTTTTTTTTTTTCAAGAAAAATGCAATTTTAATTTCCTTTTTTTTTGCACTTTTAAATATCACTTTTTTACTTCTATTTTTCGAAGAAAAATCTATAACTCCATGATTTTTTATAGATAATCCTTGAAATAAAATTTGTTGTGTCATTTGTTATAATGACAGTCTCTCTCTTTTTATGTCTTATAATGTATTAAAAAATATGTATTATTATTAATTTGTAATGTTCATTCATACAAATAATAATTACAATACATTTTTTTTTCTAAATAACAGCAAAAAATAAAAAAATTTCTATTTTTCACCTAAAAAAAAATAATTAATTATTAAAAAGTATAGGTATAAAAATAATTAATTAGATCTTACCTTGCATAGGGTGGTGGCGAGTTATAAGTTGGCATCCCTGTTACAACACATACAGTACCAGGTAAAGTATGTTCTGAAAATTCTGTTAGCGTACAATGACTTGTTCTGGCTAATTCATTTGGATTTAATTTAATTGCATCATCGTAACTTGGTGGTGCATCTGTTACTGCATCGTAGTCTGGTGGTTTTTGTCTTGATACTGATGATGGTTCGTCGATTGTTATTACATGAATTGGATCATCAATCTGATAAAATAAAAATTTTTCTTCAATTAAATGGTCAATATTGATGTTTATTGAAAAATTAAAGCTCCCTAAAGGTTTATAATTTACATATTTGTAGCTCCCAACTAAAATTGGATTTATGAAACTTTTGACACCCATAAAATTATATTTGAGAAATAATTTCCAGCCTAATATGCATAAATTTCAAAAATGTATATAAAAACAATGTTGTATTATAAGATAATTGAGTAATTAAAATATACAAGAAATGACTACATAAGAAAGTATGAAACATTAAAATTAATTATTATAATCGATAAATAGTATTATAATGTATTAAGCATGCTTAAATTAAGTTAATAATATGATTATTGTTTTTTTTTTTGTTTTTTTGTTTTTATTATTCAATTAAAAATGAATGAGTTTTTTTTACGCGTGTTAAATTCACAGGAAATGCATTTAGGATCAATAAATATTATTAGTTATAACATGTAAATAAGAGATACAACAAACTTTCTGCCGTTTACCCACGCTTTTTTAAATATCTTCGCAGGATAAAAAATGTGGGCAAACGGCACACAGTGTGCCGATTCAATCAAAAATCTGCTGACTCCTTAGAATTTAATTTTTTCACCCACTTATTTTTTTAAATCCTTCGTATACTATTCAACTTTTATAGAAACCTGCTACTTTTTCAAAATTTTTACTCTTTGACTCAGGAAAAAGGCAATAGTGTTTATAAACAAGGTTTTTTTAATTGCAAATAAAATTAGTAACCCTGTGAATACAATTTTTGCGTATACACCAATGTATAAGGGGTGAATTTAAATTGTAAAATTTTAAAAAAGTAGCAGGTTTTCATAAGAGTAGGATAGTGTACGAAGGATTTAAAAAAATAAATGGGTGAAAAAATTAAATTCTAAGAAGTCAGCAGATTTTTGATTGATTCGGCACACTGTGCGGCAGCGGTGGGTATGTATCTCCTTAACTACCCCGTTAAATTTACGAAAAATCTGTACAAGAGCATAAATTGAAATTTGTGCTTTGCACTTTTTGATTTCCAGTTTTCGTAAGAATCCCAAAAATTTTTTGTTTTTTATTTCTTAATGTACCATAAATTACATTTGCCATAAAATACTCTTACCATCCTTTCCCTGAATCTTCCTATAGAGTTGGCTAAAAGTTCTGAACATTTTAGGGCATGAATTGACAAAAAAATTTTTTAAAAGTTTAAAGTTTTAAATTTCGCAAATTATTTTCTGCAACTACGACACTCCCGCAGGATTTTAAAAAAATAGCGTTTTCATAATCTATAAATTTTCCATTAATAAAGTATATTAAAAGATTTTACCGTTTTGCCGCTAAAGCCAAAAAACCGCCTTTCGAATTTTTTGTCCCTCTGCCGCATTTTTTTAAAGGTCGAAATTCGGTAACTTTTTTTCCTATAGCATGATTATGATCGAAATAAAGTTTAGATAAATTGGCAACAATTAGTGTGTTACTTTTGTCAATAATAGCCAATATTATGTAAGTGCATATACTTATCGTTAAAAATTTTCTAAAAAATGAATTTAAAATAGATAAATGAAAATTAAACGGAATAAAGTAATTAGCGATTATTAATTTTTTATAGTTATGTAAATGTATAGGTTCACTGTACTAAATATTTATATAAATGTTATTGAAATAAAAAATTTATTTATTTATTCATTCTAGTTTAATAATTAAACTGATTGTTATCTTAAAATGATATTAAATGCATCGTATAATAAGAATTATATAAGTCTTTGTGTTTAAATGAATAAATTAAAATTTTTCGAATTATAAATGACAATTATAAATCTTTATTTTTCTTGAAATTTTAAAATAAGAAAAGTAATAAAAGAACATGTTAATTAATAGTTTTTCTGAAGAATAATTTTTTATTTTTATCTAAAGTGCACTTTATCTATAAATTTTTTGATATAGTTTATAATTTTAATAATAGGTGGTTAAGATTCTTAAGACCTTAAAAATTCAGAGGTTGTAGATCTTATAATTAACATTTTTTACAGTGTACCATTAGAATGCATGAACAAATTTTCAACTTTACAGCTAGAGTTTAAAATATTTGGAGTTTATGCCCCCTCCCAGCCAAAAAAAAAAATTTGCAGTTAAAATTTAAAAATACAATTAAACAAAAAATTGACAAAAGCTGAATTAAGTTCAATTCTTATTTAAACACAGCAGTTACTTATACGCGTACATTTTATGGGAACCTTTCAGAAATCATAACTGTTGTTTTCTAAACTGAAAAAAAAATCCGCTTGCCGCAAGCTGAATTCCGCTTGTAGCTAGCGGAATATTTTTTCTCGTCAAAAGATTGCAAATGACTTGAAACGTAAAGAAAATTAAAAAAAAATTTTTTCCCGCTTACTTGGGATAAGCGTATATCGGTATGATGAGATTTGAGAAAATTTTGGAAAATTTCGGCATTCCGCTTGCGGCAAGCGGAATTTTTTTTCAGTGTATCCATGTCAGTTCTCAGCATTTGGAAAACTATATTTTTCAAAAACAGACCAAAAAATAAAATTTGCAGAAAAATTCAATTCTTAAGGCTGTGTCTGGTTATATATAGTGAATTTGCCCACGAAAGATATTTAAAAACTATTGTATTAGGTCAAAGCAGACCTAAACAAAATTAGATTCTGAGGTTTATAAACCTTCAGGAGCCTTCGGTTCTGATTGGCAGCCTAATAATAACAAAAATAGTACATTTTTAGTGAGTTTTTTTAAAAATTTGACTCTGTTGCAAGTTTTTTTAGGTGTACTTTGACCTAATGCAACTAGTTTTTAAATATATTTCGTAGGCCGATTCTCTATATGGAACCGGGCCTAGCCTTTGTAAAATCAGAATGAACAAAAGTACAGAATAGCATAAATTCCGAAATTTATTTTATAAAATCTTGTATTTAAAGTGAATTTTTGCTTTCTCACAATTAATAATTTTTTAATATTTTTATCAAGTCGGCATTATATTTTTGAATAGTTCTAATTTATATCATTCCAAAATGATTTTTAATTTTCGGGGTTCTGAAAATTCAGAAGGATTTACAACAACAGTTATATGACCAGTGAATGGCGCCCCATTTTATCATAAATTAAAAAGCATAGTAAGAAATTTTTAAAATTATTATTAGTTAGTACACATGTACCTATTTAAAATTATTAAAAATATACATATAAATGCTTAAGGATTATAAAATTAAAATTACATAATTTTTTATAATCTATATTTATTATTCAATACGTTAATAAAGTTATATATTTAAAAAATCCCTTTATTATAAAAAACTTATATAATTTTATGATTTATTGAAAATAAAATGTAATCCTATATATATTAAAATGAAATAATTTAAAAAATTGACTATTTTTGATTTTATTGGACACGCATTTATGGAGAATTGTACGGACGAAAATACATGAAAGTGGTTTTAAAGTAATCTTTAAAGAAATATCTCCAGACCTTTTTTTAATTTTTAAAAAATATTTAAATGATTTCGAGAAATCAATATCAGAAGTTAGTAGTCGAAAACGCAAAATAATTTCATTTTTTTTCACTAAAACTGATTTTTCTCAGGATCTAAGAGGTTTTTTGAAACGAGGTTTAGTGCAAATTATTCCTAGGAAAAAATGCTATCGATTTGACGTTTTTTTTTTTTTAATTTGAGCTCACGGTTCAGAGTTACAACTGTTTGAAGCTAAGAACTTCAAAATTAAAAAAATCAAAAAGTGGACATTTTCATCACTTCAGATCTCGGAATGGATTGTATCAAAATGTAAAAACCAAGTTTCTTTGTATTTATTAAACAATTTTCTAATGGCACTTTTTTTTTTTTTTAATTTCATCCATTCGTTAAAGAGAAATATTAAAAAAACGACTTAGAGTCTACTTTTTTGAAATTTTTTATTTTTTTATATTTAGAACAGCTGATATCCATTTTTTATATGATTTTATATATTTTATATTTTATTTTCTTAAAAAAAACCTAAATGCTATCATAAACATTTCATAAAAATATATAAAATGAAAAAAATATTTAAATGCAATCATTGTATAAAAATATTTGAAATTCCAACTTTTCTATTAAACAAGAGACAGTTAGAAAAAAAATTATAATGGAATGAAATAAAATTAAAATTTTTAATGAAATTAAAAAAATTTTTCAATGCAATCATTGCTAAAAAATTTTTGAAAATTAAAAAATTTTTCAATGCAATCATTGCATAAAAATTTTTAAAATTAAAAAAATATTTAAATGCAGTCATTGCTAAAAAATTCTTGATATTGAAAAAATATTTCAGTGCAATCATTGCTAAAAAATTTTTGAAATTAAAAAAATATTTCAATGGAGTCATTGCTAAAAAATTCTTGAAATTGAAAAAATATTTCAGTGCAATCATTGCATAAAAATTTTTGAAAAAATTTTAAACAAATTTTATATGCAATCATTGCTAAAAAATTTTTGAAAATTAAAAGATATTTCAATGCAATCATTGCTAAAAAATTTTTGAAATATAAAAAATATTTCAATGCAATCATTGCTAAAAAATTTTTGAAATATAAAAAATATTTCAATGCAATCATTGCTAAAAAATTTTTGAAATATAAAAAATATTTCAATGCAATCATTGCTAAAAAATTTTTGAAAATTAAAAAATTTTTCAATGCAATCATTACATAAAAATTTTTAAAAATTAAAAGATATTTCAATGCAATCATTGCTGAAAAATTTTTTTGAAATTAAAATAATACTTCAATGCAAACATTGCTAAAAAATTTTTGAAATATAAAAAATATTTCAATGCAATCATTGCATAAAAATTTTTAAAATTAAAAAAATATTTCAATGCAATCATTGGTAAAAAATTGTTGAAATTGAAAAAATATTTCAATGCAATCATTGCTAAAAAATTTTTGAAAATTAAAAAATTTTTCAATGCAATCATTTCTAAAAAATGCAATTATTGCAAACAAATATTTGAAATTCCAATTTTTTTATTAAACAAGAAACAGTTAGAAAAAAATTTCTAATGACCAAATTAAAAAAGTATTTCGATACAATAATTGCATATAAATTTTTGAAATGACAAAAATATTTTAATGCAATCATTGGAATGAAATTTAAAAAATATTTTAATTTTAAAAAATATTTTAATTTTAAAAATATTTTAACGAATTAGAGTCTAATTTTTTGAATTTTTTATTTTTTTATATTTAGGACAGCTGATATCCATTTTTTATATTATTTTAAGTATTTTATATTTTATTTCTTTAAAAAAAATTTAATTTCTACCATTGCATAAAAATATATCTAATTAAAAAAATAATTAAATGCAATCATTGTATAAAAATATTTGAAATTCCAACTTTTCTATAAAACAGGAGACTGTTAGAAAAAAATTTATAATGGCGTATAGTTTCTGGTAAAGGCAATAAAAAAATACAATTTTCTTATAAAACAAAACAAATACAAAAAAATTTTAATGCAATCATTGCATAAAAATTTTTGAAATTATAAAACACATTTTAATGCAATCATTGCATAAAAATTTTCTCAATGCAATTATTGCATACAAATATTTGAAATTCCAACTTTTCTATAAAACAGGAGACTGTTAGAAAAAAATTTATAATGGCATATAGTTTCTGATAAAGTCAATAAAAAAATACAATTTTCTTATAAAACAACACAAATACAAAAAAAATTTCAATGCAATCATTGCATAAAAATTTTTGAAATTAAAAACACATTTTAAAGCCATTATTGCAGACAAATATTTAAAATTCCATTTAATAATAATATTAATTTTCATAAATATTAATTTTCATAATCATTGCATGAAAATATTTAAAAATACAATTATCATATAAAACAGGACACTATTAGAAAAAAATTTTAAATGATGTATAGTTTCTGCTAAAGTCAATAAAAAAATTTCAATGCTATCATTGCATAAAAACTTTTGAAATTCCAACTTTTGTATAAAACAGTATAATATTAGAAAAAATTTAGAATAGCGTACAGTTTCTGCTAAAGTCAATAAAAATATTTCAATGCAATCATTGCATAAAAATATTTGAAATACCAACTTTTGTATAAAACAGGACACTATTCGAAAAACATTCAGATTGACGTATAGTTTCTGCCAAAGTCAATAAAAATTTTTCAATGTTAACATTGCATAAAAATATTTGAAATCTTAACTTTTGTCTAAAACACAACAATATTCAAAAAAATTTAGAATGGCGTATAGTTTCTGCCAAAGTCAATATAAATATTTCAATGTTAACATTGCATAAAAATATTTGAAATCCCAACTTTTATATATAACAAAGCATTATTCAAAAAAATTTAGAATGGAGTACAGTTTCTGCTAAAGTCAATAATAATATTTCAATGCAATAATTGCATAAAAATATTTGAAATTCCAACTTTTGTATAAATCAGTACACTATTAGAAAAAATTTAGAATATCGTACAGTTTCTGCTAAAGTCAATAAAAATATTTCAATGCAATCATTGCATAAAAATATTTGAAATTCCAACTTTTGTATAAATCAGTACACTATTAGAAAAAATTTAGAATAGCGTACAGTATCTGCCAAAGTGAATAAAAATATTTCAATGCAATCTTAGCATAAAAATATATGAAATCCCAACTTTTGTGTAAAACAGGACACTATTCGAAAAACATTCAGATTGATGTATAGTTTCTGCCAAAGTCAATAAAAATATTTCAATGTTAACATTGCATAAAAATATTTGAAATCCCAACTTTTATATATAACAAAGCATTATTCAAAAAAATTTAGAATGGAGTACAGTTTCTGCTAAAGCCAATAATAATATTTCAATGCAATAATTGCATAAAAATATTTGAAATTCCAACTTTTGTGTAAAACAGTACACTATTAGTAAAAATTTAGAATAACGTACAGTTTCTGCTAAAGTCAATAAAAATATTTCAATGCAATCATTGCACAAAAATATTTGAAATTCCAACTTTTGTATAAATCAGTACACTATTAGAAAAAATTTAGAATAGCGTACAGTATCTGCCAAAGTGAATAAAAATTTTTCAA
The DNA here is from genome assembly GCA_022575985.1 of Anagrus nilaparvatae. Classification (NCBI taxonomy): domain Eukaryota; kingdom Metazoa; phylum Arthropoda; class Insecta; order Hymenoptera; family Mymaridae; genus Anagrus; species Anagrus nilaparvatae. Next base: position 12,115,306 of record JAKSXM010000002.1, on the reverse strand, counting down.
TGGAATCGTAGCATAGAAATATATGAAATCCCAACTTTTGTATAAAACAGGACACTATTCGAAAAACATTCAGATTGACGTATAGTTTCTGCCAAAGTCAATAAAAATATTTCAATGTTAACATTGCATAAAAATATTTGAAATCCCAACTTTTATATATAACAAAGCATTATTCAAAAAAATTTAGAATGGAGTACAGTTTCTGCTAAAGCCAATAATAATATTTCAATGCAATAATTGCATAAAAATATTTGAAATTCCAACTTTTGTATAAAACAGGACACTATTCGGAAAACATTCAGTTTGACGTATAGTATCTGCCAAAGTGAATAAAAATATTTCAATGTTAACATTGCATAAAAATATTTGAAATCCCAACTTTTATATATAACAAAGCATTATTCAAAAAAATTTAGAATGGAGTACAGTTTCTGCTAAAGCCAATAATAATATTTCAATGCAATAATTGCATAAAAATATTTGAAATTCCAACTTTTGTGTAAAACAGTACACTATTAGTAAAAATTTAGAATATCGTACAGTTTCTGCTAAAGTCAATAAAAATATTTCAATGCAATCATTGCATAAAAATATTTGAAATTCCAACTTTTGTATAAATCAGTACACTATTAGAAAAAATTTAGAATAGCGTACAGTTTCTGCCAAAGTGAATAAAAATATTTCAATGCAATCGTAGCATAGAAATATATGAAATCCCAACTTTTGTATAAAACAGGACACTATTCGAAAAACATTCAGATTGACGTATAGTTTCTGCCAAAGTCAATAAAAATATTTCAATGTTAACATTGCATAAAAATATTTGAAATCCCAATTTTTATATATAACAGAGCATTATTCAAAAAAATTTAGAATGGAGTACAGTTTCTGCTAAAGTCGATAATAATATTTCAATGCAATCATTGCATAAAAATATGTGAAATCTTAACTTTTGAAAAAAACACAACACTTTTCAAAAAAATTTAGAATGGCGTATAGTTTCTGCTAAAGTCAATAAAATATTTTAATGCTATCATTGCATAAAAATTTTTTAAATTCCAACTTTTGTATAAAACAGTACACTATTCGAAAAACATTCAGATTGATGTATAGTTTCTGCCAAAGTCAATAAAAATATTTCAATGTTAACATTGCATAAAAATATTTGAAATGCCAATTTTTATATATAACAAAGCATTATTCAAAAAAATTTAGAATGGAGTACAGTTTCTGCTAAAGTCAATAAAAATATTTCAATGCTATCATTGCATAAAAATATTTGAAATCCCAATTTTTATTTAAAACAGAGCATTATTCAAAAAAATTTAGAATGGAGTACAGTTTCTGCTAAAGTCAATAATAATATTTCAATGCAATCATTGCATAAAAATATTTTAAATTACAACTTTTGTATAAAACAGGACATTAATCGAAAAAAATTTATAATAGCATATAGTTTCTGCTAAAGTTGGTAAAAATATTTCAATGCAATCATTGCATAAAAATATTTGAAATGCCAATTTTTATGTATAACAGAGCATTATTAAAAAGAATTTAGAATGGCGGATAGTTTCTGCTAAAGTCAATAAAAATATTTCTATGCTAACATTGCATAAAAACATTTTAAATTACAATTTTTATATAAAACAGGACACTATTAGAAAAAAATTTAGAATGGAGTACAGTTTCTGCTAAAGTCAATAAAAAAATTTCAATGCTATCATTGCATAAAAACTTTTGAAATTCCAACTTTTGTATAAAACAGTATAATATTAGAAAAAATTTAGAATAGCGTACAGTTTTTGCTAAAGTCAATAAAAATATTTCAATGCAATCATTGCATAAAAATATTTGAAATGCCAATTTTAATATATAAAAGAGCATTATTCAAAAAAAATTTAGAATGGCGTATAGTGTCTGCTAAAGTCGGTAAAAATATTTCAATGCAATCATTGCATAAAAATATTTGAAATGCCAATTTTTATGTATAACAGAGCATTATTAAAAAGAATTTAGAATGGCGGATAGTTTATGCTAAAGTCAATAATAATATTTCAATACAATCATTGCATAAAAATATTTGAAATTACATTTTTTATATAAAACAGTACACTAATCGAAAAAAATTTAGAATAGCGTTTAGTTTCTGCTAAAGTCAATAAAAATATTTCAATGCTATCATTGCATAAAAATATTTGAAATTCCAACTTTTATATAAAACACTATTACAAAATTTATAGGACACTATTACAAAAAAATTTAGAATGACGTATAGTTTCTGCTAAAGTCAATAAAAATATTTGAAAATACAATTTTTACAAATAAAAAATTCAAAAATATAAAAATACAAAATACACACCCGACAACTCGTATTTAAATTTTTAGAAGTTTTTCAAATTGTGGACAATCAATATGAGTTTATCTTTTTAAGTTGTTAACGAAAAAAAAATTAAAGTGGGGTATAGTTTCTGTTAAATTCAATACTAATATTTCAATGCTATCATTGCATAAAAACATTTGAAATTACAACTTTTATATAAAAAAGGACACTTTTCGAAATAAAATTAAAGTGAGTTATATATATTTTCTGCTAAATTAATTACTAATATTTCAATGCAATTGAAATTACAACTTTTCTAAAAATCAGGCTACTATTCGAAAAAAATTGAAAAAGGGGTATATTTTGCTACATTTAATACATATATTTCAATGCTATCATTGCATAAAAATATTTGAAATTACAAGATTTCTATAAAACAGGACAATATTCAAAAACATTTAGGTTGGGTATATTTTGCTAAATTCAATACTAATAATTTAATGCTATTATTGCATAAAAACAATTGAAATTACAACATTTCTATAAAACACGACGGAATTCGAAAACATTTAAGTGGAGTATATTCTGCTAAATTCAAGACCTATATATTAATACTATTATTGCATAAAAACAATTGAAATTACACTTTTTCTATAAAACAGGACACTTTTCGAAAAAAAATTAAAGTGAAGTATAGTTTCTGCTAAATTCAATACTATTATTTCAATGGATAAACCCAATAATTCAGTAAATCGGACTCTGAGTCTTTTTTTTGCTATTTATTTTTAATGAATACATTAAATAAAAAACAAAAAAAAATCGGCTTTAGAAAAGCGTTTAATAAATACAATGCATTTTGTTTTTTATATATTTTGATACAAACCATTTTAAGATATGAAGTGAAGAAAATGCCCAATTTTTGAGTTTTTAAATTTTGTACCTCTTAGCTTTAAACAGTTATAACTCTGTGCCGTGAGCTAAAATTAAAAAAAAAGCGTCAACTCGATAGCATTTTTTACAAGGAGTAATTTGCACCGAAGCTCTTTTGTTTTATATATGAAATGACTTAAAAATTTGAATATGAAATAATATAGACATTGGCAGTCCTAAGAATAATAAAAAAAAAAAAAATTTTTTAAATTTAACTGTATAGTAAAATTCATATTGTCTGTTTACAATATGAAAAAACTACAATAATTTCAATCTGTATTTCTGGCTATTTTATATATGAAAAATTAAAAAAATTTCACTATGTAATAATATAGATATAGGCAGTCCTAAGAATGAAAAAAAAAATAAAAATATTTAACTGTATAGTAAAATTCATATTGGTGGTTTACAATATGAAAAAACTAAAAAATTTACCATCTATATTGTTGGCTATTTATATATGAAAAAACTCAAAAAATTTCACTATGAAATAAGATAGTTATCGGCAGTCCTAAGAATAAAAAAAAACAAAAATTTAAAAAATTTAATTGTATAGTAAAGTTCATATTGGCTGTTTACGATATGAAAATACTACAAAAATTTGCTCGCATGGAAAAAAATGAGGTATTACATCCAAATTAAAAAAAAAAAAAAGTACCTGGAGATTTTTTGGTGAAAAAAATTTTATAAAAAAAATAGGTCTTAATGTCATACTGGTTGTGAAATATCACCGGTGACAGTGCTACATACATACATACATACACTCACACACACACATGCATACTTTTTTTTAAAACTGGTTTTTTAGCATCCCGAGGTCTCAAAACGTGCGTATATGTCAAAAAATCAGAAATAAACATTTTACCTAAAACAATGGGTTCTCTATGAGGAACCAAAATTATAAATATTTCACTCTAGAGTAAAATTAATATTGATTCTCTGCAATATAAAAAACAGCAAAAATTTCAATCTATATTGTTAATTGTTTTATATAGGAAAAAACTCAAAAATTACACCATATATAGAGTACAATGGATATCGGCTGTCCTATTTATGAAAACATTATAAAAATTATAAAAGTTTATAAAAAATATTATAAAAGTTTCACTCGATAGTAAAATTCATATTGATTGTCTACAATATGAAAAAACTGAAAAAATTTCAATCTATATTGTTGACCTTTTTAATATATGAAAAATCCCAAAAAATTTCACTATAAAGTAAAATAGATATCTTCTGTCCTATTTATGAACAAAAAAAAATCATAAATATTTCACTCTAGAGTAAAATTCATATTGATTGTCTACAATATAAAAAAACAGCAAAAATTTCAATCTATATTGTTTTATATATGGAAAACACCAAAAATTTTACCATAGAGTAAAATGGATATCGGCTATACTATTTATGAAAAAACATAAAATATAAAAATTTCACTCAATAGTAAAATTTATATTGGCTGTCTACATTATGAAAAAAATTCAAAATTTTCAATCTATATTGTTGGCTGTTTTATTTATGAAAAAGCTAAAAAAATTTCACCATAGAGTGAAATGGAAATCGCCTGTCCTATTTATGAACAATAAAAAATTATGAAAATTTCATTCTATAAACATATTCATATTGATTGTCTACAATATCAGTTGTGATGTGTATGAAAATTGAAAATATTCAAATATTCATTGTCTACAGTATGAAAAAAACTACAAATTTTGTTAAAAAAACTGCATATTACTATATTTTATTTTCAATTATTATTTATTATCAATAATTATTTATTTTATAAAATATACCTCATTAGTTATTAATATTTATAAATAATCATGTAACTTTTTCTTAATATGAATTATAAAATTTTTTTGTTAATTTTAGAAGTATAAAATTAATTCTGTTCTCATTCATTTTTAAATAAAATTAAATTGCATTTTAATCATGTATGATTAAATTTATTATAATTAACTACATATGATTAAAATATAAAAAAATTAATGCACAAGAGTTTTTATTTGGTTAAGCCGAGCATCGCGAGGCCAATCAGCTAGTGTTCTAATAAAATGAAAAATAAATTTTGATATACGTTTTAATTGTAAATAATAAAATTTTATATGAAAAGATCAAATACAGATAAGATTTTTTAAAACTATGTAAATGACGATATTAATTATTTTATACATCACGTATTTAAAAAAAAATTTCCACTTGTAATAAATTAAATACCTAAATGTATATTGTTCAAATTTATCATATAAATTAATAATTTATTTATTCGGAAGTTTAATATTTGCGTAAAAAACGTTTGAGAACATCTGGAATTAGTTTTATAAAAACATTTATTATAATACTCATTCAGAGAACTTTAATTTGGTGGGCACGAAAATTTTTGAATTTTTTTTATCGCAAATTAATTTTTATTTCTTTAAAAACTCTTGATTATCTTGACAAGAAGGGGAAAAATGTGACTTATCACAACTAGATTAATCCGTATATCTCTGGTTTCATATTTTACATACTGACGCCAGTTAAATTGCTTTTTTTCTAAATCCCTGAGTTTTACCTTGCCTTTAGGTCGATTGCACTAAGAATTAGTCAGTTACTTATTGAAAAATGTTTATATCTCATTAGAAATCTCATTTAATGAAAAAAAAAATTAAAAATATAATTTTAATATTATCTATCTTGACAAACAGACACACGTATAGACACTTATTGTATGAACACCTTCAAAATATATTTTTTTTATATTTAATGAATGTAAAAATTTAACCTTGAATATCATTATAATATATTAATTAAACGTTAAAGATAAACTATATATGTATTAAAATTATTTAAATAAATAATAAATGTAAGAAAATAAGAGGAAGAATATTTTATAAAAAAGATAATCATAAAGTTAAAACAAAAAAAAATTTTATATCAACATTTTTTTTAATTTTCAAGAATTTCAATAATTTATTTATGTCTATAGAGTGTCTATTTTACAATAATTTAAATACTTTTTTATTGGGTTCGTGGCTTATAAAAAATGAATAATCAAGATTAGAATTTTAGGTGCAATGTTTCCGGGAATCTAAATTTAGATTTATACTTCTAATTTATGAAGATAATAATTATTTTAAAATTCTGTAAAAACATCAATAGTATAAATTTATGTTTGATTCTACGTAAACTGGACGCAAGATGGACTCTAAAGCTACCCTCATTTGTATACCTATGTAAAATTTCCCGAAAAATTTAAAACTACAGTAGGATTTTTATTTGGTCTCTAGATTTAGGAAAAAATTTAGAAATATCATTTTTTAATCTGGATTATCTTATCTCATGGATTTTTTGACGGGTTAAAAATTGGTTTGAAAACAAAACAAGAAGCCGAACTAGAATAAAATCAGAACAGCTCATTTTGAGATACTTAAATTCAAAGACAAAGTTTTAAAATAATAATTTTCTCACACATTTGAAGTCCAAATTATCCTAAAATTGAATTTAATAGAAAAATATTTTTCAATATAAAATAAGCATTCGGCAATAATAATGAAAAAATGTATAGTTAATTTTGCCAAAAATTGCTAAAAATCGATATGATATCGAACACAGGAAGGTGGAAGGTCTTATTTTTAGTGAAACCCTTTATCTTTTATATTTCAAATTAATTTACATTTTGTCTTTCTTAATAATTTTTTATTTTTAATTATTTTTATTGCTCTGATGAAATAATATAAAAACCCCCATTTTTGAATTGTAAAATTATAAATTAATGAAGAAAATATCTTTATCAGAAACTACTGCGTTGATTTTTTTTCGTTTAGGAATTGTAAAATTGTAAATATTTTAATTTGATTTATTTAATATTTTTGTTGCTAGATTACAGAGAGCCACAAAATCACTAAAAATCTTGTGTTATAATGTATTCTCCTAATTTAAAATTCTTTCATCACATGCATTAAAAATTTTTATTATCTATTCTACAAACATTTATTTTTAAGGCTTTTAATGAAAAAACATATTTCAATCTAACAAGACAAAATGTAGGGTTCGGCCTTTGCATTGCTATCGGCGTTTACGAGCTATGGCATCTCAATTTCATGATAGGTCGAAACCTATATTTTGTCCCATGGTTGACAAAAAACTATTATGGGTGGTATTTTGATTGATATCGAAAACGTATAACGTTATTGCAATATTTTATATCCTTAAAAAAGCGAAAGTATTCAATAATAAAAAAAAAGTAAATTTAAATTCAATAAAGAGAAAATTTTTTGGCCCAAGTCCATTCTAAAATCAGTCTTTAAAAAAGAAAATATTTGGAAAATATGAACATTGTTTAAAACCTGGGTGTCAAAAATGATATATGTCAAAAAATCTAAACATTTTGATCCGCATAATTGAAAAATTTAGTTTTATTTACTAAAAAAAATACCTTTTTCTTAGAATATATAAAAACCATGAAAAAAACATTATCAACTAACCTGGGCAGTGATTGGATGAGTTGATCTATTAATTTGTGATTCTGTCCTAGTTGGTGGCGCATGTAACCAACAACACATTGCAGCACATATTAACAATGCACCAGCAACAATGCAAGTAACACCAACATATCTAACTGGTTCAACATAATTTTCAGCTAGTCCTAACCAATTAATTAATGCACCAATACATAACAATACCATTCCATATCTGTATGGACGTTGCGATCTTCTTGAATCGTCTAAAGACATTGCTATAAATAAAAATTTTAAAAGATTATTTTTATTTTTATTTTTGCTTATCAGTTACTTTTTGTTTTTAAATATTATTTGCATTTTTTTTGGTAATGATACTAAAATTCAGATTATTTTTATTTTAACCTTTAACATATTTTTAAATATAAAACTAAAACTTTATCAATATTTAAATAATGTAAACAAAAAAGCATGAATTTTATAAGAAAAATAAAATATTAATTTAACATACTCAAAATGGTCATAAAAAAAATTTTAACACTATTAAACATCGTTATTAAACTCATTTTCACTTTTTTTAAAAAATAAAGTACACTTTATAACTTAACTACAATGAAATGATATTATAACTAAATGTTTATTTTGATGTTTTTAGAAAAAAAAAATGTAACATTACTAATAAATATAATATTATCTTTGAGAGATTGAAAAATACTGATACTTTATTTTGTAATCAAAAAATAAATTAAAGATATGTAATTTACGTATATTTAATCAGTTTATTTATATTAATTTTTTTATACATTTTTTTTTTAGATATATCATAATTTTTATTTTTATGTTGTATTAATAATTATAGAAGTTTATGAAGGGGTGGTGCACCTAGCGCACAGTATAGCTGTGTGCCAAAAAATGGCGCAGGTCTGAATCATTGCTCAAGCGCAAGCGTATAAAAAATAATTACGATTTTTTTTACTGAATTAAGTTTAATTGAAAATCAGGATAAATTTTTAGTCATTTTTAGTATTTACGTAAATTGTAGAAAATAATTTTACCGTTATTTTTTTTGCGTGCGCTGTTGATGTTTCAACCTAATTAATTAATTATGGCATCGATAATTTTCATAAAAAAAGATATAGTTTCCCTAATTAATTAACTAGAGTAAAACAACAACGGCACTTGAACATCGATTCAAATGAATGTCTTTTTAGGTACACAGTTACTGTGAGCTATAGATGGACCACCCCTTAAAGTTAACATAAATAGAAACTAAAATTTTTTTTTATTGATTACTTGTATGTATATATAGAAACTAATTTTGTTTATTTAATAAATTTAATAAAACTTACAGATAATGTATAAACACGTACACATGACGTAGAATATAATCATCAATAGATGAACAATTTATAAACTTTTTGTCTAATTAATTAACAAAAAAAAAATGATAAAAATATTTTAATTTATTGAAAATTTCTTATATTTAATACAGTAGAGACACTAAATTAATCATGTTGACATGACAATAGTCACTATTAAACTGAAATGGTTTTTATCAAAGTAACAAATTTTTAATCATTCATTTTACTGATATAAAATTTTTTTTCATTCGCCGCAATAGACATTTAATTTACGTAATTCTATATTTAAAGCCACATTTTTATCTATACAAAATAATTTAAGCAATTAATATTATTTTTTTGATCAATTCTGTTTGTGAAATCTTATTCATTAATTTAGTCAATTCTTATAATATTAAGAAATTTTCATACATTTTTTAAAATCAATTTCGTAAAATTTCTTTAATTGAATTATGTTTGATTGAGGAGTGTACTGAGAGCTATAATAATAATTATGAAATTTTTTATTTCGATTACAACCCCGTTTAATTTACCAATTTGGTTCAAAACATTATGCATGGTATGTTTATTCGTAAATTGAGACGCAGCTATTGTGCTTGCCTGTACATGTAAAATTTATACGAGTCTTATCGCTAAATGTGAAAAATTTGATCTGCAAAGCTTTATACTATCAGAAACTCTGATAGCGCTATATACAACTTAATAAATTATCTCAAAGAGATAAATAATTGAACTAACAGCCGTGGCTAATTTATAAGTCTTTAATTCCAAATTATTTAATTTCCCAATTCTAAATTATAGAGCCTTAATTAAAATTATTTTTATCCTAATTCAATTTATCTTATAGTTTCAAACTCAAAATTCTTTTAACAAGGAGAATGTCGTCTGTTTTTGAGAAGCTTGGCTCCTAACCTTCAGGACAAATTGTTGTAGGTAAAAAAACATTTCCCATGCCAAGCATTTATTTGAATGGACCTCCTGGGCCTAGATATTCAGGAATTCATCCCTGAAGGATTTTTAAGCTACACTGAAAAAAAAATCCACCTGCGGCTAGTAGAAATCCGTTTGTGGTTAGTGGAATCCGCTAGGGGCTACCAAAATATTTTGACTTGCGGCAAATGCGTTTTTTTTTTCATTATAAATTCTAAAAAACGTTTCTACCTAGTATCTTAAAGAATACCTTCCGGTTGGTCTCATTTTTTGTGTGCGTAAGCGCACTTATAAATGTCACCTTTTAAGCTCTATAAACCATAGTATTTTATCAGTAATTCTCTTACCGTTATAGTCAATAAACTATAAATACTTATTTTTTGTCTAAAATGATCAAATAGCTTTGTAAAAGTTTCAATTTTACGAAAATTCTTACGTGGCCCTTTTTCGATATGTTTGTCAGATATATCAATGAAATCAGAATCAAAATTCAAGATTTTTTCAAAAACGCTAATTTCTAATTCCATCTTTGCAAAGCTGCATCACGAAAACAACTGAAACAAAGGATGAGAATTTTCGAATACTTGCAGCTTATCGAAAATTTCAAAAATCCATAAAACCAATTTTAGTCAAAAATAGTAAATTTGACGTCAATTTAAAAATTAATTTTAAGTATTTTAAAAAGGTAATTTTTATTTATAAGTGGGCATTCGGTTTATTGACTGTAATGCAAAATCAGTTTATGATAAAAATTCGCAAAGTGTGGGGTTGAAAAGTATGAAACCAATTGGAAGGTATTTTGCCAATATGTCCTAGAATGGGTTACAGCGAAAAAACTGGCCATTTTATGAAAAAGCTGCTAATATTTCCTGAATCTGAGTACTAAAAAACATAATGCCCAGTGGTTAGGATAACTTGATTGAGTTCCGGGAATTCGAAATATAAAAAAATGGCTAAAAATGGTCTAAATTGGGTTATAGTGAAAAATGTGACCATTTTCCGGAAAAAGGACCAAAAAATTCGTAATCAACACACCGAAAAACTTAAGTATCAAAGGTTTCTTCCTTTAGAATCCAGAATGCAGACGGGCTTTATGGGTAGCCACTATTACAAGGTAACAACGTTTTGTTTATCTTCTAGCATGGGCCCCTGCGTTTTTGGACCCTTTTTCGTGTTACCACAATTTTTCTTGAAAATAAGCTTCTCAAACAGCTTACACTCCCCTTGTAAATCTATTCAACTCTTCCATCTCCTTTCTTAAAACGTACATTAACATATGCAGCATACATTTGTTTTTATCAAAGCTAATGAAGTCTTCTCCTTCCACCCTCTTTACTCTATAAAATATTTGCTTGGTATAATTTACTAATTAAAATAGAGAAAAAACATATAGGTTAGCTGGTAAATGAGCAAATCTAGGATAGCTTAATGCGTTTGGGTTATTTGGCAAGAAATAGCGACGTCTTCTCAGAGTGCACTTTAGCCAAAACATTAGCTAAAAATTTTATTCATATAAACGGTTCCTACTTAATTATATTCTAAAAATTAGTAGAAATTATCTAACTATGAAATTATCTATCTAACGTTTAATAATAACTAGATTCCATAAACCTAACATCGTCATAATCGAAAACCCACGTTCCCATTCTAACCCGTATTTTTGTCTGTAACGCTGTCTGTAATTGAAACCATAAAATAAGTAAAACTCCGTAATTTCTAAGATATTAAAAATTATCACACAATTAAATTTATAATATCATAAACATAAAATTATGTTTAGGAAACCTAGCTACATAAGTAATAATAGTATGCTATGGAAATCCCATAAAAAAATTAAAAAATTTCAATGAATTATCTTATCTAATTAAAAACCTTTTGGAAAATTACTAAAACTATCAAATAAAGAAAACTAAATTAAGCAGCTCCATTTTAGCATAAGAATTAAAACCTAGCTGTAGATAAAAGATTATCAGATCTGATATTTTTCCAAAACATAAAACAAATAATATTTAATGGAGAAATTGGAACCCCCAGAGAATATAAAATCAATATTAACATCAAATATTTATAAATCTGATAATGCATTCTTAAATGATAAGATTTTTAGTTCTATATCTCTGATAAAAAAAATCAAATCTCCCTTAGTGTATAATATAATAATAAGTAATTAAACAATCAAAGAAATTTTAATTCAATTAATATATATCGATAAAATAAAATTTATTTAAATGTAAAAAAACTTACCAAAATATAAATTAATAATAAAACTTTTTTAAAATAATTTTCTACGTCTGATCATTTTAACTTTCCTTTCTTTATGGATAAACAATAAGTAAAATAAATATTTTCATACTAATAAAATAAATATTTTTTTCTGAATCGATTTTTTTGTTTTTTCAAATAAGTAATATCAAATTAATTACATTTTATAGACACTTTAATTGTATTGTTTTGTATTCATTTTTTTACAGGTAATTGACATAAAATAAATTATTTATTGTCATTTTATTTCAAATAGAAAATTTACGTTGTATTAAAAAAAGAAAAATTTAACACATTTTTATATACTAACAAGGGGAGATCAATAAATTTGGAACAACAAATTACACCAAATGGTTATGGATGAGTTTGTTATGTACCCTCCGTTCATTCCAATGGGCCTTTTGGGCCTAGAAACGCAGGGCTCAATGTTATAAAATAGGGTTTTTTGGTAATTTTCAATGAAACGCTTAAACCCGACAAGTTAACCAAAACTCTTCTGGTTGGTCTCTTTTTTTTTGGTGTAAGTGTCACCTCTCAAACGCAGAGAACCGACATTTTTTATCTCATCACTGTAGCCAAGTAACCATATGTTCATTTTTTATCCAAAATGACCAATTTTTAAATTGCTGCCAAATTTGTAATTTTTGACGAAAATGGGTGTTAAAAGTCTCAAAATATTTCCACAAGCTTGGTATTTCCAAAAATTCTTTTGAAGTCGGAGTCCCAATTTTATGATTTTTTAAAAAAGTTCATTTTTGATGTTAACTTTGAAGAGCCATTTCTTAAAAACGACTCAAGGAAATGAGACGAGTAAGGAATTTTTGGAAACTTGAAGCTTTTAGAAATTTTTCGAGACATATAAAACCCTTTTTTGTCAGAAATTGCGAATTTGGCAGCAATTTAAATATTGGTCATTTTTAGCCAAAAATGGCCATTTGGTTAATTAGCTACATTTGTTAGCTAATTAATGATAAAAATTGCAGTTTACGGAATTTGAAAGGTGACACTTGCATAAAAAAATTAGTTTAGCTAGAAGTATTTTGGTTAGCTTGTGAGGTTTAAGCGTTTCAGTCGGCGTTTCATTAAAAATTACCAAAAAACCTTATTTTATAACATTGTAACCTGCGTTTCTAGGCCCAGAAGGCTCATTGTAATGAACGGAGGGTAGTCGGCATGTTTTTTCAACATGATAAACTCATCCATAACCATTTGGTGTAATTTGGTGTTTCAAATGTATTAACTTCCCTTGTAAAATATTTAAATTAAAATGAAAATTATAGTTTTTTTTCTATCTTTATTTACGTTTTTACATTTATTCTAAAAATAAATAAATGCAATTTATTTAATTGCTGCTATTTCTGAATAATATGAAAAATGAATATAGGAATATATGACAAATATTTTATTTATTAACAGTTTTTTGTTTTGTTTTTAATGTCTCATAATTTTTTTATTTTTTTTTTGTACATATTTGTAAAGCCATGTTTTGAATGTTCTTCTTTTATAATACAAAATAATGGCTTCTTCCGTAAATACTGTAGGATTATGTAAATATAAATTATTTTATCGGTTAAACTGATGGATTACTATATTAATTACTCATATATACATGTGTCTTAATTTAATATCATATTAATAATTAATTATTAGTAATATGAGTGGTTTTTAATTATAATTTTAGTACTGAAAAAAAAATATTTTTTTCCAATAGTAATTTATTAATTATGTATAGGTAAAGGTTACATCCTTATGGACTATGATTTTAATTAACTTATAACTCCGAAAAAGGATAATCATTGTTATAAATTATATTTTAAAATGGATCATGTTTATAGGAAGGGATACCCGAAAAAGCTTCGTACAGCAGGGAGGAAAGCAACGTTTTTAGGGGGAGTCAAATGGACTTAGAATATTTTCGATTTAGGGATTTAAAATAATTTGCAGTGGCAGTCAGGGCTTGATCAGGCCCTGATAAGAACAAGAACTTAGAATACTTTGAAGTGGGAGTCAGAGCCTGATTAGGCTCTGATAAGAACAAGAACTTAAAATACATACTTTAGGTTTATAGACTTAGGATAATTTATATTTTGGATTTATTAAAATTTTGATCTTAGGACTTATAATAATTAGGAAGTATACATTAAAACTGTTATAAGTAAACATATCCCATTCTAAAATTATTAAAAAACAATAAAAGCGAGTAAAAAATAGCCGAAAACATAATTTTGGTCTAATTTTAACAAATTTGCATCTAAAGGGTTCAAAATTTGAGGAATTTCATATTTAATGTAATCGTTAAAATGAGAGCAACCAATGCTAATCCTGGAGGTTCTCTCTTTTCCAATCGTAACGTATGACTTTTTATCTTGAATTACAAGCATTAAATAAATAATTTTTGTTTAACATAAATGAGTTTTTAGATAACAATAAATCTGTTTATAAATAGATTTGCTTTGTCCTCTTAATAGATAAGCTTGAAATTTTGATTAGTTACTTAAATTTAAATCATAAACCATCTGGATTTACGTCATTAATTTTAACACCATAACTCATTATTTATTACACAGACGTACATTTTATTTGTACGTATTTTTCTACAATAAGGCCGATCTAATTTTTTATGTCAATATTAGTAAATACGCTTTTTATCACAAAGTATACGTGGGAAAATATATTGTATTAATTATATCTAATTTTTTAAATCTAATTTTTTATTAGTTATATCTTATTTTTTAGCTAAATAATTTATCAACAAATAGTTATAACTCAGTTACAGATCCCTTCCCCCTTCTCCTAAAATTAAATGCTCTTCAATATTAGCCAATCAAAATTCCCCAGATCTGGAAATTCTGGCATTCATGACCCAAAATTTACAGATATTTAGCATGTAATATTTGTTTTATAAACAAATAAACATTCTAAATTTTTTTTTATTTTTCGTACCATAAATTCCATTAAACATTGTGCTTCACGATGACAGTCAATAGTGGATAGAGCGTCCTTAATTACATAATGCAAAAATGAAAGACTTCAAAAACTCACAAAAAACATATTTTGCTGGTGAATTAATTATTTAACTCAAAGAATAACATTCGATTAAAAAAAATTCAATTAACAAAGGAAATGTGGAACGTTCTCTTGTGACACTTTATATTTAATTATATTTCTATTTATCTAACCTGCCTTGCCTTTTCTTATCTCATTTTGTTTTTTTTTTGTCAATACTTGAGAATTTCTTTTTCAGGGAATCGCAATTTATATTACTATATATTTCATCAAATTATGATAACTGGTTTTGTAAGTTTGCTTTACGATAAAATTTAAGGCGTAACTGATTATTTTATTAAAATTTCTAAAATGAACCTAATTCGCAAAACCAAAAATTTAATTTTTTTTATGCAATTCAAACTAGTTTTATAATAATTGGTCATGATTTATCAGGTATGATTAAAAATCTAACGCATTTTAACGCAATATCGCTGAATTATTGCAAATTTTACCAGAAATTTAAGACCTTGGTTCATAATCATTTTATTTTTTATGAATGTTCTTGAAACTTCTTTTGCTTCTTTTTATTATCACAAACAAATCACATGAACATATTTAAACCTAAATTTCAATATCTTTTTGTTTTGATATAAGATTTTGAAATTTATCAATTTTTAATGATATTTTTTTATACTCAATCTAAAAATTTATAAAAATAATTAAACTAAATCTTTTATAATCTTTCTAAAGGGAAAAATTTTTTTTTAAAAGTTATTAGTTTTTTATTATTCATTAAAAGCTTAAAATGTTCGTTCTCACAATGATATTTAATATTATAAGTCAAAAATAGAAAGTGTATCAAATTATATATGATTTTCTTAAGTCAACGACACGATTACTGTTACATATTATATACCAATATGTCAATACCGTTAAAATCCGTTATTATAGATGTTTGTAACCTTGACCAAGATTTTTTTTAATAAAAAACAACAAAAAAAGTCATAATTTGTTTAAATTGCATATAATTCATACTATGCACATATATATAAATTTATTTATTTATGTAAATAATGTATTTTATTATTCTATAAGTTTAACCTGTTCTTACTTATCATATTTATTGCGTAATTAAAAATAAAATTATTATTCATCATAGTTTTATAACACCTTATACGTTGTAATAATATGTGCATTGAAAATTTTGAGGTGACATTTATAAGAAGTGAGTGAACAAATTTTTTTTGAACTTGAAATTTAATATTTAAGATAGGAGGTTAGGGGTAGATAAAGTATTTCGAAATTGGAAAACAGCTTGAATTCAGAATATGTTCTAATTTTTACTTTTTACAGGATTTATGAAGTAAATATTGTTTAGCGTATACTTGGATTATTAATATTTGCTATATTGAAAACTGGTTGCTTTATTATCAAAAATGGTAATGCCCATCTCCTTAAACGCTGACTAAAAATGAAATGAAACTATGTTGGTTCTTAGGAATTATCCATTTTTATCACTTAAGTTTATCAAAAACTGCAGCTACTCAAAAGACTCTCAAAACAATTATTAGTGACTCTAAAAGAATGGGCATAACTTAGACTGGACTACTAAATAGAGAAAACTTTTAAAAAATGTAAAAAGGACTTAGCTGACGCAAGGGTATCGTTGCCATTATTTCAAAATTAATTCAGTTGTATTCATGGTGTTTGAAGTAGAATATCAAAATTTATACTGTTAACAAAAATAAAAATTTTTTTAAACAGTCACCAAATATAACTCAGTAATTTTTTTAAAAAATTACTTAATAGGTAAACTTTTTCTTTTTTTAAAAAATATGTATTAATAATTTCAAAAATATGTAATTAATGTAACACTAATTCAATTATAATATGTATATAGAATTCCTTAAAAAGGAGTCTTATAAAGACTCGAAACGTTGGGAAAAATATTTATAATAAACATTTTTGCTCTGGAAAAGTCGATTTCTCATTTATTCAATAATAAAAAGTTATTTAACTAAATTGGTCATTTATTTAACACTTATGCGAAAGAGCAATCTATTGTTTTCAAGAATTAGATAGGTCGCACTTGCAAATGTCCTTGTATTGAAAAATAACGATACATTTATATAATCAAACCTCAGCTCTGGTGGGTTATTCAACACCCAATTTTTAAAATAGTTAGCTGGCTGCTGCATCCAAATTTCAGGTCATTTTTTATCAAAAATGCGCAATTCACCATCAAATTAGCAAAAACCACCCTCAAAGGGGTTTTTTGATAAATTTTTACTGTAAGCCTTAATTTTGACATAATATAGGTTTTCTGGATCACTAAATCCAAATTCCGGAAAATTTAGCAAAAACACTCCCTATTTTATATATCATTTGAAAGCGAAAAATTATAGCAAAAACACCCTTAAACCCCGTTCAAGGTTATTTTTTGCTAATGTAAATGTATTTTCAAAAAAAAATTAACTGAAATGTGGATTAACATAATTTTTTTAAAATCATTTTTCAATTTTGTTCGCCAATATTTTATGATATCAATGATTTCTTTCATTTTTCACTTGATCACAACATTGTACTATTTTTATATTAAATTCAATAATACATCCATACCATTTTTAAAATTGAAAAAATTTAAATAAAAAAATGTAATAAAAATAATTAAATAAAAAAAAAACAGTAAACTCAGATGTACGCGTGCTTTATTGAGAATATACTATGCATGCTAAATATTATATTTATTCAATTTTAATTATTGACCAAATCGTATAAAAAAATTATATATTTCTGACCATTTCATGAATTGGTCAATTACAGGTTTGGAGTATAACATATACACTGCAAAAATTCTTGTCTGGGTAATTAATATCTGGGTAGTAAATTTACTATCAGGATCGTAAAGTAAAATAGTAAATTTACCACCCAGATATTAATTACCCGGACAAGAATTTTTTACCTATTTATAAATTTATCTTAGAATTACTCATATTTATCAATGTACAAATATTATTAACCTAATCTATGCTAAAAAATAGATACTTTTAATTTGCGTCATTAGAAACCTTTATGCGATTATTTCAATTAATAAACGATAACGGCTAAATCTAACTTATGTTTAAAATATAATTATAATTTAATCACTTTATATTATAAATTTTGTAAAAAAAAAAAAAAAAACAAGGTTAATTTTATTAAATTAATTTTTAAATAAGCTAATGTGTATTAATGAGATATAAAAATTATTTACTAAAAAGTTATATAAATTATATTTTTCAATGGAAACTTTTTTTTGCATATAAAAAGGTGACGTAGATATTTGCAACATTTATCCTTTGTAAAGTATTAATTTTTTATTCTGCTGTATGAGAAAAATTTTTTTGGTTTTTAATGCAGGTTTTACAGTTTAAATTTTAATTTCTTTTGAACCAATATTATAAAAAAATTCTTAAGTTCACCATATTTTCCTTACATTATACTTTCATAGCTAATTTTCTACCTCAGAAGATTCAATAAAAATCCACGTGTCTAACACAACGAAAAAAAAATATGTTTTAAAATATCGATTCTGTTAAAATATGCTAATTTTTTATATTTTTTTGCATAATAATTAGAAACGAAAATTTACTTTACAATAATTATTTAATTGTAAAACGTTTAATAATCGTTTGTTTGACGAATATTATAATAAAAATGCCCAACTAAGCTACTGAAAAATATGTTTATTTATATTATCAATGTAATATATCAGTTAACTGATAAATAATGAAAAATAAAAAATAAATAAAATTAAATAAATTTATTATCTTTGTATTATTTATTTTCTTAATGTTTTTAGCAAGGTAATAATATTTTATTGTTTGTAAAAGTTTCCATGCATTATACGTACCAAAAGTTAAATTATTAATTTTATGCGTAGTGCTTTTTGTTTCATTTACTAACAAAACAATAAATAATTTGTTTGTTTAGTTAAAAAAAAATTTTTTGTGCTAACACAACAAACGAGCATGGGACAAGTTCATTTATAACATTTTAAAATTTTATTTCCTAATTAATTTAAGTCCCAAAATCGAAATTATTTTAACTTCATTTGAGCTCATCCCTAAAAACCACCCTCCATGGGATTTTTTGAAGTACCCTTTCCTATGAACATGACCTATATATGTTAAAATTAAAATGGAACATCGAACATGTTTATAGGGAGGGGGACCCTTTAAATCTGAAAACCAAGAGGGGGGGTCAAAAGTGTCTAGTTTAAGTGGGGGGGGGGTTTATATTTGTTCAATTGAAGGGGGTGGTCAAATTTGTCTGATTTAAGGGGGTTGGTTAAATTTGTCTGATTTAAGGGGGGTGGGGGCAATGGGACTTAATAATTTTGATTAAGGGTCTTAGAATAAACCGGGTTTAGGAAATTAGAATAATGCCAGATTCAGGTACTTAGAATATTTTAGATTAAGGGACTCAGATGGCTGGGCAGACTTTTGTGTAAAATGCTTGAATATTCAAGCAAATTCTAGAAAATTCAAGCAATATATTTTTACAGTGTACTTACAAAGGGTTTGTGTAATCTAATCAGTTGTGAGCATAGAATTTATTGGCTAGGGCATTTATATTTAAATTAATAATGTTATGCAACATTATAATTCAATTCGCTGTTTTTATAATTTGTAATAATCACCTTTATTAGATGTTAAGATTCTAAACCCAAATTATTCTGATTCCCTAAACGCGTATTATTTTAGGTCCCTAAATCGAAAATACTTTAACCCAAATTATTACAAGTCACTAAACCCGGATTATTACAAGTCTCTAAACTTGAATTATTCTAAGACCATAAATCTGAATTATTCTAAGTTCCTAAATCAAAATTATTAGAAGTCCCATTTGACCCCCCATCCCTTGGTTTTTGGGATTTTAGGATACCCCTCCCCATAATCATGTTCCATATTAACTCAATGCCCCAAATAGCTTCGCATGCAATTTGGGACATTCTTCACCCTTTTTGGACTTATGATCGTGATATACTGTATTAGAAAATTGT
This sequence comes from Anagrus nilaparvatae, assembly GCA_022575985.1. Lineage (NCBI taxonomy): Eukaryota > Metazoa > Arthropoda > Insecta > Hymenoptera > Mymaridae > Anagrus > Anagrus nilaparvatae. Next base: position 12,095,032 of record JAKSXM010000002.1, on the reverse strand, counting down.
CATGAAAAGACAGCTTATAATATATTCATATTCATCATAAGAATGAATTAATTTTCAGTACGGTACCTCTATCCCACAAATAGATATTAATTATGAAAAAAAAAATATCATAAATTTTTTAATTTCATTCGGATACTTGGCTCTAAATTGAAGAGAAACTTCACAAAGGCCATGTTAATTCTCAAAATTTTACTTCACTGGTATTCATCGTTTAAGTTCTTTTAAGTTAACAAAAAAAATTGAGCTCTAGCTCATTATATTTCTTTATAAGTGTGTGTAACTATAAGTATGTATTACATAAAATAAAAACGTTAATAAGAACCAATCAACAATGTGCGAAGAAAAAAAAACAACTTACAATATTATTATATACCTTCATTCATAACTTTAATAGATAAATATTCAAGTATAAAGCATACTTTCAAGCTAGTTAATATTATGTATATTATTGACAATGTTGAAGAAATTACATACATTATAACTTGAGCTTACATTGCAGATGTCTATATTTATAAGCTTTGTAACAAATAAGTTATTAATTTTTTTATAGTTTCATGCAATTTTCATCTACTTCTTTGAAATGAATTTTAAATTAAGTATTAACAGATAATACTATTTTTATACTATTAAAACTATTACTTTGTACTTACAACAGAACAATATAAATCAATAAGAACAATCATCATTGATATTGATTTAGACCTTTTTGGAGAAAGTTGCAGATAAAAATTGTACTGACACCGATTCTGAGTTGGTTCAAAGCAAATAAATAATTCCCCCCACCCTGTTTTTAACTGATTATGGGAGACACAGAATGCAGACACGTATCCAGAAAATTTTTTCGAGGGGGCCAGAACCTAGTAAAATTAAAATTCATGGTTTAAATTTCTTAAATATCAATCAAAATTTAATTGTTTCTTATTTTTAATTGTTTATAAGCAATAATTGTTAATAAAAAATTTTTTAATTAAGGTAAAAAATGCTGGTATTTTTTCAAAAATTTTTCATTTCGGGGGGGGGGGGCATGGCCCCCTTGGTCCCTCCTCTGAATACGTGCCTGAGAATGTTAATTGTGGGGAAGTATTTGAAAGTTTTACAACATTTTTTGGACATATAGATGACTTATAGATGAATTAAAATTTTGGCCAAATTTGAGCAATTTTAATGATTGTTGACTTGATTTTTTTAAAACGCTCTAAATTATTACTGAAGTAGTCAAAAACAAAGGCTCGAGGGGGGGGGGGTGAAAAATTGACGTTTTTAGGGGGGAGTGAAATGGACTTAGAATATTTTCAATTTAGGGACTTGAATAATTTGAAGTGGGAGTCAGGGCCTGATCAGGACCTAATAAGAACAAGAACTTAGTATACTTTAGGTTTATGGACTTAGGATTTATAATAATTAGGGATTATATGTTAAAACTGTTATAAGTGAACATGTTCCGTGATCGTTGGTGGATCGTTGTGAATACACAAACCAGTTATAAGTTTTTTTTTAGGAAAGACCTAATATTACTTGGTATTCCAAAAACTATAGCAATTATTTTTAATAACTGCCAGGCTAATATTTATTAATAATTGGAAATATTTTGAAAGATATTTTTTTGTCAAATTAATTTCATTTTTAAAATGTTAGTGGAAGTAGAAAATTACAAGTGCAAAGTTTTATTTGGACCCTAATGAATTCTTAAAACCACCTATAATAAACTCTTCTTCTTTTATGGTAAAAAAACATAATTGTTAGTAAAAATAAATAAAATTAAATGCAATTGAATTTGTTCGTAAGGTGTACTTCAGAAATCGAGGCAAACCTATCAAACCGATGCCCACGAATAAGTGAGATGTCATACAGATTAAAAAAAGTGATTAAATGTTTCATAGGGTTTCTTTATATAATAATAAATATGGCTGTGATTTTACGAATTTACATTTACAATTGAAATGTATGTTTTAACGAGAATTTAAAAAATCAATTGATTTTCTTAAGCATATATCTAATTAATATAATATTCGTATACCACATCTGTGATAATATATATCAAAAAAAATTTTCAACCAGATTTTACAGTACACCATCACTAAATTCTAAAATTCAAATACTTGTTGCTCAATATAAAACACTTTTTTTATATTATATTATATTACAAATATTGAACCATATCTGCAACCATAACTTACAGTTACGTTATTTGTATTTATTTATTTAAATACAACCAGTATCCAATTTCTTTAGAATATAAATAAAATGTATATTAATATTTATTTTTAGATATCTATATATAATGTTGTGTATTTTTTTAATATCAGTATATTTAACTATAATCAATATACTTGTATATTAGACTTTGTCTATTTCGGCTTTTATTAAATTTTTGGAAGTTCAGAATATTAATAAAATTAAAATTAAAGCTTTGCTTTTTTATGAATTTAAAATTTTTTCAAGTTAGAAACCTGAAAATTTCAATAAAAAACAAATTAATACAAGGTCTTATTCTGATTAATAAATTATATCTGATATCTAAGTTGAATCATAAAATTTTGCAAACTTGGCTTATGCAATCATAAAAGAAAAACGGAACTTTTATATATATATTATCAAAATTTACCAAAAAATTGGTAATACAAAAAAATAACTCAAAGAAATTTTTTATGATTGCATTCAATCAAATTGATATTTAAGAAGTATATTTTCAAACTATGTAACTATTTCTTTGTTTTTTCTTTTAATTTGATATTTGAATAATAAATTTATCTATAATCGATGATAAGACTTTGATAATAACTGATATAAATGTATATTAGACTTATAGTTGTTTTAAAAAGTTGCTTGCATTTTTGATTAAAGGTTTAAATTAGGTGCCATTTACCAAAAATAAATCCCAAAATGATAACCCATTTAATCACTCCTAAGTATTACCACCAAATTAATGGTTTAAGGAGCAAATTTTCGGTCCCGTAAGAAACAAAGTCATTTTTTCATATAATATTGCAATACTTTAGGAGTGAGAAAATGAGTCATGATTTTGGGATTCTTATTTTTTGGTAACCTAATTTTACTCAGTAATTAAAAATTCAAGTAACTTTTTGATATAATTACTAGGCTGGTGTATTTAATTAACATATTAGACGAGCCTTTATTTAAAATTTTTTTTATTTTTAAATGTCTAGGTGCTAAAAGAATGCATTAAGAAATTATTTACACATGTTTGCGATTCTTCATATATTTAATTTTTAAAAGATTTTCAAGAGATTTCTGTAGACTTTTAAAATCTTACTTTTCCCAAATTTTTATAATAGTAATTTTTTTTTATATCCAAAAATTATTGCTTTTGATCATTCTAAATGCTTAAAATTTTATTAATATCAAAAAAATTTCTTTTACACGAAAATTAGGCAAAAATCACTTTTAGCACCAAGATTATATAAATAAGTGCTCAAATTTTTAAAGTAATACGCTGGCTAATATATACTGAATTGCACAATATGTAAACTTACTTGTATTTGATGGCTCCAATAATATAATTAATGGATCTATTCTCATTTAATTAAGAGGAGCACCAGTCTTGTAATGATAAATCACAATTTTTTTTATTTTTCTAATTCGCGAAGAAAATAGTTATAATTTAGTTTTCGTTAGATAAACAGTTGAATTATGTATCTTTTTGACTATTTAATAATATATAATTATTAAAAGATTTGCAGGTATATACGAAACTAACTGACAAGAGGATACACGTGCTTTTATTATTATATTTTTTTTTACTTAATTTTCCATTTATATTTTTTAAACAAAATATTTTTGTGCATCAAGTATTTATATCATCTGATATCACTTTTATATTTCTTTCACTATATTTATGTATAAAAGGTGAGATAATTTTTTTACAAAATGTATCTAATATATTGCTTAAACCTATATGATAATTTTTTAAAAAAATAAACAATGTAATTTTTTCTTTTAAGTATTATGCATGCTTTAAGCGCGCACATCTCGCAACGGCGAACACCGCGCAACTGACAATAAATATTAATATATTATAATATATACCGGTAATTTATTAGTTTTATTTATACAAATTATTGTATATGCGGTATTCTGTTTCAAAACTGAAGTACAATTTTTTTTTCAAGTTGACATAGGTTTGCTCTGCAAGCTGTTAAATTACAACTTAATTTGACCAGTGATTCTCTATTCAATAATAATTTGGAATATTAATAACTAAAACATTTTAGAAAATTTTTGAAGGGATTTTTTCAATAGACTCATCGTAATAGTTTGTATGAAAATGTCAAAGTCAATATAAAGAAATGATTTTTTAAGGTCCCCCACTGGGTATTTTTACGCAGCATATTTTTAGCTGATATATTTTAACCATATATTTATTTATGATAATTTTTTAATGAAAGAATCAATACTTTTCAGTATTTTTTACAAGAATATGAAAAAAAAAATTGAAAATAATTAAACAAATACGACCTATTAAATTTAGACTAGATCTAATGACACGAAAAAAGCTTCCTCCACATTTTTAAACATAGAACATGTTTATAAGGAGGGGGTTCCCTGAAAATCTGAAAATCAAGAGGGTGTCAAATATGTCCGATTTAAGGGGGGGGGGGGGTCTAATGGGACTTGGAATCATTTCGATTTAGGGACTCGAAATAATCCGGGTTTAGGGACTTAGAATATTTTTAATTTTAGGGACCTTGCTATGATATTTCAATCTAAAATAGAACTTGCTATGATATTTCAATCTAAAATTAGAGTAGTTAACTCAAGCAAAAGAATATAGTATTTTTTTATACTCTTTAAGGGGGGGGGGGGGGGGGTGAATATTCGGCGAAATCTGCTCTGGAGAGGAGCGACTTGAGATTCTCAGGAAATGGTGCATTTTTTGTGACAAAAAACCTCCCGAAGTCGGTTTTTAATTTTGATAACCGGTTTTGACGATATTGGCCAAAATGTGCTCCATTTAAATAACATTGGAAACGTGGTTTTTTGAAAATAGCGCGAAAATTTGGGGGGGCTACACTTTTCTAACATATACTAATCGACTCGAATATCAATTACCTTCAATCTCCATATGATAAATTGAGGGGCAATTCGTGTGCTCATACTTTTTAAAGCAGTTTTCTAAGCGGAATTTTTAGTTTTTAATTTTTAAAAAATCATCACGCCAAATGGAAACAACCGATTTGGACGTACAAGTTCTCAAAAATTTTGTCAAAGGGTCTACTTTTTTGTGGTTTGTTTATTTTTGACTCACCTCTTCATAACATAACCTAAAATTGCAAAAAACGACAAAAAACCCTAAAAAATGGCAGTTTTGCCATTAAAATTATTTTATGAACAGTAGATATAAATTTTTTGAAAAAACAGAAAAAAATTACATGCAAAATCACAATTTTTTAGAGAAAGATTGTCCTATTTTTTGCTAAAAATCACTGCTTTATCGACAGCGCAAACTAATAAATCTTCCTTTTTCTAACTTTGGGCTTACGCAGCTAAAAATTTTTAAATAGGACCCCCCAATTTTTTTTTTCTAGAAGTTACACATTTTTCAAGTACTTTCACGTGATAAAAGTTTTTTTTGATTTGGGACATCCTAACCTCCAAAACTTTAATTTTCGTTAAAAATAAATGTTTTTTTTTGAGTTTTACTCCAGCTAAAATACGGGTTTAGTTGTATTTTCACTGGCGAACACGATATTTGCTCTGTTATAGGTTTTTTGGGTCGCTGAAGTCCAAAATCGGGGTCATTTCGTAAACAAAGTGGGGGCTTCACCCTTAAATTTGCAAAAACTACCCCCAAAAAGGGGTTTTTTTAAACATATTTGCATTTTGTGCGCTCAGATTTTCACCATACGGGTTTTGTGAGTCACAAAATTCACGTAAAAATTTTCATATGTGTACACCTATAACAATGTACAGCTATTGTTGCGATTAGCGTGTCATTTTTAGGAAAAGGATATACCTACATGGCTAAATTTCAAGCAGTTATTTAACTGCACAAGACTCAACTAAACAAGACTTTAGGAAAGCTTAAATTTTATTCACCTCTTTTTTTAGCAACTATTTGAGAACAGCGGTAACAAACCATAAATTTATATAAATAAAAAAGAAAGAAATGGGCTATTAGGTATAACATCAGGAAATGCGAATTTTTTTTTTTCAAGTAAATGTTATAATACGTTGACAACTATCTGGCACTAAGGTTCCTCAAACACTGAGCTTGATGCATCAATTTGCCACTGATAACACCGATTACAACCATGCAATCATACATACATTTCTCTCTTAATTCCATAATAGTTGTGAAATATCACCGGTTACAATATTTTCAGATATTAGTACTTTCATGGAATTAAATGAGGTATTACACCAAAAAAAAAAAAATATTGCTGTTTTTTTAATTCTTTTATTTTTTTAATTTTCAGAAAAAAATTTTGAAAAAATTCGGTATCAGATCCAAAAAATTACTATAAAAGAACTTTCTAAAATTAGTACTCTCATAGAAATAAATTAGGTACTACGTCCAAAAAAAAAAAAAAAAATTGGTATTTTTTTGTGACAAAAATTTTGTGAGAAAAATTTTCAAAAAATTAATTATCAGATTCGAGATATTGAGTAAAAATCATACTTTCAAATATAAGTACTTTCATGGAAATAAATGAGATATTAAAAAAAAAAAGTACTTCGAGCTTTTTTGGTGAAAAAATTTTTGAAAAAAAAATTAGGTCTTAATTCCACCGGTTTTTTAGCTTCCTGAGGTCTCAAAACGTGCTTATATGCCAAAAAATCAAAAACCAAAATTTGACCTATCACAATGGTTCCTCATTGAGGAACCAAAAAGAAAGGAGAATAAAATTTAAGCTTTCCTAGAGTCTTTTTTAAATAATTTAAATAACTGCTTGTAATTTCAAGCAGCTATATTTTCAAGCATTTGAAAGCAATAAAGTAGCCTAGCCTTATATATAATCATAATCATGTTTTTCTTTTTTATAATTATTTTTTTTTTGTAAATAATAAAAAATGTTCTCTGCTGACTGGAGCATAAATAAATTACTCTTTTTAAAATTCATTTTTCAAAAAATCTAACCTAAGTAGTAGCATACAAAAATTTATCAAAAACCGTTTTTTTTTTCAAAGGGCTTTTTGAAGGCAAAAAAATGAATTTTAGGTAGAAATTATTAAATTTTTTAACCCAACATATTTTCCGATTTTCTAAGTTGATAAATAAAAAATATAAATAAATTAACTTTATACATTACTGGAGGGCTTCAGAGGGAATTTTATTATTTTCTACGTCAAAAATACATTTGACGTAGAAAATAATAAAATTTCCATAATGTTTCTTTTTATTTAATTATTAAATAATTAAATAAAAAGTATGCAAATAACCTGATATTATACTAATAAATTTTTAGATTTTACATATGTATATAGCGTAGATAATGTAGAAATTTTAAAAAATAAAAAAAAAAAACCAGTTTTACAGATATGATACCTTAATATACTTATTTTAGGTATTCCAATATTCAGTACAATTTTTCAAATTTTCATAAAAATTTCGACCTGAAATCCTTTCTGGATTCACGCTGACTTATCTTCCCTAGATTTCCAAATATTTCCTTCATAATTTTATTGAATTTAAAAATCAATACAATAATTGATAATTTTATGGGTCTGGTTGAGTATACGCCGACAAAGTAGAAATAATACATCATTCTCAATATTTAGTTAATAAAAACAATTTCATCGTTACCAGCTTTTTGTTAAATAATTATTAAATTAATACATCTATATCTCTTATAGATGTCGTACTAAGTATTTAAAAAATTTTTATTAAACAATTTTAAATTGCGAATATATAAGTATTTATTGCTATCTCAACCAAACTCAACCTTTTCACTTTAATATTCGTGATATATTTTTGTTTTGGTCAATATGTATTTTAGAACTAAGACTTTCTCAAATTTAGGCATTAGATCTTTTCATATCGAGTATAAACAATATTTTTAAATCTAATGCCTTCATATAGGTATACAAAAAAATAATTGCATTTTGGATTCTCATTTGGAACCGTTGTAATAGGTGTAATTTTGGTATTTTCGCATATAAGCACGATTTGAGACCCCAGGAATTTAAAAAACCAGTCATTGCTTCAGAAACCGAAGTGCCAATAATTTAGCAACATTTTTTTTTTTACTGCAATACCTATTGTCTCTTCAGTATAAATAATATCTATACTCTTGCGAAGTAAAATCACCTGAAATAATACTTTTTTAGTTGCGTATAATATATTCAAAAGTGCCGTTAAATCTTTGTTTGATATAAAAAAAAAATAATAATAATTCAATTACATCGTTTTTTTTGTTGAATATTCCAATTTTTAGAAAAATTTTTTGTATTAATCCAGACAAAGTAAATATTTGGTTATATTATTTTTATGGGAAAAACAAACGTGGAGTAAAAATCTTATTTATTTTCAAAACTTAACTTATCTATAAATCTACTTATCTAATCTTATAGGCCCTGGATTTACCATTTACACGTGATAGTCGCGGCCTACAGGCCACTACAGCAATAACTATTAAAAAGAGAACCCACAAACTATTTTTAATGTTCAATGTCTACGGGCCTTATCTTCACTCCAGCCCCAAAATCTTATCTATTTTCTTAGTTCTTGCGTATGAAAAATATTAGTAATTTAGTAATTTAGTTGTTCAGAGGCCGAGTAAGAGTTAAGGTGTTCTTTCTAAATTTGAACTTGCATTTAAAACTAAGAATCAAAAATATTTTGAAACTTCAAGAGGTAAGCTAATAAAATTAAAGAAATTGTGAATTAATATAATAACAATCTATAATGTAATTCAAACTATTTTTAGAGCAAACTCAAATGAAACTGGAAAACAAATACCAAAAAGACTAAAAGAATTTTGCAGTCTCAATAAACATTTGGCAATAAAAGAATAAATGAGTTGAAAGTGGCAGTTGAAACTGGCTAGCAAATGGTAAAATCAAGTGGCAAAACATTCATCTAGAGGAACTTCACAAATCTCGATGTTTTTCTTAAGTCAAAAACCAGAAGGAAGGTACATAATAAAAAAGAATTTATTTACTTCTTTATTTTCAAAAAAAAGAACAAAAACATGACTTTGCTTGAATGCAGTTTGAAAAAAATTTTATGTTACATAGAAGGTAAAAAATTAAAAAATTTAATCTTAGTGCATTGCAGTCATGTAACTTCACTTATAATAGAGAATGCTTACATCAAAGATAAATTGCTTAGGTCATTTTTTGAAAATTTTAAGAATGAGTGGTTTTTATCTATAACGTTAAAAAATTGGAATGTTATTGAATGCTATACCTACTTATCGAATTAAAAAGAAATATATATGGTGAGGTGTCAATTAGAAATTCAGATCAATCTAGAAAATTTTGGGCTCCGGGTCAACTGGAATTCAATTACAAAAAATTTTCTGAAAAAAGTTTTAAACAAATTTTTTTTTTTGAGGGGTCAATTTGATGAACTTGAATTAATTAATCGGTCTTTTGTACAATTTTTTATTAAAATGAAAAAATTATAGTGAAATTTGAAGAATGGTCAATAAAAAATGGGCAATAAAAAATAGTATATGTTACACGTGCTTACGATTGAAAAACCTTATCGTAAGCACGAATCATATCATGCCCGAATTTCTCGGCCACTCGTGTTCGTGCTCACGATAGGATTTTAATTTGTACATTCTTATTGCATTAAGTAACTATATTAAAATAATCAAAAAAGTTTCAGCTAGTTGATAAGTTTTTGAATCATTTACGATTTTTCAAAGAATAGGTTTTGAACATTAAACATGTTTTAATAATTTAATATTAATTATAAACTTTTAAGATTATAAATTTAAAAACTTTGTTTATTCAGTATTTTAATTTTAGAAATTAAATAGTAAAATTAAAAAAATTAAAATTTTGTTATCAAAAACGTGACAATTTGAAAAAATAAATTTGTTTGGATGCGCAGCCGCGGAATACTCATGACTTGTAAATATTTTTTTTTATTTTTCATTACTTGGTACTAGTTACAAAATAGCTATTGTTTATTTAAAAGAAAATATAGATTTTTACTTTGAATGAAAAGGTCTACTTAACATTTTTCTCCGTGATTTATAAACGATCAAAATCGATAAAAATGAACGTTTACCAGTCAGAATAACTTTTCATATTTTTGTTAACAAGAGTTTTTCAAATTTTCATATTTTTGTTAACAAAGTAAAGCAAAATAGGAAGCGCAATTAGCCCTTGCTTATGTCAGTTCCAGAGTATAAATTATTATAGTCGGGATAGCAGAACATATAATTATGTCTAGGTCTAGATAAATACGCAATAGCGCACTGGAATTGGCGTTTTTAAAATATATTGTTCATTGTGAATTTCCCTTGCGGTTTGAACTAAAATAAAACTAATTTTATAATAATTATTAAAGGATTAAGCTGCGCTTGAAAATTTAAGCAGAATCCAAATGTTTGTTTGATATATTTTAATTTTAAGATTAATAATATTTTATTATATTAAATATTATACATAAAATTATACTAAAATTAATTATTTTCTGAAATAGAAGCAAGTTTACAAAATTAAGCATTTTTTCAAGCATAAGCTTGATATTAAAAAAAACCCAACTAGCAACTTAACTGTAGATATATTCTTTTATATAATATGTTATATTTTTCATATATAAAAATAAGTTTATAGTATTAAGTACCAAAGTTTTTAAAGGTAGTCTTATAAATTTTTGTAGAATAAGTTCGTATAATTTTAAATTTGAAAAAAAGTATAATTTCATTATACATTCAAAATGAATACTTTTCTACTTGACGAAATTTCAGTTTTTATAAATTTTAATCAAAAACTATGATTGTGTTATGCCACTGGGTAAGCTAACTCGTGAATACAATTGCATGCAAGGTTACATCTACAATTTTGTCACTTCATATAGTAGCTACACGGCCAGGCTGCTTTGCTTGAAATTTAAAGCAAACTGCTTGAATATTCAAGCAATTTGGTTGAATTGCTTGAAATTTCAAGCAAAGCAGCCTGCCCGTGTATATAGACGTATAAAATAATTGTTACGACTTTTAAAAGACTTAGTGTTTTTAATACTCCATTCAATGCTAGGCATCACTAGCTCAGATTCCTTCTGACTGCAAACATTTTGTACGTTTATTATTATTATTTTTTTTTCAAGCTTGACCCCCAGAATATCATCGCAAAATTTTTTTGAATAAAAAATTAAAAAAAAATTATTTTTTAAACATTTTTAGTTAATATTTCATGTTTCGTGTTAAAAGATGGGGTTTATTGGCTTAAAAAGATCGTTACATTCTCATTAACCTAATAACTTTCGATTCGACTCACCTTTTTTTTATGAACGGTATACTCTCAAGTCCCTTACACTAACAAGGGGAGTTCAATACATTTAGAATTTCGAATTACACCAAATAGTTATGGATGAGTTTATTATGCTGAAAAAACATTTAGGCTTCCCTCCGTTCATTCCAATAGGCCTTCTGGACCTAGAAACGCAGGGTTCAATGTTATAAAATAGAATTTTTTGGTAATTTTCAATGAAACGCTTAAACCTCACAAGCTAGCCAAAACTGTTCAGGTTAGTCTCATTTTTTTGGTGTAAGGGTCACCTTTCAAATGCCGTAAATCGTAATTTTTATCACTAATTTTCTCATCAATGTAGCCAATTAACCAAATGGTCATTTTTGGCTAAAAATTACCAATTTTTAATTTGCTGCCAAAATTGTTATTTCTGAAAAAAAAGGGTTTTATATGTCTCGAAAAATTTCTACAAGCTTCAAGTTTGCGAAAATTCTTTACTTATCTCATTTCTTTGAATCATTTTTAAGAAAACATTAAAAATAAGATTTTTTTAAAAATCGTAAAATTAGGACTTCGACTTCAAATTATCATATATGATTAATAATTAATAGAAAAACGTAGAGTAAAGAATTTTTGGAAATTTAAAGCTTGTGGAAATATTTTGAGACTTATAAAAACCATTTTCGTCAAAAATTACAAATTTGGCAGCATTTTGAAAATTGGTCGTTTTTAGCCAAAAAAGACCACGCGGTTAATTGGTTATAACGATGAGAAAACTAATGATAAAAAATTGCAGTTTACGGCGTTTGAAAGGTAATGCTTACACAAAAAAATGAGACGGCAACCGGAAGTGTTTTGGTTAACTTGTGGGGTTTAAGCGTTTCATTGAAAATGACCAAAAAACCCTATTTTATAACATCGAAACCTGCGTTTCTAGGCTCAGAAGGCATATTGGAATGAACGGAGGGTAGTCAGCATTTTTTTTCTAACATTTTTCCAGCTTAGTAATTTCATGCTCTTGCGCAATAACCACCCCTCTTATTTACAAATTATGTATTTTTTGTAATTTTCGGTATTCACAAATTAGTAGTTACTCTACTTTGTAATTTTTATATTTATTAATTTCAATTTGTCATTTTATGATTTACACATTATAAATGAACTTACCAATTTGTAATTTATAAATTTACTAATTCTATTTTGTAAATCTTAAAATTTACCAAATAGAATTTGTAAATCTTAGAATTTACCAAATAGAATTTGTAAATTTATAAATTACAAATTGTAATTGGTAAAAATTTGCTATTTTGTAGTTGGTATTGGTATTGGTTTAACCTCCATCTTAAACTTCCATACGGATGTTGTGACAGAGGTCACCAACAACTGCCCATGCTCTCACACCCTGCACTATTTTAATTTTCTATTTATCTATTTTAATGGGTTGAGGATGTGAAAGCGCCTTTTGACAATTGTTAGTGAAGTGTCATTGTATAATTGTTTGAGTGTCAGTGTAGCTGGTATGAGCGTTGAACCTATGGTCCAGGAGGTACGCGACCTCTCCCAAACCCCACGCCGGCTTATAGTGCCCTGGAAGCACTTCGGACCGCGTTATCCACATAATGTTAAAATTTTTTTTTTTTTTTTTTTTTTTTTTTTTTTTTTTTTAACATTAGGTGGATGCCTCAATCCTAGAACCCACGGTAGAAGAACATCAAGAATTTTTCACAAAGAAAAAAACTTGATGTTGATATAGCCAGGAGTCGAACCGCGAACCTTCAGGTCCGAATTCCGACGCCCTAACCACAGAGCTACCGAGGCTCTCTTATTTTGTAGTTTATGCATTCGATTTACCAAATAGGATTTAGAGAGTACGTATACATTTTGTATTAGCCTCTTACGCACGATTAAAGTTAATTCTTTAGATACAATCTTTAGATACACAAAACTTAATTTATCTTTATTTTATTTAACTAAATCATCACTTTCCTATATTTCTGGCATAAATTTGGCAAAAATCTTGCCACAAATTAGAATTTTTGTGAATTTTCTGGAATTTTTTAGTATAAAAAATAAAAATCTTTGCAAAAAAAATGAGACTAACTGGAAGTCATTCCTGTGTTTCTAGGCCTCTATATTAGTAAATTTACGATTTTTGTCGAAAAATTGCAAATTTTTTCGAAAATTTACCAATCTTGTCGTAAAATCAACGGAGTTGTTTTTTACAGTGTATATATATATATATATATATATATATATACATATTTTATTATTATTTTATTAATATATTTTATAAATGCAGCATTATAGCTGGTTTGAAATCGCTGTTTTATACTTTTATATTAGATATTAGCCCGGCGTGCCAGCGACTAATTTATGCAATAATTCCGTTTGTCCGTTATAGCGACCTTGAAATTTTCGTATCACTATAAAACGGCACGGATCGCTAGTTGTAACGGGGTTTAGTAATAAAAGTAAACTTTATTATTTTGATTATTTATTTATTTGACACAAAACTTGCCGTAGTTAAGTTTTGTAAATCAAAACGTACAATATAAGTATAAAACTATAAATAAATGAATAATGTATAATCTATTTCTTAACTTAAGGTATTCCTTATCTACTCTAGTCACATGAGGATCACATGAAATGTTCGAATTTGTAAATTGATACAGATAAGTAATACGGTTTTAAACATATATAGATATTTAACTTAACTTTTTTAATCGTTGTTACACCAGGGAGTATTTCATATGTATTGTGATTGTAAACGTTTTCTCAGACTTAAATTTTTTCTAGCTATTATTTTCTAGAAATTATGTAGTTTTTCCACGCAGAAAAACAGATTCAAATATTTATTTAGTGTAAGAATAAATATTTTCAAGTTATTTAATTTATTGAATACAAATTTTTAAAGAAGATGAAATTGTAGTTCTAAATAACCACATGCTTTAAATTTCTTAGAAATCAATGTATTATATTAAAAAATGATGCTGCATTATTAAATAATAGGATAAAAAATTTTTAGGTTCAGAAATAAGTTGTGAGTATGTAATAACTGAAAAATGAAAAGTTATTTAGATAAAATAATTAGAATTCTAATAGAATTAAATGATGGAAATTATTATTTTTGTTTAAAATAAAAATTTGAATCTGTTTTTCTGCGTGCAGGAACTACATGATTTCAAAATTGATACTGATAAATTAAGCATTTTATAAACTTCTTTAATCAAGGAATCGTTTGTTCTTTTATAATAGAATATATATTTCTGGTACATAAATGTAAAGAAAAAATATTAATGTTTAGGGATGATTGATACCATAATAAACACCCAAATTCACATGTAAGAGGTACAGGATAAAATTAAGCCACTGCCTTAAAATAATCTTTTTTAATTATTTTATCAAAACTTTTAATGTTTGATTTCTATATTTTTTCTGGAATTATATATAACAGAATAGTATTGATATATTTATAAAAATAATGCAATAATTATGCTTGAATACCTTAGTTGAATATATCCATGATAATTAAGTAATTGTAATGTTTTATTAGACTTATTAAATGTGTACCATTGGCAAAGGACACCTAATTTTTTTTCTGGTTTTAAAAATGCACAAAGCGACTCATATTTTATTGTTTTCTAAGGATTGTTTTCTGAATATGCAAACTGAAGGACTAATCCATTTTAACATTAATATCATCTAATTTCTTTGGTTGCTGTACTATATTTTGTTACTCAATACTTTTTTTAACTTTTTCGCCTCTTACTCTCAAAAATCGATCAGCTCTTTTTGATATTTCTTTATTCAAAATCCAACAATAAGTAGATTTTAAAATTTTGCTTTTAGTGCCATTTTTGTCGGTTTATAATAAAATAATTTACAATGTTTTCAAAATTTTTTTTAGTTTCATTTAATGAACCTTTTTTCAGCTGATTAATATCTGACTGACTTGGAATATTTGAATCATCTATGCCACCTGTTGCTTCTAATTTGGATTTAAATTGATCAAAAAAGTCTGAGCATTTTCAATTTCTTCATATTAATTTTGTTCATCATCTGATCCTGAATAACATTCGCTGTTTTTCAGATCATTCAGAGTTTCCTTGCTATATATTTAAATTATATTTGCTTCCTTAATACTTATTTTTACACTTAACTTTTATATATCTGTATGCATATTTTTTTTAGCAATTTTTAAAATACCTTTTGACTTTTACATAAATAGTCTCCATTTAATTTGTCGCATGAACTTTCATGCATTGATGTTTTTGGGAAAATTATTTTTTCATTATCAAAAATTTTATAATTAATATTTAATTGCAATTATATTCTTCGTATCTGAATAGAGCTTCTATTAACAATCCCCTACTATTGATAATGTTGTATTATAGTAATATATAATGTTGCATTTAGCTCAACCAGTATAACAATTTAAAGTTATAAAATTATTTGTTATATTAAAAATTGACATTGTCGATAGCCATGCTTGCCAAAGCCTTAAGAAGATAACACTATACCAAATGTAGTTAAAATGCTTTGAAGGTCTTAAATTTTCATCAAAAAGCATATATAATAATATTAATAATTCTTAAACATTGACATGTTGCTTCACTGCCTGGCACTTTTTTTTGTAAAAGTTTTATGATTTTCGGGATGGCTAATTCTTAAATCAGAAGGAAAGTTCATTTTATCTTTTAGGTAAATATCTTCTTTAAGTAAAAATTGTTGATTATCATTTTGAGAGTTCTACAAAATTAAAAGATGAGCTTTATTAACTACGTACCGTCCTATAGGGAACATCTTTGCTTTTATAATTAATGCGTTTCTTAGTCTTACCCCTACATATACACTGGAACCTCGATTATCCGGACCTCAATTATACGGATTCTGGATCAACCGGAATGGCATTTTGGTCAAAAAATTATTATTTTTCTTAAAAAAAAAAAAAAAAAAAATTGTTATTTTTTTTCTTCGGATCGGGGTTAGTCTCACCTAGTCCGGATAATCGAGGTTCCAGTGTAATGTATCTTATATATATATGGGAGACTGGTAGACAATCACATTAAAACCCTTAATTTCAACTATTTTACGTTAACATGAATTTTATTTATAACATGAAATAAGATTTACAAACCGGCATTCCGTTTTTATCAAACGGCAAAGTGAATTCATCAACTTTTTAAATAATTCGTCTAATATATTTGACATACTGATTTTAATTTTTAAATGATATAGTAATCTATTAACCATTCTCGTAGCATTCTCACTTAACTATACTTTTTTGGATAATTCCTTGATGCCAAAAAATCATTTAATTCTTTTGCTCTTAAATCGCCTTCTATTATTATAACTATCCGTGAATCACCCAAATCCCTTGCTGACATGGCATACGTATATAGGTATATATTTTAAGTTATCTGTGAAATTTTTAGAACACAAGAGTCTTTTTTAATTATAAGTTCTTTAATACACCTATTACACATTTTTTAAAATTTTACACTTTTGAATAGATTTTAAAAAATTATTAACTTTCTATTAAAAATTAACGTCTTGTTATTTGCACTGTACTGATAATATTATCAATTAAGTATGCACTGATATAAATTAACTAACGAATATCTAATTTTATAAAAATTTAATTTTAAATTTAATTTTTTAATCACTTTATTGTATTTGATAAAGAAGTTTTAAATAAGCAATACTTTTTTAACTTGTCTTTTTATGTATTTCTAAGAATATGATTTCAAATTCTATACAACTCACACATATAAATATTACTAACGAATGTATAAAATAAAAATTTTTCTATTATCTTTTAATAAATACTTTTGACATACTGATTTTAACTTTTAAATGATATAGTAATCTATTAACCATTCTCGTAGCATTCTCACTTAACTATACTTTTTTGGATAATTCCTTGATGCCAAAAAATCATTTGATTCTTTTGCTCTTAAATCGCCTTCTATTATTATAACTATCCGTGAACCTTTTTCTTAGACAGAATATTGCTTGTACATCTAATAGCGAGGAAATTATGATTCGTTGAAATGTTGTTTCTGTATCTAAAGTGATGATTTCTCCATGTTTTGTGATAATGTTTAATAAAAATACTATTATTATATTAATCGTATTTAAAATTCTTACCTTTTAAAATTATTTTTTAGTTTTTTAGTTATTTTCCTTGGCCGTTGAATTAAAAAAAAATCACCTAAATCCCTTGCTGACGTGGCGTGCGTAGGTATATATTTTAAGTTATTTGAGAAATTTTTAGAAAACAAGAATCTCATTTTTAATTATAAGTTCTTTAATACACCTATTTAAATATTTTTAAAATTTTACACTTTCAATTAGATTTTAAAAAATTAATAACTTTCTTTTAAAAATTAAAACGTCTTTTTATTTTCACCGAACTAATACTATTATCAATTAAGTACTCACCGACATTAATTAACTATATAAATATATAGTGGGTTCTGGTTCCAGATAACGCATTTCATTTTTTAAATCATCATTAAAATTATTTATTTATTTTTGCAAATTAAAGATACAAATAAGTTTCACCTTATCTTCGTCATCTAATTTAATTTTAGATTATTCTAAAATATTAATAGCTGTTTTTTGATAGTTAATTTTTTATATTGTTCCAATTCCAATCCATAAAGTTTTTGTAGATTTTAATAAGATTTTACATTATTATATTATTTTACCAAAATAAAATCAATAATTTATATCAATAAATAATATAATATAATGTGAAGCGTTTTCTTGAGTATTTTAAATAAAATACTTAATTTGTTCTATTACAAACTCTTAAAATATTACTTGTCTTTCGTATCGAATTTATTTAAAATAAATTGTTCGCGTGAACTAAACGCTGTATTCACGGAAACCAGACTTATTTTACTTATCTATCTTTTCTATTATTTTCTTATACTATATCACTAAAAATAGAGAATCTTAAAAATGAATTAACTTAATTAATAATCCTCCTTTCCGGATCCAATTCTTTTTTAAATATATTCTTCTATTACTGACTCTTAATTTTACTCTAAGTGTTTTTCATTTTTAACATACCGATTTTTCAATTCTTCGTTTCTTTTCTCTCTTCTTTATCATTTTTCTTTTAATTCTTGCATTGCATGTTGGAGATTACTTTTAGCTTTTCTATCCAGAATGACTAATAATTTATTATTTTTATAAATTTTAATTTCATTAGCCATTAATTTTCTTTTTTCTGTGATACTCATTGGTTTTCAGAGTTCAATACTTTTATTCTATTCATTTTAAAATAAATTTTATTTTAATAAATCTATATGTCTTTATGAGACAGTTGACGAAATGTCATTAAAATCTAAAGTTTACATATTTTTGGGATAGTATTTATTTATATCTTTAATATTATATCTCCCACTTTTCTCTACATTGTTTAGAACTTCTAATATATAAGAATATTTACCTATACATTCTTTTATCTTAAAGGGGCCATAAAACATTTTTAAAAATTTCGATATTTCCCCTTTCAAAGCATCACTTTGATTTCTTGCTTTAACAGTAACTAAGTCGCCTTTTTTATATTTAATTTCATTTCTATTTGCATTAATATTTTCATCAACTTTTCTTGCTTGGACATCTCATATCGAGGAAATAATGATTTGCTGAAATGCTTTTTCTGCATCTGAAGGGAGAATTTCTCCATTTTTGTGATATTGTTTGATTTAGTTCCCCAGTAGTATATCGTGGGTTCTGATTCCATGTAAGGCAAGTCATTTTTTACATCATCATTAAAATTATTTATATGTTTTTGCAAATTAAAGATACAAATAAGTTTGACCTTATTTTCATCATTCAATTTAATTTTAGATTTTTCTAAAATATTAATAGCCGGTTTTTGATAGTTAATTTTTTATATTGTTGCTATGTGATGAAACATTCGAAATTTTCGATTGTTACAAATATTTGTTAAATGGTCTAATGTAACTCTCGTATCTTGTTCTCATTGCTAAATCGAGTCTTTTAATTCAATGATATGGATTATTATCCACGTTTTATTATAAAGGAAGTGTCAAATAAACTTTTTTTTGTAAAGGGCTCATTATTTTCTTTAATATTATAGGCTAACTGATGCTTTGATGTTGAACGAATTATTATTGCACTAAGAACAAAAACTTTTTCTCTATATGTAAATGAAAATTACTATTACTAATTATTTATAATTAAAAACAAAATTTTTTGTCTGGTTTTAAAAATGCAGATAACTACTTATATTTGATTGTTTTCCAAGTGTTGTTTTCTGAATATGGACTAGTCCATTTTAACATTAACTTCATCTAATTTCATTGGTTGCTGTACTATATTTTGTTGCGTGTCAATAATTTTTTTAACTTTTTCCCTTCTTACCCTCAACAATCGATCAGTACTTTTTGGTATTCCTTTATTCAAAATCCAATAATAAGAAGATTTTAAAATTTTGTTTTTAGTGCCCTTTTTGTCGGTCAAAATAAAATAATTTTCAGAATTTTTTCTAGTTTCCTTTAATGAAGCTTATTTCAGCTTATTAATATCTGACTCACTTAAAATATTTAAATCATCTATGCCACCAGTTTCTTCTAATTTGGATTTAAATTGATCAAAAAAAGTCATAGCATTTTCAATTTCTTCATATTAATTTTGCTCATCATCTGATCCTGAATAACATTCGCTATATTTCAGATCCTTCAGAGTTTCCTTGCCATATATTTGAATTATATTTGCTTCTTTAATACTTATTTTAACACTTAACTTTTATAAATCTGTATGCATATTTTTTTTAGCAATTTTTAAAATACCTTTAGACTTTTACATAAATAGTTTCCATTTAATTTGTCGCATGAACTTTCATGCATTGATGTTTTTGGGAAAACTATTTTTTCATTATTAAAAATTTTATAATTAATATTTAATTGCAATTCTATTCTTCGTATCTTGAATAGAGCTTCTATTAACAATTCCCTACTATTGATAATTTTGTAGACATTTATCTTAGCATTCTATAAAAATTTTCACATATTTGAATACTACTTAACCAAGTCATCATTTTATCTAATGATTTATTACTTAAATGATATATTATCAGCTAAACTAATCCAGGAGCATTTAGCTCAACCATTATAATAATTTAAAGTTATAAAATTATCTGTTATATTAAAAATTGACATTGTCGATAGCCATGCTTGCCAAAGCCTTAAGAAGATAACACTGTACCAAATGTAGTAAAAACGCTTTGAAGGTCTTAAATTTTCATCCAAAAAGCATATATAATCATATTAATAATTCTTAAACATTGACATGTTGCTTCGCTGCCTGGCACTTTTTTTTGTAAAAGTTTTATGATTTTCGGGATGGCTAATTCTTAAATCAGAAGGAAAGTTCATTTTATCTTTTAGGTAAATATTTTCTTTAAGTAGACATTGTTGATTATCATTTTGAAAGTTCTACAAAATTAAAAGATGAGCTTTATTAACTACGTACGGTCCTATGCGGACATCTTTGCTTTCATAATTAATGCGTTTCTTAGTTTTACCGCTATATATACTGAATCTTGTATATATATATATGCGAGACTGGTTGACATTCGCATTAAAACCCTTAGTTTCAACTATTTTATGTTAACATGAATTTTTCTTACTACAAAATATTTTGCTTTCAATTTGCATTAATCGCAATTATCAAGGGCGGCTATCAATTAAAATACCAACATCTTTTATGCCCGATCTTTTTAATTTAATACGAATATGAATCCACCTTTGTCTATGCGTCTCTGCGCGTTTCTTTATGCGTCAAATTTATTGTCCGTTCCAGAAAGCATTAAACAAAAAAATGAAGACTTTAGGTTCAGAGTCAAGTTTTGAACCTAAACTAACTAAATATTAGGTTGGGCTAATATTGTTTCTAAAAGGGTAGCAGGGTGAATTGTATTTTAAATATCTTTTTATAACCTCAGGTGTCAATAGCTAAATAAGATTTACAAACCGGTATTCCGCTTTTATCGAAAGGAATGAATGCATAAACTTTTTAAATGATACAGTATTCTATTAACCTTCTCGTAGCATCCTCATTTAACCATACTTTCTGGGACAATTTCTTGATGCCAAAAAATCCTTGAATTCATTTGCTCTTAACTAGCCTTCTATTATTTTACCTAACTGTTAACCTTTTCCATAGATAGAAAATTGCTTGTACATCTAATGGCTACGAAATTATAATTCAAATGTTTGCTTGCTGCATATATTTGTAAAATGCTCTAATATATCTCGGATCCTGTTCCCATTGCTGAATAGAGTTTAAAAAAATTTTTTGAATAAATATGTTCGAGCTTTTAATTTAAATCACGAGTGAAATGCAATTCTTCAAGATATGTACAACCTTGAAGTGCTATGATCACAGTATTAACAAATTTTTCATTTGAGCTTAATCTGAATACTTTTAAGTTACTAGTTATCGCTAGGGCGAACGTTAAATTTTCTATATTGAAATCATAAATTGTATAAAGTTTTAGTGATTCTACGTATAACAAAGCTTAAAAAAAAACTTATTATGGACTTCTACTGAGTTGAAATATACGTAAATTTGCATTCAAACTAATAAGGGTAAATAATTCTGCATCTGAAGTTTTGTAATAGCTTAAATCTTAATTGATAATATTTTTACAATTACTAGCTAATTCAGAAACACCATTAATACCCTCGTTAAGTCTAAATATTGACATTAAAATTATTTATATATTTTTGCAAATTAATGATACAAATAAGTTTGACCTTATCTTCGTCATCTAATTTAATTTTAGATTATTCTAAAATATTAATAGCTGTTTTTTGATAGTTAATTTTTTTTTATTATTGCAATTCCTATGTGATGAAAAATTCGAAATGTTTGATTGCTGCGTACATTTGTTAAATGCTCTAATATATCTCGCATCTTGTTCCCATTGCTGAATCGAGTTTTTTAATTCAACGGTATGAATAATTGTCCATTTTTTTTTTATAAAGGAAGACTCAAATAAAATTTATTTTGTAAACGGCTCATTATTTTCATTAATATTATAGGCTGATTGATGCTGTGTTGATTAACGAATTATTATTGCACTAATAACGAAATTTTTCCTTTAAAAAGAACTTTGCTAAATTATTTAATTTCAATACTTTCAGAGAAGTATTAATTAAATATTTGAAACATTTGCCTGTAACCTGAATATTATACAAAGATAAAACTTGAAGTTTATTATTGTTTTTAAATTATACTCCAAATTCAAAATCTTCATCTGCAACATTTTCTACTCCGTAAATAGCATTTAAATCTCGAGTTAAATGCAATTCTTCAAGATTCGTACAACCTTGAATTGCTATGATCACAGTATTAACAAATTTTTCATTTGAACTATTTATTTGATATTTATTTTTTCTATTTATTTATTATTCAATATTTATTTTTCAATATTATTTCTTTTAGTATGCTTAATAATTTATACAACATTTTCAATAATTATTTTTTATTTAAAAAAAAATTTATTTTACATTTTTAAAGGCTTTGCCATACTTAAATAAAAATATTTTTCTTTTACATTTTAAGGTTTTGTAAAGTTAAATTTAACTATTTTATTATTTATTATTTTAGGTTTAACAATTAAATTCTTTATTTCTGCATTATTTTTGTTTATTAATTTATTTGTTCTCTCGATACTCGTTGTTATTGGATCATATTGCTCTTTATTTATTAATTGTAGATAATCATCTTGCATCTTTCTTATCTCAATTTCTTTAAATTTTATTAATTTTTCTATTCTTTCTATCGATTCTTTTATTGGATCATATTCTTTTACTTTCATTATTTTATCACCTATAACTTTATTTTTTCTTAATTTTTCTCTTAGTGTTTTTCTCTCTTTTTCATTTTTAACATACCGATTTTTCAATTCTTCTTTTCTTTTCTCTCTTCTTTCTCATTTTTTTTTTAATTCTTGCATTGCATGTTGGAGATTACTTCTAACTTTTCTATCCAGAATGACTAATAATTCTGTGACAAGATAAGACTCTATAATTATTATAAATTCTCTCATGGATTCACACAACAAAAATTGTTCAGTTTTTGTTATTTCCAATGAGTTTAATTAATATTATAATATTTTACTAAATGTTATTATATGAATTTTGTATATTCTTATAGTTGAAGTATACTCACAGTTGAATAATTGTTGAAATAAAAAATGCGAACTTTGAGTTTAAGTTGAAATTTATTTAAGAATAAATTAAATTTTACAATAAAATATTTGAACTTAAAAAAAAGTATAAAAATTGGAGAAAAAGGTGTAACTGACCAAAAAATAACAGCGAATTAGCTTTAAAAGGCTAATTAAAATTTGAGAGACATTAGTCTTAACTAGACCAATTCAAAAAGTGAACTAAGCTAATTTTAAAATTAGGGGTTTATATATCCCAAAAATTTAATAGATAAGGATCATCAGGTGATAATTCTTATTTACTAAATTATGGAATTGACCCTATTGATTAATAATTAAATTAATATGTCAATCAATATGTATATAAAAAAAATAGAGTTGGCCTATTTCTCCAATATTAATTAAACGTTGAACCGGAAGTGATAACAAAATTAAAAGTAAAAAAAACAATTTTGATGAATTTTGACATAACCGAAAATTGATAGAATTTTAGAAGTTTATATAATATTATATCTCCCACTTTTCTCTACATTGTTTAGATCTTCTAATATATAAGAATATTTACCTATACATTCTTTTATCTGAAAGGGGCCATAAAATATTTTTAAAAATTTCGATATTTCCCCTTTCAAAGCATCACTTTGATTTCTTGCTCTAACAGTAACTAAGTCGCCTTTTTTATATTTAATTTCATTTGTATTTGCATTAATATTTTCATTAGCTTTTCTTGCTTGTACATCTCATATCGAGGAAATAATGATTTGCTGAAATGCTTTTTCTGCATCTGAAGGGAGGATTTCTCCATTTTTGTGATATTGTTTAATTTAGTTCCCCAGTAGTATATCGTGGGTTCTGATTCCATATAAGGCAATTCATTTTTTAAATCATCATTAAAATGATTTATATACTTTTGCAAATAAATGATACAAATTAAGTTTGACCTTATTTTCATCGTCCAATTAAACTTTAGATTTTTCTAAAATATTAATAGCTGTTTTTTGATAGCTAATTTTTTATATTGTTGCTATGTGATGAAACATACGAAATTTTTGATTGTTACAAATATTTGTTAAGTGCTCTAATATAACTCGGATCTTGTTCCAATTGCTAAATCGAGTCTTTTAATTCAACGATATGGATAATGTTTTTTTTATAAAGGAAGTATCAAACAAACTTTTTTTTGTAAAGGGCTAATTATTTTCTTTAATATTATAGGCTAATTGATGCTTTGATGTTGAACGAATTATTATTGCACTAATAACGAAAACTTTTTCTCTATATCATTCAGACTCTTAATTTTAAATATGTAAATAATATGACAGCTAATTCTAAATTATTTGAAAAATAATTCTTTAAAAATTTAAGATAGTTGCATCTTTCTAATCAATGCTGGAATTAACAGCATTGATAAAATGAAAATTACTATTACTAATTATTTATAGTTAAAAACACTTGAATTTATATCGTATAGATTTTTGATTAGAAAAAACTAATCTTTGGTTCTGATATTTATAAAGAATTTATAAAAAAATATTCTACATTTACATGAAGAGTATTTTAAAAGTATTCGTCTAATATATTTGACATACTGATTTTAATTTTTAAATGATATAGTAATCTATTAACCATTCTCGTAGCATTCTCACTTAACTATACTTTTTTGGATAATTCCTTGATGCCAAAAAATCATTTAATTCTTTTGCTCTTAAATCGCCTTCTATTATTATAACTATCCGTGAATCACCCAAATCCCTTGCTGACATGGCATACGTATATAGGTATATATTTTAAGTTAT
The DNA here is from genome assembly GCA_022575985.1 of Anagrus nilaparvatae. Taxonomy (NCBI): domain Eukaryota; kingdom Metazoa; phylum Arthropoda; class Insecta; order Hymenoptera; family Mymaridae; genus Anagrus; species Anagrus nilaparvatae. The sequence continues at coordinate 12,069,628 of JAKSXM010000002.1, read as the reverse complement.
CTGTGAAATTTTTAGAACACAAGAGTCTTTTTTAATTATAAGTTCTTTAATACACCTATTACACATTTTTTAAAATTTTACACTTTTGAATAGATTTTAAAAAATTATTAACTTTCTATTAAAAATTAACGTCTTGTTATTTGCACTGTACTGATAATATTATCAATTAAGTATGCACTGATATAAATTAACTAACGAATATCTAATTTTATAAAAATTTAATTTTAAATTTAATTTTTTAATCACTTTATTGTATTTGATAAAGAAGTTTTAAATAAGCAATACTTTTTTAACTTGTCTTTTTATGTATTTCTAAGAATATGATTTCAAATTCTATACAACTCACACATATAAATATTACTAACGAATGTATAAAATAAAAATTTTTCTATTATCTTTTAATAAATACTTTTGACATACTGATTTTAACTTTTAAATGATATAGTAATCTATTAACCATTCTCGTAGCATTCTCACTTAACTATACTTTTTTGGATAATTCCTTGATGCCAAAAAATCATTTGATTCTTTTGCTCTTAAATCGCCTTCTATTATTATAACTATCCGTGAACCTTTTTCTTAGACAGAATATTGCTTGTACATCTAATAGCGAGGAAATTATGATTCGTTGAAATGTTGTTTCTGTATCTAAAGTGATGATTTCTCCATGTTTTGTGATAATGTTTAATAAAAATACTATTATTATATTAATCGTATTTAAAATTCTTACCTTTTATAATTATTTTTTAGTTTTTTAGTTATTTTCCTTGGCCGTTGAATTAAAAAAAAATCACCTAAATCCCTTGCTGACGTGGCGTGCGTAGGTATATATTTTAAGTTATTTGAGAAATTTTTAGAAAACAAGAATCTCATTTTTAATTATAAGTTCTTTAATACACCTATTTAAATATTTTTAAAATTTTACACTTTCAATTAGATTTTAAAAAATTAATAACTTTCTTTTAAAAATTAAAACGTCTTTTTATTTTCACCGAACTAATACTATTATCAATTAAGTACTCACCAACATTAATTAACTATATAAATATATAGTGGGTTCTGGTTCCAGATAACGCATTTCATTTTTTAAATCATCATTAAAATTATTTATTTATTTTTGCAAATTAAAGATACAAATAAGTTTCACCTTATCTTCGTCATCTAATTTAATTTTAGATTATTTTAAAATATTAATAGCTGTTTTTTGATAGTTAATTTTTTACATTGTTGCACTTCCTTTGTGATGAAGAATTCGAAATGTTTGATTGCTGAAAATATTTGTAAAATGCTTTAATATATCTCGGATCTTGTTCCCATTGCTGAATCTATTGCACAATTGGCTAGCCTATAAGTAATTACAACTATATTAGCTATTTGATCCATAACTAAATCTTTGTTTTTTAAGATTTTCGTTTCTTTGGTTTTCCATTTTTTTTCTATTTTTTTTCCATTTTCCATCCAGTCGTAACTATGTTCTGGTATATCTGGTAGAATAAATGATTATTTGTTTATTATAAAAAACAATTTCAATTTCAAATTTTTTTGTCGTCACTAGTATTTCGAAGATTTTTATCACCCAATCATTATCAAGATATTCATTAATGTTTCCATACCCTTCAAATGATAGCAAAAAATTTATTATCCAATCTTCAAATATCTTCAAATATTCTTTATTATTCTACCTATATGGGAATTGTTTTTTTAATCAAGTAAACAATCCAATTAGTGTTCAAGTATTTCAAGAAATAATTTTTAATATCTATTATTTTAAAATAATCTTAAAAATTAATATTTTTATTTATTAACCCGATGAAAAAATTTAAAGTTTTATTTTTATTGGTTATTCGCAGGTGAAATTCATAGAAAAAAAAATGCTTAAAAAATACACATATTATTTAATGTTAAGTAAAATACTAGGATATGGGGTAGGAAAAAAAATTGATAATTTGTTAAAAATTTTATTTTAGAGTTTTAGTTTCATAAAATGCGCAGTTACCTTCATGATTTATTGTAGCGAGAGAAAAACAGACAGCATGCGAAGATAAACCCATTACTTTGTCCCGTGGCTTAACACATACATAGACTTTTATCAAAAGCAAAAAAAATTGAGAAAGCAATGAACATTTGCCAGGTAGAAAACCGTGATGAAAACTATCTGAACTTTAATCAGTAAAATAATTGTTTCAATTTTTAAATTTATTACAGAATTACACATTAAGCTTCATATAGTTTTAAATAAAATAATAATTTTCCTAAGTGAAAAAGATGCAAGAATTTGTAACTAATTGAAATATTTTAAAGGGGTTTTTATAGATAAATTTCTACAAAAATTTACAATATATTTTTTATTATAGATTTAATTTTAAGAGTTTTTGTATTAACAAGTTGCATGTATTTAACTATAATAATTTCTTTTATAAAATAATAAGATAAAAGCAAATAGTGAGATCAATAAAAGTTCATTGATGCTAGAATATGCTTAAGAAATTATAGCATTTTTATTATTAAAACAACCTTATTGATTGATGTATGAAATTTTTAAGATCTTATATAAATTCTAAGTATAACAAAATTGGTCTAAATTAAATCTTGGCCATTATTTTATAAAATGTAACTGAAAGAAAATTTATGAGAAAATTTTGTAGTTTATTTTTTACATATCACATCAAGAACTTTTTATGAATATTTAAATAGTTAAATAAGTTGTAAATTGTAAAATGTTTATAGTAAAATTTTGTTCAAATAAACTTTATGTCAAATAAATATTTTATTTCTTAAAAGAAAATAAATCCTATTCTATCCTATAGCCAAAACCTAAAATTAAATAATTTGCCCGTTTATCAGAAGAAAAAAACTTATAACTGGTTTTCACACAACTAACGATCATCAATCCAAAATTATAATAAATCCCGAAATATAAATTATCCTAAGTCCATAAAACTAAAGTATTCTAAGTTCTTGTTCTATATTAGTGCCTGATAAAATAAAATAAAATAAAATAAAATAAAACTTCAGTAGGCATCCAGAAAAGTCTAGCTAGGCTAGAAAAAGTCTCTAAATGTGAAAAATACAGGAGAAGAACCTCCATATATACATGAGCCATTTAATACACTGTCGAACCCATGTATAGAGATAGAGCTGTTCTCATGTATTACTTTTATAAATACATATACAATTTTTTATCCACACAGGTAAGCTTCTAGATGAGCTAATTTATAAAAAAAAAATTATTTGCGATATCTGATTGGTAAGTTGTCAACGATTAAGCCCATATAAAAATCTCACTTTTCATAAAAATGAATGCAGGGAGGTTTTTAATCTGTAAAGCAGTATGTCAACAGTATAGGAAAAAAAGAATGCCTCAAATTGAAGTTGAAAGTAATTTCCGTAAAATCCGGGACAATCTTTTTTTCTAGACTATGGCAGTATTAGAATACAGTTTTGTCTGCATTCTTTTTGCAATTAGCTTATCTTCAATCGACAAATAATCGAAAACACGTATTTGATGGTTATCATTTAAAGTATTTTCAATATTTGTAATGTAGCATTAATTGACTAATTGACTCTGTTTCTACTTACGAAATATATTTCATTAGAAACTTAAATTCATTTAAAAACGCTTATGTTTAGAAAACAATACATCTGCTGAAAATTGTTTTGAAAAAATTCCCCTTGATATAGATCAACATCTAGCGAAATTTTAGAGGTCTTTGCGTGAAACCGCACCAGCAGCAAGAATTCTACTTTTGGCATTTTAATTAACTTTACTTTAAACTACTATTCACCGAAGCCCGCTGGTTTCGAAAATACTCGAGTCAAAAAATTATTTTTCAAATTTTTAATTTTAATTTTAATTAAATTGATTTATTAATTTAAATTAATTTTAATTTCAAATTTTTAAATTTCTCTTTGATGTTTTCTTCATTTTTTTGATGAACTTAATATATTTAAAAAAGTTTTCCACTGATTCCTTCAGTTGATTTCGCTCTATAAAGATTAAGTTTAAAATAAGCGTTAATTAAAAAATCTTAAAGCGGGACTCTGGTGTTAAATTTTTATATCTCGCAATCAAACAATCGAAAATAGATGAGTAAAGAATTTTTAAAAACTAGGAGCTTTTAAAAAATTTTTAAGAACCGTAAAACCTATTTTAGTCAAAAATTACAATTTCGGTAACAATTTCAAAATTGGTCATTTGGTTTACTGACTATAACGGTAAGAGAATCACTGATCGGGTATTAAAAGGAGACACTTACACGAAAAATGAGGCCAACTGGAAGTAATTTGAATTGCTTACAAGGTAGTAGTATTATTTAGAATATATTCTGAAAAGTCCTTCCATCTTACAGCATAGAACCCTACTAGGGGGTCTAATTTCTAGGCCCAGGAGGCCCATTCAGGTAAAGTGAGGGTATGGGGGATACTTTTTCAACTACCACAACCTGATTTCAAAGTTAGAAGCGAGACAGCCTCGGAAACGGCTGCCCAAATAGTTGACACTCCCCTTGTTATTTTAATTTCAAAGAATTGTTTTTATTTGAGGAAACGATTTATGCATTCTATAGGCAACTTTCTTTATTGTATATACATAACCATTTTTAGGACAACTTTTTAATGTTTCAAATTACTTTTTGCTTGAAGCACATAATTTTTCCAAGCAAGTCTATATCAAAATTTTTTTTCGTGGCCTTTACTGCAGCTAATAAAAAGGTACAATATGTTTACAAAAGTATATCACAAAGTTAAAGTGACAATAAATTGAGATAGCAATTAGTAGTTTATGATCATGTTCACAATTTAATTTAGTTCAAATTGTTTAATAAAAATTAAAAAAAAAAATTAGTACGACATCTATAAATTAATTTAATAAATATTCTACAAAAAGTTGGTAACGATGAAATTGTTTTTATTGACCAAATATTCAGATTGATGTTTCATTTCTTCTTTGTCAGCAGATACTCAACTGAACCCATAAAACTACCGATAATTATAACTGCATGCGTACCGATTTTTAAATTCGATAATGAAATGAAGGTTTTAAAATCTATGGGAGATAATCATGAGTATGACTCTAGATGACTCTTTTACCCGAGGAATACAAAAATGTTTTTCTTTAATTCGTTTCAAAATCAAATACTGGTATTAGACCACTTGCTTTAATTTATTTTTTCAAAAATTTTAATGGTAAAAATTTTTTTATTTGTTAGTTTATTGAATCTCAACAAATTTTACCTGAATGGTTTTCTAAAGGTAAATATTCTGATAATTGTCTATTTTGATACTTCAAATATAGATAATTTCTGAAACATAGATTTTCTTTGAAATCTTACAACCGGTTTGTGAACTCACAACCAACGAACATGGAACATGTTTAAATTTCTATTTTGAATTTTGAAGCCTTTATAATTTTAAGTAAAAAAAAATAGTTGTTAGCTCTTAAAGTCCTTAAAATTCTATACTCCTTTATCGAAATTATTCTAAGTCTATTATTCTATATCTATTTCCGGATTATTCTAAGTCCGTTTGGCCCCCAAATATGGCAAATTTGACCCCCTCCCCAAATAACACGCTTGAAGTACCCCCGTGCCTTTAAACATGTTCCATGTTAAAATAGGTGCTGACTGTCTTTGGCCGACTGTTACTAGTGCTTATACTAATGATATTGTTGATTTATTATTAATTTTAACATACAAATATATATGCTACTTGTAATGATGAATTTAACTGAACCAGAATTTCTTAGGGGGATTTAAATTCCAAGAAACTAACCTTTCTCCAGTCAAAATACAGGGGGGGGGCTGTAACTACTAGATTTGGTCTACTATAGGTTTTTTAGGTCGCTGAACACGAAAGCCGGGGTCATTTGGCAAAGAAATTGGGGCATCACCCTTAAATTAGTAAAAACTACTCCCAAAATGGGGTATTTTTAATATATTCTATCTTTGCGTGCCCAGATCTGTTTCCTAGGGGTGTTTTGGGTCGCTGATCAAGAATAATAACTTAATAATAATTTTAATGTTAGTGATTTTTTTATAAAAAATTAATATTTCACCCTTAAATTACCAAAATACCCCTAAAAGGGTGTATTTGCTATTTTCGCACTTTGGGCATCCAGATTTGGCACCTAGGGGTTTTTCGGGTCGCTGATCAAGAATTTTTGGGAGTTTTTTTAGGTATAATTAATATTTTACCCTTAAATTATCTAAAATCACCCCCGAAAAATTGAAAAGCCCTAAAAACATCTAATCTGTGGAGAAATTTGGTACGCAGGTTTGAGGCATTTCGATGCTTCTAAAATGATTATATTGAATTGTATCCTCTTCATTTCAGAAACTACTTGATGTATTTCAAAATTTTTCTGATTAGGTTTTTTGTTATCTGATTTACTGGTGACGTCTCCAGAGTGAACTAGTTTGGGTAAATTGTTTCAGAATAATTCCAAAAAACCTGAATTAACTCTTCAAAATTTTTCTAAAAAAGCTAAAAAAAAAAAAAAAAAAATTTTTGCTTTTAACCGGACAGAAAGGACATTGAATACGTAAAGCATATATAAACACATAATAAATAAGTACCCAAAAAACATTAATTTTATAAAAAAATCTAATTTGGCATAATGTACAATATAAAAATGATTAAAATAGTATATTTACGGCTCGTGTCCAGAAAAGTAAAGAATGGCCCAAATCGCACGTAAATTACCTTCCGAGGCGAAGCCGAGGATGGTAAACTGCGATTTGGGGCATTCTTTATTTATGGACAAGGGTCGTATAAAATTTTTCTGCTACTGTAGCGAGAAATTTGGATTTCCTTGGCCGCGCAACGGCCAGAAAATCGTACTTTCGTGGCTACTGTACAGAAAACTTTATTTTAGGTAAATATAAAATACACAGAAAACGAAAGTTTAAAAATTTAATAACCCGAATCGTAGTCTACCATCCTCAGCTTCACCTTGGAAGCTTATTTAATTTTGCGAGTTGGGCCATTTTTTACTTTCATGGAAATGTTAGTTTTTCCAGCGCGTCGAGAGTCCAATATATTTAAAAAAAAAAATCGGTCTAGTATTTAGATATCGGTATGAAACTGCAGGAAAATCGTGATATTTATTTTTTAATAGGCAAATACTTCTTCGAAAATCAATATACGATTTCTTTATCTAAAAAAACTAATATTAATTGAAAGTCTTTTATACAGTCTTCAAAGATTCCCCTGATTGTATATAAATTTATATATAATAGAAGATGAATCAAGAAAACTATTTTCCATGACTCATAGAACCAAGTTATAACATCCCCTTTTGGTCTAACGGCACGCGGCCAATGAAATTTTGGCATGCACGTAGTGACGTCATTTTATCAATTTTACGTAAAAATTTACTTATATAGTATGTCCTGGAAAAGTAATAACTTTTTTCTTAAAAAAAAAAATAAAGAATTGAAAATTTTAATACAACCATATAAATATATATAAAAGAAATTTTTATAAACTACCTAAGATTCGAAAAATCTGTTACGTTACAACCAAAATTTTATTAAAAAATTCTAAAAGTAATTTAATTACATAACAGTAGAACATGCTCCTTAAAATTATAATTCTTTTAGTAAGGGAGCTTAGCTTTTCATTTTGCTCCAATCAAATATGCATTAATCGATGATTCAAAATAACCGGACAGCACAATATCTGTATCCCACGTGCGATGTTGATTTAAAGTGGCCCAAACCTGCAAAAAATCGCAAAAATTAATTTTATTTTGCTGTATACTTTTAAATACTCGATATCTTGTATATATTGACCACTGAACACGTAAATATTATTCCTAGACAATTTTGCAGCTTTGGCACTCAGCCAGACACTTGTAAAGTTGTCAAAAAAATAGCCTCCAAAATATCTATACGTTCCGAGAATGCTTTGACCGATTTAAGAAATTCAAATTGCATTGTTTTTTAGGCAAAGATAGCCGAAAAATCGGAAAAAAATGGCGATAATAAACGATCGAGTATATAAAAGCAGAGCAAAATAAACTGAATTTTTCCAATTTTTTGCCAATATGGGCCACTTTAAATCAACCGCAATATCGCGCGTAGAATACCGTTATTGCAGGTAGCTGCCAAGCTTTCTTTGAATCATCGATTTAGGCATGTTTAAAAAGGAGCAAAATGATCAACCTGGAAACCCACTTGGTTCCCTTTTTATTAAATCTTTATTCGTATAGCATTTTAGAACTATTTAAAATTTTCCAGAAAAGTAAGATTTTAGAAAAACTTCCTAAAAAAGTAATCAGAAAATCAAATAAGAATTTTCTATAGGAGACAAGAAAAGTCTGAACACTGTATTAAAATTTTAGAGATTCTAAATCATAAAAATTCGTGTTCTGAATCTTTGTGTACATTCATAATAAACAAGTGCCGAAAAAAATCTTGTAACTCTTAATAAAAGAAAACTTTAAAAAACCTTATTTTTCTGGTTTTTCTGATTTATCGTCTTTCAATGAATTTCATAAAACACCCACAAGTAAAATAGAGAATATATTTTCAATATACTGTTTTTTAAATATATTGTCAATATATTATCAATATACCGATATATAATATATTGAAAATAAATTCTCTATTTTACTTGGGTCTTGCAGATATTATAAAACATCTTACTATAGGGCACACCCCTTCTCAATAAAATTAAAGTTTACTTAAAACGATAAAAAAACTACTTATGGCACTTTTTTCTACGCATAACAAGCATTCACAATTGGGTAGCCAGAAAATCGAAGTTGCAATTTTTCGTACATAAACAGCATTTCTTAAAAAATTTGATTTTAAGCTTCTAATTTTAAGCTTCAGTTTCAAATTAATTTACTAAAGTTTAATATGTATAAGGATAAGTACTTAAGTAGGTATGAAGTATGCATGTAAAATAATGTGCATGTATTTGAGCACGCTTTTACATATGTGTATTTGGCGATTGCTCAAAAAAAGGCTCTTATATTTTAATTTTAGTAAAGTTGTGCGTACTTTTTGCAGACAAAAATTTTGGGAAAGAAAAAATAGATTTAAATTGATATTTATTGACGAATTGGTTGCCATATTTGTAAAAACCCTGTATCTGGACCAAAATTTGGGTAAAAACGGGTTTATCCATTTTTTTTTCGATTCAATATTTTTTCTGCATAAATAAATAAATTTTTGAAAATTGGCCATTTTTTTAATCACAACAATAATAATATTAATAATTCTTTTTAATACTGTAATTTATTTTTTTTAAGTTGACAAGATATATTTTCTAATTTTCGATGATTATGTATTCCGCAAGAAAATAATGTAACTAGGACAAATGTACGATTTGTAAAGATTTACTTAAAAAGATCTTATTTCCCTTATATAGTACAATAGAAATAAATATTATTTTTTCAAATATTTACCATCAAATTAATGTTAACAAGAAATTTTCTAACTAATAATTTATACGATATTCAATATTATTATATCATCCCGAAAATTCTGTCTTTATTTCAATTATATGGTCACTATAATCATCGTACACCCTTAGGTCACTCTACAAACACAAATATGTATAATAAAGCAACCCTAATATAATAAATTCTACAATAAACATAGTCATCAAATCAATTTGGACACAATACGTACGCAGATAATTATAAATTATCGCTATATCAAAATTCAAAATAATCCTTTATTTTTTTTATAATGAATACTACAAAATCTACTATAGCAAAAAAAAAATGAAAGGAACCATGAACCGTAAAACCACGCGGGCAGGAATCCCTCGTAGATCGCGGGGTAGTAAGTATATCGTATCACTTTGTATTTATTTTTTTCAAAAAAAAAGGGGAAAAAACAAAAATACAGTACATACAAATATAAATATATATGTGTGTTTATAGAAGAGTTCCTTCCGGAGCGCCTGCGTGTTCCGAGTTTTTTTGAAAATATACATGGGGAAGAAGAAATACAAATGTGCGCGCCCGCCCTCACATTTGATAACGCCGGTTTTTTATATTTTTTTAAAAATATTGTACCATCTTCATTTTAGTATCGGTCGTAACACCGATGTGCCGCGACGTTAAATTTTTTAAGCCAAAAAAAAATTAATTTTATGTATATTTTTTTAAAATATTTTTTTTTGTCGTCTATTATATATAAAGGTCAACGAATAATATATCAGTGCGAATATAAATAAAAAAGTAAAGAAACCCGCACGTGGTTTTACGAATATATATCATTTGTATTATAATTTTTTTTTAATAGTTGCGGGTACTAAAACCAATTTTTTTGAGTGTAAATTATATATAACTAAAGTAGAAAAAAATTTGTAGTTTTAAAAAGTGTACTATTTATCAAAAAAATTGTGAAAGTGTATAATATCGAAGTTTTTGAATTTTGGATTATTAAAAAAAAGGATTACTGAAGAAGAAATTGAATAGAAATAAAAAAATTTTTTTAACAATAAACTAGCTGATGAAGAAAAAAAATACTGCATACTGTTCAGATTTATTAAAAGCTCTATTACTCTCATTTTTTGTTAAAATTTTTTGTTTACAATAGTACAATACTAATTAAACGGTCATTGTGTAAATAATAATAATTATAGTTAAAAAAAAAATTCAAAGCAAAATTTTAAAAATAAGAAAAATTAAAAAAGTATGATTATTTTTTGTTTTGTTATTTTTCATTAAAAAAGTGTTTGTGACTCTAAAAAACAGAAGTTGAAATATATATAAATATGCATAGATAAAATTTGCATTATTAAACAATGAGTTTAAAAATAATGTGCATTAATATTGATTAGCTTTTTTTTTTCTGTTTAAAAAAATAATTAAAGTTATGCAAAATTGATAAGGAAAAGTTTTTAAAAAAAATGGCCAGAATTTTGTACTTCTTTTTGTCATATTATTTGACACTGGTTTCAGGTAAATATAATATATTTTTTATAAAATTTTAATTTTTTTAATTAATATTGATTTAAATTCAAAAGGAAATATAAAAATAATATTATTTAAATTTTTTTATTTATTTAAATTAACCGCGCTATTTTATATTTTATATGAATATTTGATGATTTTTATATTATTTTATTGGTAAAAAGGCTTCAATTTATATGCAAAACTAATTTTATTTCTTTTTTTAGTCCTTTAAGTTCGCTTGTGTGCGTAAAATTTAGAAAGCAATTATAGTTTTTGATTAAAGTTTCGATTAGTGATACTTTTTAGTTGTTTGTAAACTCGTTATTATCATTAGCCTAGTAAGCATTATTACCTAACTATCAGTAATTGAGTAATAACTGACTTTGAATTAGACAAAAACACATTGCCTTTGCGATACTAATGTACACTGCGTTTTGTCCTTTTGCAGTCAAAGTTTATGCAGGAAAATCATCGCGTATTTTTTTACCCAACTTAGTAAAAAATTCCTTTTGTAAAAAGTGGAGTTTCTTTTTATTTTTATTTAAATTGTTACCAATGTCATAAAAACTTTAAAAAGTAATTAAAAAAATTTTTTGTTTTATCATGCCATTGCTCGCGGATACTAAATAATTGGCATAAAGTTTAACTTTTTTTTATCAAGTCATTTAGAATTGTTTTAACAAGAAAAAATTTAAGGCGCAAAATACTTTAAATTACTCACACCGTGATCTATGTAAAGATTAAAGATGCCCTTATTGCAAATAACATTCTAAATCTCTTTTAAAAATTCTAATGAAAAAAATTATTCAAGATATGAAAGTATTTTAAAATCGATAACTAAGAGTTGAAATTATTAAAATTAAATATAAAGTCTTGATTTTTGAGCTAAAAATATTTTACTTATTGACTTATTTTTACAATAAATTTTCCATGGTTCAAAGAAATTCAATCTTCATTTTCAACTCAAGTAAAAAAGAGAATATATTTTCAATATTGTTTATATTTTATTTGACCTAAAAACTAAAAAAATTTAATTTTTAGGTTATATAAAATATAAACAATATATTGATATTACATTGATAATATATTTACAATATATTTACAAAATATTCTTTTTTTACTCGTGATTTATGTCATAAATACGCTAAGTAGGCTAATCAAGATGAGGTATTAACAAAAATTTACTCTTCATCAAAAGAAAATTTTGGCCTAATAGCATAATTATTTTTTAATGATTCACAACTTTTAGAACATAAAAAGCGATTTTTAAAATTTATATTAATTTGATAAAAATTGAATAGTTATGAGATAAACTTTAATTCCTGAACTAGTAAACAAATTATTCAAATAAGATGATTAAATAATTTTTTTTGTAATGGGCAAAGTAAATATAAAAATGCTATGAATTAGTTTGTTGACATTCTTTTACAAATTCGTTAAATGATTAAAATATTATATTAAGTATCAAGGGCATAAAACTTTAGGGCTATAGTATGAGTGCTCGTCGAAGCCGGGCACGAGTGATATGCGTTTACACTGGTGTCTAAAGTTTTTCGCTCATGGTGCTTACGATATTTTTTATCTACCTAGAAGTACAACGAGCGCAGAAAATTTCGTGACAATTTTTAAGCAACTAGCTGAGGTAGGTAAAAAGTATTGTAAACACTATGGGCGAAAAACTTTAAACTCTAGCGTGAACACTAATCACTTGTGTCTAGCTTCACTGAGCACTTGTGCAATAGTGATCACACTATTACCAAAACTTTTGCGCTCTACTATTTTAATACATTTTTTTATACACAAAAATATGAATTTCATAACTGTTAGTATTTATTATGTTGGGAGTGTATAGGTAAAACGTTTATAATATAAAGATAGGTGGTAAACTGAAATTTTGCTTTAATTTTTTTTTTTGCATAAATATTTCTAAATGATTTTAAAATGGGGCGTGTTAAAAGAGAGGGGTACTAAAGGCGAAAAGGCCGTCAACAGGCCTAAAATCCTTTAAAATAAATATAAAGCTGTGAAGCTGAGGAAATCATATAATTTTATCAAAAGATAAAAAAATGTTTTTATTTTTCAAAATATTCATGACATTTTGAACTATTTATCTATGGAATTACCCTGTTGACATTTGATTCTTCAAAAAATTTTGTTTGTACATGCCATTCAATAAATTAGTGTCAAAATCTTCAGAACCCTTTAAAATTTGCCTCTGTATAATGATTCTCCTTATATTTTATATTACAAGGACTAAAAACTACAAGAAATTTTTTGCATTTAAAAGTCTCAAACTTTACTTATATAATTAAATATTTTCAATTTACACAAAAAAAAAAAATAACAACAAATTTATATTCCAAATTCGATTAATTGTTTTACTCATATTTTTTTTAAATAATAATAAAAAAAAATAAATTACTAATATATGTTTTTTTTACTCTATTTTTTTATGACCTTTAAAGAGTATAACATGTATTACAGTTCATAGATAATAAATTATCAGCACAAGTTTCTACACACCATTTCCATATAAGATCTATTTCGTACAAAAACTTATGAAAATATTTTTTTTAAAGAAAGAAAAAAAACTGAAACTTTGCTTTTGTTATTATAGTAAATGTAAAGTTGGCGTAATAACAATAAAAAATAGATTTTTTTGTTGCTGTTATCATTATTATAAGTTATATATATCAAGATTTTTTTTTTTAATCTTGACAAAATTAAAAAAAAATCTTCTATTTTTATTTATATTCTTATAAATTTCTATATATTATTATAATAAAATGTCATTTTTACTTGAACGTATATTTAAAAATAGATCTTTTTTTTTTAAGTTTAATTTATTCTTTCATTTTTTTTTTATAATTCTTTTTTTATATTTATATTCATCACATAATAAGATATATTATAAAATAAATTTTAATTAATTACATCTACAGATATTATAAAAATAAAATTTTGTCTGACAATAAATTGTGAGAAAATAAGTGTTGAATTATCATGTAATTTTTTTGGGTAGTAACTAGATAATTATTTAAATTCTTTTTGAAAAATTTTGTGTATACAAATATTGAAAATTGGAATTTCTCAAAAATCATGCATAAGTTAAGAATTTAGCATAATTTAAATTTTATAAAGGAATTAATCCATGCATTATAAAACTTAGCAAACCTCGGTAATAATAATGTATTAGATGAAATTTCCACCTAGATATTATTTTAGAAGAAGGTAACCGAGGTCTTTGTTTTTAATTTTGATAAATTTTAGATGTTGTTTAGGTTATGACCTTTCACACATGCAATACTTTTTAGTTGCTAATAAACGGTGACTGATTAGAATGACCACCGGGGGTGAAATCATTGTAATAAAGGCCGGCCATAATAAAGTCAAAATAAAATAGTCTGAAACTAAAAAAAAAATTATTTTTCACGTTTTTCAAAATTTTCCAATTAATAAATAGTAGTTTTCACCCATAAAGGGTTGAAAAAAATTTCTGCACCGTTAATGCTGCTATAAGTATACAAGTATACAAATCTAAGTTATTCGAAAAAAAATCAAAATAAGTCCCAAAATTAAGATTATTCGAATCTCTCATTCGAAATAATTCTAAGTTCTATTGGACTACCCTCCTTAAATTTGACACATTTTGGCACACCCCGCAAACCAGACACATTTGATCTGCTAGTAGGTCTAATTTTTAGGCCCAGGAGGTGCATTCAGGTAAACTGAGAGTATGGGGGATGTTTTTTTCAACTACCACAAGCTGTTTTGAAACTTAGAAGTAAATCGGCTTTCCAAATAGTTGACACTCCTCTTAGTATCATATATAAGTTGTTTCATGAGCTATGGTTTTCTGGATCTTATTTTTAGAGGAAATGAAATATTTTTTCATCCAGGACGTTAAGATTAGCTAAATTAGTTAAATTATTTAAAAAGGGGAGAGAAATTATTACATTACAAGTAAAATTGCAGTTTTTCCACAATTTTCCACAACTTATAGAATAAAATTTCCATTTATTGGACATAATGAAATATGCAATAACGTTACAATCTGTATTTTTAATTCTAAATAGTTTTTAGAACCAAATTAAGAATCCGATAAGAGTATAGTGAAATCTAAAGACCTTGCTTAACTAAAAATGTACTGAATTATTTTATATTACATTACAACACAAAAAGATACTCCCGGAGATATAAAATAACCATCACGTAATATTATATATAAATTCATTTTTTCGTAATCAATCATATTTTCAAAAAAAAAAAGCAAAATAAAAAAAATGAATGTCAATGAACTCTTTTTATGCTTAATACTTTCTTTCTAATCTTTCTCTTTGTCTTGTAATTTCATTAGGGCACATAATCATTTATAGGAGTATTATATGGATAAAAACAGATAATAAAGAGCGTCTGGATTTTATTCTTGAATATCTTTACGAGCAATGCTGACTTTTAACTTTCAACCCTGACACTTGAGTACTTGACCATAATCATATAAACTTCTGCAATTTACCAAAAGTTTTATAACTTTTATCATCTTATAACTTTATTTTATTTATGTTTATCTATTTGTATATATGATTCTTTATCTCTGTTTTATTTCTATTTATGAATTAATATTTCTTTATTATTTAATCTTAATTTTTCTAATTAAGATTAATCTATATTACATTTTGAACTTTTGAATTATTACTTTTGAATTATTATGATACTTTTAAAATCTTATTTATAAAAAATAAACAGTTTATTATGTTAAATATTGGAGCATGTTTACAAAACACTTATACAGGTTGCTAAAAAATTACGAGGGGTTTGAAAAACTAGATTAAAATTCTTTTGTACCAACTTTAAAAATAATAATTTTTCTAGAATAAGATAATCTAAATACTTCATGCCAAAAATAATGATTTCTAAAATACAATTTTTAAGGAGAGTGATTTTGGTGTCTTTTAAAGGGTTTTTGGGGCGAAATTTGATCAGGGATGGATCTAGCGGGGGGCGAAGACGGCAATCGCTCTCTCACTCTCTTGAGAACCAAAAATATATAGATTTTTACTGTTTGTTTATTTGGATCTGCCGCTGACTATCTCATTCTACGTAAAATATTTTTTTTTTTTTTTAAGAAAGACTGCTAACGTAATAATAATTGTTTTGCACATGGGCAGTCCAAATTAGGTTTTTAACCGTGAATCAAATTTTACGGAAAATTTATCATTTTTGAAAAAATTCAAAACAAAAAGCCAAGAGTTCGAAAATGGTGGCTAAAAATTTAAAATTAAACCTAAAAAGCTAAATATTTTTTAATAATTTCTGCGACCAATTTGGGCTAAGTTTGCGTGGAATCGCTGATGTAATTGAAAAAAAAAAAAATGAAATTTTTCATACCTTTTCATAAACATATTTTGATAATGTCTTGAACGATTCTTCTAAAATTTTACACTACACTGAAAAAAAATTCCGCTTGCCGCAAGCGGATTTTTTTTTCAGTGTACATAATTTAAAGTGCTATTTAACATTTAATAATGATAAAATAATTATTTTACATGCTACTATTTAAAATTATATTGTAAGTCTAAAGAAATTACAATAAATTGATATATGATAAATCAATAACTTCGTATAAGTAACATTTTCTTTCTTGACTCATTTAATTAGGTTAATACTTGTCAATATAAAATAAAAGTGCAAACTCTAACTTTGAAAATATATTAAATTACATTTTTCTGACCAATAATTATGGGTATTTTTTTAATAATAAATTCAATAAATTTCACACATTTAGAAAAATAATCACAAGGGGGTTTACTTTAGACTAAATATCTTATTTTTATATTACAAAAAAATTAAGCCTTGCAAAAATCAAACTTTTAAAGTACGGTAAGCTCATATTAATCAGAGTATTTCTCTACTTACACAATAAGATTTTAATTTAATTTCAATAAAACTATAATTTTAGCATAGAATTATCTTCAAATTTCTCCTGCTTTGAGCTTTGCATCTCAATTTATGATTTTGTTAATAAAATACACTAATTGCAGTAAATAAAATTTTATTATTTGCAATAAAATTTAATGTCTTTTATTATATTTTCCTAGTAAATAAATAATAAAATATATCTTATCTGATCCTATTAAATAAACATTACAAAACCCATCTAATTATCAAAATTTAACGCTAATAAACCATTAAAATGTTTATAAAACCTCAACAAATAAAAACAAAAGAGTCTAATATTCCTTACATTACCTATATATTCTGCATAATAAACAAACCTACCCTTTTGTGTTGTACATCCTTATACCTTTATATATAGGTAATACGCGTTGTCTCAAAAAAAAAACTAAAACAATATCTGTATACAGTTTTATTACAAGAGTCACGCGATAATTTTATATGTGTGATGTATTAAAAAAAAAGAACAATAACAACCCTAATGATGAAAGAAGTATGAAAGGAATATAGGAAAACCAAAGATACACATTTGCGAATTTAATATCGATTTACTCATTAACGCGTCTACAAAATACATAAATGTCTGCCCTACCTCAAAATATACTTATATAAAAAAATTTTTTATGCCTTTTTTTAAGATCCTTTTTTTTTGTTATTTTACAAATAAAATCTTTACATAAAAATTTTCTATTATGTAAGCTTATAAATGCAAGCATTTTTTATGTTTATGAATGTCAAAATAGTTTTTTGTTTTATTTGAAAAAATTTTTTACAACCTTTATGCTAATAATTTGCAAAAATTATAATTGGTAGGTTTTTCTATGCTTAAGATTCTGCATTTTACTTCTATTTATCCCCTTTTATTTCAATATCGAGACTTCCATTATGAATTTCAAAATATTTTTGTTCATATCTTGCAAGAGGAGTATTCAATGTTTCTAAAGCTGATTTGCTACTAACGCTCAAGGTAGGTTGCAGTAGTCAAAATAACATCCCTAATGCCCTCAGTTTATTTCAAAGGGGTCTTTACTATAATATAGGGGTTTTTGGGCTAAATTCTACGAATACTTTCTGGTTAGTCTAATTTTTTTGCGCGTCGCCTTTCAATCTCCATGAACCGCAATTTTTTATCAGTAATTCTCTAATTCTTATATTAAATAAACCAAATGCCCATTTTTTATCCAAATAGTCTAATTTTCACATTGGAACCAAAATAACAATTTTTAACTAAAACAAGGTTTATATAAATGGGTGTCCAAAATTTCGTAAAAGCTCCAAGTTTCCAATAATATATTTTACCCTCGAGCGTAAAAGATGGTACGGAATTTTAACTAGTTTTATTATTTTTAACTAGTCCCCTAAAGTTACGAAAGTAATGTACAAGATAAAGCATTAAAAATTACACTTAATTCTTTAGGCCAAAGAAGTTTTACCGAAATTTCATTAACCAATTTTTTTTATTCGGATGTTTCCGAATAAAAAATGACCTTAAAGTCACTCGAAACCCTCCAAGCCCTGTAGGGCTAAAAGTTCTGAAAATTCATGGGATTATTTTTTAGCTAAAACAAGCCCCTAAGCCAAATTTAAAGTCTCTAGTTTAAACTTTTATTTTTTGGGTTTTTTTCGGATTTTTGCCTTGAATTCGGGACCTAGGAGACAGGTTTTTCGAAATTGCGTATATCTTAAATCTACGACTTTTTCATTTAATATTTAATTAAAAAATGCAACCATTTAGTTATTGTATCTAAAAACCGTTTTTCGGCACTTTCAACCTTTCAAAAAAACAGGAAATGAACCTTGTAGTTCGGTAACCTTTTTTCCTGAAATAGTCCAAATAAACTTTTGGATAAATATGAGCCTTGTGTTTATTAATTCTTACAAATATTTTATTTTTTATCTTATTACCTGAAATTCTAAGTCATAATTTTGATAGATCATTATTTTTACCCGGAAGTATTTTTATGGAAAAAACATTTTTTACCTTCGTGATAGAAATGTCGATTACCCATATTAAATGTTAGCAAGTAACATTTGAAAAAATAAATTTTTCTAGAACGTGGTAAAAATGTATTAAATTAAAAATTCAAAAAAGTTACTACTAAAATTTAAAATAGAAAAAAAAACTCGCTCTAAACGAATAAATTAAAAGGTCAAAAATAAAATTATAATATCTTGCATATGTAATAAAACAAATACAAGGGTTCATTATTTTGGTTAAATTAGTTAATGAGATTTAATATAGTTTAAAGGTTTGATATCTGTGGAAAAAAAGTTTGAAAGTATCGAAATAATAGATAGTAATCTGAGAACGCATAATAAAATAAAGAATACTACAATGTTTTTTTTTTTATTTTTTGGAAATAAATTGTAACTTTATTTGAGTTCCGGAAGTTTCACTGTTTGATACGATACACTAATTTTGATTATTTTATAAGACTTCATAAAAAAAGTTTTTACGTCTTTTTTTTATTTTTATTTGTATTGCTGTAGATTTGATTAGTAAATTTTTTTTTTTGGAGCAAATAATGAATTTTATTATATTTAAAACGCAAAATATTTTATTTTTTAAGAAACGATGTTTTGATGATAAAAAATATATATTTGCTTGAGTAAGTATGTAACAATGAATTAGAACTCTAAATTAAATTTTTTTTCTAAAAATAATAATTTTAATTTTTTAATTAAAGTATTAAATTTGTATTATCAAAATTATCTGAATATATCTGAATGAGTTGCGAAAATGACCAATTATTTTGTTTACAGAATTACAGCTCAGAATCAAAATTACTAATCTACATGGTACAATAGCAAATTTTTCCGTCAATTAAAATTTTGTTAAATAATTTCTTGTTTATTGATTATTTTCAAGAGAACAAAAATTTGGCCAATAATAAAAATATCTTTCATTTCTTATTATTTTAAAAATTTTCATTAATTACAAAAAATAGCTAAAACTCTAAAACTTTCTTTTGCAAAAAGTAAGAAATTAATATTTTTATTCGCGCATATAATCAAAATTAATATAACAAAAAACCACTTCCTTATTAATACGTCACAATTATTTGAATACTACTGTACAATTTTCATAAAAACTATTCATAATCAAAATAGCGTGAATTAATACCATTATTATTCATATTAACACATAATTAAATAAATTTTTTAATAAAAATCCTATAAATTTCATTTTATTATATAATTAATAGAAGGGTAATGTTTTTCTATTTATGAGATCTAATTAGATATTTTAATAAATAAAAAATAATTTATTTTTTTTTTAAGATTTATTAAACATAAATTCATTTAAAGCCTTATAAAATAGTCAAGGAAAATGTAAATGATTTTTTTTTTTTATTTAGAGGGTTTAAAGTATCACTGGCGCCATTCTGACTGTATTTGCGACAAAACCACATTTATAGCATCTTACTTTTTCTTTTTTTACGAACCTGAGATATTAGCAAGAAGTAGTTAAATTCATATTAAAAAAATGTAGTTTATATTTAAAATTTTTCTATTTAATTTTCTTTACTAACTATAATAATCGCTGAAAAATTTTACATTGAATAAAAAAATTATTTAAAGTTACACACAACTTTTTTAAAGAAGTGAATATTTTAGATTAAAAAAAATAGAATTTCTTTGTGAATATTTGAAATTCTGGGTATACAAAATTTAATAAGTAAAATAGAAACTCACGGTCAATGATCTTTCAAAAAAAAAAAATATTTTTATTTTATTTTTTTTTTGTATATAAAAATTGTTTCAAGAGTGTCAAAAAAAGGCCCCATATTATTATTATCAGTCTAAATATTTGAACAAAATATGATAAACAACAATTTTGTTTTCTTTTAACTTATGTTTGTCTAATTTTTTTTTTTTTTTTTTTTTTTTTTGGTAAAATATACTTTTTAAAATAAATTTGCAAAATTAAATTTGGGCTCGCCTGGGCGTAAAACTCGTACGTAAAACTTATTGTTAGTACGAAATTTCCTGCACTTGCTGTAAACCTTGGTAGGCAAAAAATATCACCACCATCGTAGGCAAGAAATTTTAGTGCCCACTTATCACTTCGCCAGGAACTCGTGCTATTGAACCTACGAATACCAAAACTTTTGCACTCTTGATACTAAAAATACTATTTAAATTTACTTAGGATTTAAAGAGAATTGTGAGAATTTTTTTTACTAACAAGGAAAACATCACCTTTGTAATGTAAGAATTACAGTCTATAATTATGAATGGACATATTCGATTTTCTTCGATGATATAATATTATCAGGGTGATTACATGTATAATCGTAAAAATATGATTATATAATGTCATTGTAAAAATTATATAATTTTCTCAGTGTACCAAAGATAGCAGTTTGCTCTTATTAGTTTACAAAAACTAGATACAAATTTTAATGCTTTGGCTTAATTTAATTTATTAACAATTTAAGGTTTTACGTTTCTTCAAAATTTAAATATCAAGGTCTCTCTCAACAAATTTCACTAATTCCAGCTTCCGAATTCAATGATAAAAATAATTTTTCTGTTCTTTTATTTATATTCACCTTCTAGTTTTTTTATTTTAATAGGTCCAAATGAAACGGGACTTGTATACTTCGTTATAGAAAATGAGATTGAAAATGTTAGAATAAAGATGAATAATTTTTAATTACTATAATTAGTTTGTTAAATAGAAAATTTTATAATTTACATAAAATTATAAAAAATTTAAAATCCTATGAGGGTTACCACACCTAAAGTAACCTACATAATTTCCATTAAAGGAAAAATTATAGAAAAAAAAATATGTTAAAATATTTATACACACTTCTTCTATTTTCCTATAAATATAAATTTTTATTTTCTCTAGTTTTTATATATTCATGTTAAAATAAGGAGCGTCTAAAATAACAATTAAATAAATAGTAAATATATTTTTTAAAATGCATGTTCTGATAATAGAATTGTTTTTCTAATTACTTGACCTACATTTCTAAGCAGAAATGAAGATTCAGAAAGTTCTAAACTGGACGTTGCCCAGGACGGGGCCAGGAAACTTTCAACTGGCATCTGGTATGGGTTTTGTCCAGAACATTCCAAATTCATTTTTGCTTGGGGTTTTTTTATATCTAAGTATTTTTAAAACATTAGATAATTAATTTAAAAAAAAGAAACTCATAATAGGCTTTTGTGTTAATGCAAGCTGTATGCAATGTATTACTTGCAAACTTTCTGATTTAAACTTTTATAAAATATATTTACTTTCTGGGCTCCTGAAGGGTCCACATTTAGTAATCTATAAATCTAAAACCCAAAAACCAAGCATAGCTGTCAACTTTCATATATTTTGCCTGAGTTAATCATTTGAGAAATCGACTTTAGAAAATAAACGGAGTATTTTATTAATTTCTCGCGCATGCGCAGCTCAAAAATAAATTTAAATAAGAAAAACGATCCCACATTTTTCTTACTTTTTTTGTAAGAGACCATAACACAAAAATAGCTGCCGAAAATTGAGATTTTGTTCTTGGAAGCTAAAAATTGAGCTGGTGACCTAATTTTCATAGCACTTTCAGGGAAAAATAATTTGAAGCAGTTTCGAAGACCCAAGACCCAACTATGCATTTCACACTCATTTCATTAAAATTTACCCATAATCAGATTTTTAATAAAGAAAATGCGAATTTCCAAGCCGAATCAAGCAGTAAAATTGGAATTTATACATAGACTTTGAAAGTTTATTATTTTGATAGTGAAATTTTCTTGAAAATTTGTACATTTAAGATGCTTAGTTCAAATATTGTAGCAATAATTATTATGCTTATGACTTAAATTTTGTTTATGCACTAAAATTTTGTTTATATGAAAAAAAAAAAGAAAAAAATAAATATAAAGACCTTTTTATCTAATAATTACTCTCCTTTATTTACAAAAGAGTACATCATACTAGCAATTTTCTATATAATGTGTATAAATATTATATCATATTACAATATTTACAATGTTATACCTTTTTAACCATATGCGGTTATAATTTTTTATCTATTTCGTTTAATACTTTTTATAGTTTGAACCCGATATTAGTTCATGTTTATGATTTTCTAATAACTTTTTCCCAAAAATTTATTTTTGTAGAAATTGCACTTTTTAGTATTTTAATTATTTTGTACATAATTTTTTTCGTTATTCAAAATATTAGTTAATTTTAAGTAACTCCTGTAATAATTTGTCAATTTTTAAAAATTATATACAAAAATGAGTAAATTTACGAAAAAATCAAAAACTTTCAATTTATTTTTGTATGTTTACAGAAGTTTTATAAAAATTTTTTTGTCAAAAGAAAATATTTTTTATAAAGTTGGAGTGAAAAGTACTTCCAGACAAATTTCAAATCACTGAATGTCTGGAAATGTTAACGTGTTCTTTCATTGTATTGGCAGAAATTGTTCGTTTAAAAATTTGTATTATAAATGGTCTCATTTTCTGACATAAAATAAAATAATAAATAAAACATATTGGTTTTTATTTATAAATTTAATTCACAAAGAAATCAAATTTATCTTATTAAAATTCTGGACTATATCATTAAAATTCTCAAGTACGTATAAATAAAGATATGCTATTGATTTGATGTAATAAAACTTAATTTATTTTTTAAATATATGGTTCTATAAATATTTCGATTTCAATATAGTAATAGAAGCATGAAAAAAATTGATATTTTGACTACAATTTAACAATACTATTAAATATTTGAAATATTGTAAATTAATTCAAGAATTTTTAGGCTTTTTTCAAAATTTATATTTACAAGGGGAGTGTCAACTGTTTGGGAAACCGATTTGCTTTTGACTTTCAGGACAGGTTGTGGTACTTAAAGGGGCCTAGGGACTAAAATAATTTAAAATTCTGCTTATAAAAAGAAAATATAATTTTTTTGAGTTATCGAAATTTTACTAGAATCTAAATAGTAAAAAAAAATGTCAAAAAGAAAAGCAAATAAGCTTTAGGTACACTGTAAATAATTTTAGAGTAGAAATTAAAGATAGTAAAAATATTCGAAATACCCATACCTAACTTCAACTGTAATTTTTACTAGTACTATAGTATACTATAGATTTAACCTAAACCATTTTCCTCTACTAAAAAATTGCAAATAAACCCTATTCAGAAAATATTTTAAAAATAAAAAATAAATAGACAGAAATAAAAATAAATATACATAATATATATAGGTCTATAAGTCATTATCATACATTTTAATCCCATCCCATAGTATAAATCTTATAATGTCAAAAGTCTCGAAAAACCTTGTTGAAGAAGCCCCCAACTGAAACGCAATTTAAGAAGG
Source organism: Anagrus nilaparvatae (assembly GCA_022575985.1). NCBI lineage: Eukaryota > Metazoa > Arthropoda > Insecta > Hymenoptera > Mymaridae > Anagrus > Anagrus nilaparvatae. The sequence continues at coordinate 12,045,416 of JAKSXM010000002.1, read as the reverse complement.
CGCGTGCCGATAGTACTTCAAAATTCTAATTTTAGTACCAATGTGGTATAAAATAACATGTATAAGAAAAATAAAAATTTTTATACTCTTATATTATGTGACATAAGAGTTCACATATTTATATTCTAAATATTTTTTTTTATAAACCACATCTGTCTATAATATTATTATATAATATAAATTGATATCAGAGAAATTTTAGACACACATGTGTGGTTAAAATTAAAAAAAAACAAAATCTACTAAATTTTGTATTAATAAAATTTGTCAGCACATTTTTAAATTATTTTTATAGACAGGTGTTTTCTGCTTCTTTTAAATATAATTTTTAATTTATTAAAATTAAAATTTTTGCAAAAAAAAAAAAAAAAAAATTAATTCTTAAAAATTTTTTATTTTTCTTTAAATCACTTTTAAAAAATTTTGTGAAATCTTTTAATTTACATAAAAATAATTTCTTATTATTTTTATTCACGTCATAAAAAATAACTGACAAAATAAATATTTTTATTGGAAATAAAAATTTCTTCCACTTACTTACAAATTGTAATTTCTTTTTAAATTTATTTTTAATTTTATTATTTTTTTAGTAACGTTAAGAAATTATACACGTTAAGGTTGTTTTGCCTGAAATTTCAAGTAGTCTGCTTAAACTGTTTAAATTTTCTAGTAATCGCTTGATATTTCGAGTAGAGTATTTAATTTTTAGAACACGCTTCCGATTTTTATCAGATGATTTGCAACGCATAATATCATTCTAAAAAAAATTTTTTAAATAATTGCCCTGAGTAGCTTATTGATAACCAATATAACTTTAAAAATTTCAAGCAAAGAAACTTAACCATGTAAATTTAAGAATGTATAATATAATAATTACTATAAATTTTCATTTAGAAGTAATAATTTTTTTATTCTAATCACTTATATTATGGGAATTGGTTATTTGAACAAAAAAAAATTAAGCATTTTGTCTATATAAATTTTCTTTCCCATTATTTTTTGCAAAAACAGAATCTAAATATGAAACATTTTATGTAAAGGAAACTATTAGTTTATGAATCTCGCACAGATGTCACTTTTTCTCTATAGTAAAATGAATTTCGACCGTTATATAAGTGACTATATAGTAATAATAATTATATAGCAATAATTTCCTTAACACTTAGAGTTCCTTTTTTTAGTAATCATAAATTAGACTTACAGTATCTTTTTTAGAATTTCATATCGTAACAAAATAGAGATGAATATAGTATTGTAGCATTATATAACATGGGGAGTTCTTTCAAAAATTTTCTGGAATAAAGAGTTATTATTTTTTGTCGATAAAGTACCCAAGAATTTAAGGCCGTGATTCTGTTAGTCAATTACTGGCCAAAATTTTTTGAGAAATATATGGAGTCACGATAAACACATATAGCACTCTATCTGTTAAAAAACAAAACTTAATTACCTTGCCTAACAAAAGAGCCCATGTTAAATTTTGAATTTTGTAACTCAGATTTCTCAACATTTTAACCGATAACTGACTAAAAGAACCATATAATGAAATTCACAAAAAAATAAAAAATTGATAAAAATCTAACAAAACCGAATAACCCTTTGCCTTATTCTGGAAAATTCACATTTTTCTTCTTATTAAAGCATTTTTGTAAGAATAACTGTTGAGTATCATCAGAACAACCCTGACAAATTTCTGAGGCAAATTCTTTGGAAACAAAATTTTTTCAAATAATTTCTTTATGCTTCAGCCAATATTGCATAGCAAGAAAAATCAATCATTTGTCATAAAGATCTTAGGAAAATTATTAATTTATTGATTAACCATCACCACACCTTTAATTAAGAATCTGAATTAAAATTATAGTATTATAAAAAAAGGATTTAAATTAAGAAAATAAATGTATTTTCGTATTAATGCTGTTTATTCTTTTTTAGTTTTTATAGATTTAATGATTAAAAAATATTCACAGTAAAAAATAATGTTTTGAAATTATAATAAACCAGTGGCCGCCCATAAGGCCTGTGCACATGGTGGATTCTAAAGAAAGAGACCTTTTATACTTAAGTTTTTGGGTTTTTTTCGGAAAATGGTCAAGGGCCCAATTTAGGGCACTTTTGGCCAGTTTTTTAGTGATTCGAGTTCTGGTAACCAAAAAATTAATCCTAAAAATCAGCAATTACTTTTTTGTGTACATAGATTACGGAAATGTCGGTATTTTTTACGAAAAATATTTAGTTTTTTCACTGTTCCCCATTTTAGAGTATTTTTACCCATTTTTTTAGCGTTTCAAGTTCTAGAAATTTTGAATCTAAAAATACCCTGAAATGAGCTATACAGAAAAAACTAAACATTTTTCGTAAATAATACCGACATTTTTGTAATCTTCACATCAAAAAAACGTAATTGCCAATTGTTAGGATTAATTTTTTGGCTACCAGAACTCGAGACGCTAAAAAAATGGCCAAAAGTGCTTTAAAATAGGCTACAGCCGAAAAACTTTCAATTTCCTGGGAAGATTACCAATATTTTCATGACCTACTTACATCAAACCCAATTGCTAGTGGTTAGGATAAGTTTATTGTGTTGCGAGAACTCGAAATATTAAAAAAATGGCTAAAAATAACCTAAATTGGGCTATAGTGAAAAACGTGACCATTTACCGGGAAAAGGACAAAAAAATTCGTAATCAGCACACCGAAAAACTTAAGTATCAAAAGTCTCTTCCTTTAGCAAGCTTTATGTGCAGCTACTAGAGTGCCACAATAATTTAAAAAATGCAAAAATAAAAATTTGTTAAAAAACTAAACTTAAAATCAATTTATTATGTTTATAAAATTTCAATATTTTTATATTTTTAAATAGATCTTGATAAGCCCAGTCTCCCAAAACGTAGACAAAAGAATAAATTTAAAAAATTTTATTAATTTTTAAAAATTTATATGATACCTAATAATCAGGTAATATTTTTATTTCATGCACAGATTCTACTTATAATAGGTCTGTTCTTTTTTTCCCAAAAAAGTTAACCTGGAGCAAAACTGGGGTAAAACTAAACAGAACGCGCGTTCTTTTTAATGGCGGTAATTCAAAAAGCAAAACGTTTTTTTGGGATAAAATTCTTTTACTAAAAATTAAATGTGAAAACATGTTTAATATAGCCTTTTATCATTTAGCAGTAAATAATCTATTACTTAAAATAAAAAAAATTAATAAAAATTTAAATAAAGTACAATCTAACCTACAAAATGTTTGAAATGAGCGCGCATTTTTTTTCTCTGTTTAACTCGTTTAACTCCAGTTCTACTTTTTTTGGGAAAAAAGAACAGACCTAATTACATTAGAATTTCAAAATAAACTAAAGATTTCTAATAAACTAAAAGATTTAAGAAAATGTTTAACTTTTTCTAATATATGTATAAAGTCAACTCTGTGTCATCAGCTTTAAAAAAGTTGATATATTAAAACTAAAAATATAAAAAATGAAAAAATATAATCATAAAAATTGAAAAAATAAAGATCTTTGTTTTTAAAATTTTAGAACTTTATGAGGATTGAAGTAATTCTTGTTCCTGGTTTGAAAAAAGATCCCCTTATGCCATATTCAAATTACTATTGTATTTCTATTACTTTTATATTCGTATTTCTCATACATGTAATATATTTAGTCCTTTGGTTTTTAGCGATATTATAATGTTGACGAGAACGTAATTATAGGGATGCTCATGGTATTGTTTTCACGAACGTATACTTTCTGAAGTGTATATTTTTGGGAACTGAAATTTGATGGTACTAATAGGGTTTCCGAAAGCAACTATATACATATGTGTATATTTTAACATATTTTACCAGAGTTACTTATATATTTTTTGTTCGATAAATGCATATGTCCGATATCCGAGTGAATTTATATATTTGATTATAATACGTAATTGTAGAGTACGAAAAAATACTGATATTCGAGTTAATGTTAAAATGATTTTTTTTTTTAATTTAAATGAAATAAATTACTTTTTTGATACGTAACTATTGTGTATAGTTTGAATTAGAAAGAAAATTTGAGGTAAATATTTTCTGAGAATTGGGGTTTATGAGACCTTAACAAATTTTTTGAGCAAAAATAAAAATTTTTTTTCTTACTTTTATTGCATGATAAAAAAAGAAGCATTTGCCACAAACGCGGGACTTTTTTTTCAGTGTAGCTTTCAATATTTATTTTTTTATATACTTGTTTTCATATAAACAATTTTTTTTATATCTTAAATAAGTAAAAAAATTTTTATTTATTTTTATTTATTTAAGAAATATTTTTCAAGTATACTTTTTAGTAAGTACATAATTATTACTTATTGTACAATACAGCCACGCCGTAACAAATTTTCTTGTGAGGTTTAGCTCAAAATAATAAATTAATATTAAAATTTAGTTTTATAAAAAAATTTTATGTAAATGGTCGATTTGTTTAAACTTCCTTCTGTCCAAAAATGCAAGCAATTTGAAAGGAATCTGAAATTGACGAAAAAAGGCTTAATTTTTTTTCCTCACTACCCTTAAGTATAGTAAAGTGCCCATTTTACGAGCCCAAAAGGTCAAAAATAAAAATCGAAAAATTCAATATTAAAATAGATGACCCGTAAATTTCTTAAAAAGTTTGAAAAATGCTATGTAGATTTTTAAAAAAAGTAAAAAATAACGGCTTTTCCTGCTGATTTCTCTAAAACTGCAGGTATAAAATAAAAATTTATAGTGCAAAATTGTAGTTCTTTGATATTTAAGAAGTGTGTAAAATGGCAGGCGACTTCATCGAGAAGTTTCAGATTTAGCAGTTTAAGCGTTTATTTTGAAACTTATTTTAATGTATTTTTTAAAAGAATACGATTTTGTGCTATAATTTTCTTGCTTTAGACCTGTAGGTTTATAAAACTTTTTAGAGGATGACAACGGCGTGGACGGGTCTTGTTTTCTAAAGAAAAAAAAATTTGAAAATTTCACTTGTCATCGATTTTAATTTTGATTCTTTTGAAATTTAATTTTCAACCAGCGACCCAACGGGATTCTAAAATGAGAACTCTTTCTTAATTAAAACTAAAAGATCACTGAAAAAACAAAATTGACTGTGTCCAAGTTTAAAAAATATCGCCCAAATATATAAATTAATAAAAATTTATGAGAACTGAGTACTATTTCAATTATTATATTTAATATGGTATATGAAAGAAGGCCCGAGGGAATGGTCCTGAAAATGCTGCGAAGTGCCTAAAATTGGTACAAATTGGCAGAGTATGTGCACACCACGATGAAAATGAAAAAAAGAGTATAGGGTTTCCTATTGTAGGAAACACTTCCTCGAGGCAGGGCGAGGATAACATGTTAAATGATGCCTAGTCTACTCGTTCAAGTCAGAAAATATACCTTAAACAGATTTCGGGCCTGGAGCTTAAAAGTGCAGTAAGGTTTTAATTTTTTGATCCGGGAGATTTTCATGCTTGTTATAAGATTTCACTCTTATTTCCTACAAAAATGGCATATGAGAATTTTTAATTTTGAATATTTTTAACCAAGTTACTTGGACAAGGATATTAAAAATTTCTGCATATCAACAATTAATTATTATTAATATAATTCAATACTATACATTTAAACAATGTATTATTTTATAATTTTTTATAAATTTTGAAAACATAAAAAATTACGCCTTCGGGAGGGAAAGGTGATTTTTAAAATCAAAAGAATAGGTTAGATTATACTTTCAAAATCAATATCTAATCAAATCGATTATCGAGCTTATCTGTGATAAAAATAAAAATCAAATTTACCGGGAAATTCTTAAACATTTAGAAAGTTAAATTGTAGCTCAATAAAAAAAAAATTAAAATAAATTATATTGCATAATTTACATGAATACTTTGTTAACTTAAAAAATAAAAATATAGATTTTCTTATCAGAATTTCTGTTATTTATAAAATAAATAAAGTTAACAAATTTACAGCATTATTCAAATGTAATCATAAAATACAATCAGTAATTTATATTTTTATTTATTTATTTTATTTTTTATGTTGAAAATGACTGGCAAGAATTAAAAAAATTTTAAGCTCTAAATAAAAATACACTGGTAAATATTGGTTTCTACCTTGATTTTTATATACATAGACGATTCTTTTTAAACTTAACCAGCCTTTTCTGTCCAAAAACAATCACAGCATAGAAAAACATGGAGGAGAATAAGAGTCTAATTTTCTGTAACACATTAAAATACTTTACAATAGATTATATATTTTATAAGACATATGGCATTCATATTTTTATTTTTAATTTAGCTGACAATCTTATATGGCCCTACAAGGGAGTTTAATAGATCATACAAATTTCTAGGTGGAATTTGTAAAGAAAGTTTTATAGGGGCCCCGAAAGAGCGTCAAACACTCCATCAGATTTAACTCTGATTGTCCTCCTTACATATTTTTTTTTATCAAAAACTTTTATCCCTAATTCATGATGAAAAGGCACCATGTCAATACCATTTTTATTTTTATAAATTGTATAATAAAAAGCACCTATTTTTCTTACACGGTGTCATGCCAAACTAATTTAATAGTTAGAATTATTTTCACAAGTGAAATAATTTCTCAGAAAAACTTGAACAGGCTATGAACTGTTTATAGTATGTCTCGAAGTTTCCTTTCTTGGACGTTTAAATGAAATAAAAACTTGCTTATGAAAAATTTTTTTTCTGAATCTGAAGGTTGAAAATAAATAAGTAACAGTGGGAAATGCTCATTTTATAACATGGAACATGTTCATAGCGAGAGGTACACAAAAAAGTACCTCTCAGTAAGGGGGGGGGTCAAAAAGTGACGTTTTTTAGGGAAGGGGGAGGGGGAATCGACTTAGAATATTATTTATTTAGAATTTTTTCGGGACCATACTGTACCATAAGAACCATTATATATAGCATAGCATAGCATACCATACCATACCATACAACCATACCACCCACTTAATAGTAGCAGTAATAGTAGTCTTGTACTTTAAATTTGTAAACTTAGAGTAATTTTAATTTAGGGTTATTAAGAGGTATACGTTTAATCAGTTATAAGTGAACATTTTTCATGCTCGTAGGTTGTGTGACCACATAAACCAGTTATAAGTTTTTTAACGCATATCTATTATTCCAGCCAATAAATGAGGAGTGGGAGGTTCAGTATACTTCCCAGCCACCACCAGGATCGGTCTAATATAGGTTTTTTTGGTCGCTGATCACTAATTTCGGGTTCTTTTTTATGAAGAATTGAGACTTAACCCATAAATTAACAAAAACTGCCCCTGGGTCCTGTCTATGAAAAATTCCCCGGAATTCGTAATCAGCGAACCAAAAAATCTACATTCACTAAATCTGGACACTCTATGCAGCTAAATAATTATTATATCAAAAACACCTCTTTTAGGGGTATTTTCACTAATTTAGACCCTTTTCCCAATGTACTGTAGGCCTTGCTTGTTTTTGTAAGAGGGTACGCCCAAGTTTAAGAAGCCCATATTTAATCCTTGTCTTGAAATTTCAATATTTGATGAAAAAAATGTATAAATTCATATTTTAGTTGATATTTTATGTCAGTAAAATAAACTATTCTATTATAAAACTTACGTAATAAATTTTCTTAAATCTTTATGAATCAGGTTATTAAAAGAATACTTATAGAATAGTTTTGATATGTCAAAAATATATAACTTTTATCTTTTAGTTTTTTTTTATAAAGTAAACTTTACATGGTGCTTATATTATACATTACTTTTTTTTTTATTTTTTATTTTTATTTGGGCTAATATTTTTAAAGTGTGCAGTACAGGAGCATGGATACTTGAACAAATATTTTTAGTCAAAAATATACATAAATAAAATAATTTTTAAAAATTTAGAAAGTTAAGAATAGTAAAAAAAAACGAAAAAAAATTAAAAACGTTGCAAAAAAAAATTAGATTTAAGAGGCTACAAACTTGGGAAAAGGATTTTTTTATGTATAATACCGACAGAAACATTAGTAGCCTGATTTAAAAACTCAAGCCTTCAAACCATTCAAAATATATTTTTTCACAAATAAATCCAATTTGTTTTTCTGTAATTGATAAAAATTAAAATTAAAAAAAAACTTGTAACGTATTTGCATATTTACACAAATAACTTGCATGGAGTATGTTTACTAGCTACTTCATTCTCGTTTCCTTAAGTAACTTGAAAAATGCCTGAAAAAAAAAATAGTCTGTAAAACAGAATTATTCTGTACCTAAACTCAGAGTATCTTAAGTCCCATTGGAGCTCTCCCCCTCGATTATGACCATTTCGTGGGGTCCTACGAAAATCTGGCTATGTATCTTTTTTCACAAACAATATCTTACTATGTATACAATGTATATTATGTCGGTGCCTTCCTTAGAAAAAAAAAATAACACAGCCAGTTTTTAATAGGACCCGACGATTTGTTCACCTCCCTCGATTCACATGCCTTCTGGGGTACCCACACCCCCCCTCCCTCCTATAAAAATGTCAAAATCTTTAAAAAAAGTTCAGAGTAGTTGCGCTTGTTACAAGAAGATGTTTGCAAAGAAGATGAGTTTTCGCTAGTTGCAAGTGGGGAATTTTTTCGATTGAGGAAAAAAGAATTTTTTCTCACAGTACAAATGTGTTTCTTGAATTTATTGATTTTTGATAACTATGAATACATAATTTGAAAATAAAACACTGTGATTTCAAAAAAAAATAATTGCACTTTTACCCCTAAACTAGTAAAAATAGTAGATCAAATAATTGTTTTTAAATCATAAAAACTTTATCATCATATTAAAAACGAAATTCAAAGATATGATAATCAAAAATGTCTAAGAAAAAAAAAATTAAGTTTAAGCATATTTTCATTTTAAAATTACTTGAAAAATAAATTTAAATATTTAACTTTATTATATTCTTCCTCGTTTATTGAACATCTGCAATTGCTTTAATGGAATTTTTTCACCTAGTTATAGTTAAAAAATCTCCAGTCAAAATACGGGGGGGGGGTTGTATTTTCACTGGCGAACACGAGATTTGCTCTACTATAGGTTTTTTGGGTCGCTGAACACGAAAATCGGGGTCATTTGACAGAGAAATTGGGGCTTCACCCTTAAATTTGCAAAAACTACCCCCAAAAAGGGTTTTTTTTTTACATATTTGCAATTTGAGCGCTCAGATTGGCACCATACGGGTTTTTTGGGTCACTGATCAAGAATTTCGACTCCTTTTTCATAAATAATCAATACTTCACCCCTAAATTGGCTAAAACTACCCCCCCAAGGGGGTGTTTTTGCTATTTTCGCACTTTGACCATCCAGGATATGTTCATATGGATTTTTCGGGTCGCTGATCAAGAATTTTGACTTATTTTTCATAAATAATCAATATTTTACCCCTAAATTGGCTAAAACTCCCCCCCCCAAGGGGGTGTTTTGCTATTTTCGCACTTTGAGCATCCAGGATATATCCATATAGGTTTTTTGGGTCGCTAATCAAGAATTTTGACTTATTTTTCATAAATAATCAATATTTCACCCCTAAATTGGCTAATTCCCCCCCCCCCCCAAGGGGGTGTTTTGATATTTTAGCACTTTGAGCATCCAGGATATATCCATATAGGTTTTTTGGGTCGCTAATCAAGAATTTTGACTTATTTTTCATAAATAATCAATATTTCACCCCTAAATTGGCTGAATTCCCCCCCCCCCCCAAGGGGGTGTTTTGCTATTTTAGCATATGAGCATCCAAGATATATCCATACAGGGTTTTTGGGTCGCTAATCAAGAATTTTGACTTTTTTTCTTAGATAATCAATATTTCACCCTTTGAAATAAATTTCAAAATTTATTCAAATTGAACATAAAAAAAAAAAAATTTTAATTGAACGGAGTGAAAATATAGAAATTTAGTTCAATTTAATATACAAATTTTTAATTTAATATACTTATTAATTAGTTTATAATTTAATATTTATAATTAAACTTAATATAGACATTTTTTTAATTGAATAGGATGAAGATGGTCAAAGTGCGAAAATAGCAAAAACACCCCCTTGGGGGGGGGGGGGTAATTAAGCCAATTTAGGGGTGAAATATTGATTATTTATGAAAAATAAGTCAAAATTCTTGATTAGCGACCCAAAAAACCCGTATGGTGCCAATCTGAGCGCTCAAATTGCAAATATGTAAAAAAAACCCCTTTTTGGGCGTAGTTTTTGCAAATTTAAGGGTGAAGCCCCAATTTCTCTGTCAAATGACCCCGATTTTCGTGTTCAGCGACCCAAAAAACCTATTGTAGAGCAAATCTCGTGTTCGCCAGTGAAAATACAACCAAACCCGTATTTTGACTAGAGTATTTACTATAAATATGTAGTGAATTCACCAAGGTTATTCAGAATAAAAAGACAATAAAAAAGAGAGTCGTTAAGTTTTAAAAGTAAGGGTAAAATGATATCTGTATAAACCCCTTGAAATAGAAATAGCTTCAAAATGACTGTCGGACAGTAAATTAACACGCAAGGCTTTTTATTAAATTTAATTAATTTTCCTTGTAATTATCGATTAAAGCAGTTTATTTTTAAAAAAATATACAAAATGTTTAAAATAATATTTTTAGTTAGATTCTTTTACGATTATGAGGAATATTTTTAGATTTAAATGCTTCAAAATATACTTGATGGGTATATTTTACTTTCTATGAATTGGTACAAAAGTTCTAAAAAAAGTTTTATAAATATACGTAACTAGCCAAAGGCAAAAAAGGAGTTTAAAATATAGTATCGATTGAGAGTAATAATTGAGGGCAATTATAAAAATTGAGGACAATTAAGAACACAGTTAGGATTGGAGTTAGGATGCCTTTCAATTAGGATTAAAAATTTGCTTGAAATTAAAAATTTTTGAGTTATATTAGTTTTGAATAACTTCAGGAATTCCCAAGTTTGACATTCAGGCCAAATATGAAAAAAAAATTTTTTTGAGTTATATTATATAATTTAAGTCATCTGATGAAAATCAAAAGCTTACCCTAAAAGCTTAGCTGATGCCTGAAATTTCAAGCAAAGCAACTGAACTGTGCAAGTGCAGTGGCTTGTATTGTTATTTCGTACCAGCCAAATATTGTTCTTAGTCGTAGCAAACATTTCCCATGCCTTTTGGCTTTGCTTTGATAAAACCGTAATAAGTTTTTTGTTAATATTTGTTAGATTTAAAAAAAGTAGCATTGCATATGCGGAAAAAAAGGACTCAACGTTTTTTTCATCTACATATATTTAAAGTTTCCAAAATACAAGCACACAAATAAAAATTTTGCTTTTCTCGTGTGCAATAATTATACAAGAAATTCCTAAATGAAAATCCATTCTTTATCCTCGTTATTTTCAACATTGAATAAAAACGTTTTTACATTTTAACTAATTACAATTTTATTTAAAAAAAAAAAAGGAACTTCGATTTTTTTTCTTTTATGTTTTGTTTCTTTTTTTTTCAGTTAACAAAACTTTCCTAATGATTGTTACTTATACACGTAATACAACGATATATTTTTAAAAACTTTTTTCATTTCCAATAAGCAAAAATTAAAAAAAAAAAAAAGGAAAATCCTTATAACGATCCTTTTAGTTTAAGCACATCATTAATAACTGTACTTTTTTAAAGGAGAGTTATTACTTCAAGTATTGCTGAAAAAAATAAAGTAAAACGTGATTATAATGCAATTTTAATTTATAATTTTATAAATATTATTGAAAAGGACAAAGATTAACTATGAAATAAAATTCGCTTTTGTTAATACCTAATGTTTTAATAATGAGTTTGATTACTTTTAATCTCTACTCGTTTTAATTAAATTTAACGGAAATGACGTAAAAATCAATACTTTGCAAGACATTTTTTAATTAAAAAATTTTTATATAATATATTTTTAATCAGTATTTCATAAAATTATCGAGTTTTTTAACTCGTCCTTCTTTTCTATTGGTTAGTTTTATTAAGATAATTATCAGTTTTTAATCGATTTTCATGGTCAAATTTCATTGAATTTTTTTATTTAAAAATAATTTTAGATATTAGAAAATTTATTTTTATGCTGTGTGTGGGTGTGTATGTGTGTATGTGTGTATTTGTCCGTTTGTATAACTAAATATTCGCCGAATCAATTTACATAAATCCGGTGTTAAAATTTAAAATTAAGAAAAAAAGTTCAGAAGTGATTCTAAGACATTTGACCCAGCACTGCTAGATTTACAGTCTTGCTGGATTATAATTTACACGATTCGGTTTTTTCGATTGAAAGAAAAGGATTTTATTTTTAGGATATACTTCTGATTTTCATCTAAAAAATTTTTTTACATATTTAAACTGAATAACAGAACTCTAAAATTTTCTAATTTTAAGCTAATTTTAATTAAATAATGCTCTATAATAGTGAAAAAAAGGAAAACAATTTATCTGATATAGAAAGAGATATTTGTAAGCATTCATGGCAGGCTGCGACACTTAGTGGTTTTTTGGTAGTAAAATTAATGTTGAGTAAAAATACTCTCTATGGGACCTTTGAGTATATTCATATTTATTTTAGTAAAGGACATTATTTACTTTTAAAAGCCTATTCTTATTCGAAGGTCACATATACCCTATAATACAAAAATTCGTTAAACCCAATTATTACTAGAAATATCGATAGATGTAAAAAAGATATTTACTTATACATAATACATGACTTTGTAAGTTAAACCCCTAAATTTTTTTACTTAGAAAAAGTATGTACTTTAGCTAAAAGTATATGTATTTATAAATAAAGTACTTTTTTTTTAACATATATGCTATGAATGTATCACACAAGAAAAATTTTCCTCTTTTGGTTTCCTTCAAATATAAATAAAAAAAAAAGAGATTATATTGATATTTTACTATAAGTTTTAGGAAGAAAAAACTTTGAGAATAATAAATGATCTTTATATTTCTTAAAGTTTTCCCTTTTTCTTGAAGGCCAGTTTCACATAGACTTTAGTATTTTCAAGATTATTTCCAATCGAATACACTTTTTGCATTCGATAGATCGTTAAGTTTAACATATTGTAGTTATGTATGTGTGTGTAATGTTTCGTTATAAAACTAATAAATATATTTAGAAAAAAGGTACATTTTTTAAAAGAAAAAAACATCTGCATTACAGTTTATTATTATATCTCAAGTTTTATAAAAAATAATTTTAATTGTACCAACTTTTATAATAAGAAACAATCATTTTTTTTATTTTTGAAAATCATACAGTTACTAAAAAGTCTTTTTAAAAAATATAGTATTTATAGCTTTAATGTTTGATTGACACCCTTTAGATTTTAAAAATTGAAACTCTTAGAAATCATAATATTTATGTATGATTGATGCTTTTTTTTCTCACTTATTCTTTTTTCTTAAGAAAACAAAAAAAAAATGAATAAAGTTTTGTATTATATCGCAGTATTTAAATTATACTGAATTGCGAGGGGAAGCATTTAAACAGTAAAATTTTTTCTTTTTTGTATTACTTTTTATTAGAAAAATAATTTTTAGCATGGTTATGAATAAAATATTAGGATCAATAACAGTTTTTTACTTTTAAATAATAGCAAATTAATATTTTTGTCATAAAACCTTTTTTATTGATAAAATTAATTTTTCGGGCTTTTATAATTCTAGGTAATTTTTATACTTAAATAAACTTAATTTTTATTTTATCAATCATCAAAATAAAAATTTTTCTAAATTTTGATTAGTATTTGCCTATTAATTTTATATACGTATATTTTTTTTCTTGATAATATAAATTTCATATAGATAAAAGTTTTGATAAACTGTTAGAAAAATATCTAAAAAATAATAAAAACAAAATTTGATAGAAATCTTATATCTAAAAATAATAAACAATAAATCACTTTCAAAACAGCTGCACCTATCATAATTTTAGTGTAGTTTGAGCGAATAGTCACTTTTGAAATTATTTTTTAAATAACTTTAGGTTTCGAGCTTTGCATATTGTTTGCACTTGTTCGAGCATACAATTGTAGTCATGATTGAAATTTATATTTTGTTAATTGGTCAATAAACAGCTACTAAAAAAACCATTTAAATTAAAGTATCCAAAAATGGGCATTTTTTAAAAAACATAAAATTGAAACTGATCTTGCAAACAAATAGTTGAAAAACACCGAGTAAAGAGTTTTCGGAAACTTGGAGTTTAAACAAAGTTTTTGAAACTTATACCACCTATTTTCATCGAAAGCTGCAATTTCAACAGCAATTTAAAAATTAGTCATTTTTGCCAAAAAATGGGTGTAATTAATTCCATAAAAGTAAATAATACGATAAAATATTTTCAAAAAATTGATCAAAATACAAAAAAAATAAGGAGGTCATATTTTTTATATTTTTTCTTCTTCTGAGGGTAGTTTTAACCCCCCTATTATTAAACCTTATATCTCAATTTCAGGCCATAATGAAAAAAAAAATAAATCTTCATTAATTTTTCAAAAAAAATGGCATTCATTTGGTAATTTTAGCAAAAATTCCAAAATATTTAAAAACAACCCCTAAAAAAGGGTAGTTTTTACTGTTTACAGGGTGTTTGAGAAATTTCTGACATTAAAATCGTAATCAGCGACCCAAAAAACCCCCTGGTACCTATTTTCACCAATATTCATTTAATATTGCCCGAGATATTAAATATTTATTTATTTTTGTCCAAAAATAACAGTTTTGCCAATTTTTGCCACATTTGGGACCAAGAGCAACCAACCAAACTTGTTTATTTCTGAACTAGACACCTTTCTTGACAAATTGCAAAAAGTTTCAAGTTGATCTGACTTGCCAGTAATTACTGCTTCATTTTACCAAAAAATTTACCTCCTTTCTTGGATTATTTGGTATTATTTGGGGTTCTAAATGTATTGAACTCCCCTTCAGACTAAAAAGAATATAATTTTAATTTTTATTAAATATTTCCTTTTGAATTATACTTTTTAATAAAATTTTAAACAGTATTAAATAAAACTTTATAATTTTATTTATTATTTTCAGCATTGTATTATCCACAATCAGATTTAACTCTTAGATTGCCATATGCATCACACAATGGTATTGGTCTAATAAATGATTTGAAATTATTGAAATTAAGAACTCTAAGAAATAATTCAACAATACCAGATGAAGTAAAATATGAAGTTCTATCAACAAGAGAAAAACTTGCTGTTTTAAATTCAAATAATGTAGACGTCATCTTACAAACATTACCAAAGCCAGGTTAATTTTAATTAACTAATTCTTTTATATTTTTTTTTCATTCATTAAAAAGAATATTGATTTTTTTTTCAATGTAAGTTGCAATAATTATTGTTAGATATAAAATAAAACAATTATATTATTCTACAGGCAGTTCAAGTGCAATTCTTATTCAAGCATCGGAAATTGGAAATACTAGAGATGCAGTACTTGAAATAAAAGTTCTTTCACAACCAACAAAAGATGGAAAATTTAATTGTACTGATTATTTACAGGTTAATTATTTAATTAAAATAAGTTTCTATTATTTTATTTACACAACTTTATAAAATTATTTTTTTTGTTTGAAATTCGTGAGCTTCATTATAAGCAACTTTTAAAAATTTATAATTGTTATTTTAAGGACATGTGTTTTTGGAATGTTTCCAAGTATAAGATTTATGAGAACCAACCATCAACTAAGCTTGGTACACTTGGCCCTGATGTTTATAAAACAATTTGTCCAAAATTTCTTGTCACCTCTTATGAATTAATTAATGGTAAAAAAATAAATCACTTATTTATTTATACATAAATCAGAAATTAAAAATTAAGTTAACATTTTTTTCAGGTTCAAATTTCTTTTATTTAGTGGATAATGAAATTTATTCAAATAGTTCATTAGATCGCGATAGTTTGAAAGGACCAAAGGGTACTGGTGCACGTGTTAAATTAAATGCAAGATGTGTTATTTATGATGAAATTACTGGAATACAATATACGCTAGAAAAAACTTTGCATGTTGATATTTTAGATGAAAATGATAATCCACCAATTGCACAAACTGGCAATAATGTTGAAATACACCTGAAAGATTTTACTATGGTAAGTTAATTCAATTTTTATTGGCAATAAATTAGTAAAATTAAATAATAAAGAATAATACTAAAAATACGCCATTTCATAATATTTATTTAAATTATCTGCATTTTTAAGACATTTACTATTTATTTTTAATGATGCAATATTAAAAAAACTCCAAAAATTAATTCTATAGTATTCAGTTTGATTTCAAATGTAAGGTCTGTTCTTTTTATACCAAAAAAGTAGAACTGTAGTTAAACAGAGAAAAAAAATGCGCGCTCATTTTAAACATTTTGTAGGTTAGATTGTATTTTTTTTTAATTTTTATTAATTTTTTTTATTTTAAATAATAGACTATTTACTTCTATCGATAATAAGCTAAATTAAGAATGTTTTAATATTTAATTTTTAGTAAACAAATTTTATCCCAAAAAAACGTTTTCCTTTTTGAATTACCGCCATGAAAAAGAACGCGCGTTCTGTTTAGTTTTACCCCAGTTTTGCTCCAGGTTAACTTTTTTGGGAAAATAAGAACAGACCTATAGTATAATAAAAGTCATTTAATTTTGATTCTTCTAAAAATATACTTTAAAAACTACACAAATTATATTTTTGTGTTTTGAATTTCATAAAGCTGCTAAGATTGCATATCAGCGGTTCTCAAATTAGGCCGTTTTATAATGCTATAATAAAACTCATGGATTTAAAAAAGCAAATTTTATTTTAATATAAGTTCACAATATACAGTTATACATACCTATTTAATTTTTATCTTCATTTCATGAATTTTTAATTGACTGGCATTAACTTATATAGATTACAAAAGTCATTTCGTTTGCGAGAAAAAATTTAAAAAAATTTTATTAAAATATAATTTTTAGAACATAAAATACAAAAAAAAAATTAAAATGCAAAAAAAAATCCTTGAAATTTTTATTACTTGAATAATAAAAATTAACTAGAAATTTTCATAAAATTCAAGGAGCAGCTTAATAAAAACAATATTTTTTTATATGAAAAAATAACTAAGGCATTGTTACAATGCAATCTAAAGAAGAAATAAACCTTACTAGCATATTTAAAAAAAATAAAAACAACAAAAATAATAATAATAATAATAATAATAATAAATATCCTAACTAGTATATAAAATTGTATAGCTATATTATATATTTTTTTATGTTTAAAGAACACGACAAAAATGATAAAGTGAAGTGTACCATACAGTAAAAGAGAAAAAAACTAAAAAAAGCAAAAATAAAAAATTATAAGGGAAAAAAATCAAGCTTCAGGGATATAGATCTTGATTAAACCTTGAAAGAAAAAAATAGAAATATCCTGTGTATATAAAAATCTTCATTCTCTCTAACACTTTTTTTATTTTTTTCACTTTTCTGATCGTCTTTTCTCTTATTTGTCTCTCATATTATTATTCCTAGACTTGTTATGTCATCTTCTTTTCTTTTTCTTTTTTTATGCAAAAAGTAAAAATATAGGAAAGTATCTTTTTTTAAAAATTTTAAATCTTGAATTTTTTAATAAATTAATAAGATTTATGAAGTTTTAAGTGATTATATTTAAATTCTTTTTTTTGATTTATAACAGTTTCATTTTTCAGCGTGATATTCTTATAATTTTCCTGCAAAATCAATTCCTACGATTTTTTCAGTTAAATGATTACGATTTTTTTTTATATAATAAAAAAGAAAATTCTTAACAGAATCGCCCATATATATTTGCCCCAAAATATTAAGAGACGAAATAGGATATAATAAATAAAAGAACATTTTTGAGCACCTTATGATGAGTTAGTCTTTTCCTCATATTTCTATTCTTCCTTTATAATCCATAAATATAATATGAAAATTTTACATTCTTTGTTATACAATGAAAATATCCCACAAAATTCTAAATTATATGACTAAGGGGTAATCGGGATAGAATGAGAACCCCTAAATGTCTCTAATTCTCTGGTATGTCATTTTCAGTACGTCAAAAAATTTATAATATTACTAAGAATATTTTGGAAAATGTAATCACATAACGACTAGTTAGAAATTGAGTTATAACTGTAATGTTTATATAAATTCTTCCCATAAAAAAAAGGTTATCTTTATCATTATGGTGTGGAAATATTGGGTTTGATCAAAACCAAAATAACATATGTCAAGTACGAAATGCACAGTTTTTCTCGTATTTATGACTGCTACGTAATATTGCAATTGTATAGTAAAAACTTATAAAAAAATGTAAAATTGAATTTATGCAATTAATTTTTTTTAAATCGAGACCTTATAATTAGGGGTGTACCGTTACCCGAAAAACCTGGTACCTAAATCGAGAATCCGGATTTTTTGGAGGTTTTCAGAGTCTTAAACAGAGAAATTTTGAATTCATTTCTCACCTAAAGTCCTTTTTTTTCAAATTTCGGGCTTTACATGAAACTTTATCTGACTTATACTTATCTGAAAAAAGCCCGAATTTTTGGATACCCAAACCTAAATTCGGGTAACTACATACCCAAATAATTAGTAAGATTAATTAGTAATATTAGATTCAATAAGTTTCAAAATATAATGTTTTACTGTATTTTAGCATTCTCATGTATAAAATCAAGAATAAAAATTGTATTATACTTGCGGAAATAAAAATTTCTAAAACTAGGAAACTTTACAAATTTATCAAAATTTAATTTTTTTTATACTTACGATAGTTACTTTTAACAACCTAGATATAAAAATATTATATTTTAATACACTAAAAAGTTATTTCACAGATTTATTGACAATGCAAATTTCTCCAAAAAGCCCATTGTACTTCGTCTACTTAAATTTTTTATTTATATCACTTTAGTAATTCGCATTTACTGCTAAATATAGTAATAATTGCAGCTTTAATGGTACTTTTTACTAAGAAATAAAATCATTCTACAACACTAGTAAGTCTGCAAAACACAAAATATTTTCAAATATGAATAATCTTTTAGATAAATTGAGCTAACAATTTTTGTTATTTCACCCTACATACCAATAATTTTCTTTATAGGACGTATAATAAACACAATAACAATAATTTAACAGTCAATATTTTGATGAAAACGACAATTTTATACTTTCATTACAAAAAAAAATTTCTTTTCAAAATATACACTTAAAAGATACATAAATAAAGAAGTACTTTAGTCGTAAAGAAAAGAGGGATAAAGTAATTTATTGCAGATTTACTTAGATGTTTTTCTAATTTGCGAAACAATTCAATTTTTATACATATAAGAGGGAAAATTTATTTTTTATTTATAATGATCTTGATTTATTGTAATAGATACAGAAAAAATAAAAATCTACTTTTATTCTATTGATTTTTGTTATTACGTGTTTACGCATAAAATAAAAGTATTTTATATATAAATATTGTTAATAAGTAAAATTAATTTTTTCTTTCAGGGTGATCGTTTAGATGATAAAGATTTATTGATAAAAGATGCTGATGATATAAGTAGTAATATTTACACTGTTAAATTATTAGACGATGTTTACAACGCACTTAATTTTACATATGATATTATAACTATTGAACATCCTAAAAAACCGGAAATACCTCCTTCAACGGCTATTTTAGCAAGTTAGTATGACATAATATAGAAGTATATTATTAACCTAAATTTATATATTGACATTATTTATTAAATATGTATTAGTGTCAGTAGGAGAGGAAATAAAATTTCAATCATTTTAAATATTTTTTTTTAATTAATGTATATTTATGACAATCATATTTAATGATATTTCAATAATTTTTAATTAAAATATTGAGATGCAGTTTAATTATTCGTATATTTTTTAGGAATGTATTCTAGGACAACGTTACTTCCGCAATCACCTTATCGAGTTATACTGCAAGTTAAGGATGAAACTTTATTGCCTGGATATGGAAATAATATTGTAAGTACTTATTTTATTTTATGTAAAATTTTTATTTTTGATTTTTTTTTTTTAAATAAGCACGTTTTGAGACCTCAGGAAGCTAAAAAACTGGTTTTTAAAAAAAGTATATATGTGTGTGTGTATGTATGTATGACTGTAGCCGGTGGTATTTAACAACCAGTATGACATGTCCTTTATTTCAAAATTTTTTTTACCAACAAATCTTGATATACTTTTTTTTTTAATTTGGATGTAATACCTCATTTTTTTCCATGAAAGTACTAATACCTATAGAAGTATCGTTTTTACTCGATATCTTGAATCTGATAATTAATTTAAAAAAAATTTTTTTCTCAAAGTTTTTGTCACCAAAAGATACAAAAAACAACAACTTTTTTATTCTTGATGGATTTTTATATGGAAAAATTATAGTTTTAGAAATATCTTTTTAACCAATGTGCATACCCTGGAAATCTGAAAATCATGGGGGGTCAAATGTATCTGATCTAAAGGAGGGGTCAAATATGCCCGATTTATGGGGAAGGGACAAATGGAACTTAGAATAATTTTTATTATTTGGGACTTAAAAATCTAGGTTTCGGGGTAGAAAATAATTTCAATTTAGGGACTTGGAAGAATCCGGATTTAGGGACTTGTAATAATTTGGGTTAAGGGACTTAGAATGTTTTCGATTTAGGAACTTAAAATACTACGGGTTTAGGGAATCAGAAAAAGTTGAGGCTTACGAGGCTTGAAAGGGTACACTTGATACCAACCAGAAGTTTTTGGTTAACTTCTGAGGTTGCAGTATTATATTGAAAATTATTAAAAATTCCTAGTTAATAACATTGAACTCTATGTTTTTTAGACCAGAATCCAATACTTTAATTAACTATGTAATCAAAATAAATACACTAAAAAACTCACAATAAAAGACTTGCAGAAAGCTCTCAGCATAAGCTCTTGAACTACACGTTGCTCTTAAATAAAACATATAAAACAGATATATTCATAAAGAAACATGAAACAAACAAAAACACTCAAAAACCACGCGTTCGCAAACTAAAAATACAAAATTTTAAACATTTTTTTTGCACACTGGCAACATAAATGCCTTGCCAATTGAATATTCTTATAAATTTTGATAAAATTTTTATGAATGGTTTAAAGATTAGCATTCTTGAAAAGATCATCGAGATAACTTCACTAACTTCCTGAATTGTTCCTAAAGATTACAGTATAAAGCATTTAGAATGTATAAATCAGTCTTAAAATCTTTAACAATTTTTTTTCTGGATTATCTGAATGTCTAGTCTTTTTAAGAAATTTTCCTGACTAAAGAGTTTTGAATACAACAAAAGATTTTCTTTATTCTTTCTATATGTAATAAAGGCATTTATTGTAACTGATTTATTGGAATATTTATCGCTACTTACTTTATTACCATTTTGTAAAAAAAAAAAAACTTATAACCGGTTTGTGGAAACACAACCGAAATGCATGGAACATGTTTACTTCCAGCTGAGAACTAGGTATAATACAAATGTTACTCAACATTACAATACTATTTTCTATTTTTATAATTTGTAATTATCACCTTATTAGCTGTTAAGATTCTAAACCCAAACTATTTTGATTCCCTAAACCTAAATTATTCTAAGTCCCTTAATCGATATTATTCCTAATCCCTAAACCTGAATTATTCCAAGTCCCTAAATCGATAATATTCCAAGTCTCTAAACCTGAATTATTCCAAGTCCTTAAGCCCAGATTTTTCAAAGTCTCCTAATTATTCTAAGTCTCGTTTGACCCCCCCCCCTTAATTTTCAAGTTCTGAAGTACCCCCTCCCTATAAACATGTTCCATGTTAAAAGTACAAATTACATACGAATATTTTAATACCTAACATTTTTTCTCAAAATTTTTTTCTACATTTTTTCTAATTTAAGCCTTGTTTTTAATAAAAAAAATGTTAATAAGGAGAATCTTCAGTCTTTAGGCCTTCAAATTACTCACTTACTCACTCAAAATACACACTTTTTTGGCTAAAAAATTAACCAATTTTTAAAATTTATAATTAATTTAATAAATAAATAAAAAAATTAAATAACTGTAAGAATTATGATTTTTGCCTAAAATATTTAAGAGCTGGGTGGCTCGAACTGATTTTCATATTTATTATAAAACCAAAATAAATACAATTCTCAAAATTTTTTGATTATAGTATTTACGTATTATAAATATGGGGACCAGTTTTAGTCACTTAGCTCTAAAATAAATTTATAGGTCTCAAAAACTTGCTCGTGATTTAAATTTTCAAATATTTTTTTTTCGAAGCTTTATCTTAAAAGCCGTTTATGAAAAATATCGCTTAATTTAAGATTTTATGAAAATTTGAAATTGGGAAAATTTGCCATATCTTTTAAATGGCCCAAAATAAAGACACGAGTAAAAAATACTTGCAAGTCCAAACTTTTAAAAACATACATATATAAAATCTGTGTTTAGAAAAAATTAAAATTTTTTTAATCATTAAAAATTTGCCATTTTAGCCTAAAAGTAGACATTCTGATTTATTTGCTATTACTCCAATCATAATTTTAGTTACATTATTACTGGCAACTACCATATTTGGTCTAGTACAGATATTTGGGGTCATTTTAAAACTACCCAAAAAATGGAGTATTTTTTATTTATTCGCACCTTGCATTCCCAGATTTGGCACCCAAAAAACCTACATTTAGGCTAAATCTAAGTACTCAAAGTGCGAATATATAATAAATACCCATTTGGGGATAGCTTTCACAAATTTAAGAGTGAAACCCTAATTTCTTTACAAAATGATCCCAAAATACCTCGTTCAAATTGACGATTTTTTGAACATTAAAATATTTATACATATCGGGCTAGAACCTGAAAATATGAACATAAAAAGTTGAGCATACAAATTTTCGAACATATAAGAAATTTGTGATCAGAAATTTGTGATCTAAAAAACATATGCTAGACCAAATCTGGTAGTTGCCAGTAATAATACCCCCCCTCACCCCCTCCCGAATTATTACTAGAACATAGCCGTAAGAAAATTAGTGATAAAACAAGTTTCCGGTACTTAAAAGATGACAGGAAAAAATAAGACCTACTGGAAGTTATTTGGTAAAAAATAGGTGTCAGTATTATGAACGTTAATTTAAGAAACCATATCTCATAAGATGAATTTCTAGTTCTTGATTTAGCAGATCTATTCAGCCAAGTTATAGGTATCTTGGATGATTTTTCAAAATTATAGATAAACCCACCCTTTACGATCTAAATATTTTTAGGAGTCCAAAGATCATGAATTCTTTTTGTAACTTAAATAATTTATCTTAATCTAATCTATCGTGAAAAACATTTTTTTTCATTATTTGTAGAACAAATTTTCTTGGTGTATTTTAAATTATAAGAGCTATGATATTAATCTCTGCAAAAAAAATTAATCAATGCATTTTAGTTAATTAAATTTTTTAATTAATTAAATTTAATTTCATAAAATAAAATATAGTTAATATATTTTCATTTTACATAATATTCAGAAATTACTCAAGAAATTACTCTAAAAACTATTTTATTAAGTTTATATAACTTTTACACTATAAGAAAAGAAAAATTAATAAGATAAATAAGTAAAACAAAATAATGCATTGCATGCATCAATTAATTATTGATTAATAATGTCTAACGGTAATTAGTTTTATAATACAAATAAACACATACCACTCCTTTTATTAAAGTGCAGTGTATAAAACTTTGATTTTATCTATAACACACATTTAGAAAAGTAATGGAAATAATATATACGAAGGATTTTAGGAAAAGCAAGCCAATTTTCAAATTAAATTAGCTTCTCTTTTCGTTGGCTCATTTTTAAAAATTTTGTTCTCAAAATTGAGAATAGAAAACAATTGTTTGAAAATTAAATTGAAAAAAATTAAATTAAATTAAATTAAATTAAATTTAAAAAACATTGGAAAATATGTTATTAAATGGACTTTGCAAGAACTCGAAGTCCAATCAATATAAACATTTCACGTGAAATTGCACCCTAGATAAGATTTCCTTTTATTGTCCGATAATAATAAAAAATTGAAAATATATTTGCATTCTTAAAAAAAATATTTCATATTATACGTACAATGATCCGTATTTACTACATATTCAGCTAAAAAACTCTTCGTCCATTCCCAATTTTGTCTATTATTATTGATAGCGAATCCTATACCAAAAAAAGAAAATTATTTTGGACAAAAATACACAAAAAAATTATGTGAATCTTTTTTTTCTTTTTTCTGAAATAAACAAAGAAAGTAAAAAAAATCTTTAATATTTTCAATGGTTGATTTTTTATTTTTTTGCAAAAATTTTTCGTATTATCTGCGATTGACGGCGACGCTGAAAAAAAAATAAAGCTTTATATAAATACAAGTCTAGTCATACTTGAACTATATAATATGAGATCCTCGCACACATGTACAATTTTTTTTTAAAGATTATAGAAAAAAAGCACATGCTTCACTTAAAAAAAAGAATAATAGAAGTAAAACGAAAACTATTAAAAAAAAAATGGGAATGATGTGGAAAAATGCAAAAAAATAGTAATTTAATACTCGATTTAGTTTGTAATTTTTTTCTCTCTTTAGATTGATAATTAATCTTTCTAAATTTACATAAATTTTTTATTTTTCAGTTAAATATAACTTTATCATTTGTTGGTCCACAACATCACACAACAACAACATCAGCACCAATACCATTAAAAAGAAAAATAGTATATCCATTAAATGTTAAAATATCAAGAATGTCAAATCAATTTTATCGTGTTGCCCAACCATTGCAGAATGTGAATCCAAAAATATTATTTTCATTAAGCAATATCAAGGCATTTAATATAACTAAACGTGCTGGTATTATTTTCGTGTCTAATGTTACAGCATTAAAATTAATGCCATCGACTGTGAGGTAAAATATGAATTTTTATTTTTTCAAATTACGAATTTTTAAAATTTTATTTTGTATTCTTTAGTTTAAAAGTTGAATGGAAAGTCTCAGATCAACAGTTAGGTTCAACGATATTAAAAATTGAAATATTCGAATCATCCGATTTCTGTAAACAAAGTCAAACACAAGACCATTCTTGTGCTAATGCCAAGACACGCACCGAGTGTGAATCGAGATGTGGTATCGCTACTGGAATATTTGGGTAATTTTCAATATATTTAATGAATAAAAAATAATATTTAATATTTTAATTTCTATTATAAACATTCAGTGAACCAAATACTGATTATGCGGGTGAATGTTCATGGCGGTCAAATTTGATAAATAATACAACAATGAGTGAAAGATATGAAACATGTTCACCGGATTTAAGTTATTGTCCTAATCATCAATGTGACGAACTTGAACATCTTGATCCTCGCATATGTCCACAAGATTGTGCAATTGAATGTAAATTTAAAAAATTTTTTCAAAAAATTATTTTTTGTTAAAAAAAAATTTAATTTATTTTAGCCGAAGTACGCTTTGGAGTATTAAATAAAGACGGCAGAGGAATACGAAGTGCATTTGGTACGTGTTGGTGTGACGATGTCATGCAATGTACCTGTGGACCAAGTTTTCGTAAAGGACTTAGCAATAATATTGTAAGCAAAGATTTTAAAGAATTAAATAAATCTAAGAGAGATCGACATGACGTTCAATCAATGGTCTTGGATTCTCGTAAAGGTAATTTCTATTTTTAATTCAATCAATTTTTATGTTTTGCAAGAATAATTATACATTATTTAATATCAACAGGAACTTGCGGACCTACTTGTTTAATTGGTGTAATTTTAGGATCACTTTTTGTATTGGTCATTTTTGTTGGCTCTTTCATCATGTGGCGCTACAGGTATGATTTTTGAATAATCGATTTTCTTCAGATAATTAGAAAAATAATAACTCGTATATTGAACTTTTCCAATTTTCCTCGGTTATTCAATTATTCTAATTAGTATGAAAATAAATTATCAAGCTATTAACGCCGCAGGATTAAATTGAATAATTATAAAAATAATTTTAATAAGTATTTTTTATTTTAAAATCTGAAAGACCCTCTAAATTTGCTATATTAAAAAAAAAAATCTATAATAGCTGAAGGGCAATTCGTGAAAACGACATTTAATTTTCTTGGAAATCAATATTGTAGTATACACAATGATAAAAGTATTTAACTTCTATTTAGACTTGTTTACTTTCTTTATAGATAAAACTTATATTCAATTTTAAGATGTATATTATATAATAGACGTCAACTTGTCTAAAAGTTGGAAAAGAAAATTTGTATATTTGATAATTAAAAATCTCAAATCTTGCTAAATAAAAATTCTTTGCAAAATTTTTGAAAAGTTTTATATGCGGCTCAGTTTAAACCAAAACGGTGTAAACGTAAAGGTTGGATCTCCAAATACTACTAAAAATAAGCCTCAAACTCATTTTTTAGCTCATGAGGTTCAGTTTTCTATTTTTGGCGGCCATTTTTAAAAAAAGAGAGTCAATTTTTCTTTATTTCCTTCTAGGTCCGGATAGGAATTTGTATTCCGCAAAAAATTTTACATAAGGGTATAATTTTATATGTTTTGGAAAGATTTGATGTTGAAACAGCGAAATTTCAAATGGAAAGATTAAAATATCTCATTTTTTAAAGTATTTATTTTTAAATTCTACTAAATTGACTGGAAAACTCTTTCAAATTTCTCTTTTTCATCATAAAAACTCATCCTTGTATAGAATTTCCCGCGGAATTTAAATTTTTGGTCAGATTTTTAATTGATCACGTGATTTGGCAGAAAATTTGAAATTTGTAAAAATGAAAATTTTAAATTTGCTATTTTTGGATCTAAAGCACTCAAAACGCAACAACTCCCACGGGTTTCTTTTTTTCATTAAAACATTTCAAATGCCAGAAGTAATTTAAGTCCTAATAGAGGACTTTTAATCTATTTTAAGAAATTGACTTCTGAAAAAAACGAAATATTTTATTGATTTTCCGCCCATGCGCAGCTTGAAAAAATATTTTGACTCCAGAATCAGATTCAGTGGGAAATGTCCTATCCGGACCTAAAGGAAAATAATTTTTCACGTTGATGCGAGTTTTTTGTACAGAAACAAGAAATTTTTTTAACATGGAATATGTTCATTGGGAGGGGTATTTAAAAAGGTCTAGCTGGATAGTGGGGGGAAGGGGTGAATGAGTGACGTTCTTAGGAAGGGGGGTGAAAGGGACTTAGAATATTTTCGAATTAGGGACTCAGAATAATTTGAAATGAGAGTGAGGACCTAATCAGGCCCTGATAAGAACAAGAACCTAGAATATTATAATAATTAGGGAGTATACATTAAAACTATTATAAGTGAACATGTTCTATGATCGTTTGTTGTTTGAAAACACAAAGTAGTTATAAGTTTTCTTATTTTTGAAAATGGACAAAAAACGAAAAAGCCCGCCCAAAATCGAGAACTGAACCTTATGAGCTAAAAAATGACATTGAGAATTATTATTAATAGTACTTTTGGAGAAATTTGCAAGGCTCCTGATTAGCTCTAATAAAACTTCCAGACTTCCTTGGGAATTAAAGAATACACGAATAATCCTTTTTTTAAAGTATTGATAGACAGTTTTTTTTTTACTAAAATTTATAATATACGAAAATCTCTGAAAATTCGTTAATCTAATTTTTTATTTTAGAATGAATTCAAAAAATTCACGACGTAACAGTAAAAATCGAGGAAATGATAATACAAATATTTCACCGTCAGATTATACTGATCGTGGAGAACATTTACTCATAGGACTTGATTCATTATCGCAAGCTAATCGTTCATTGCTTGGAAATAAAACTACTCCAGTAAGTATAATAAAAAAAATTATTTAGTAATTTTCATTACAAGGTCGTAAATATTAATAGTTTTGGCTTTTAAAATTTTTTCTTATATATTGTAATCAATTTTTGTCTCAATTTTAGCCTACGATTAATTGTAAAACAAATACATTTATTTTAAAATTTTGGTTGTCAAAAACTGTTATTTTAACTTTGTAGTAACAAGAAAATGAATAATTTTATTAAGAAATAACTTTATACATAAAATGAGCATATTTTTTTAAAATTTTTATATAAGCTTATTCAATTTAAAATGAAATAATAAAATACATAGACCAAGTTTTTAAAGTTTTTTTAGGGTAACTTTAATTCTACTCTAAACAATTGTTTAAATTTTTTTATTTTATTTAGCATACATTTTTTTTCCTTTGCTTATTACAACCACAAAATTACGCAAAAATTTTTCTCTTAGGAAAATAAATAAAGTAGAAAATATTTTTTATTTGGGCATATAAAATAAAATATGTATATTTTTCAGCCTGATCCAAAATGGGAATTTCCACGCTCACGTTTAATAATTGAGCAAATACTAGGTGAAGGTGAATTCGGGCGAGTATTAAGAGCTACAGCACAAGATATTGGCGGTTGGCAAGGTACAACAACAGTAGCAGTTAAAACATTAAAGGAAGATGCAAGTGCTTCTGAACTTACTGATCTTTTATCTGAATATCAATTATTAAAAGAAGCACAACATCCAAATGTCATTAGATTATTAGGCGCATGTACTACAACTGGTGGACCAATTTATCTTATTATTGAATTTGCTGAATTTGGATCCTTAAGGTATTTTTTTATTATTATATTCCCACAAAAAAAAACTAATTAACCCCTTAGTATGTTATGAGTAATTAAGGGATCAAAAACTCTTGTTCTTGTTCAAAATATTATTTTCAGGTTTGTTATTTGTAATTCTATCAAAGTCAGGCCTGATCGTAGTTTTTGGGCCTAATCACTTTGGCTCCATGCATCTACAAACGCCACAAATAAAGGTCGTAAGCGTGAGCGAATCCACAACGCATTGCGCACAACACTATTTATCGTCTCTGTGCATCGTGTTACGGCTCTACGGCTGCGTTTGTGGTTTCGATTCCTTTTTACGGCATTTTTAGATAAAGACTTAAAATTTTGCGTGGCTTAAAAATTAATTTTTGTGCGGTTTTTGATTTTTATAGCTTGAAAAAAGTCAAATATTTTAAAAAAACCACCTTTTTCCCTAACACCCATGATTGAGAAATATACTTTTTAGTTTTGACCATTGCTTCATCTTTTAAGAGTTTGAAATATTTCAAAAGAATCAAATTTTATTACCTTTGATTTAATTGCTTGAAATGTGCAGAAATCTGGGTACATATTTTATTTTGATCCCCTAAAATTGTCAAGATATAAAATCTAAATTTTTATCAAAAATAATTATTTTATATTAACACGAAAGCACTAAAAAATAGGGGGTAATTTTTATTTTCTCCCAATTAACAAAAAATTTAATTTTTGGACCTTTCTGAAAATTTTCAAGCCATTCATTCATAAATGAAAAAAAAATACTTGATTATTAATAGGATAAAATAATACGGTCTTTTTTTGCTTAAAAAAATTCTGATTTATTTTATTTACTAATTGTAAGAGTAAGATATCGATTATGCACACTACCTTATACCATGATCATTCTTGACTAGTGAAGTCGCTTTTTCCATGGTAGAATCTAATTCAGCAAGTTGTATTTTTGTGAGGGCAAAATACTAAAAAAAAGAAATCTGCACTCATATTAAAATAAAGAAAATGCGAATTTTCTTTGTCTAACCGTACACAATTACAAATTTTGTAATATGCGAAAATTCCAGAATTTTAATTTAGTATGAATAATTAAAAAAAGACCTGAAAAGTCGTAAAATCTTTCATTTTATTTAATAATAAAACTTAATATTTTCACGTAAATAATTTACATTTTTACATTTTCTTAAATTTGAAATAATTAAATTTTTTAATAATTTAGTTTTGTACATATTAAATTTTTTCCCTTAATTAAGAGATTGCAGGCTTGAGAAATTTTATATTAAGTACTTAAAAGGATGAGCTTTTTATACACAGAGTTTTTTACTAATGTTTTATTATTACTACTGAGTTATTTCATTATTTCATAAACGGAATAATATAAATTATAAAGAAAATATTTAAAAAATGTTTTCATTTTTTTTAATTACAATAAGATTATAAAATAAATTTGCATATTTATATTAAACAAAATTAAAATAATTTAACAGAAACTATTTAAGACGAAGTAGACATTTAGAATGTGAAGGAAGTGTGCCATGCTCAACTTCGTTATTATCATATTCGCCAAAGAATTCAAGACAGACGGATAATTTTAACGCTGAGTTACCGTCAAATTTTGCAATAACTTCAAGAGATATACTTTCGTTTGCTTGGCAGATAAGTAAAGGGATGGCTTATCTTGCTGATATTAAGGTAGATATTAAATTTTATTTAAATATTAAAATTATTTTAAATTGTAAATTTTTGTAAAATTGTTTAATACTTAATTTTTTAGTTAGTTCATCGTGATTTAGCGGCTAGAAATGTTTTACTAGCAACTGGTAAGGTTTGCAAGATATCTGATTTCGGTTTGACACGAGACGTTTATGAAGATGACGCATATTTAAAACGCAGTAAAGGAAGAGGTAAATTATTTTAATTAAAACTAGAAGCAATTTAAAAAATATAAAATCAATTATTTAAAAAAATATTCTGACTGATTAATAATTATAGTGTAGACCTGAACCCCTATTTCGTAGTCACATTTTTTTTATGATAGTTCCATAAAATTTTTTATCGAAAATTTATATTTTTTGGATCGCTGAATACGAATATTAAATCCGTTTTTTATTCTAATCACCCAATTGCCCACAGTAAGCAAATTTATGCGTGTTTATACAATTATACATATATCGTATTCAGGGACTCAAAAAACGTAAATACCCGGTGGAAAATTCTATCGACCTGCAAAGGTAAAAAAATTCTACTAAACAAGGGTCTACGACAAAATTATTTTTTTTTAAACATCTTATATTGTAAAAATTAATAATTTCAATTAAAAAAATAAATTAAAAATTTGCACAGTTCCTGTAAAATGGATGGCACCAGAATCCTTAGCAGATCACGTTTACACGAGTAAATCAGACGTATGGAGTTTTGGTGTATTATTATGGGAGCTAGTAACATTAGGTGCATCACCATATCCTGGAATTGATGTACATAATCTCTACAATTTATTAAAAGCTGGTTACAGAATGGAAAAACCTCAAAATTGTTCACCTCAATTGTAAGTTTTGGTTTTTTATATTATAAAATTGAAAAATAAAATCTTATTAACTGTAAGATTTGTACAAACATTTGATAAATATTAACACAGAGCCCTTTATTATACATTTTTTTAAAATCTTTTAATCGTTATATAAATAAATACAAAAAAAATAAACGCATAGGTGAAGTTTTATATATATTTTTTTTTACTTATCAAATACTGATAATAATTTACACCTAAATAAAACAGTAGATGAATTTAACGAAATGAAAATCAATATTTACCAAAACGACAAAATTTATCAATATTTTTATAATTTTTTTTTTAATCTGTTGTTCAATTTTTATAGATATAAAATTATGGTATCATGTTGGCATGAAGAACCTGGATTGAGGCCATCGTTTAAAGAATTAACATTACAATGGGAACGTGTGTTGGAAGATGGTGTTGAATATCTTGACTTAAATCCAAGAACAGTACATAATCAAACATATTTTACAACTTTGTATGCTTTAGATAGTCCAAGTAAGTATCATAAATGTCCTTTTTTAACTTTTATTTACATTTTTTTTTTAAAGTAAATACACAAAAATTTTATAAGAAGAATAATCATTTTTTATTTTTATTTTTTTGAGTTTTTATGAAAAATCTCCCATGTATTTTATTTTTTATCATAAAATTATTTTTTATAACTCAAATAAAATATTTGTTTATTTTTTTTTTACTAAAATAATTTTTATTACTGCTGATTAAATTAAGATTAGAATAACAAAAAATATTACATAATTAAGTTTTTTTAGCCTAAAAAAATAAAAAAATTTTTTTTAATTTGAATAAAAATTTTACCCAAAAAAAAAAACCAATTATTTGTTATTAAAGAATTTTCCTGAATTAAGGATGTTAAATGGGATGATGTTGAATGTTGAAGCTATTAATCTAATGACTTCAAAACTAAAAAATTTGGGTTTGGCAGGTCTAATTAAACAAAAAAATTTTAGTTCCTTTTAGAAATTTTTAAAATTGGTAGCCTTTAAATAGGAGGTAGGAGGACAATAGTACCCAAAAAAAATTTTCCAGTCCGTATTTCTCAAAAAGTTTATTTTCCTATTAATGCTTTTTGAAAAAGTCCTGGGAAAAATGGATTGAAAAATTTATTTGAAACTTTTGACTCCCAATCATATATTTCCTAGATTCGGTTTTAAAAGACCAAAAATCTATGTTGTGGCTCGCAACAACTTTTCAGTGCAAAATACTCCCAATAATATAATGCAATATTACTGATCATCGTAAAATAATTTTACATATTGGATAAGAACTATTTATTCAGAAAAGCTAACATGTCCATAAATACCATACTATCGATGTTGTGTTAAATATTCAAACGAACCCCCAGATTTTTTTTCTCTGACTATTAAATGTACAAGCACGTAAAACTAATAATATTAAATAAATGAATAATAAATAAATGTTATTTTCTTTGTTACAGCCTCAAGTACCGACTCAATAAGTTTCAATTTTTCAAACATTAATCCAATAAAAAATGGCACAGTTAACTATTTAAGTAAACCATTCGAACAAATAATAATAAAATCCGATAAAGTCGATAAATTACATTCATTATGGGAATTAGAAAATAAAAAAAATAACGTATCATATGTTAATGATATAATAAAAATAAATAAAAAAAGTGAGGAAGATGAAGAAAAAGAATTAATATCAAATGATATTAAATTAAGAAAAACTAGTCATTATGAAAGTCCTATTACATTACGTAATAATATTAGTATAGTTAGTAATAGTGAAAATGATTTAAATAATATAATATTAAATGAACAGAAACTAAATATTAATAAAAATAATAATTATAGTAATATTAATAGTAAAAGACCTGAATCATATATTGATATGGAAGGTAATAAAAGAAAAAATAGTCAAGATTTATTACTTTCTTATAATAATTCTGATAATTAATTTTATTTTATTTTATTTAAAAGGAAAGTTAGATTCTATTTTTAAAAAATATATAAGACTGGTTATATACTAAATACGTAATTATTTTCTCTGCAATATCCTAATTAATGTTGATAATTTTTTAATATTGTACAAAAATATGTTGTTTTTATATTTTTAATTGTTGTATATATATGATAGATTATTTTATAAGTAATAATGATTAATTATATTTTAAGTTTTTGGATTCAGGTGACCTTATAATTTTAAATATTCATATATAGTTTAAGAAAATTTTTTCTAATAATTGTATTTCTGTAAATTTTAAGATTTATTCGTAATGAATAAAATACAACGTAATAGTATAGCATATAAGGTTGTCTAAGTAATTTTGTTGATGGATGTTTTAAAATAAAAAATATATGAAAATTGAGGTCGGCTCTTGGTCCTTCTAATTGCTTTCGAGAAAAATTACCTCAAGACCAATTTGAAGATCCGACCTCAAGTTTCATATAAGTTATATTTGAAAACACTTATTGTTGTAAATGTAATGTTACCTTCCATCCCAACCGGGCTCATGTTAAGGCCGCAGAAATTGGCCAAAACTATATTTTTCTGAGAGTACAAATGAAATCAAGGGCTCTTAGCCAATTTTAGAAAGTTATTTTTTGTAGCTACTTTTTCGCCCTTTTTGGTAAATTGACGAAAAATATTCTTATTTTTGCTGTCAAATACTTATTTTGTGGTTAAAAATATTTTCCTCTTCATATTGTTATTATAAATAAAAAAAAAATCTGTTGGATTCATTAATCTGAAAGCTTTAGATCAAAAAATAATATTCAAATTGACTTTTTTTCAAATTTTTAATTTTTCCACTAAATTAAAAGACTTTATGAAAATCTGAACCAAAATTCGGATTTCTTGGAAAATTTTACCAAAAGTTGTATTCCTATGTGAGATTTCTCGAGCAAACTAGTCAGATTTTTTTTAGTCATGTGACTTGATGACTAATTCAAAAATTTGAAAAAATTGCAATGATTTTTTTTTGAGAATAAACATACTAATCTAAACCTACAAAGAAGAAAATCGAACCAATACATTTTTTTTTATTTAAGCTGAAAGGCGTATTGTAATAATAAACTTAATTCCTCGTGCATATGCATTTCAAATTAAAATTTGAATCCCGGAATCGAATTCTGTAATAAATTTCCTATAAGCAACAATTGGAAAATATTTTCAACAGCACAATTACTATTTGGCAGCAAAAATAAGAATATTTTGAGTCAATTAACCACAATAGGCCAAAATTAAAAAAATAGCTGCCAAAAATCAAGGATTTGACCCAGAAACCTGAAATTGGTTAAGAGTTCTTGATTTTAGTTGTAATTTTGGAAAAAAATTGTGTTGGCCGATTTCTTTGATCCTTCAATTAAACTTAACCCAGTTGTATTGGAACCTATTCTATAGTGTTACTATTAGTTTTTAAAAAATTGATAAATTAAAAATTATTACCAAATAATTAGAAGTAATAGGGTTTAAGACAAAAATTAGAAATAAAGTATTTATGTACATTTCCATTATAATTATTTAACTGTTGCATATAATTTTTATAATAATTAATAAAAATAAAATAGATTAAAATTAAGTTTCAAAATATAAATTAAATGTATTTTTATTTTACTGAAATAAATATTTGCTTGTTACTATTAAAAAAAAAAAAAAAAATAGTTAAAAATGTAAATGGAAATATATTTCTGTTAAGCAATTTTTTTTCTATTTTATAATCATTCTTTGTAAATACTTATTTGTTATAATTTATGGAGATTATATCCAAATTATGAAGTAATGCAGAAAACCTGTCAGGTTTCACTAAATTACTGCATTTCAATGAATTCATGCATTAATTTTAATTGTATTTTAAACTTTTAATTAAAAAAAGTTTTACTTTTAAAAAAGTTCAAAGCTTGTATAAGTTACTAATATAAGAGTTTTATTGATTAAAGATTAAAATCCAAGCTGAACAATTGTACATATAATTTTTTGTTATTTTTCATTTTTACAGTACCTGTGAATAGATTTATTTATTAAATAAATAAGCTATAATTAATAAGTATACAAGAATAATAACACTATATTAGGATGGTCCAAAAAATAAAATATTAGTATTTTATAAAATGATAACTAAAACCCTAAAATAACTATGGTTATTTTGCAACAACAAAAAAATAATTTATTTTTTGGACTTGCAAGAATTATATAAATTGAATAAAAAAATATGTAATATTATTGAATGTAAGAAAATTAAATTTTCTATACATAAATTTTCAACCGAACAAAGCATGAAAATTAAAGACAAAGAAAAAAATTTAAACTTAAGTAAAAAAATATATACGTAAATTTTTGTATAATTTCTATTTTAAATAAAATTATATGAAATTAAAAAATGTCTAATTTGATATTATATAAATGTATTGCAATATTTAAATGTTGTGCTTCCACAAGTATGCATATATAAAAAATAGAAATTTGTATTGTTTTATTTTTATAATATACGTATTGTTAGAGTAACACTTAAGAACTTTAATTCTATTTTCGATATTATTATTTTTCATATCTATTGGATAAAAAAAAAATTTTAATCAAAACTAAATACGTTTTAAAATTATGGTTTGGGGGACACCTCAAATAACGTGGTATTTTAAGGTTTTAATTATCATGGTTACAATGTAGTTCAATATAAATAGACGAAACACAGGCTCTTACAAGTCAAAAAATAATGTTTTTACTAATATAATGAGAGCATTTGAATATAAAAAGCAAACACTTTTCTCTACCAAACTCTATATTTTCTCACATAGAAATTATCATCGGACCTAGACGTAGGGTCCTTAAGTGTTAGCCTAAGATACCAATATAAAATAAAATTCTATAATAAAAAAAGTCATCAAGTATAATCAAAGAATATAAGGAAAAATTCTTTGGTCACTTTAAAAAATTCATGGTGCTTCACATTGTATGAAAAATTCATAATGCTAACGTATAACTAAATGCATTTTATTTATTTTATTAAATTAGTAATTTTATGATTTTATAGTTATAAGTAAGTTGTAACTGCTAATTAGTAAAAGTTTTATCTAAAAGTAATAAAATTATATTTTCTCGATTTTCCAATTAAAAACTATAAACTTTAGCTATTTAGTAATTTTTAAGTCAAGAGTCATTGCGTGTATAGTGAAATTCTTAAAAAAAAAAAAAATTGACAATTTCTAAAAACATTTACTTGAATAAGGTCTGATTTTGTTTAAAATGAAAACTAAAGAATATTATTTGTAAACCTATAATTTAAAACTATAATATATTAAGTCATGAAACGTAAAATTTGCAAAAATTTGTAGTAATTTCACTATACTGAAGTATAAGGTTTTAAAATTGTTAATTTTAGTAAAATAACCTTTCGTAAAATTTTTAATTTTATTTTTTTTAGTGCTATATAAATCATTTCTGATATTACACCACGAATTTTTTAAAATAAATATGTAAATATAAATTAATATTAATAGTAATATATAACTATAATTACAATGATATAAATAACTGTAAATTTTGATACAAATAAATATTAATTCTATTATTTATATTTTATTTAACGCCTAAAATTATATTTTTTTTTACTTTTTAAGAACGAAAAACAATATTGTTTGCGGCAACACTTGAGGTTGCGGTATTCTCATTTACGTAAAAAAAACCTTGAAGCCAAAATACTTTGTTATTCAAATACCCAAAAAACTGGATAGCCTTTTAAGTACGAATCTCTCTTCTTCTCTGTTTGGGAAGGCAAATCTACTCCAAACTTAGTTGCTCTAGTCTATCGTCCTCCTGATATCCCAATTACGTCTGATAGTGACCTTGTTCAGCTACTACATACTCATTGCTCTGATTTCAGCCATAAGATAGTTATAGGCGACTGGAGTGCTAAACTGCTAATATGCTGAAACCGAATGAAACTGACACCCGCTTCGTGACTGATCTAATGAGTGATCTTTCACTCAAATTAGTTAATACAGGTCCATTACATTACTATGTTGACAACAAAAACACTTGGCTAGACCAGGGTTGGGCAATATCGTATCGTTTCGATATTCGGTAAAGATATTTTTTGTATTTTCTATCGCTATTTTAGGGCGATACTAATTACGATACTTTTTTTATCGAATAATTTTTCGATACCCGATACATTTGTATCGTGTATCGAAAATTTTTCCGATACGCGATATAAATGTATCGTGTATCGAAAAAATTTCCGATACACGATAGATTTTGATCGGTATCGAAAAATTTTCGATACGATACTTATCGTGTATCGTTTATCGCAGTATCGCGTACTAATTATAACTATATAACGTGCTATTTGCACTATTTTGAAAATGTTGCACTTTATTCCTCCCTTATCTGCATTTTAACTAAGTACTGAATTCTTCATTTTAATTCGAGTTACGGTTTATACAAATTATTTCTTTTAAAATGATTTAATTATTTAAAAAGCGAAGTCTTTATATATTGGGAAGCATTATTAAATCTATATAAGATTTACTGCTGAATCTTAGGTATTTTTAACTTCTCTTATGATTTGCTTATCTGTTGTTAAAAAGGTGATAAATACTACCTATATTAAATATAATAAACATTAAATGATTTTTGAATTTTTCGTCGTTGCTATAAACTATCAGAAAAATGACTATGAATACTTATATGATTATAGCAAAGCTTTGGGTAGGGTGGCATCGGTTTTATTTTCATTTAAATTTTATTTATTACCCATTCCTCCAATAATGTCAAGATTTACGGATATTTTTTAATTATTTCAGCTGCATAATTTTTAGCAAAAAAAATAAAAAATTTTATTATAGAATACCTGGTCTTATATTTTTGAGGTCGTAGGTTTCGAATCCGAAGTCGGATTTAAGCTCAAATTTTTTTTTTTTAATCGACGCAGAATTTAATTACGGAGTGGATGAAATAAAATTAAAATTTTTATATTAACAACAAAATTAATTATTTAAAAAAACTAATGTTGATAACTGTTCTACCTTACCGGCCCCTTAGCATTAGGAAAAGGAATATGGTTTTACGTCTTACTTTCCTTGCCATATTACCTTTTAACAGAACCTAGGGGAGTTACACCAGCTGCAGTAGATATAATCGACACTGATTTTGAATCTTGCTTTGTAATAAAATTCAAACCACTATTACTCTCATATTGCACTGTATATGTTCCTCAAGAAGCTTTCTTGTGAATTTTTTTTTCTGTTATCCTGCTTTCCCTTACTATACCTGTACCAGGAAGTCCGTATTTTTTTCAATGAAGTAACAAATCGGGACAACAAAATCAATTGTCCATGTAAACATGATTTATAAGTTCGCGATAGACAAAAAACACAATTAACAGTAAAACTGCGGGCATCTGAATCATTTTTAGTAAAAACAGCTTCGAAATTCGTGTTCAGTGACCCAAAAAACATGAGTAACAATTGCTAAATTTAAAAAAATTCCAAAAATTACCTTAAGGTTGCCTATTGTATGCATATAAATCATATCCGGTAAAAACCGATATAATATCACGAGTATATAATATCATTCAGCGACCCAAAAACATAAAAACCCGTTGAAAAATCCATTTTTCTATTAAGGATCTAATTTGGCTACGAAGTCTGCAAGTCTGGACTATCTATGATAATCACAAAATCAGTCGCCGTTTTGGGTCAAAACGCATCAAAAAAATTTTTTTTACCATAAGGATTTTTTATTTAGGCCCCATTTACCAACTTTTGTTTATTTTTGAGAAGATGGAAAGCCATTTTCGGCATGATTTTTAAATTGTAAGAAAAAAAAGCACAAAAAAATGTCAGTTTTTTTGGTAATATGGCCAAAAATCATGCAAGGGCTTAATTTTTTTTAAAATCGACCCTACCCGAAGCTTGGCTATAATCATATAAGTATTCATAGTCATTTTTCTGATAGTTTATAGCAACGACGAAAAATTCAAAAATCATTTAATGTTTATTATATTTAATATAGGTAGTATTTATCACCTTTTTAACAACAGATAAGCAAATCATGAGAGAAGTTAAAAATACCTAAGATTCAGCAGTAAATCTTATATACATTTAATAATGCTTCCCAATATATAAAGACTTCTCTTTTTAAATAATTAAATCATTTTAAAAGAAATAATTTGTATAAACCGTAACTCGAATTAAAATGAAGAATTCAGTACTTAGTTAAAATGCAGATAAGGGAGGAATAAAGTGCAACATTTTCAAAATAGTGCAAATGGCACGTTATATAGTCATAATTAGTACGCGATACTGCGATAAACGAGACACGATAAGTATCGCATCGAAAATTTTTCGATACCGATCAAAATCTATCGTGTATCGGAAATTTTTTCGATACACGATACATTTGTATCGCGTATCGGAAAAATTTTCGATACACGATACAAATGTATCGGGTATCGAAAAATTATTCGATAAAAAAAGTATCGTAATTAGTATCGCCCTAAAATAGCGATAGAAAATACAAAAAATATCGGTATCTTTTACGTATCGGGTACTGAAAGTATCGCGATATGCCCAACCCTGGGCTAGACACCATTTTCATTGAAAACTGCGAATCGTTAAAAAGTTTTGAACGTACATTACTCACTTTCCCCAGCAGACATTAAATTATTTCTGTAAATATTGACCTGTTTTATCCAACTGCAACAAAGATGTTAACCAGACCTGCATGGAACTTAATAAAATAACTGATAAGATATACTAGGTTTTGCATGTAAGGATCTTATAGGATAAATAATTTGGTTATTCAGTGATTTTATTTATAAAGAAAAAACACAGTTTTATTATTACTTAATATACATAAAAGAAATATGTAAAGATTTAAGACTACTGTTCTCTAGGATTGCTTTTAACTAACTGACTAAAATTATATAAGATTAACATATGAACATATTATTTTCTCACGACAAAGGACACAAGCTGCGACACTAAATTAAAATATCAATATAAGAGTCTATTTCCTTTTTCCCATAAAAACACATGTTTAATCTCAACTTTACTTAATTCACTTTTACGTAAACAAACACATAAATAGTATATAAAAATAATTATTCTCAACAATAACAGTCTATGAGCTTAATTCATAACTAATTAAACTTGACTAGTCAGCTTTCTCAACATCTCAAGATAATTTCAATATTGAGCAAGGACTTTCTGCATTAACTGTTAACATTCATAATAGCATAAACAATACTCTTGATGAAAATTGAAACTTCTGGAAGGAGTTCTCCAAAATATTGTTATCCCCCAATGAAGACCTGTTGGACTCTGTAAATAAAGTTATCAATACTCCCACAAATGGATTCGTTTTTAAAAGAGTCTCGGAAAATGATGTCATACTGGCTGTCTTATTTTAACTCATAGGCCAAGGTAGATTTTCTCCCATCAATCCCATTCCACCTCACGAAAATTTTTCAATGTCTCATTATTAAAGGGAATTTTTACATCGACTTAGAAAAAATCTTACATTTTAGCTTTTAAAAAAGTACCAGTATCTTCACTTCACAATAACTGATTTTCGGCCTATAGCATTATTGTGCTTCCTATCGAAGGTATTTGAGAAGCTGGCTCATGATCAGGTAGTCAGCTTTTTAAATAAATCAAAGATTTAGGATCCTCTTTAAACAGGATTCCGTAAATATCATAGCACCTAAACAGCCATAATTAAACTCGTAGATGACATTCAAATGGGTTAAGAAATCAAGGCTACACTGCTACTGCAGTTTGATTTCTCTAAGGCATTCAATAGCACATCTCTATCAAAATTGCTTAAAAAGTTAAAGGATGCCGGTTTTTAGAAGTTATCGCCCAATTAGTTCTGGTCCTATCTTAGTAGTCGATCTTTATATCTATAATCTAAATCATCAACTTCATCTTACCTTGATATGAATAACGGAGTGTCCACCGGGATATCGTAATCGGAGTGTTCAAACGATACTCCAAAAAACTTTAATGAAATTAAAGGTTGGGAGACACTTTTCCTAATCCATTTTTTTCAAGGACAAATTTCCGAAAATAACCCGTTCCCAAAAAAAAAAATGATTCCCAAAGGACACTTTTCCCAAAACTTTTTAAAACTAATACTTTATTTATACAAAAATTTCATCCTTTTTTTAAATACTCTTCTATTAAAAATGTACATTATATCCTATGTTTTTTAAATATCCATGAATATTTTCACTTTCTTCGTAAGTTGATACTACAATATAAATTACAATAAAAAATTAAACCCACACAAAGAATGCTTGAATCGGTCTGGAATTTTGTATAAATCTTGAATACGGGTTGGGTTTGGCGGCAAGTTCTTGAGACACTGACGACTAAGAGCTTTTCATAAATTTACGCTATCAGGCATTTCTGCTAGTACACCTAATAGTATATTAAGTATCAAGGGCGTAAAAGTTTCGGCACTAGCGTGAACACTAGCACGAGTGCTCGGCGAAGCCATATAATTTCCAATTATCTCAACAACCATTTTTTTTTTTTGAATATTATTAGGTTTGTGGGTTATTTAAATAAAAACACTTATTTATATTTTAATATAACACTCAATGTTTATTCACGTCTAAATCCCAATCTTAATAATCACGTCTTAATTACACTAAAATATAGCTAATAATTAGTTATTATAAAATGTCGAACACGCCGATACAATATAGAGAGAACGATGTCGATACGAAGGTTGCTATACAAGCACTGAGAACTTCGCGTCCCTTTCTTCTC
The DNA here is from genome assembly GCA_022575985.1 of Anagrus nilaparvatae. NCBI lineage: Eukaryota > Metazoa > Arthropoda > Insecta > Hymenoptera > Mymaridae > Anagrus > Anagrus nilaparvatae. The sequence goes on along the minus strand of JAKSXM010000002.1, from coordinate 12,003,299 downwards.
CACATAGTATAAAGCGGATGTGATAGAGAGCGCCACATTCCAACACTCCCTCCCGATCTCGAGCACATCCAACAGCTAACTACTTATCTGAAACAAAATAATCAAAAACATATCAAATGAATATTATTAGCTTATCTAAATCAAAAACACTCTTTTACAACACACTCTAGAACACAATCTTTTTCACATCAATTTTGCGCCTAAATTTATTGCTATGACACATCTTTAACACAGACATCACAAAATTACGAGATTAAGTAATATCATCATCGAACCAAGGAAAACAGTCGTTATTATTAGTTTTGACGTTAGTTTAAAGAAACTGTATTTGTAACTTTTTTTTTTTCTAATATAACACATCATAAAATATTGAGCTTGACAAATTTATCAGATTAATTATAGTTCTAAAATAATCTTAATACAAACCTGCTTCTCAATTAAGTATTTTATAATTCATAATATTCGCAACCAATTAGTTTTGAATGTACACTCAAACACATATAACTCAAAGCTACAGATTTACTTCTTTAAAGTAATAAATGAACTATTTGATAATAGCTTAGTTGTCTCCTAAAATGTTAATTTCAGTTTCATTAAAATTTTCAGTACTCATCTAAAAATCCTTTTGCAATATAATAATCAGCCATTTTCTTTAATAAGGATCATTTCATTCCATATGATTTTTGTAAACGTTTTCAATTCAATGACAATGTCATAATATAATTTTAATGTGTCTCGTCTAATATAACTTTCATTTTCCTTAAGTCATTAAGAAATTTGTTCATACTTTTCACAGACTCAAATGATTAAAATATCTTATTTCTCTGAAATTCTTATGGAAACATATCTTTCTTTCCATTTTATTCAGTTCTGAGTTGACTTAATTTTTATACTTTTTCACGTCATTTTAAAGACTCTTCTTAAATCATTTTTATATATTTGAACATTGTGTATCATAAATAATTTAAAATTCTTTTCTTTAGTTTAATTTTAACTGAACCACACTATTACTCAAAATTATTGCTGCGTCTAATTTTAATAAGTAATTTTAAAATTGTCATCTGTTAATGGGTAAATTAGTCCCACTTTTAGAGTATGTAAATAAAATCATTCTTAATCTTTTTTAATGAAAGATACTTATTCTATTTCTTGAGACTCATCTAATTCTATCATAGTTAAGAACTGCAAGAGTTTAGATTTAAATTTATTTATCTATGTCGTTAATAAAGGCTTTTCACGTCCATTCATCTTGTAATTTAAATTTCATGTATTTATCATTAAATATTTTATTTTTGTAGAATATTTTGATTTCTAATCTAAAGTTTTCTAATTATCAAAATCCTCTGAAATATAGTATTTTCATCTTTCCTATTTTTCTCGAATCTGAAAAATTAATTATGCTACCTAAAATCGATTAATTTCATTAATAGTTTTCTACAAGTTTATATGATATACGATTTCTATTCATTTTGTAAAAGACAAATTATATGCAATTTTATAAGACATAGCTTGCTACAATATCTACTCTTCCCATCTATTTTAAAAAAATTGCATTAATTTACTATAATGATCAGATTTTTGATCAATTTTATTTATCAATAGATAATAAAATTTTTGATTTTAATTAAAATTTTGTTAACTTTGTTTTCTTTTACATTCTCCCTCCGTTCTTGATATTTCAATTAATTCTCTTTAAATATCTCATCAAAATTTTATCAGTAAATTTTTCTTATTACATCAAAACCTTCTCGAGAATCTTTTCTACATTTGAATAGTATCACATATTCATAAACTTATCTTGATTCAGATCAAAGGAAAATTCAACCAAAGTAAATTAAACTAAAGTACTTCATTAGTATAATAATACTTATAGATACACGTCTACAGTTTATAATTTATTTAAATGCAGTCAGCATATTTTAAATTGTTAAGAAAGTTCAAATCTAAAATATAACTTGGGCAAAAATTTCCTCATATTGAAATATGAATCATATATTCGTTAATGAAAATTTATGAAAAATCTAATCGTCAATATATAATAGTTCTAGGACTACAAGGTATTAGATTTTCACATCTTATTCTGCTATTTATTTAAATATTCAGTAAATTAAATATCTTGATTTGACTTCAGGTAATACACGTCAATATCTGGTCTTATACCATATTTTAGTGATATCTATATGGACTTCACAAACACATCCTTATTTCGTCTATACTTTTGAAGAAACTATCACAATATAAAAATTAGTTAGGTGTTGAGATTAATAATTTTTCTAATAAATAAACATAGAATATCGTCGATTTCGTGTTGATATCGTATTAACTCATCTATTTAATTCATAATTTAATTTTCATAATTCGCAATTCATATTTAATTTTGCACTCTTCTAGTATTTATCTTAGAAAAAAAATTTTAAAGTTTTCTGACACGTCTTAAAACGCACATTTTTATTTAAAATAAAACTTATCTCTGCATAGTTATGCTAATAAATTAATTTTATTTTCTGAAGAATTTTAATTTAAGTTCAGTCTTATAACCTTTCTTCGTCATTGAGAATAACTCATCAGAAACATTTAATTATATGCAAGTTAGGATAACTTCAAAATTATAGTATTTAAATCTATCGCAATTTATTGTACAGTTTTATTTTGTACTCATCTTTATTTCTCACTTTAATAATATAAGTAGACGATTTCAGAATTTGCTCTTAAAGTATATTGTTTATTGCATACTCTTATCTATTTTATTATTATAATTGTCACCATATTTAATTCATTTGTATGTTTTAATATATATCCACAAAATAAATATAAAGAATATCATACTGAGGTATGAATTTGGATATGAATTTAAAATATTCAATTCTTATTTGCTAAAGAAACATCTAAATCATTCATAATTTAGTATAAATACTCCCTCCGATCTTAAGTACTCAGTTGTCATTCTCATTTTTATTCAATATGTCATAAAATTATTTTCAACTTTATTTTACTAATAATGTAGTAAAAAACAAGTTAAATAAACGTAGTAAATTAAATCCTTTGATTTTTCATTAGACAGATATAAGTCACTTCTTATAAATTTATTAATTGTTAGTAAAGTATCACATTCCTTTTCACGTCAGTTGTAAAAAAATTTTACTATAACGTAGATTTTAACACATTTTTGCTATTGGCAACAAATATATTAATATTTATCTTTTTATCGATCTTCAACAGCTATTTTAGTGTATTTTTACAATAATTATAATTTCTACATTATTCGAAGAACAAATACATCAAATTTATTATTTATATTACATAAATAGATATATATTTCAAATACAGTTAATTTGTTTTCCAAACAAGAACTCTCATCTTTAAAATATAGTCGAATTAAATTCTAAAAAGAAAATTTAATTTCAATAATTTTCATATATTCTATAAATTGAAATATTCTAAATCTTATTCTTCAAATTTTCCAAATCTTTTATCTGTTGATTCAAAATTACTATCCTTCATATAATTTTATAACCTCAAGATAAAGTTTTAAATTTCTATTTTATTAACATTTATCTTAGGAATAAGAGTTTGATCACATTTTAAACTATCACATCAAAATATGAATCTAATTTTTAAATTTTATTGTTTAGTTTTCAGACATATACATATATTAAAACAAATGTTTATAATATATAGGTTCTACAAAACTCATATATAAGAAAATTTAATTTGTGAACAAAAATTTATATTGGCTTATAGATTTTGACAAGATAGTGAATTTTATAAAGCCATTCAATTCTTAAGTAATAGATAATTAACCCATGGTAGAATCGGAGCAAGCCCCAGACATTCCACTTTTTGCAAAAATCAGTAAGTAATCTGACTTCTTTATGAGAATTATACCAGATAATAAACTAATATTACTCTTCAGAAATATTGATACCACATCTATTGAATTGTATTTACTCAGATCAGCATTTATTTTAATCTATAATATCTTAAGTTCATCATCCTTAATTGTTGTTGTGATTTATGTATTGTGACTTATGTATTATTTACATTATTAAGTAATAAACCCAATGTATTAATATTATTAAATACTTAATACAATTATTTAAACTTATCGTTTTATCTTCAAATTTTCTAATTTGTCAATATCTCATTTTGAAAATTATTTAAAAATATTTTCACATTCTGTAAAAATCTACTTCACTTACTGGAGGTATAATATTATATATTAAACTTGATAAACATGTTATAATATCATAATTTATTTCTAAATGGTCGCATCTAAAGCCTTTTTAATAGAATTTATTTGAAAACAGTCACATCAATAATCATTTTTACGAATTTAATTCGTGTAATTGCCACATCAAGAATTTTACGCTCTTCTTTGGTATCTTGGTCATATATTTTAATTTTCAATCATTCAACATCTTTAATAATTTCCAGCCTTTTACAATATCTAATATTATCAGATTTATTTATTCAGGATCCTGTTAATTATTATTTTATTATTTTTATGACTTAACTGCAGTTTAATATCATAAATGTTCAACACTTTTATATAGTTAGTAAACTATTTTATTTTAATTGGTGGGGTTTAATTGAACACATCTCTCGTCAACTCATCATTAACACATAATAATTTAGCATCTCATCTCATCTTAATATATTCTTTTCTTAATACGTCTCTAAAACTTTTCTAAAATTTAATGATATTTCTCTTCTATTTTCAATCTCTAATCTCATCTTTGATTTCCATTTCTAATCTCATTTTCCCCCTCCAATAATATTCGCTGGATTTTAAAGGTAAAGGCTGTTTTTTTTTTTATTTATTTCTATTCAAAAACTTTTATCTAAATTAATTCTGATCTTCATTTAATCACATATAGGTATATAAAATAAGAAAATAAACTTCTAAGTAAATCAGCTGAACACAAGCATGATAAATTCTGAAGTTCATTTATGACCTCTTTTATTTCAAATATTAAGTTTTATTTACCTTGTGATATTTAAACCTTCCAACTTCTGTATCAATCAGCTGAACAGGAAGCATGATAAATTTAGAAGCGAATGACCTATTTTACATCCGAACACAAGATAGTATCAAAGATCACCCTTGCAGACACATAAAAAATTAAGAACACATTAAAATTTTACAGTATCTACAAACCAGCAGTGTTGAATTTCAGAAATATTTAAATATTTATAAATATTTATTTGATTATAATTTATTTTAACTCATCTTGTTAAGAAAAATTCAAACATTCCATCTCGATCAAATACAATATCTTAATATCCTAATTTCATAATATTTAATGATCGTGAGTAGGTACCTATATTAAATTTTTAAATACGTCACTATAAAAATTTAATGTTTGCTTAGATCTAAGACTTTAATAATTTTAATTTTTAGTAACACAAAAAAAATTTAATTTATTTTGTGTTTAAAAACCTCTTTATTTCCTTCTCTTATACATGTATAAATACTGCCTCATCTATTATATTTAATATTATATAATGGTATAGCTTCATATTCTCATCAATTTTTCCATAATTTAAATAATTTTATTCATAAATGCATTATTTTTAAATTTTATCATCAGTCAGGTTACATAGAACAAAATATTCTAAAAATTTTTGCATCAAATTTAAGGTTAGGCATACACGCGCTCTCACACGCAATGCACATACGTGAGCGAGCGCATATATGAACCCCTATAAAAATTTTATGCAAATATGAGTATGGATTACATGTACATGTATCCGCTTCGAACCACTCAAGCACTCACACAAACAAATTCGCACCTCGTGAAAAAAAGTTTATTCACATCAATTATGGAGGCATATTTATTTTATATGCATGCATAATTATATATTTAACTTTTTATACTTAAAGTATATAAAAGACAAACAATCACGCCTTATTTAATAATTTAAAAAAAATCCTCACATCGAAAATTTAAATAGTTCATTTTGTGCATGGCCCTCAAATATAGAACACATATATAAGAAAGCACACACACACATACAAAACAATTTTTCCGCATAATAAAATATCCACTCATCCTATTTTCAATTTTCCTGGTCTTTTACATGTATGTAATAAATAGTACATAAAATTAAAACACTCCGAACTCCAAAATTTAAAAAAAATTATTCATATACTCTCACATACAGGACACATGTATATTCGAGTATTGATAACTTTCATAAATTTTAACCGCCAAAAAGGTAGCGTCTAAAATGCGCGGCTAACATTTTATGTATATGTTACGTGATTAACTCACACACACACACACACATATGCATTTATTAATACATAAAAATATTATTTTTGGCCATTAAACACACCCACACATACACATTTCTAAAATTAATTTTGATTTTAATGAAAATTAATTTTTAAAAAATTTTCCGCCATTTTCAAAAAAATTTTGATAAAAAAAATTTCATTTGCACTAACATGCCTTCGGGTCGTCAACGACGGCCATTTTGTACACATTTAACAAAATAATTTCGCGTCGAAACTCGTCTACACGCGTAATCAAAAAAAATTCAAAATTTTTGTTTTAAAATTTAAATTAATATTTATATCCGAAAATATAAAAAAATTAACTTTTCTTTCTTTTCTATTTTTGCCGGCTACAAAAAATTTGATCGATCATGCACACATTTTATTTTTCCACTTCCGCTTCGTAAAATAAAGATCTTACCCTCTCTACCTTCAGCCATTTTTAACCTCTCTCCTTGGTTATGTGAAAAAAAAATTCACACTAAAATTTTATTCACACTAAAACACCAAATATTTTAAATAAATAATCTTTTATTTATTTTTTTAAAAAAATAACACCACACACCAAAATTTTCTTTTACATAAAAGAAAAGAGAGCTATTTTTATTTCACTCGCGCGTCCGCGAGGGAAGCGTGTTATGCTGCGGCCCATGACCTATTATGTTTGTGGGTTATTTAAATAAAAACACTTATTTATATTTTAATATAACACTCAATGTTTATTCACGTCTAAATCCCAATCTTAATAATCACGTCTTAATTACACTAAAATATAGTTAATAATTAGTTATTATAAAATGTCGAACACGCCGATACAATATAGAGAGAACGATGTCGATACGAAGGTTGCTATACAAGCACAGAGAACTTCGCGTCCCTTTCTTCTCCACATAGTATAAAGCGGATGTGATAGAGAGCGCCACATTCCAACAAATATATTTTTTATGAATTTAAAATGAATTAAAATCTAATAAATAAAATTTGTATATTCAACTAAAAACTTATATAAAAAACAAGCACCTAAGAAGTTTAACAAAAAAATAATATTAAAAATTTTGTATATAAAACAAGTACCTACAAAGGTTAACAAAAATTTATTGCTTTTATTTTAAATTTTCACGGCAGTTTAACGGTTTTATTTAATTTGATGTTTTATTTAACTGTGTATATTTCAAACCAAAACCTCAGAAAAATTTAATTACTTTCATAAAATCTTTTTGGGAATTTCAAATACTACTAACTAAGGTGTATACACGGCGGAAAATACGCTGATATAGGGGTGAATTTTTTGAAATACATTTTTATACTTTGCTCAAAGAATAAGATTTTGTATAAGTATATAAATTATATGGAATCATTAAAAGTATATTAAGTTTAAAACGACCTTGCTGGACAAATTATATGGAAAAATTCAAAATACTTTGATTTTAACATGGAACATGTTCATTGGATGGGGTATTTGAAAAAGTTTGGCTCGGCAGGGGCGGGGTGAAAAAGTGACGTTTTTAGGTCGGGTAAAATAGAATTAGAATTTTTTTTTTAATTTAGGGACTAAAAATTGAAGTGGGAGTCAGGGCCTAATCAGGCTCTGATAAGAACAAGAACTTAGAATACTTTAAGTTTATGGATTTAGGATAATTTATATTTCAGGATTTATTGTAATTTCAGTTTTTGGATTTATTACTGTTATGAGTGAACATGTTCCATGTTCGTTGGTTGTGTAGTTACACAAACCGGTTATAAATTTTTCTCTCTTTTATTTGTTAAAAAAAAATTTTTATACACAAGTATTACAAATAGTTATTTTAAAAATACATTTACATTTTAAAAGTTCTCAGATTAAGAATGAAATATTGACAAAAGAGAAACTTTAAATGTTTTGAATTTTTACTTATAATTTGTCCAACCAGGCTGTTTGAAACTTAATTTAAATTTCAATAAGGTGTTCGGAACGTTTCATTTAAATTTTTAAAAAATAAATTGTAAAACTCGCATTTGCAAAAATAAAAAAATTTATTTTATCTTAATCAATTTTTAAGAAAAATTATACATAATTATTTTATGTAATAGATTTTATCACTCTTATTTATTATTTTATTTCAAATAATTATTTATGTATTACGAAAATAATATTCATGACATCTATCATTATAGAATTTACATTAATGAAAGTTACAAATCATGCATAACTAGGATTTATCATCTAAATAAGAATCAAACTGCCAATATTGTCCTGGCAAATCACTACAATGGGAAACATAAACTTCTCTTGCAGGTTGAATTTGACTCGCATCAAGACACAAGTTACTTTTTAAATGTATTATTTGACCATTCTAAAAACAAGTCTAATTAAAATTTTATCATTTAAAAATATTTTTAAGACTACTCCCCGGTACCTTATTTAATATCCACAACCTATTGTTATCTTCTTTATCACATGCCTTCATTTGAACTTTATGTATGCTACTATTAAAATTATTTTTAAGCACAGTTGCACAAGTTTCTTCTCTTCTAAGCTCTCCAACTTTGCTTAACGAAAAGTACTAAAACAAATATAAATATATGCTATGAAAATAATGAATATATTAGAAAAATAAACATAACTTAAATAATTTTAATTAACAATAAGCAATGAATGAAGTTAATACCTGACTAGGATAAAGTTTTGAATGACATTCATAAACCCCTAAATTATAAGTTTTGTCTTCATCATTTTGTAAATTATCTAGACATATATTTTGATATTTTGATTTTACTCTGCCATAAGCTAATACATTTTCATCTGGTATAAATTTTTCCGGATAAACATTATTCAAGTACCATGCGAAACTCTTACATTTTAATTTTTTTCTGAGTTGGATTCGATCTTGAATATCATCAATTATTTCTGGACTGTCCTGCTTAAAAAAGTATAAAGTTAATTCAATTTTTGAATATAAATATAAATTAAAAATATAAAAATACTAATTCTTCTTTCTAAAGGTAGTAAGTATTTTGTAATTAGTTAATTTGGAATGCACATATATAGGTTAAGAACCACATAACTAACTTATATCTATTTTAAAAAATCCTAGCAATGTCATCCTTTTCAAATTAGTATAAAGTTGCTTTTAAAATAATTGAAAATAGTAGATATATCGACATGGTAAAGAATATTACTCATTCTCCAGCATCTAAAGATAAATGTTTTTTGATTGCTGGTGTTAGCCTTTTGAATTGGAAATCTTTTGTTAGTAAACAGCTACACTGAAAAAAAATTTCACTTACGGCAAATTGAATTTCATTTGCCGCAAGCGGAATATTTCCTTGCGGATTTCCACTTACCGCAATCTTACAGCTGGCGGAATTTTTATAACTCGTCAAACGATTGCAAAAGACTTGAAATGTAAAGAAAATTAAAAAAAAAATGTTTTTCTTGCTTACTTGGGATTAGCGTGTTATGTATCGGTATGATAAGACTTGAGAAATTTGATTAAAAAAGAAAAGAAAAAATATTTTTTTAATTATCTTTATGTTCCAAGTCATTTGCAATCGTTTGTGAAGAAAAATAATCTTCTAGATATCAGCAAAATTTCGCTTGCGGAATCCTCGAAGTTTTCCGGAAGTTGAATATTTCTTCAGCGTACTTTTTAAACAATTGTCAAAATATTGTTTTTGACTTTGCAATTGCTTTGACAGTTTGCAAATAATAAACTAAATATTTTACCTCATAATTTAAGGCGTATTTTTGCATGTAAAGGGCAAAAAAGGCGTACTATTGTTAAGAATAATTATTTTTATTTACTATTTACGTGTTTGTTTACGTAAAAGTGAATTAAAGAAAGTCGAGATTAATCACGTGTTTTTGTGGGAAAAAGGAAATAGACTCTTATATTGATATTTTAATTAGTATCGCAGCTTGTGTTCTTTGCCGTGAGAAAATAATATGTCCATCTGTTAATCTTGTATTATTTTAGTCAGTTAGTTAAAAGCAATCCTAGAGAACAGAAGCCTTAGAATCTTTACATATTTCTTTTATGTATATTAAGTATAAGACTGTGTTCTTTTTTTTAAAATAAAATCACTGAATAAACCAATTATTTATCCTATAAGATCCTTACATGCAAAACCAAGTATGTCTTATCAGGTCCTGGGCTCCACTTAATGCTTTTTGTGCGTGTAATCTTGATAAATAAAACAGTTAAGTGAAGTGTAATTATTAGGGCTAATAGTAAAGTTTATTTTAGTAATTCAGTAAGAAATTTAGTGCTTTAATTTTTACATCAGTTTGTGTACAGTGACTTAAAGAAAATAAAAGTATGGCAGATAGAGAACGTTCTTATTTAGAAGCCTTAGTAAAAAATAGCCAAGGAAAAGTAAATTATGATTCATGGCGTTTTAAACTGAACTTAACGTTAAAAACAAAGAAAATTTTTAAGGTAGCCACTGGAGTAGAAAGGAAACCAGATGGGCTGGAAACGGCAGAATTAGTCGTAGTATGGGAAAACAAGGATTTAGAAGCGCAAACATTAATAGGTCTCAATTGTTCCAGTAATATTGCAAAGAAAATCTCAAATTGCACAACAGCTCATGCAATGCTGCAAAAATTGGATACTTTATATGGAAAAAAATCCGATGTAACAGTGGAAGAGTTGCAAAGGCAATTTTTTTGTCTATAAATATAATTAATCAAAATCAATAATAGAAAATTGCATGCATATTCAAGAACTAGCAGATAACTTATCAGCAGAAGGAGAAAAAGTTAAGGAAAGTTGGATTATGCAAAGAGTTTTGGCCATATTGCCGGTAAAGTTTTAATATTTTAGACCAGCATTGGATAACGTAAGTGCAGCTGAGAAAAGTTTATGTACTTTATTTGATAGGCTCAGATTATAAGAATATAGATTAACTGATAGTGAACCAGTCAAATCTTTGCCTCAAAATGCGCTTTTTGCAAAACAAGTAAACAAAACAGCAAATATAAATAGTAAGAGTTTTGAATGTTATAAGTGTGGCAAAAAGGGTCCTGTAATATCTGAATGCCGTGGAAAACCACGTGAAAAATATTTTGAGTATATTAAAAATAAATTTGGCTGTAAAATTTGCAAAGAAAAGAGTCATCTTGCGTGGGATTGTCCAGAAAAGATTAAAGAAAGTCAAAGTAGTGCAAGAAATTCTACAGATAGACGCGCTCTTATCACAGTAGTCTTATCAGCAGCAAGTTTTAGTAAGTTTTCAAGAGAAAACTATAAAAAATTTTGGATACATGATTCAGGTGCGACTCAACATATGATATGTGTAAAAGAGTTGTTAACGAATTATAAAGAGTTGGAGCAACATAAAATGGTATTGGCAGGAAATGGCTCAGAAATAGAAGGTATTGGAGTAGGTGATATAAATATTGAAGCTTTTGACAGTAAAAGTTGGAGAAAAATAGTTTTGAAAAAAGTAACAGTATTGAAGAAGGGTTATCATAAGAATAATGATTTTGAAAAATTAATTCTTATGGATTGCGACGATAATATAGCAACAATTGCAGTAAATGATAAGAATTTATTTAGACTTCAGTTTGGTCAAGAAGAATCAGTAAAAGATGTAGTAAGTAATTTTCCTTTTGATGAAAATATTGGTACAGGAAGTTTTTGTGAATTGCAAATTCAGATCTCTAAAAATAGTGATATTGAAAAATTCAGTGAAGAAAATTTAGAAGTTGAAGATAATGATGTAAATCAAACAGAAGAAAGTAAATAAAATAAGATATCAGATAGTCAATTAGAAAGTAGTCATGCTGAAAATCAGCCCAGAATTCGTAATTTAAAAGATCGTAGAAATTTGAAGCCACCAGAAAAATATAGCCTGAAAATTTTGGTGAAGTAAAAATTTCAGTATCTGAAGCTCTTAAAGAAAACATATCGAGGAAAAATTACTAAAAGAAAGAAACATATTGAAATTTTAAGAAAATTTATAGTCGCAGCTTGTATTCTTTGTCGTAAGAAAATAATATGTTCATCTGTTAATCTTGTATTATTTTAGTCAGTTAGTTAAAAGCAATACTAGAGAACAATAGTCTTAGAATCTTTACATATTTCTCTTTAAAATAAAATCACTAAGTAAACAAATTATTTATCCTATAAGATCCTTACGTGCAAAACCAAGTATATCTTATCAACTATCCAGGTCAGTAAATAGTCTTTTCTTACCCTATATATATAAAAATACATAAATAGTTTTGCAATAATATATACTTTTCATTAATTCTTGTAAACAACTAAAATCAAATAAAATTAAACTGTGACGCGTTTTGACGAAAATTTAGAAGAAAATTACGTCTACGTTTAATTTTTACAGAAAAATTTTTTTTAGTGTACAGAAAAGTGCAAAACTATTCTTGCCCCTTAGAGCCCAGCAACCAGTTCACCATCGATAGAAAAATTAAATTTATAATCTTCCCAGCGGAATTATATAGTCGATTGGATTTTCGACTAGAAAACTTATACAAAATGAAAAACTAATTTAGACAAAAATGTTTTCCTGTAGAAAAAGAATTGTTTTTTCATTATTTGGGGTCAAAATATCAAAATTTTTGACTGGAAGTTAAATATAACCTCTCAAAGTTGTCTAATTTCTAGTATCAAAAGTGGCTATAAAGGACCATTAAATTTTATTTCGAAAAATGGTATTATGCAATTCAAGAAATTGAAGAAAAAGTATTTACTCTTTAAAAGTTTTTAATACATTTTAAATGTTTGAAATTTTTTTGGGACAAAATGACACATTGGTCAATATTTTGTAACAATTTCAGCATAAATAATTATGGCGAACTTGACTTTTGGTCAATTTGAAAAATTCTAACCGTTAAAAATGAAACCGGAAGGAGCCCAAAATGAAAAAAAAAATTTTTGGGTAGGTCAAGTAAAAAGAAAACTTTTTTCCAATCATATGTATATGTTAAAGGTTTAATGGTTTTTAGTTATTTCAGTTTGAACTGGGCAGCTGAAATCAAAAAATTGAAAAAATCTAACTTTAGAGCACCTGTATCTCAGAATTATGCATCCGGAAGTGTAAAATAGGAGAGGTTTCAAAAATCTCAAGTAAAAAGTGACACAAAAAAAAAATTTATTTTTTATTTTTCGGCTGGTCGTTCTATCCTGAACGTGTCCATAAATATAAAAATACATAAATATATATTTATGTAAATTAAGGTTCAAAAGTCTTAGGGCGTATATCCCTAGTAGAAAAAAAAAGTAAAAAAGAAACCCTTATATTTCAATTTCTTCAAATCTGCTACTATTTTTTTTCTCTCGTCTTACGAATGTCAAGGAACATTTAAAATGTGTTAAAAGCTTCTAAGGATTAAATACATTTTCTTCAAAAGTTAATTTGTAATTGTACACATTGTGAGTGTAATTTTAATTCTTAATATTAATTTTAAGATGTGTTGAGACTCCTTGAAAGAATTTGGGACCAATTGAAGGGGGGTAAAGTTGGTCAAAATGAAACGATAATCGACTTAAGAGTGTTTTTTTAAAGGAAAAATAGATTTTTTAGAATTTCACGTAGCTGAGAGTCCGAGCGAGGCCGGGAGAGGCCGTAAGGTATCGCCCTTCGGAATTCTATAATCTCATTTTTTGAAATAAAATGGTGCTTATAAGCACTTTCTAGAACAAATTAATTTTTTTTAATCTTTTTTGCTTTGACTAAACTCTTTGGCATAGTAAAATCACACGGAATTAAAAAAAATTTATTAGGTCTAGAAAGGGCTGTAGTCACTTTCCATACTATAAATTAGACAACTTTGAGAGGCTATACTTCACTTCCAGTCAAAAATGTTGACTCTAATTAATGAAAAAGCAACTCTTTTTGTTCAGGAAAACATTTTTGTCTAAAATAGATTTCTAACCGAAAATCCAATCGACTATTTAAGTCCACTTGGGAAGATATGGGTTAAAAAAAAAATGTTATGGATTTACAAAAATATAATTTGAATGCAAAAAATAAAACAAAACAATACTAGATGGGATAGAAATTCGTTGTTTTAACTTTTCATAAATAAAATCAGGTTAATAACTTATGTTAGTTACAATATCTTTTAAGTTATAGTATATTATTACCTTGAAATCTTTTCTATGTAAATAATATAATCTTTTATAATCATCCATCCAAACAGCAGCTAATCTTGCAGTATTGATTCCATGACTATCTGTGTTATTCGGAATTTTGTATGGTAAAAAATTTCTAAATATGTGCCCTACTCGAGAGCAAGGTACTACTTGTAGGATTCCTCCACATTGCCATATCTATAATATTAGTTGAATTTTAAAGAAAAATAGCGAATATTTCTATTAAAAAAAAAAAAAAAATACCCTGAATGACATTTCTAAATTTTCTCCACCCCATCCATTCATGTTTTCATCGTAACTTCCTATGTCCCAAAAATATTTTCTGTCAACAGCAAATAAGCCTCCAGCCATTGTAGGTGAGTTAACAGGAGATATGTCAGAATTTTTTTTTTCCAAATCTTTTTCTTGAACATTTATCCACGTAAAATGTCCTGCCCATGTAAAACCCCCTACTTGAAAAACTGACGGTGAGCTATCACGAGAGTATTCTAAAGTTTCTTCGGAAATATTATCAATTATTGGTATAGCAATGACATTTGGATTCTTTTTGATTCTTTGGAGTAAAGGTTGCAACCTAAATAATTTTATGAAATTAAAATTCAAAAAAATATAATATATTAATTAATAAATTATTACCAGCCTTTTGTCACTTCACAATGAGCATCTAAAAATACTAAAATATCACCAGTTGCGTTTGAAGCTCCTTTCAATCTAGCTTTGACTAAACCTTGACGTCTTTTTAATCTTAATAATTTTACTTTTTTTGGAAAACGTGTTTTTATGTAATATTCCAAAACTCCCTGAAGTTCCTCTAGAAAATATTTCAATGAAAAGATATTTCATCAAACCCAAGTTAAACATTTTTTTAAATACCTTCATCACTACAATCGTCAACAAGGATAATCTCTTTTAGCAAATTCGATGGAGTTTCTAGCATTATACTATAGACTGTACGTAAAAGCACACTCCAAGCTTCATTATGAAAAATAATAACAATACTTGCAACTGGTAGGATATCGTATGGAATATTTTTACACCTTAAAATTGAATCTTAATTTAGACAAAATAAAAAGAAACTAATTAATTGAAACAAAAACTTAAATAACTATTTCATCTATTGAAGTGAGAAAGATGAAAAATTTTTTTATCTTCGGTATCTTTCCTAAAGTGTATTCATAAGTGAAGGAAATAATACATGAAAAAAGCTCATGTTTTTATTTGAAAAATTTACAAACTTTGCGATCTGAATTAAATTTTTCTAATAATCTAAACAGTAATTTTCTCTACACATTATTCAATCGTTTTGCAAAAAAAAATTAATTTAACCCCTTAGTGCGGTATGACGAGTATACTCGTAATAAATATATGGGATTCCTATCTTAATTCTGCACTAAGGGGTTAAACAAAATATCTTATCCTCATTATTACTATAAGTTTAAATTTTAAAGATACAGCCCCAATGACTAAATGAAAATTATTATAAAAGTTTTTTACTTACAAAATATCTCTCACATCTGGTAACTTTCTTATCAAAGGAATTTTATTTGAGAGAAAAATATTAATAGCTTTTTTTTTAAATATTTTATCTGCTTCAATTTGGTCTTTTTTATCTAAGGATGCTGGATTTCCAAATTCACCTAACTTAGGAGATATATTTTTGAAATAATTATTAATCCAATCTTCATAACTGCGTATGAAAATAAAATATAAATTAAGTTTTGTTATATCCTTTGCTTATTTTATAAAAAAATTTGTTTACAAATATTTGATTATTGCATTATTGTGGACAATACTGTAAAGATATTTCATGGTGGGAGGAGGAAGTTTCCAAATAGAAGGAAAATTTTTCGGGTTAGAAATTTTCTTTCTCTTCCTCTTTCTCTAAAGTTCCTCAATTTAAAAAAAAGTTAATATAAAAAAAATGATGAAATAACTATTTAATTAACCATTTCCCACGGAACAATGCATGATTTTGTAAAATAAAATTGTAATTTTGTATCTTTTTTTTCTTCCTAAGACTCAAAATAGTAGTTTTTCTTATAGTTTTTTTATTTTCGTATGTTTGAGATTTAAAGCTTAAAAAAAGGATCTTTTCTAATCCCCCCCCCCCCTCCCACGAAACGCTAAAATTTTTGCTGGAAATTGCAAAAAACACATAAAATTAAGTAAGCAACAAGTATTTGGTTGGAAAAATCCAACAAAAATAATTCAAAAATTTAAAAAAATAACAAAAAAATTTTTTTATTATTTTTTATCAAAAATAAAATTTTGTGCAAAGTTATTCCATGAAAAAAAATCTGTAATTTTTAATATTTAGCCTCTATTATATTCGATGTAAAAGCGGGTTAAAGGCCTCTGTTCTTGTGTTTTTAACAGTGTATTTATAGGCTATACTTATGCCACAAAACTTTTTCTTTATTTCTACACTTAATTTTACATAAGACACATAATTGTTCAATTATAAAAAAACAAATACACACAGATACACTCAACGAGAATATTTATAAACTTTATCAAAAATTATTATTTTTTAACTAAAGCAAAATTAAACTTACCTTTTATTATTTTCATAAATAATTGCTGAGTTAACAGTAGAAAAAGAATTTAAATTTTTAATATTTTCTTTATCATTCTTTATAATTAAAATTCGTCTTAAAATTAAAAACATAAAAACTGCATAAATAATATAAAATATAAATCTTAAATATTTTCTTCGAGTAATTAATCTCATTTTCTTAAAAAGATTTTTTAAATCTTTTTCGCAAATAAAAATTATTTATTTGTAAGAACAACATTATTTTACAATAAGTTTATGACTGACTATACTGGTATAAAAATTTATATGTTGTTTTCTTTAGCGTATAATGTAAACTATTTAAAGAAATAAGGTTAAACACCCGTATATCCACAAGTGCGAAAACGTGATTATTATAAATAAAAAACATAGTTAATCATAAAGTGTGACGGTAAGTATACGCGTGCATACTCAAGAGTTAAATTATCTATATTATTGCAATTTTTATAAACAAATTATCATCTTCATGAGAGTCGTTTTATTTAAATGCATACACTATAAAATAATTATGTTACTTGAAAATTTAGGTAAAAGTGTATGTTTAAATTATTTTATGTGGATTAAGATTGGCATATCTGTTTTATTTTAATTTCCCTTTGGCTGTGGAAATATGTGTAAATTCAAACGAATGCTTAACAATTTTTAAAATTTAATTTAATGCATTTTATTTTTTATGTTTTTCCAGGTTACCCAGTATATAGCGAGACATTATATAACTAGATCTCGTCCGGTAAATAACAAAATTAAAATAAAATTTGGTAAAAATTAAAGTAAAATAAAATAGAAGCAGTGTAAAATATAAAAAATAATTGTGATAATAAGTGCAATATAGTGTATATATGGAAAAACTTGATGAAAAAGAACATGAAAATTTAGTGAATAATTAGTTTTTAGAAATTTTGATCGTTGTAAATACATCTGATGATGGAATTTTTAATTTTAAAATGCGTAGTGTAAAATATTTAAGAACGAAGTCACTCTCAAGACGGATAAAAAACAAAGGTAAAAAATATCTTATTCTAATCAAGGTGATTTGGATATTCAAATTCATTATGAATACTTCATTTAATATTATTTTATCTATAGCATTTAGTTAATAAACATGATTTAAAAAAAAAACATTTTAACAAACTTTGTTAGTGTAAAAAAAAATTTACAACAAACATGAGCAAATAAAAAATAATAATGAAAAAAAACTCAAAATTATGCGGATTTAGAATTTTTTAACACAAAAAGTTTGAAATTTAGAGGATTGATCTTAGAAGCATCGTATTTTCGACGCTTATAAATTTCTCCACAAAATATAAGTCAGACCAATAGGCCCAATTTTACAAGTAGGTGCAATTTCAAGTATTTGCCTCGACAACTTTCTTTCATAAATTTTATTTTATTCCTTTATACAAAAAAAGTATATAAACATTTAATTAATCTTATTGTTTATAAAATTTGATAAATGCTTAAAATCTTAAGATTTATATAATTTTTTATATATATGTGTGTATAAACTTTGAACATTCTTTAAACAGTATTAATTTTTATTAATTTTTATTTTTGCTTATCTGGCAAGCCTACTAAATGTTTGGTAGGGATAAAGCAATTTTAAATGAAAAAGTTCTACTCGTTCACTTCCAAAAATTTGGTACGACTGTACGACAGTCTTTGTCTTTATTTCTCAAAAATATATTTAAAAAAAAAATTATTTTAACATAATTCAACTTCAAAAGTTATAAAAATAGAGTACGTTAACACCAGTGCTCAGTTAAATTGAGTTAGTAATTTTAACTGATCATAATGTTTTCAAACGAGTTGACTGCTCTATTTTACAGTTTATAGTGCAACCTCAACTGAACTCAACTGTGCCTCGGTGCGTAAACGAACTATTAAATAATAAAATATAGTATTTTTGCAGACATACAATTCAAGCAAATTCTAAAAATCCATTATTAATCAAATATTTACATTATTAATTGTTTTAATACTTTTTTTCTTACTGATAAAATAATTTTCAATTTCTGAAAATGATTTTCCTAAAGTTTCTGGTAAAAATATGTAAACAAAAATCACACCTAAGGCCGAATTAACAGAAAAAAATAAAAATATATAATCTAATTTAACATTATTAACAAAATATGGATAAACTTTAGTTATTAAAAACATAAAAACATATGCCATAGAAACCATTAAACCACTAATAGTACCTTTTATTGATATTGGTAATAATTCGCTTATTAATGTCCATGGTATAATCATAAAACCAATACAACTCATACAAACAAATAACATTAAAATGCTAAGTAATACTAAACTGCCGTTGTTATTTGTATGATTATTTATCATTTCGATATTAACATAACTTATTGATAACAACAACATTGATAAGCACTGTCCTAAACCACTAAACATAAAAAGTTTTCTTCTGCCATAATTTTTACTAAATATTGCTGTTATAATACTCATTATAAAACGTATTACACCTAATAAAACTAATGCACCGTACGAATTGAAACTATTAACATAATTTTCACCAATTTTTTTAAATAACGATATCGAGTAAATTATTATTGTGTAAGTACCAGATAGTTGTTGAAAAAAAAATATTACGAATAATATTATTATTGGCTTGTAAGCTGAAGGATTTTTAAATATTTCTTCATAAATATTCTTTATCTTTTTAGATGTTGTTGAATTATCTAAATTGACATTCTTTGAATGATTTTCATAAATTTCATAAATTCTTTGAAACTCTTGTTTTTGAACCTGAAAAAAATACGTATAAATATTATTAAATATTAAAAAGTATTAAAAATTATCATATAATTTAAAAATAAACTATTTTTATAAATTTTGTACTTTAACAAATAAAGAGATTCGGAAAGATTTGCTAAAGATATTAAGCCTACAATTTTTGGCTACACGGCCAGGCTGCTTTGCTTGAATTGCTTGAAATTTCAAGCATTTGCTTGAATATTCAAGAATATTAATATTAATATTCAATATTCAAAAATACCGTAGGAAAGCTTAAATTTTATTCCCCCCTTTTTTTAAAGAGTTTTTGTGAGAAAATATTTGGATTGCCTGCTGTTATACCTAATTACCTATTTCTTTCTTTTTTTAGTTATATAAATTTCTGGTTTGTTACTACTTTTATGTTATCCAGAGGGAAAGGAGGGGGGGGGGTAGTTAAATTAAGATGAAATAGTCATGTTTAAAAAAAATTTAATATTGATTTTTAGATAAAAACTAAATTTTTAAGTAATTACTATATCTAGTTTTTATCTAATTTATTTTAATTACTTAGTTTTTATAATTATTTGAAAATTTAAAAAACGTGAAGTCGAAATCGGCGATGTATGCCAAAAAGATTTTGCCTTTTATGTCAAAAACCGTGTATTTCGTATCTGAGCTACCACAAATTTTATTCAAAGTAACTTTTTATGTAAATAAAATTGAAAAAAATAGATAAAAAAATCTGATTTACCAGGGAAAAAGCACTCCAGAAGAAAAAAAAACTTTTTTTTTTAAATGAAATTTAGCCAAGTTATCGTCATTATAAGATTTTACTCAAATTTGTCTTAAAAAAGATATTGAAAAAAGTCTGTTTCTGAACTTAAAATATGCATTATTTGCTTGATTCTTTTGGTAAAATACTAATTTTTTTTTAAAATCGTTTACTTTTTCCCTGAGTAATCATTACTTCGAGAAAAAAATCATTTTTTTTACCACATTTCAACTTTTAGATCAAAAACCAATGAAAATCTGTGTTAAATTTTGCTACTTACAGTTTTCAAAGGTTTCTGACCTAAAAATTAAAATTTTGTCAATAAAAATAATTCCTTTCTTGAAGAATAGAATACTCCGAAAAAAAGTAAACGATTTAAAAAGAAAATTATTATTTTACGATGAAAATCAAGCTAGTAATGAATATTTTAAGTTCAGAAACAAGCTTATTTTAATAGAATTTCAATCTTTTTTAAGACAAATTTGAGTGAATTCTAAAATTGACGATAACTTGGCTAAATTTCATCGGAAAAAGATAAGTTTCTTCAATTTTATTTACCTATAAAAAATCTCAAAAGTTATTTTGAAAATTTGGGGTAGTGAATAATTTTTTTATTATTTTAAAAAACGTGTATTATTTTTAAAAAAATTAAATTTTTTGTATTATTGAATTTACAAAGATTTAAACTTTGACGACGTCATTAAAAAAAAGTACATTTCTTTATTCGTGCGCAAATGTAATACTTCTCCAATCGAAAGAAGAAGTACCGCTAGTTCTCTATATATTCCTATTTCTTCTTTGGATTGAGAAATATTACTTTGCATACTTATAAAGAAAACTACTATTAATATTCATTTGGAAAAAACTTATAATCGATTTGGGTATACACAAGCAAAGTGCATGGAACATGTTTACTTACAGCTGAGGGCTGGGTATGATGCACAAATTTTACGCAACCTTACAATACAATTTGTTAATTTTATAATTTGTAATTATCACCTTTATTATATGTTAGCCCATTAGTGCCGGGGCGGAAGTTCACGGAAACTCAATGAAAACACTAAGATTTTCAGTAGATAGAAGGCTTAAAATCGTACCCTTTAAATAAAATGTCATGCTTTCTCCAAATCCGTCGTTAGTTTTAACCTACCACCCTTCTACATGCCCGAAAAATAGGGTTGAATAGGAATAAAACGAGAATTTTGATAAAACGACGGATAATAAAAAGATCATGAAATATCATTTTCAGATGTACGATTCATATTTTTTATGTAATAATTTGAGTGCATATCTTATAGGGTAAGATTTCCTTCCTTATCTTGTGAATAAGGGTGGTTTTTCAAAGACTTTGAAAATACATTTTTTTTTGTTTTTTATTTTAAGTGGAGTCCCATTAGTAAAATTCGTTGCTGAATCTGAATTTAATGTTGGAATTGAGATACAACCCCTTTTAATACTCAAAAATAGGGGTGGAATGGGTATAATGGACCGTAAAGTTTTAAAAATAGCTAAATTTTTATAAAACTGATTTTTCTACTGAATCGATGCTAAATGTTACTTCTAAGGTAAATTTCTTCAGGCATTCGAAATAGGGGCAATTCGGGTAAAATGGACCATTTTGTAACCCCTTAACGATAAATAGGGGTTGTTTTTTTTTAAATTAAAAAAAAATTGTTTTTAATAGAGCCCCACTTGTACAATTTGCTGCTGAATTTGAATCTAATGTTGGTTTTGAGATGTAACCCCTCTGAATACTCAAAACTGAGGGTGGAATGGTTAAACTGGACCGTAAAGTCTTAACAATAGCAGAAATGTTTATAAATCCTATTTTTCTACTGAATCGATACCAAATTATATTTCTGAAGATATTTATATTTATATTTATATTTATATTTATATATTTATATTTATCCCGGAGAATCAAACCTACATCAAGATCTCATTTTGCCCTAAGAAGGTAATGTTCACCAGCTGGGATCTGATGAATAGGGAAATTTTTACCCGACAAGGCTGCTTTACTCTTTATTGTCAATCAAAAAAAAATATTAAGTTATAACTTCTCAGACAGTTTGTATCAGCTTAAAACTATGGATAAAATTTTTAATTAAGAAGAGAAGTAAAATTAAAAAATTTTAAAAATTTAAGTTAAAAACTAAATACACCATGTATCAATATTTAGAGAAGTTTCAATGTTCATATGCATTTTATATAGCTAGCTAAACTTTAGGCATTTGCTAAACCTTAGGTTAGAAAAGTAATTAATTTATTTTTAAAAGAAAACACTGAAAAAAAATCTGGTAACTATTCCCGTTACCGTAATTCCTGTTATGGCAACTGGAATTTTTTCTTCTTTAAAATCGAAAAAATTATTTTTAAGTCCCACGTAGCTACGGTGCTCACATTTTAAATGAATAAAAATTTTCTTTTTTATTTAATTTTTTTTGCCTTTTAAGACATTTGGAATCGTTTGAACAAAAAAAAAAATTCCGGCTTCCACAACTGAAATTTTTTTCCAGTGAAGATATTTCAATAAAATCATTAGTTTACGTTGTCCTTAGTTAAAAATCCTTTACTTTATTTTAGTCTCTTAATTATATGATAATAATATTATATTCAGTTAAAATTAACAAAAACTTACTATCTCAGAATCACTTAAGCGTGCAATAATTTTCTTCGCAGTGTTTATGCGGTCACTTAAATTTTTTTTAGTAAAACACATGATCCAATATGGACTTTCAGGTGGAAAAAATAACATGATAAATATTAAAATATTTAATGAGAAAAATATTATTGATATAACCTTGTAAGTAAAAATTGCAGCTAAACAGCATGTTATCATTATACCTAAGGAAACAAAAACTGAATTTAAATTTAACATCATTGGTCTATACTGCGGATGTGTTATCTCTGATACATAAATCAAAGATACAGTTGATAATCCAGCTGATATTCCATGTATAGATCGACTAATATAAATTAGTGGCAAGGAATTTGCAAATATAAGAATTAACCATGATATTAGATTCGGTATGCAACAAGTAATGCTTATATTTTTTCTTCCAAATTTATCCATCAATGGTCCAACAATTAGAGATCCAATAGGTAACGTTATTGTTACAAGACTTGCTGTTCATAGCGAAAAAATTAAAATTTTTAGTTTTTTTAAAAACAGTTTTCATTTTTTAAAGTAAAAATAAATCATTCGCACTGTAAAAATATGTTGCTTGAAAATTCAAGCATTTAATCAAAACTTTACCCAGCTATATTTTTACACACGATGGTTGAACATACATTTGATTGAACGCTTAATAACTTGATAGTTCTGGCACTTCAGATTTCTTTCTTGGAATGGTCTTTACTCAATAGTCCAGAAACCCCAAAAAAATTTTTTTTAAATAGTAAAAGTTTTCGATAAATTTTTTTTAGAAAAGTTTAATAAAGGGCCAAAAAGACAATTTTAAAAATTTTTTTAAATTGCTGCGAAAATTCTAATTTTTGATGAAAAGAAGTTTTCTTCCAATCTTACCCGAAAGTGCTTATTTCCGAACCTGGTATCAAGGTCGGAAGCACATCATTTACTCCCCGTTAAAATGTAGAGCGTGCTAGTAGTATTACAGGGAGGAAAGTTAAAAAAGCGAGCAGAAAGCAGGAGACAGCAGGAGCCGAAAATATTTTTGTAAACAAATAAATATGTGTATAACCTAATCTCTGTCTTAGACTTTAAAATGCATCATTTTCGAGATAAATTTTCTTATTTAAAAATCTATTTCATTAATATATTATTATAAAATTATAATTACTACCTATGTAAAAAATATAATATTTTATAAGTGGTATTTATGTAGTATATTTTAATGTGTCATGTGTTTAATAGTTTTAAAAAATTTAAAGAAAATATCGTTAATGATAAATTTCATTTTGAGTATTTTTATTAATAGTGGTGAATAAATTGTGTTTTTCTTATTTCTTTTATTAATAAAAATTATAAACAAAATAAATGTGTATAAAATGAGATAAAATAATATAATAATATAAATGTATTGTATATGCACTGTGTGTGTCGTCTTGACTTCGTTTTTAACACAATCATATAATATTTGCGCTTTTGTTTATATTTAATATTTCTGTACTTTTATTATTAATTGTGTATAATTTTAATTTTAATACTTTAAATTTTGAAAATTACATTCAACTATATAATATAATTATAATTTAATTTTCAATGGCTGCCGTCGGCCAAGAGCCCTCGTTTCACTCGGGCTCCAAATGCCGGCAGCCATTGACAAAGAAGTTTATATATACCTGAAAAATCAAAAAAATAATTCAAAATCAACTCACTTTCGGCTAGATAGAAAGAAAAATAGTATACGCAACACAGGAGAAAAAATGAACGCCCGTTCCTGCGTGGTATAACTCCCTCGGCTGCGCCTCGGAGGTTATACCACGCAGAGGCGGAAGTTCATTTTTCCTCCCTAATTTTGTAATGTACTATTTGTAGGGTTCCAAAATTTTGTACAAGCTTCAAGTTTCCAAAATTTTTTTACTCGTCTCTTTTCAATTGTTCATTTATTATATATGATGATTTAAAGTCAGAACCCTAATTTTAGGAGTTTTAAAAAAAGTCAATTTTAATCATTATATCTTTGAAAAGTGATATCTCAGAAACTAACAATGAAAAGAGACGAGTATTAAATTTTTGGAAACTTGAAGCTCGTAGAAAGTTTTTGAGGCATGTAGATCCCATTTCTATCAAAAATTACAATTTTGGAAGCAATTTAAAAATTGTTCATTTTAGCAAAAATGTCCATTTGGTTTATTGACTATAGCGATGAGAGAACTGGCGATAAAAAATTGCGATTTACGAAAATTAAAAGGTGACATTCATACAAAAAAATGAGACAAATTCGAAGTATTATAGTTAAATAGCGAGGTTTAGATTTTAAAAACTATTTCATGGGGCACCTGGATCATAGTAAAGACCATTCCAAGAAAGAAATCTGAAGTACCAACTGTCAGGTTACCAAGCGTTCAAACACACCATGTACAGTACAGTGAAAAATTAAAGATTGAAATTACTTTTTGAGAAATTAAGAAAATAAAAACTAAACCTTGTTTCTACTTGTGACAAGAAAATACTTTATAGGAATATCACGAATTTTAACGAAATTGTAAGAACTTTGTGAAAAAGAATTCCGGCCATTTCTTTACGATTATAATATACTTCAACATTCAACTCTCAACTAATTGAAAACTCCATCAGGAGACGCGAATAATTGCAGAGACGTACTAGAGCATATTTCTGCATCTTTTCACAGCTTTTTGCAACTCAATTCCACGCTGTGCAAATCCAAAGCAGTCTGCATTGCCTTAACCTATTAATGCCCAATCGACAGTTCTTTGACACTTGAACTTTTGCTAATAAAAACTGTATATTTCAGGCTGAAAAACTCACAAAATAAGTAATTTGGGTCGCTGTTTTCACTTCCGGAGTCCATTTTCACCTGCAAGCCCTACAAAATTAGATATCAACCCCTAAAGTGGGATAAATTTTCAAATAATCCTTAAAGAAACTTAAGATGTTTCAAATGCAAAAAAGTATTTATTTATCATTGAAAATAATTTCTAGGAATCCTAAGAAATGGAAAAAAATCAAATACTTATGTATTTGCCATTACAACCCTCCCTAGAGGTGTCGTTAGTAAGCAGGGGATTAAGTTTTATAACTAAATGAATAAAGATTGAATATTTTTGGCTATAAATCTCACCTCATATTATGCAGTTTGAGTTGCTTTTTTCATTTTCAGAGCATTACTATCTAGTTTAGTAGTAGTTTAAGTCGCTTTTTTCATTTTCAGAGCATTACGACCTAGAGTCCCTAAGAAATAAGATATCAACCCCTCAACTGGGGTAAATTTTAAAACTTTAAATTTTCGACTAAAAATTTCAACTTTAGGTATTTTGGTTTATTCTTTTCACATTTTACAAAGCTCACCCTTATTTTAAAATATTCAGTTTTTTTAGATCTTTACAGTTTTATTCCCTTGGAAAAAATTTATCCACTGCACTAAAAGGGGTTGATATTTCATTGTTTAGGGGCTTTCTGTAAAAAGGGACTCCAGAAATAAAAATAGCGACTCAAATTACATACTAGGTGAGATTTTTAACTTAAAATATTCAGGCTTTCATCTAGTTGTAAAACTAACCCTTTCCCTTACTAAATATACTCCCAGGGTTGTAATGAAAAATACACGCGTATTTGATTTTTAATCATCTTTTGGGAGTCCAAGCAATTATTTTTAATGCCAAATAAAAAGTTTATTGCTTTTGGAAACATCTTAAGTTTCTTTAAGAATTATTTGAAAATTTACCCCACTTTAGAGGTTGATATCTCATTTTGTAGGGGTTGTAGGTGAAAATGGACTCTGGAGCGACTCAAATTACTTATTAACTTAGTTTTCATGAAATATTTATTTTGTTTCTCTTATTTTCTCATATTAATCATTCAGTAAATTCTTTTTTTTTCAATATTTGAATCAAATGGAAAACATTCATAATTTATTCATAACTTTTTTGGATAATCAAATAGTTTATCATTTTTTATTTTCTTCTTTTACTTACCAATCCATGATTCTTCACTTTCATTAATTTCAAAATTATTTAATTTTAATTCATCAATTAAAACACTACCAAGTGTTATATTAACGCCTGCTTGTATTACAGTAAAGTTTATAATGCAAGAAAAAATTATCTGAAACAAAATTTTTATACGAAATATAATTATAAGTATTAGACGAAAATAATTTTGTGAATATAAACTTGTTTAGCCAGAATCACCTGATTGATTTTTTTGAAAGATATCGTTATTTATTTTGAATTTTCAGAGAATTTTGAATTATTAAAAATGTATTCTAAAAATTTGATTTTTTCAGGTTTTTCGATTTTGAGAACTCCAAATTCATTAAAAAATCTTAAAGACAATCCAAAATCTTGAAAACTTCTTATTTTCAATAAAATAATTAAAATACTGCAGTTTTTTTGTATTAAAAAAAATAGTTTATTGATTGCGTAAGCTGAATCTTGATTTTTAGTTTTTAGATAGATGAAAAAAAAAAAAAAAAAAAAAATTTGTAATTGCATCAGGGAATTTCGGATAAACAAGCTAATATACAATTACAATATACAAATAAATACCTGTGAAAAAATATCTTTAATATCTATATTTGTATTTTTAGTTATAGCATTTGAATCCGGAAGTAATTTTCTGTAAGAATTTTAAACGGGTCTTGAAAATAAGATTTATTATTTATTATCTAACTATTTTTGATATATTATTTGTCTATATACTTTCCCTAAACTAAAAAAAGCCCCTTTTGTAATTTGAAGTTTTTGAGATCCATTTCCTTATTTTTGTATATATTTTACTCATGTTAGAAAATGTTAATACGAAGGAATGGAAAACGTAGGGAATTATTTTTTATATTCACCGAAGAGCGTAAAGTAGCGTTATTTTTCATTCAAAAACTCTGCAAAATACGTAGTATTTCTTTCGCTACTTATTATTATTAACAAAAAGTTGAAAATTTAATTCGATAATTAGAGATGAATTCGTGTTAAATCAGTTTAAAACTTAGCCATTTTTATTGGACTTGTGACCATGAAAAATAAAATTTATTGCACGAAGGTCTGTAAATGGTCATGTGTCTCAGTTGGACACTTTTTGGGCAAAAACGAATAGAATTTTTTCGCACGTCACTTTTATAATTCTGTTTTATGGTATCTCAAGTCTCACAATATTCAAAAAGACTTTCAAGTGCAGAATCATGGACTCAAAATTCTCTGTGTTTTTCGAAAAAATCGCTCAAAAATTGAAAAAAATTCGCAAAATGTTTTTTTTACGTTACAGGCCATTTTTAAAACCCTGAACCTTATTTTTAAAAGAATTTTTGAACCAATGATTTCTATGTCTAAGTAGGGTCCTTCTCTCCCGCCTGAGACATTAAAATTATACGTAAACAGTGTTAACATATAATTAACACATATTTTAACACTGTTATCCTATAAATTACGTACTATTTCCTTGTTCATGCTCAAAATAGCTGCTATTATTAAAAAATTGTTTTAATTCAACTTATTTAGTGAAAATTATTCTCTAGATAGTTAAGGACGCTCTGCCTGACACTGGGTGTTTTCTCGCAGCACATTTTGAAATCAAGATTTTTTAACCATATATTTATTTCTTGTTAAAAATGAGAGACTAAATAATTTTGTGTCTCTCGCAAAGCAACGGGCCTTATTGAAAGGAACAATATTCTTGAGTGGGAATGGGTGGGGCCATGTTGCGCGTACCCTAAACACCATTCTCGTCTGCATTATATGTGTATGTACTATGGTATGTACGTCAAATATATGTCATGTTCAATTTTTGAAATTTTTGGTTAATAAAACCCTTGGATTATAATGTATATGTACATACTGGTTATAAATGTTATAATAGTATGTTTGTGTATGTATTAGTATTTGCGATTCAGTAACTTTTTGTAAAACTGTTAAAATCAACAACAGAGCAGCAATTTAACTTCAAATTAAAGCAAGTAATTCCTGTATTTTAAAATATTATAAAGACCATTTTTCATTAAAATATATATTTAATAATTAAGTTAAATAAAAATATCTAAATAATTATAAGTTACTTGAGAATATTATAACATAAAAATCATAACAATATATAAGATAAATTTAAAACGTAAATAAGATAAAAATATAAATGAGGATGACTTTTCCACAAAAATATAAAACAAGTACGTCACAAGTTTTTGTAGCTGCACGCACATTGAAGCCTCAAAAAACTAGAAGAGATTATAAGACATTAGGGCCTGTTTAGGAAAAGGGATGAATTTCAACACACAGCCTTCTAGACCGCACCAACGACGAGGAACTTGGTATCAAGCTTCTGAATAACTTACATTAAACATTGAATAAATAGTAACTCGCTTTTTAACAAAAAATACGAAGTCTTCTTTTTATATATATAAATTCCTAAAAACCCGAGTAAAAACCTATCCCGTACATTATAGGGTTGTAGTTTTTATAACTAATAGCAAATTGAACTAACGCACTTTTTGCAAAATTACTAAATAAAAACTAGCCAAAATACTGAACATTACAAGATGAAAATTCTGCTTGGGTTATATTGAAGATATTTCCATTGTAGAGGAAGAGGTATCGTAGGAAATTTTTCCCTAAAGCTCTTCAGTAATGAGTTATAGCTATTTGTTTATAAATTTTAGATCATTTAATATATTTTTTTATTAACAATTAGCTGTAACTCTTTACTGAAAAAATTCATCGAAAAAATTCTCACGACGAGATTTTTTGGGATGGGGGGCTTTATTATGAATGGGTATTTTTCTCTTTTTTAGCTTAAATTAATAAATTTAGCTTAAAATTAGCTTATTAAATTATAAATTTAGCTTAAATTAAAAAATTTTGTTTCAACATAGAAAATGTTTACTGGCAGAGAGGGTATTTCAAGCATATCATTGAGGGGGGGGGGTCAAATATCCCATATTTTGGAGTAGGTCAAAGGGACTTATGTTAGTATAATTTAAAATTAGGAACTTAAAATAATTTTTATTAGGGACGCAGAACAATTGGGGGCGCGTATAATGAATCTAATTTTTACGGTTAAAAATGTTCAAGTTTGATTCCGTAGTGGATACAAAGAAGAAGAACAAGGAAATAGAACTGCCAGCAAAAATGTACGGTCCAGTGACCTTAAAATTATTAGATTTCTTCTAAGATATTAATCTAATATTAGCATATCAACGAAATGTCATAAAAAAAAATTAATACTTGTTTTTTCTTCGATTTTTTATTTCTAGATAAAAATTATTAATAAAAGTGAAGTCATATTTTGTAAACTATGTTAAGAAAAATTTATTTTAATTATATTAAATAAATATATAATTAAAAAATCTTGATTTCAAAATGTGTTGTCATTATTTTTTTAATTCTATTAGTTAATTTTTTACAATTTCTCCTTTTTTTAAAGCGATAAAAAAAGTTTACAACGAAATAATATTCTTGAATTTTCGAAAATTAGATTGCAACGTCCAGATATCTTAAATTTCAATTAAGTTTAAAAACGACCTTGCTGGACAAATTTCAAAACATTTTATTGTTTGTTCAATTGTTTTTAAAAATAAAGGTCCTGAAGAGGTTCTCAGATTGAGAACAAAATATTCACAAGAGAGAAAATCAAAGTTTTTTGAATTTTCCCTTATAATTTGTCGTTAAAAAGTCGTTTTTAAAATCAATTAAAATTCATAGAATTGTAATGCCAGGGAAATTGTCGATTTAATAATGTGCCTGTGGACCTCTATAACTTACAGTAATACCCGAAAACCAACCCGAAAAAAAGACCAGACTTTTGGGTCAGTTAGCCGAAAATTCGAGTAACCGCACACCCCGAGTATTTACAATATGCTTAAGAAGCTGTAAAAGTTTTTTAAATTTACACAGAAACAAATAAAAATACGAGTTGTTACATAACACCAATCAAAGTTTCTAAAATAAAAAAAAACTGAAAGCTTTTAACAATATGGAAATTTTAGGAATCGAGCCGAATTTTTTTGCGTTTATTTTCAATAAAATTTTTCATAAATTACTAATTCAAAATTGATTATTTTTTCATTCAAAAACCTAATAAATTGGCGCCAAAGTTTGAATTACAAAAAGTAAAAAAACATACGATTACTCATGTGACAATGATAAGAACATAAAATAAAATGTATATCTTTTTCCCACTTGTTTTATTATCTTAATTTTCAGGGTCAAGTACTAAGTCTTGTGTACATACGTCTGAGTTATATTAAGTTTTCTTTAAAAAATATAATATAAAGTAAACTAAAAAATAAAAATGTATATTGTACTTACTGCTCTGAATTGACTTCATTTATTTCTTTACTTTTAACAATAATACGATATTTTGTATCTTTAACATTTTTTAAACTTATTTGTTCATTTGAATCCATTTCTGTTAATTAGTTTTTATAAAATTTAAATTGACTTAATATCAAGTAAATAATATGAATTTTTTTAATTTAATCAAGAACTCTTGTATTGAACATGTGTGTAATTATTAAACCATTTTTCTATTATGAATGAAATAGTATGTATTATTATTTTTAAAATAGTGAAGTAATTTAAATAGATATACTTACTTATCAAACGTGATATTTTATTTTAAAGAGATCATCCTATATTACCATTTATATACTGTTTTTGTTTTATACTACATTTTATATGCTATAATATAATTACATACTTATACTTTTTGCAGTTCAAGAATAAAATTTTATGAAATCAATTTTTGCCCATTTTTTGATTTTATTTTTTAAAAAATTCTGTTTTCTGTTTGACTCAAATTCATTTTATGAATGAAACTTTGTAGCTGAATAGCTAATTTGATGCATTTAATATGCCAAATAGCTTTATTATTCACGAACAAAATTATTTAATCGTAAAAATAACAATTTAAAAGCTATTGCTGCCAATAAGTTCGAAAATGATAATAAAAATTAATTTTTACAAATTTCAGGTGACCAATCGATAAAAAGCTTTTTGAGATGGTCACGTGATATGAAAAAATATCACGTATTACAGATACAACAACAAAAACATTTACATGTAAAAATGACGCAAGTTTGCTATATGTGCTTGTATTTTGGCCTTTGTTTTTAGGTGTAAAAATTTTTCACTGCTAAAGTCAGGCTAAAGTTTTAAGATCTGAAAAACTTTACGCAAGTTTTGAATATTTAAAAAATATGTTTTATTTAAATTTGCTGTATTGAAAATTACCAGTTATTATTTGAAGCGAATTGACCCTTAATTAATCCAACTTACAATTATAAAAAAATTATTTGTAAAAACTTGCCAGGCTGCCAAGTAAAAAAAAGTTGAAAATTTGAAAATTAATTTGCAAAATAAAGCATTTTTCATAATTAATTAACGGTCTGACAAGTTTTTTTAAATAATTATTGATAATTGCAGAATGAATTAATTAAGGGGGTCAATTCGCTTCAGATAATAATTGGTAATTTTCAATACAGCAAATTTAAATAAAATATATTTTTTAAATATTTAAAACTTGCGTAAAGTTTTTCAGATCTTAAAACTTTAGGAGTGAAAGATTTTTACACCTAAAAGCAAAGGCCAAAATACAAGCATTTATAGCAAACTTGCGTCATTTTTACATGTAAATGTTTTTGTTGTTGTAATACGATATACGTAACAATAAATTCTAATAAATTAAGTATTTTCTATGTGACATCCCAATGCTTTAAGGTATAAGGTACTCGAGGCCAGTCCCCATCTAATGCCTGTTATTTTTTCCTATCACATGATCAGCCCGAAATTTAAAAGTAATTTTTTAAAATGAAGATTCATGACTTTCATGTTTAATTTTTCTTTTTTAACCTTTTCAACCTGCTCAGAAAATGTTAAAAAATAAAACAATAGATTACTTTTTTTGGTAAAAGTAGTGT
This sequence comes from Anagrus nilaparvatae, assembly GCA_022575985.1. Taxonomy (NCBI): domain Eukaryota; kingdom Metazoa; phylum Arthropoda; class Insecta; order Hymenoptera; family Mymaridae; genus Anagrus; species Anagrus nilaparvatae. Next base: position 11,970,301 of record JAKSXM010000002.1, on the reverse strand, counting down.
TTAAAATTACGATTATTTATTATAAAGCATATTTAGCAAAGAACATATATAACTTTTTTCTTATAATATTCCATTTTATCCTATTTCACTATAATATATTGAGAATTTTAAGAAAAATTTCTTTTTTGCAAACTTTTTCAAAAACTTGAATTAAAAATATTTTAATAAAAAATATTTTAATATTTTAATTTCGTTTCCTTTTTCAAGAAGATTATACAAATTTTTAAATATTTGAGGCCAATTTCATTTGCAATTTTTTCTGATTTAAATCGGTGATGAAAATTTTTAATTTTTGATTAAAAAAACATTATCATCGACTTTCAAAACATAAGGGAACCTTAAATTTCAAAATTTAGGCTTTTTTCTAAATTTTCTGGTTATGAAATAACAAAATTTTTGATTTTTCTATTCGGCCTCAAAATGTAAAGGTAGTTAAAAATTTTAAATTTACGTCGCTTTTTCCTAAATTTTTTTCCGGAAAACTTGTGAAAATAGAGAAATTTTCCTGCTATGAAAAATATAAATATTTCACGGGAAATTTATTTTCATTGAACTCTAAAATGTGATATAATAAAAAAATTCTAATTTTATTGGCATTTTTGGTTCCTCAATGAGGAACCATTGTGATGGGTCAAATTTTGGTTTTTGATTTTTTGGCATATAAGCACGTTTTTTGAGACCTCAGGAAGCTAAAAAACCGGTTTTTAAAAAAAGTCTGTATGTGTATGTGTGTGTGTGTGTGTGTGTGTGTGTGTGTGTGTGTGTGTGCGTGTGTGTGTATGTATGTAATCGGTGATATTTCACAAACATTATGGAATTAAGATCTAATTTTTTTTTCAAAAATTTTTTCACCAAAAAAGCTCGAGGTACTTTTTTTTTTTTTAATTTGGATGTTATACCTCATTTATTTCCACGAAAGTACTTATATTTGAAAGTATGGTTTTTACTCTATATCTCGAATCTGATCCTTAATTTGTTGAAAATTTTTTTCACGAAAAAATACAAAAAACACCATTTTTTTTTTCTTTTTGGACGTGGTACCTAATTTATTTCTATGAAAGTACTAGTTTTAGAAAGTTCGTTTATAGTAATTTTTTGGACTTGACACAGAATTTTTTCAAAAATTTTCTCTCAAAATTAAAAAAACAAAAAAATTAAAAAAACTACAATATTTTTTTTATTTTTAGTGTAGTACCTCATTTAATTCCATTAAAGTATACTAATACAATATCTGAAAATATTGTAACGGGTGAAACTTCACAACCATTATCGAATTAAGACCTAATTTTGTTTTCCAAACATTTTTTCATCAAAAAATCTCAAAATACTTTTTTTTTTTTTAATTTGGATGTAATACCTCATTTATTTCCATGAAAGTCTGATGAAAGTACTTGTATTTGAAAGTATGGTTTTTACTCGATATCTCGAATCTTATACTTAATTTTTTGAAAATTATTTTCACAAAAATTTCGTCATAAAAAAATACAAAAAACACCAATTTTTTTTTCTCTTTGGGCGTAGTACCTAATTTATTTCTATGAGAGTTCCAGTTTTAGAAAGTTCGTTTATAGTAATTTTTTGGATCTGATACCGAATTTTTCCAAAATTTTTTTCTTAAAATTAAAAAAACAAAAAACAAAAAAAAACTGCAATATTTTTTTTTTTTGGTGTAATACTTCATTTATTTCCATGAAAGTACTATCTTGAATAATTATTATCCAATGAATTACGTTAGATTTTATTTTGAAAAAAATAGATTTAGTTGAATTCAATACATAAATTTTCTTTTAATTTTTAAAAGTTAATAGAAATGAATGTATTATTGCATGGTTGTAATCGGTGATATTTGTGGCATATTGAAGTATTTAGCTCATTGTTTGAGGAACCTTAGTTCCAGCTAGTTGGCAGGGTATTTTTCTTTTCTTTGACGGCCATCTTGGAAAAACAAAATTTTTGTGTCTAAGAGAAATTGATGAATTTTCTATCTAAAGAACTTCAAAAAAATAGGAGCATTAATTTGTAAAATGAAAAAAAATTTGGCTATTTTACACTGTATTTTCATTGGCGGATACAGGGGGGGGGTCACAGGGGTCAATTGACCCCCCCTCAGCGGTCAATTTTAACTTTTTTTAGCTAATTTTACATAATTAGCGCGAAATACCATTTTGACCCCCCCAAAAAAATTTTAAGGACCTTTTTTAGAAAATTTTTTTAAATTTGATTCAAATGACCCCCCCAAAATATTTTCTAGATCCGCCTCTGATTTTATGTACCCAGATATACGTATATTGGAATCTAGTGGAAACTGTAATGTATTGGTATATAACTTTAATGGGATTAAAATTTTTTTTCCATCAGGGTCATGCCTTTTGATACTTAAAATAATAATAAAAAGAAAATATTGCGTAATTATACTATTTGCATGCATAAAGATTTAAAAAAACAATAAAACAAAATTAGTTATATTAACTTTTTTATGCATTACATGAGTTAAAACTACGGTTTTAATTAAATTAATTAAACTTTGAAATTTTAAATTCAGCGACATTGTCCGCGGCAATAGCACCACGTAATTTTTTAAGTGCAGTCGGTAAGATCGTGTGCGATTCTTTTACAACTACTATGATAAGAAGTAATATAAGATCCCTACAATACCTAATTTTACAATTGAATGTGAATCTGATTGAATTGTTTATTGTTTATCCTATGTTTTATCGCGATATTTTTAGCAATATTTTTTGTACAAATTATAGGAAAAAAGTAACTTATACATCTTTACGTATTACGTAATATATTCAGATTAGTGAAGATAGAAACATAAATACAAAATGATAGCTGATATAAAATTATATTGTAAGAAATAATAATAAAATTACCTATAATGATTATTAGAGATTATTGACCATTTTTTTAATGCTTATTAGAATATTTTGAAATAATAGTTTTATGAAAAATCGTTGTCTTTTATAAATAAAAGTTGCCAAAAATTATACAGATCTCAAAATTATATTGTATGTGATTTTAAGGTTATCTAAAAAAGATTATTGTTTTATCATTTAAAATTAAATTTATTTAAATTTTATCATTAATAAATTAATTTTTAATTTATATTATTATGTTAATATGGAGATTAAAATTCTTGATATGCTTTTTATTTTACAAAATTTAGAAAAAAACTAAAGTATTAATTTTTTGTTTTCAGACAAGTTAATTCTTTAAAAGAAAAATTAAAGATTTTTATCATGGTAACCTGAGTAATATTGGAAAACAAGAGACTAAGCAGGATTACGATATGGATTCAAATTATTATGGATATAATTATTATCCTTCAGATTATCCTGGATCATCATATCCAGAGGAGGATGAAATGGATAGCGTATTTTCAATGAGTTCCAACTTGTATAAAAGCAGTTATGGTAGTAGTTCTGGAGCAGATAAAGAATGTGCCTATAATAAAGATTATGATAGAGATGTTAATAATTTATTAGATGAAATAGAAGATATGTTAATAAAGGGAGATTTTAAAAAAATCTTAATGAAAGTAAAGAAAGATCGCGGTTCATCTCCAGAATTTATAGAAACAATTAAAGCTCCAGTTATTTTTGACTATGAAGAATTTTCTGATGACTCTATGGATGAAGAAGAAGTTCCTGATTGGTACAAGAATCAGGTTTGTCCTTTAAATATTAATAAAATAAATTAGTTATTTTATATTTTTAATAAATTAGTTATTTTATATTTTGCAATAAATTTTTTTTTAATTCTAGCTTCAAACAAAATTAAAAGAAACCAAAAGGCGTTTAACTGATTTAAGTAATTTCCTTTGTTATTCTTGTTCCACTATAAAAGAATTTTTAATTAGAACTGAAGCTGACCATAATTCACCTTTTTGTAAATTTTTGAATCCTCGTTTTAGATCTGTTAAAAAACATTGGTGTAACAAATGGAAATTCATGTGTCAGTAATAATTTAATATTTAATAATATTTATTACTATATTGATAACAAATAACTATTTATTAGATTTATTATTTTTTAACAGGTCTGGTAAAATGTAAAGTTGATTCGCTTTCAATTTCACATGCGCATACAGCAGATTGTCAAATTTTAATGTTAGAGCATCAAAATACACAAGTAACAAGAAAAACTCCAGATATTAAAGAAAGTGAATACCCTAAGTTCATAATGGATATTGTTGAGGTAAACAAAAATTTATATTACTATATTAGCAATTCTATGCTAACTGAGCCAAAATTAAACTAAAGAGTCCCTAAAATAAATTTAAAATATTTTTTGTCAATAATTTAGATTCATATTTTGGGCCTTAAGATTCAATGCTTTTTGATTTAAAAATTGCAATTTATTAATATTAAAAATAAAAATGTTTAAGGTGCATTTTCTTTTAAAAATGTTCAATTTAATTCGGAATCTGGACTAGTGGGTGATAACTAGTCAAGATTCCGGCTTTGTGAAGAAAATACATTTTCTGCTATTTGTAAATAAGCATTTTGTTTAGTAAAATATAAAAAAGAACAACAAAATATAAATAGTAATTTATTTTCATACAACTGGACTGCTGGCATGAAGTCTCATTTTTTCTTTAAAAAATTATACAATGATTATTCTTATTATTTTTAGGCTTTTGAAAGTTTTATTAACACAAACACTCATGAACCACCAAGTGTTGAGGAAGGTGAAGTAATTGATTTGTATGAGAAACCAAACTGGAATTGGGTTCAATTTAGAAGTAATAACAAAAAAGAAGTTTTAGTTATAGTTTGTGGTAAAAATATTCATCCATTATTGGAACCATTAAAAGACTTTTTCAAAAATGGACCTGGAAGGCACTTGAAAATTGTATCATTCTACTATATTAATAATCGATGGTAATTAAAAAAAAATTTTTTTAAACTTTGACATTATAGGAAATTAATTCTTTTACTTTTTTAATAGGACATCAAAAAAACAATTTAACCCAGTTTTATTGTATGGCAGTCATGAAATAATAGATAAATTAGGTCCAATTAAAATGAAATATACTCCAAAAACTTTATCTTGGTTTAATGCCACAGAAACTGAAATGTTAGGTAAAGTTATTGCAGAAATCCTTAATCCAACTCTTGAAACATCTGTTTTAGATATAGGGTGTGGATTAGGAGTCATAAGCAATATGATAGCACCTGTAAGAATTTTTATTTTACATATCTTATACATTCTTATAAAATTCATTAAAAATATTGATTTTAACAGAAATGTGATAAAATAATAGGTGTAACTGGTTTAGAAATGGAAGTGAAACAGGCTGAAGAAATCAGTTCATTTAATAATATATATAATGCATCTTTTATAATGTGTAAGCCATCTGAAGTTCAACAGAAAACTACAGCGCTCTTAAAAAAATGTATTTCTGTTGCTTTATTGAGACAAGATTCAGTTTTTGGAAAAAGTAATTTTTAAATAAATTTTAAATCTTGTTGGAATTGCTCATAAGCGATTTTTATTGTATGATTTAATTTTTACTTGTATTTTAGGTCTTGATTTAATGAGAGCTTTACGAAATATGCCAACATTATGGAAAGTTCTTATTTATGGATCATTTACTCAAGAATTTCATAAATCAATTTGTATGTTGATGCAAAAAGAAATTAATATAGGTGATCCCTTTCTACCTACTCAAGGCTGTGTTGTTGACAGATCTACAACTTTAGCAGATGAATTCGAAATAATTATATTATTTGAAAGAAAGTCATTAATCGAGCCATCACCAGAATTTTTAAATCCTGCTCCAGTAAAAAGGAAGAAAAAAAAATTTTCAGAAATAGGTGCAAAAGGTGGATTTGGCTTTGTAGATGAGCAGCCGAAATTCCAAAATTCCAATAGAGAATTTAAGCAGACGTCAGGACCTGAAAGACCAAAAGTAAAAATTGAAAAAGATGATTCTTTCAATTACGTTAAAAATCCCGTGTATAAAACTTTATATTCCGATTATCCTGTAAAAGTAAAAAAAGAGTTGTTTGATAAAGTTGACGACTTTTCAAAGAATTCTAAGTACAGTGGTTTTTTTAAAAATGAGCCTGAAAAGAAAAATACTTATTTAGATTCTTCTAAAGATTATGAATCATGGTCAGACAATGAATTGACTATTGTAGAAAATGTCAAACCAAAAGTTAAAACTGAAAACATAATAGGTTCTCCTATATCTGATACAATTGGTGATTTAATTGATGATTTACAAAATGCTGTAACACCTAAACATAATCCTTATGCATCATCAAAAAAATCAACAGGCTCTCCAAAAAATTCAGCAGTCAATCAATTTGGATTTAACGTAAAATCAAATCAGTCGTTTATGTCATTTGATAAAAAGAAAAATGTACAGGATACTTCAAGAAGAAGTTCATATGAGTCATTGAGAAGAGATTCTTATGATTCAAGGCGAAGTTCTCGTGAGTCTTCAAAAAATAGAGGAACACCAGATATTTTTGAATCCAGAAAAAGAGATGATAAAGACAGAGATCGAGATAGGGATAGGGATAGAGATAGAGGTAGAGACAGGGAAAAAAATAGAGATAGGGATAGAGAAAGAAATAAAGATAGGCACAGAGATCGAAATAGGGATAGAGATGACAAAAAATATGAAAAAAGTCATCTCAAGAAACATAATAGCGAAAAAAAGCATAAAAAACGAGACAGAAAAGATAGAACTTCAAGAGATTCCAGTTCAAGCGAAGATTTCTTTGAAAAGATTTATGCACCTATGAAAGATGATTACAAAAAAAAAGATAAAAAACATAAAGACAAACAAAAAGAAAAAAATTATATTTCTGAAAAAAATAGACGTAGTGAAAAATCTGAAAGTCGTAAAGATACGGAAAATAGAAAACAAAAATCAGGAACACCTTCACCTTCAACTTCTAAAAAACAAAGAGAAAAATCTTCAAGATCTCCGAGTAAGGGTTTTGATGAGCTTTGGGATATCCCTGCATTAAGTACGTTGAACTCTTGCAATGAAGAATCAAATAAAAATAAAAAAGAGCAGTTTGTAAGTAACTCAAAAGATTCAACAGAGTCAGTACCAACAGTTAAAGAAAAAAGTCTTGAAAAAATGAATACTGAAGAAAATTTATTAGTTGAGGAGGAACTAAAAGTAAGAAAGAAGAATAATGAAGAATTTGAAAGAGAAATTGTAAAAGACCAAAAAATAGAGGAAACAACAATCAAAGATATTAAAGTGAAAGATAAAATAATGCTTGACACTATTTCTGATGGAGAAATAATTGATACTAGCGATGAAAATTAAATAATTAAAAAAACACTTAACATTCTGTTAAGTATACAAATTCTGTTCAGTTCGTGAAAAAAAGCGTTTAAATTATTTTTTTATAAGTAAAAGTAGATATTCGTTTTTCATTTTAAGATAATGTTTTTCTCATCTTTCATTCATAATTATTGCATAAATTTATGTATCCATTATTAAAAAAAAAAAAATCTTTGTCATTTTTTTTTATTTGTGACATAATTTACCAAAAATATGATATTTAAAATTTGAAAAACCACTTCTAAACGAATCCATCTTAAATTCATTTTTATCGAGATTTGGCAAAAACTTTTTGAAATTACTCATAGAAAACGCTTGAGTAAAACACAAAATTTTAGAAATTGTAAAAGAGAGGTAGGAGCCTCTCCTGCTATCTATATTGTTTGCTGCACTTGATCATTTTCCATAATCGTTTTTTGCATATATCTCTATACATAATTAACCAAAGGTTCAGAAATACCATAATCTATCTCTTTGACAAAATTCTTCACCTGGTAAATTCCGTAAAATACTTATAATTTTAAAAGTATATTTATATAAATTATTTTTTGCAATCAAAATTTTAAACATAAATAAACTAATGAAAAAGATTTTTTAGAAACAAAATAAATTAATTTTTTACTTGATAAAATTTATTTTATATACAAAAATTTTCTATCACTTTTATAAAAATTTTTTTAATTATAAAATCTATTTAATTATATTTATTAAATAAATTATTTTATACTTGTCAATATGAAGAAAAAAAAGCAAACACATATATTTTATCAAATAATGAAATATTTTTTCTAGTTACTGGATTTTACTAGAAAACAAATGTTATACTTAATTAATTTCTTATATTGCAGTGGTATTGTTTTCTAAAAATCATTTGTTTTCTATTTTACTTGATCTTTTTAATTTTTTTATATACATATAATATTATGTAATTTTTAATAATAAAATAATTAAATGACTGTGTCATATATAGTTTTTTAAAACAATTTTTGTTAATAACTTAATCATTTTTTTCATTTATAATGAAATAAAATTTTGCAACTATTTGCATTTAAATGTATGACAAAATTATTTGTTCTTTATTTGTACATAAAAATTTAGAATTTGAATTTATATAGTAAAAAATAATATTTTGTCTGTAAATATATTTATATACTCTGTAATATTAATTTTATTAATTATAAGATCAATTTTTAAAGTAAAAAATTGTAAACAATTTTTAATAAGAAAAAATAAACTGTTTCGTAAATATTGTTATTAAAAATTTAAATAAATGAATAATAAACTATAAAAAAGAAAATTAAAACTATTTATTGCAACTTTTTAGATTTTTTAAAAATTTATATAAAAGTTGGCACATGAATTTAATAAATTTGACAAAGAAACTGTATAACATGATCCTAGTTGAAAATTAAAAAAAAAAAGTAGCCATTTTTTTAAAAGAATACCTTAGACGGAGGACATTTTCAGTGATTTGATTAAGCTTTTGTTTTCTCTTGAAAAATAAAATAATTGTATATTAAATTAAAAAAAAAACATTTGTATAATTTCATTCCTAAAAAGTTTTCATTAATTTTCTTTAAAGAAATCTCAAGAAAAATAAATGGTATATTCAGGTTTGTAAGGAAAATTTAACGAAAATCCGATACTATATGGGTAAATATTCCTCAAGTGTATGTGAAACTAATTCTTGGGTCTTTCAATCGGTTCCAAAATACCCCCCCCCCCCAATCGCTATCGAAAATAATTTATCAGCTTAATTTTCAGCCTCCTAGGTCTTATCCTTAACTTTTTATAGCCATTTTAGTTTTTCATTTATTTTTGATTTTTTAATGCAAAAATTATTATAAACTGTCCTAAAGACTTATTTATTGTAAAAAAAATTTTCCTCGTATATAAGTGCAATCTTTCTGTGGATTTACTCTGAAAAAATATAATATAAGAATAATTATTAAAAAATTAAATAAAATATAATTTAAATACTCTTTTAAAGAAAAAATTAATAAAAAGTAGTAAACTAAAAATCATTAGTTTATTTTATAAGCATTAAAATTTGTCAACTAAATAACTGCAATTAAATTTTTAATCCGTGGTTTTTGATGTTATAAAAAATATTTTTTTTTGTTTAATTAGATCTGATTAGATCTAATTAGATATAACAAAATTGCATCGGGGTTTTACTTACTGTCAGTATTATAAAAATATTTAATAAAGTGATAGTAATTTTATTACCCAGACAAGAATTTTTGTAGTGCACCCAGATATTTTTAACCATGGAACTATCATTAAAAAAGTGGGCTACAAAATACATTGCTAGCGGCACGACTAATTGAATACGTAAAAATATACGACCCTTGTCCATAAATAAAGAATGACCCAAATCGCAGTTTACCATCCTCGGCTTCGCCTTGGAAGGTAATTTACGTGCGATTTGGGCCATTCTTTATTTTTCTGGCCATGGGTCGTAATATACTATAGTATATTTTAAAAAACTGATTATTAATGTTATTTTATAAAAATTTAGAAAGACTCTTTTAAATTGAAACAGTTCAAGAGAATATTTATTTTTAAAATTGATCTATTATTTTATATAATATGATGTATTGCATGTCAAAAAATATAAAAAGCATGAACGCGAAATAATATTGGTGATAAAGAATGACGTATTGATAATTGATCTCTGTATAGGTATATAAAAAAATATAAAAATATAGTCCATACACAATATTCCGTACAATAATGAGCTAACCCGAAAATCTTTATTAATTGTATTTATAATTCCTTTTCTATAAATATTTAACTACTAACGTCCTAAGTATTTTTTCCACTTGTTAACATTTATTTTAAATTTAAGTAGATAAGGTCTATTTTAGTCAGACAGAAACAATAACAATACCATACCTATACTTATAAAGTTTGCACATAGTATACAGAGGCGACTGTATGATGACGGTCAATGTACTTACTCGGCTGTCATGTGCAGAATAAAATAAAGCCCGAAAATGCGGTATGTATATTAATAGTTCCTTATAATTTATTTATTAACCTTGTGTATTAAATATAAATTTAATGTAGAATCCGAAAATCTCATAAAATCAAGCTGCTAAATATAAATTTATAGTAATCTCTTTAGAATTCTTCCAATTCCGTGCGCGAAAATAGAATTTTTTTTTATTTTACGGGCCAAATTTTTATTTTTTTGAAATTTTAAAATTTTGTTGGTTTACCGACTCGGTATAACGGTTCTAAAAATAACCTCGTTCGATTTTTTTGTTTCAGGGTACCTGGAGTAGAGATATCCTGGTCACCGCGAAATAATAGCCTTCAAATTTTCGGTCCATAATTCCAAGACGGATCAATAAAAAAAAAAAATAATTAAAAAAAAATGCAAATTAAGACTTATATATTCATTAAAAAAAAAAAATTTAAATAAATATTAAAATAAAAAAATTATTACAAATTTAAAAATGCGTTTTTTTTACTTAAAAAATCAGAGGTATGCCTTAAGCTTGATCTTTTTACTTAAGTATGAAAAAATTACCTCTTCACCCTTAGATTGGTCAAAACTACCCTTAAAAGGGATGTTTTCGCCACTTTTGCTCTAGCCCTCCAAGATTTGGTCTAATAAGGGTTTTTTGGTTCGCTGATCACGAATATTGAAGTTATGAAAAATTCGTTGATTGTGTGAACACACTATCCGGTTACAAATTTTTCATATAATGTGTAGACTATGGAGCGTTGATGCCTAATAAATGCCAGACTATTGAATAAATTAAAAAAAGAAAAAATATGCCCATCTTGAATTTGATAAGTTTTTAATTTAAACACTTTATTTAAAATTAATTAATTTGTTTCAGAATCATCGAAGTTCTGAAAAAGTTTGCCAAATTAAGAAAAAAAAATATATTATATATTTTGACTTAATGTATCTGATATCTCGTCACTTTTTTTACTAATTTTATTAAATACTTGTTAAAAGGCATTCGTACTTATTGCTAAATGTTTCCAAAAAATATAGGCAGAATCATAGACTATTGCAAAATATATTTTAATATTTCTTAATATCAGTTACTCGGTTACTACTGGAACAACCTCATAGTAAGTATTAAAAAAAAAAGTATCAATGAAAAGTCGTGGGCGCAAAACAAGAAGTTCCTATATAATTACACGTAAGTCATGACTTCACTTCCTGTTTTGCCCAAAAATGCCAAAAAATAGAGGAATTGTCACAACATTTATTGCGAGGATATATTAGTTACTATCAGATATCAATATATGTAAGTACATCTATAAATAAAAAAAATATTTAAAGGTTTTTAAAATTTATTGTATTTTATTATATTAATTTATTTACATCAATCTTGCAAAAAGCATTTAAATAAGTAATTCAGAAATAATGAACAAAATTCATTTGCATAGTAAACTTATAAAAAATACAAAAATTTAAATCATCCTTCTCAAAACACTAATTTTTATGGTCTGATTTGATATATTAGGTCTTAATTTTCAGTTGAATTAAAAACATAAATCCGTTTGCTGCAATAAGAATTTTTTTTTCAGTGTACATATTTGCAGGGACCTTCTTTTAATAAATAAAATTCATTGATTTTTTGAAAAAAGTTTTTATCTTATGAAAAGCTAAAAAAAATGTCCCATTTTTTTATTTTGAAATTTTTTTACCTTGTTGAAGGTGCTGTCTGCTAATTTTTCAACTCGCTGCACAGTCCAAAGCGATTCAAAAATCTTTTGGCCTTGTAAATTTTTATACATTGACCTAATTGTATGTTCAAATCCTTAAGACAATCCAAATTTATTTATGCTGTGACCATTTTTAGACTGGGCGGAATGACTGTGTAGAGAAAATTTCTTATATTTTATAAATATTCTATATGAGGCTGAAAATGAGGGCACTATATTATATGCCTTCTATAACATATTATATTCATTTTCTTTTTTTTTTCTATACGTATCAGTCTTTTCATCTATGGTACAATGCGTGATAACAATATATCGGACATTTTAGCTTTTATAAATAAATGTAGAAAACATTTAACTAACAATAGCTTATATATTGTGAATTCATTATAATAAAATATGGGCATTTTTAAATGAAACAGGTCTAAAATTAATGTTTTTTTAATCATTTCTAAAAATAATTTTCTAAATTTTAATTTTAAAAACCCAGAAAAATATTAAACTGCAGCAATAGAGATAAAATTTTGTTTAAGCAGCGGATAGTTCACAGGAAAAATGGAAAATAAAAGGAGAAGCATTATAACAATTTTTGGTTAATTCGCCTCTGGCTAAATAGTGTGAGGCTTGCCAGTACGTACACTATTTAGCCTTTTTGTAGATAACCATGAATAATATTTTTTAATAAAAAACAAATATTTTTTGAAATAAAATTTTATAAAAAATGTGAGAAGCTACGATGATATCAGAGACGGAATATTATTTATGTGTATCAATTTTATTCGTAAATGAAACATGAGCAAAATCTATTTTTTACCAGATGTTTATAAAATATTTTCATTAGTATTTTAGTCAAATTAGTTAGATGCTAAATAATGGAATACAGATGCTAAATAATTGAATTTAAAATACTGGAAAATCTAGATTGGCTTTTAATAATCCCATTAAATTTTTTAAAACAATTTAGAAACATTTAACAACATAACAAGATTTTTTTCTCAAAAAGTTTATAATTATGTAAAAAATAATTATAAGTTATTAGCACTTCTTTTTAAGCTACTTAAAAAAAAACTATATCAGCAATTTTTTAACTAATAGAAGTGCTTGAAACCACTATAGTTTTGTTGATCGTATGAATACACTTCTTTGATGTTGAATATATACCTTTTGATCTAAGAAACTATATATTTTGTGCATGGGTTTTATGAATCAAAATCTGTTTTTTATTAGGCACGATCATTCTATATATCCAATTGATAGATGAAATCGTGCCTTATAAGTTTGTTAAGTGAAAAAATGGAAAATCCCTAAAAATGGCTAATTTTTGGAAAAAGGACCCAATTTTTTTCTAAAGAATTTGAGCCCGGATAATAAAAAATTATCAAATGATAAAATTTATAATTATACAAATACATACTGAATTTTCAGAAGGGCCTCATTATAATCTTAATAGTTTATAGCGTAAAAAATATAAATCGAAAATAATAGTCATGTTTAAATAAACAATCGTGCGTTTGACTCCTGGATATGCATAATCTAGTGTATCCGGGAGGCCTTCTTATCATTTTGTTCATGATAATCTTGATAAACTAATTAGTAAAAAAATAAATTTATGATACACCAATCATGTTTTCGTGTACTTTTTTGTTTTCTAAATTTTAAAGAATTTATATCTCCAGCTACAAAACGTTTCTAAAACGTTTATAAAATACAAACAGAAACGTTTATAGAACGTTTCCAAAACGTTTTAGAAAAGTTATTTAGGTCCGCTTTTTCTTGGACGTTTCAGAAAAAAAAAATTTTTTTGGTCCAAAAGATTAAATTTTTTTTTTGCTAACTGATTATTTATAAAAAAAAAAAAAAAATTAGAAAAAAAAAATTAGAAAAAAAATTAAATGTAAAAAAAATTATTTTACATGAAAACGTTTTAAAACGTTTCTAAAACGTTTAGTTTCCAAGAAAAAGCGGACCTCAATAACGTTTCTAAAACGTTTTGGAAACGTTCTATTAACGTTTCTGTTTGCATTTTAGTTTACAGTAGAAACGTTCTAGAAACGTTTCAGAAACTTTTTGTGCTGTATGTGAAATTTTCTAAAATTTTTTTATCGAAAAATCAATTAATTGTCTAAAAAAAAAAATTACAAATTTTTAGAGAAGCGTTCGTTTTAAATAAAAATTTAACTGGGTACGTATAAATTTGTGCCAAATCAAGTAATACCAATTGCGACCGTAAAATTGTATCATATTTTTTTAAATAATTTTTTGTATCATACTTTTTAATGAAATATTTAAAAAATTGTAGTTTTCCAAAAAATAGTAAAAATTGAATATCTATACAAAAGTATGATAGCTGAGTCATTAAACTATGGCCTATGTCACCCGCAGACTTTTTTTCCAGATTTCGACACAGGTTTTATGTAATTTCGTTTATTGGTCCGAAACACACCTATATGTACCATAGGAGTATCTATGAGTTATACACTGTTATATTATGTGAAAATTATACGTAAACAGAGTTAACACATAATTTACACATATTTTAATACTGTTATCCTATAAATTACATACTATTTCCTTTTTCAAGCCCAAAATAGCTGCTATTATTGAAAAATATTGTTTTAATTCAACTCATTTAGTGAAAATTATTCTCAAGATAGTTAAGGACGCTCGCTCTGACACTGGGTGTTTTCTCACAGCAAATTTGAAATCAAAAGATTTTTTAACCATATATTTATTTATAATAATTTTGGTTCCTCAATGAGAAACCTTTGTGATGGGTCAAATTTTGATTTTTGAAAAAAGTTTTTAAAAAAAGTCTCTCTCTCTCTCTCTCTCTGTGTGTGTGTGTGTGTGTGTGTGTGTGTGTGTGTGTGTGTAACCGGTAAAGTTTCACAACCATTATTATCCGGTACGGCCGGTAGTAGCCTGTATAAACACACCCTTTTATTTCATATCGAACACGCATATAAAAAATTAGTAAATATAACCAAAATAACGATTGTGTTTACTAAGTTCAGTGTGGTTAAAAGTCACTATAAATTTTTAGTAAAATTCACTAATAAAATTTGTTTATAAAACTAAAACTTCAATTTTTTTAGTAGAATTTACTAATTTTTTGGTTATATTAACCAATATTTATTAATTTTTGTTTACTAAATTCGTTGAGATTAATTTTACTATTGTTTTTTTTGCGTGAAGTTTATACTTGATATATTAAGCAGCTATTGTAATAAACCAAAATCACACATAAAGAATAGTACGGTCTTCGACGGTCTTAATTGAAAAAATAAAAAGTATAAATATCCCTGATAACTACAAAATAATATCGTTAGATGTAGTTTCTATGTTTACAAACATTTCTAAAGATGATGTCTTAGAAAGCCTATATAAAAGATTCGAAATCTTATCGAAAAGATCACATTTGCCATTTGTAGAAATAATCAAAGCAACGGAATTGCTTTTTGATAATATTTATTTTACATTTCAAAACGCAACGTACAGACAAATTTCGGGTACACCTATGGGGAGTCCGTGCTCAACAATTTTTTCGTACATTGTCATGGATGACTTAGAAACAACAGCTTTAAATAAATTAGATTTTAAACCGTTATTTTATTACAGATATGTTGACGACATTATAATGTGCGTACCGGAAGAGAAAATTAATGACACGCTAGATATTTTTAATAGTATAAATCCCAATTTGCGATACACTAAAGAAATAGAAAATCCTCAAAATGGTATCAATTATCTTGATATCACCATCTTTAGAAACAATAATGTAATAATAATAAGTGATTGGTATCACAAAAGTACGTATTCGGGCCGTATTTTACACTACCAGAGTAACCATCCGATCAAACAAAAAATTGCCATGGTATTATTATTATTATTATTATTATTATTATTATTTATTTATTTCTTGCCACAAAAAAGTATACAGTAAAATAAAAGTAATAAAACAAAGTATATATACAAAATATTTATAAGAAATTAAAATAAAAAGAATTACAATAATTTAAATAATTAATAACAATTGTATATAATGGTAAATAGTATATAATTTGGTTGATAATGTAACATTATTAGCGGATAAAAAATTTCATGAGAAAAATCTAAGAATTACTAAAGAAATATTACAGGCTAATAGGTATCCCGAAAATTTTATAAAAAAATACACACAAAAACGGATAAGTTTTAATAAATTAAGGAATAAGGTATTTCGGGCTGGTCACGTGACATTGGAGCTTTCTAGCGAAAACAACGACCACCCTTCGTATAAGCTATCCAGCTGGCGCGGTCTTCAACATTTGTTTTCCTCGAGTATTATTTATGGAAGACCACACCAACTCCTATGCTTAAATGTTGGAGCTGGCGTGGTCTTCACTAAAAAACCACTATATCACGTGACCAACCCGAAAAGCCATATAGAGGAAAAATATTAAAACGAAATGCGGCAATATATAAACAAAAAAGCATTATAAAATTAGCTTACATACCAAACATATTTAACAGCGTGACCCGAACATTACGAAAATATAATTTCTTAATAGTTCCTTACAATAATAACAATCTTTCGTGTATAATTAAAAAGGGAAAGGATGATATAAAAAATTCTAATCGCACCAACGTAGTCTATAAAATAGACTGTGCGGATTGTGATGTGTCATATATTGGTAAAACTAAACGTAGAATTTTTAAACGGATGGAGGGCCATTTGAAAGACATCAAGAATAAGTTAGATAAACCAATACCTAATCATTACAAACTATTGCATAATATCGATTTTAACAATATCGCGATATTAGACACGGAACCAGATTTTAGAACAAGAAAATTTTCGGAAGCGATATTTTTCAAAGATTTTTTTAAAAAATAAAAAATAACTAGTCTCATGTCGGCAGCACCTAGTGTCGCATAGCTAAAAAAACAATTATTTTTATGTAAGTTTAACACATTGTTAATATAAATTTTTTTTAATTCTCATTTTGTTCATTAGTAATTAAGAAAAAACTATATAATTTTTATATTCAGATCACCTGAAGAGGCCAACGGATTTGTTGGTGAAATATTGTGAAATAAAAAAATTGTTACACATCAAAATAATTTGTATTGTTTTATTTATTTTAAATAATTTAAAACAATAAAAAATTAAGTTCAGCTCCAATTCTGGTCAATAAAATATTATTTGTACTTTTATTATGGAATTAAGACCTAATTTTTTTTTCAAAAATTTTTTTATCAAAAAATCTCAAACTACTTTTTTTTTTTTAATTTGGATGTAATACCTCATTTATTTCCATGAAAGTACTTATATATGAAAGTACGATTTTTACTCGATTTCTCGAATTTGATAATTAATTTTTTGAAAATTTTTTTTCCAAAATTTTCGTAACAAAAAAATACAAAAAATACCAATTTTTTTTTTCTTTACGGACGCAGTACTTAATTTATTTCTGTGGAAATACTAGTTTTAGAAATACATATTGTTTATAGCATTTTTTTGGACCTGATACTTAATTTTTTCAAAATTTTTTTCTCAAAATTTTTGTTGCCAAAAAATACAAAAAATTCCAAAATTTTTTTTATTTTAGGATGTAATACTTAATTTTTTTCTATGAAAGTACGAATATCTGAAAATATTGTAACCGGCGATATTTCACAACCATTATGGAATTAAGACCTAATTTTTTTTTCAAAAATTTTTTTATCGAAAATTCTCAAACTATTTTTTTTTTTTTTTAATTTGGATGTAATACCTAATTTATTTCCATGAAAGTACTTATATTTGAAAGTACCATTTTTACTCGATGTCTCGAATCTGATAATTAATTTTTTGAAAATTATTTTCCCAAAATTTTTTTCACAAAAAAATACAAAAAACACTAATTTTTTTTTCTTTTTGGACGTAGTACCTAACTTATTTCTTTGAGAGTACTAGTTTTAGAAAGTTCGTTTATAGTAATTTTTTGGATCTGATACCGAATTCTTTCAGAATTTATTTTCTCAAAATTAAAAAAACAATAAAATTAAAATAACTACAATATTTTTATTTTTTTTAATTGTAATACCTAATTTAAATCCATTAAAGTACTAATATCTGAAAATATTGTAAATGGTGATATTTCACAACTATTATAGAATTAAGAGAGAAATGTATGCATGATTGCATGTTTACAATTGGTTATATCAGTGGCATATTAATGTATTAAGCTCATTGTTTGAGGAACCTTAGTGCCAGCTAGTTGGCAGGGTATTAATAAAATATTCAATGCTTTTCAGTACTTGGTACAAGAATATAAAAAAATATTGAAAATATTTATTTCTTTGAACAAATACGTCATGTTAAATTTTTCAAATTTTTCAAATGGGCGCCGTAATAGGGATATTAGAAAATTAAAATTATTTTATTTTGATTCAAAATATAAACTTAAACATGTTCTATGTTTGTTGGTTAAGAGTTTACAAACCGGTTGCAAGTTTTTTATTTTTTTATACCATTACTAGTGAGACAGGCTTTAAGGAGTTATTACCCCAATTGAGCGCTCGTGCAATGATTAATTTTTACGGTAAAAAATGTTTAAGTTTGATTCCAAAGCGGATACAAAAAGAAGGGCAAGGAGATAGAACTGCCTGGAAAAATGTACGGTCCACTAATCTAAAAATTCTTAGATTTCTTCTAAGATATTAATCTGACATTAGCATACCAACGAAATGACAACTATATGTAAAAGTTTATTGGGTACATACTTCAACTTGTTCCTACTTTTTCTTTTAGCTAAAATATTTAATAAAAAATATCTTACGTAAATTTTTAAATAAACAATAGGACATTCGTAAAGTATAACATTCACAAAATAACTTTCTTTTTAAATTAAATTTTAAAAAATAGATGTGAAATTCGGTTTGTCAGGGAAAAAACACTCTTGAAAAAAAAAATTTTTCATTTTTATTTTAGGATAAAAATTATAATTATCGCCAAATTCTTGGGCGATATTTATATTCTTAATATGAATTAATGAATAAGATAATTCTTATTCTTTTTAAAAAAATGGCATTTTATTGCGAAACGACGGTTTTTGTACTTTTTTTTTAACCTATTAATTTTTCCTTGACTATTCATTTTTTTATGAATAAATCATTTTTATTTACCGAAATTCAGTTTTTATCTCAAAAACCTGTGAAAGTTAAATTTTTTAAGAGTGTTTTACTGACGTGAAAAATCCCGATCGAAAATTCATCACTGCCGATTTAAGCAGATAAATTAATAATCTAAAGTATATGAGGCATTTTTTTTTACTACTAACTTGGACAAAAAACTGAAAAAAAAAACTTATAACCGGTTTGTGTAAACACAACCTAAATGCATGGAACATGTTTACTTCCAGCTGAGGACTAGGTAGAATACAAATGTTACTCAACATTACTATACAATTTTCTATTTTCATAATTTGTAATTATCACCTTACTAGTTGTTAAGATTCTAAACCCAAACTATTTTGATTCCCTAAACCTGAATTATTATAAGTCCCTGAACCTGAATTATTCCAAGTCCCTAAATCGATATTATTCTAAGTCCATAAACCTGTATTATCCTAAGTCCTTAAGCCCAGATTTTTCAAAATCTTTTAAAAGTATTTTATTTATTTATATATACTTACCTAATTATTCTAAGTCTTATTTGACCCCCCCCTTAAATAGGACAAATTTGACCCCCCCCCCTTAAAAAGGACAAATTTGACCCCCCCCCCCCTTAAATAGGACAAATTTGACCCCCCCCCCCCCTTAAAAAGGACAAATTTGACCCCCCCCCTTAAATAGGACAAATTTGACCCCCCCCCCCCTTAATTTTCAAGTTCTGAAGTACCCCCTCCCTATAAACATGTTCCATGTTAAAATTTAAAGGCACATCGATATGACCCGTGTTTTCAGGTAGTTTAAACCTTCAGAAAACCGAAAAAAATCGCGAACAAGAAATCGGCGATAGGTAACAAAAAAATTTTTCCACTTTTATGTCAAAAACTGGTTTTTTTCATAACTGAGCTACCCGCTTTTCGAGAATTTTTATTTCGGGGGTTTTTCACGGTATTTTTAAGGATTTTCCTTTTTGACAAGTTAAAACAAGTTCAAAAATAATAGAAACAAGTATTTAGTATTGGTTTTTAACAATATTTTGACATTTATAATAGAAAACCTGTTTTTATTTTTTGCTTTTTTTCAAATTCTTTTTTATTACTTTTTCTTGCATCTTAGGCTGTTTTTAATCTATGCACAAGTTATAATGGTAAGCACAGATAATTTTTAGTCCAAATTGATTGTTACATGCCATTAAGATATCCGAAAATAATTATTTTAATGCGCTAATGTTTGAGGTAATAAAAAACTCAGTTAGCCAAAATTTCACCCATTTTGCAGGACGGGTTGCCGAGATAAAAGGTCCAAAAATAGCTATTTTTAGCCAATTTTCAAAAATTTACTGGGCTTCAAGGATTAGTCCAAATTTTTATTTTTGACCGACAAATAAACAAGTTATCATTAATTTAAGATTTTTAAAAAAATTTTCCAAGAATCCCAGTTTTAGGGTCATTATACATTATTCTAACTTTAAATAACGATAACTCGCTTAGTTGTCAGTCAAATATAAAAAATTTTTTTTTTAAATGAGCTCATTTTTCCCTGGCTATTCGAATATTGATGAAGAAAAATTTTTTGCTGACCCCTTAACCACTTATTGGCCAATTTGGTCCAATTATTCCACATTTTCAGAGTCTTATATCTACGAACAGAATCGAATACCAGCGCCCAAATTTTCAGAGAATTTTTTTTAATATCAAAAAAAGCTTTCCTGAAATTTTCAGCCCTTAAAGTGCTCAGAGAAAAATTTTGCAGACGATTAAAGTTGTTAAAAATACGATTTTTTCGGAAACAGCAAACTTTCAATTGCTTATATCTCCGGTCCCTGGTAAGCTTTTTAAACGTTTAAGATCTCATTTGAAAGGTCTTTGCTAGACACTTTTAACGAAATCAATCAGAAGTCTTAAGCTAATGATGCTGAGTCACAATTTAAGTTCAAAAAACAGCTTTTTGTCGATAAAATGAATCTTACGTTAATCAATGCCAGTAAAAATCAACTCCTTGAAACTTTTTGAAAATTTTTTTGGTAAAAGTTGAAAGTTCAAGAAAAAAAATGAGACAAGCCGGATGTTTTTTGGACTAATCCTTGAAGCCCAGTAAATTTTTGAAAATTGGCTAAAAACAGCTATTTATGAACCTTTTAGAGCTTGTATCTCGGCAACCCGTCCTGCAAATTTTTTTATAACCTCAAATCACCCCTGAAAATTTGAGCCCGATCTGAGTCATGGGTGCGCACACTTTTGTATCAAAAGTAATGGATATGCCCATACATATATATGACGCATTATTTTTTAATTATTAATTAATTCGGCCTTGGAAATAACCTGCGTTTTTCATTTCTGGGCTATCCAAAATTTTCAAAATAACTTTTTTTATAAATCTATTATATAAAATTTGATGGGCTTTATGGTAGCTTCCATTTCGTTTTTAGATACACTAGCGATAATTATTTTATTTTTAAGACTTTGGAATTAAGCTACAAAATTGGCTAAGAGTCATTAAATACAATTTTGGTTTATAAAAAAAAAGCAATACTAGCTCTTACTAGAGATTATTAATAGGAAAAGCCAATGTTTGAAATATATATGGGCAGTTCTAGTACTTTTTGTACAGATTAGGGCGCACTCATGTCATTGATTGAGCTCAACTTTCCCTAGGAATCAAAAAATCGAGTCAGAATTTTTATTTGATTAGAGGAGTTTGAATTTTGATGAGTCAAAAAAAGTCTTTAATGGCAAATAAGCACAGAAATTTTTTATGAAACTTGTAGTACACATATTGAACTTATTTTCCTGAAAGTATTTTAAAGCGCCTAAAAAAAGATACCAGGTGGCAAAAAGGACCAAAAAAACGCATTTTTCAAAAACAGCAGCCACTAAAGTCAAAATATCTCCGGTTAAAATTCACCGATTTTAAAGTTTAGTGTCGTATTTGAAAGGTCTAGAGTAGAAAACGAAAATGTAACCAACTGAAAAATTAAATTTATAATAATTTAGAGATAATTAGTTTTATTTTTATCCCATATAATTAGAACACTGCACAGTGTTTATGTTTAAAAAAAAATGTTTCCTTACTAAAAAAAAGGGAACATGCCCTTAAACTTTCTAAATAGTTGAACTTATTAATTTCACATTTTATCTATGAAATGTACAAGTAATTTGAAGTAACTTTTTAATTAAGTTTATAATAATATCGAAGTTATTTAGTTTTTATATTTTGCTGATACAGCGTTATAGTAAAGCAGTTAATGTTTTGAAGTAAAAGTAATTACGAGAATCAATCGATAAAAAATAAATTCAACTTGAACAAAAAATTATAAACTTTTTTATGTGACTAATGGAAAAAAAATGTATTTAAATAAGTAGTTTATAAATTTCATGTACAGAAGTACATTTTACCAATAAAAAATAAATTAATTTTATTAAAAAATTATAATTTGTGTTGGGTAACAATGCCTTACTAGATACATAATTGCTGCCAAATACATGGATTCCTTTCTTCAATGGCTAACTTACTACGCAAACATGTTAATTCATTATTTGAAAAACTGACCGAAGGGAAAAATACCGGCTCAAATATAATACTTCAGGTCATAAAACTATTTTCTAAAACTTTTACATACAGATTAGTTTTCAGTGTGCTGATTTGCAGATGAAAATTGATAGAAATTAGTGAAAAGGTTTTAAAAACGTTTTATAAAGCTTTTATAAAGGCTTCTAAAAACTTTTTACTTCGATGTTCTAAAACCTTGTTAGTAGTATAAAATAATTTAAAAAGAACTGTAAATTATAACATGAGAGGTTAATTTTAGGTGTTATGACCAGTTTGCTGAAGATATTATTTGATTGCTTCGTCTCTAAAATAAAAAATATGCATTTTACAAAAAATTAATGAATAAAAACGTCAAATTGCAATTGGCATGGATATACGACTTTAAATTTAAAATTACGTTTAAATATTCTATAATATGTTATAATTGGCAATTTTTTTAAAAATATTTTGTTACTAAAAATCTTTTAAAACAATTTAGTAGTCAAAAGTTTTTAAAAACTTTCTAAAACATTTTTAAAATCTTTTTCCTAATTTTTAGAAAATAGTTTTATGACCTGAAGTAGCATACTTGAGTCAGTATTTTTCTCATTATACATACACTGAAAAAAAAATCCGCTTGCGGCAAGCGGAATTCCGCTTGCCGCAAGCGGAATAATTCCGTTTGCCGCAAGCGGATTTCCGCTTACCGCAAGCGGAATTCCGCTTGTAGCAAGCGGAATTTTTTTTCTCGTCAAACGATTGCAAATGACTTGAAACGTAAAGAAAATTTAAAAAAAAATTTTTTCCCGCTTACTTGGGATATGCGTATTTCGGTATGACGAGATTTGAGAAAATTTTGGAAAAAGAAAAGAAAAAATGTTTTTTTTTAATTTTCTTTACGTTTCAAGTCATTTGCAATTCTTTGCAAAGAAAAAAAAATTCCGCTAGCCACAAGCGGAATTCCGCTAGCCGCAAGCGGAATTCCGCTTGCCGTAAGCGGAATTATTCCGCTTGCGGCAAGCGGATTTTTTTTTCAGTGTATATAAAATACTCGATGATTTAAAATTTATAAGAGGATTTTGTAATCTGTAGAGATTTTTTTGTCCGAAGTAATTTTAATAGATTATTGGGAAAAAGCTTTCCAATTATTTTTTAATACCAGAAAGAAGACAACACAAGTTTTACAATTTGTAATGTTACAAAATATTATTGTTATGAATCTGTTTTAGACATGTTGATTAAAATTATCCTTTTTCTTTTACTGGCTTATTCTAGCTCTGGATCTGTCCATTTTTTATAACGAATAGCAATTTTTTCTTAAAATTGAAAATTATTACTTTTTGGAATAATTGCGTTAATAATCAATAAAATAATAAAAATCTTTTATTTGAATTATTACTATTTACATAAATAATATAATTTAGAACTTTTGCTAGTTTATCAGTTGCTCAGAAATACATAACTATATAAGCATGTATATTTAATTTACTACAGAGTAAAGTTATACCAAAATATAGTAGTTATTTGAATATTTGGTGACAAAACTTTAAGGTTTCTTATCTGTTCATTTTCTCAGTACGAAAATTTTCATAAGATTATATTTCCATAAATTGTTTTTTCTTTTACAAAGTTTTTTAGAATTGTTATTATTTTTATAAATTTTCAAATATTTTTTTTTTGTGACTAATCCCGGATAAATTTTAAAAGAAAACTTTTCTGCAACATTTATTAAGAAATAAGCATATCAATTTATTTCTTGAAAATATATTTTTTGAAATCACGTGAAAATCAGTGAATTAATTTTTGTATCGAGATACAGTTTTCTCAATAAAGTTTTTGTTAAAATCCTTTTCTAAAAGTTTTCATAGTATTATTTTCTTAAAAATAACTTTTTTCCAAATTCCTTTTTCCCAAAACTAATTTTAACCAGTTTAATATACTATTCTCATCTTAAAAAATTTTTAATGGTGTCGAATTTAATCTATTGACCGGGATTCAAAGTCATTAAAAATGAAGTAATAGGGCTATAAAAATAAGAGACAATGCTATAACAAATATAAGCCAAAACAATTATTTTTTATTTTATTCCATTTATAGTGTTTCTTCAATCTTCATACAACACATTCTTTTTTATTTCCATAATGAATAGGTTATAATTATGAAAAATAAAATTATAATATCTGGTTATACTATACCATGGACAGAAAGATTTCAATATTATTATTATACTATATCTATAGCATTCATTGATAATGATTTAGGTTTAAACCCCGCGACGCGATAAAAAACGCGTTTTCTCCCCACTGAGAAAGAAAAATTGCGTTTTATTCATGGGAGCAAAAAAAAATAACCCAGATCGCACTTTACCATTCTCGGCTTCATTTCGGATGCTAATTAACGTGTGATCTGAACCATTCTTTTTTTTGCTTCCTTGGTTAAAAATGAACTATTTCATGCTTTGAGGTTGTGATTACACAAAACAGTTATAATTTTTGTTACTAAACCTTTAGTTATATATACATTTGAATTTTTATATTTTAATATGGAATATGTTTCTAAGGTACTTTGGGAAGTTAGGAAGTTCGTAGCAGATAAGTACTCAGTAAATATGTTCCAAACAAGTAAATATGCAAATCCGTTATAAGTTTTTTAAAAATTTATTTGGAAACTCTCAGAATTCAAAGTTTACTAATAAAATATAAGTCAAATAATAGTACGAAAAAACCAAATATATTTTAATTTTCTAAATTACGAATAACAGTTACAAAGAGAAAGTTTGTATTTTCAAGAAACAATTTAGTACCAATCTTTTCACAAGTGTAAGCCAGACTGTGTACAACAGAAAGTAAGTTTCTTCTAAAAAACAACCAGTTATATACAAATAGTAATACTATTAAATAATGAATGAATGTGAAGATTTTTGATATACTAGCGATAACACAGCTGCACAAAAAAAAAGTTCTGATCCTGTAACTAGACCTACCTACAGGTAAGTTTTTCGATGTTCTAAAACCGAATCTGAAGTCAGAATTTAGCCTACACCCTCAGATTTTGTCCCAGCTACCCCCAGCCACCCTCTAAACCGACCCAAAAAGCAAATATTTTACTATGTCCAAAAGTTAAAAATAAAAGTACTTTAGTTACGTATTTTGATGTTATAAAACTGAATCTGAAGTCAGAATTTAGCCTGCACCCTCAGATTTTGCCCCAGCTACCCCCAGCCACCCTCTAAACCGATCCAAAAAGCAAATATTTTACTATGTCCAAAAGTTAAAAATAAAAGTATTTTAGTTACGTATTTTGATGTTATAAAACCGGATCTGAAGTCAGAATTTAGCCTACACCCTCAGATTTTGCCCCAGCTACCCCCAGCCACCCTCTAAACCAACCTAAAAAGCAAATATTTTACTACGTCCAAAAGTTAAAAATAAAAGTACTTTAACTACGTATTTTGATGTTCTAAAAACAAATTTGGAGTCATAATTTAGCTATCACCCTTAATTTTTGTCCCAGCTAGCCTAGTTACCCTCTAAAACCCACCAGAAGAAGGTTAATTAATCGCTTTGAAGTGTTACAGCGATATCAGGATGGTTCTAAGAACTTTGAAACACCAATGGAATGGAGAGAACCCAGACTCGATCATTCAAATTGTTATTAACATGGAACATGTTTATAGGGAGGGGGTACTTCAGAACTTGAAAATTAAGGGGGGGTCAAATGAGACTTAGAATAATTAGGAGACTTTGTAAAGTATGGGCTTTAGAAATTAATTTAAGGAATAATATCGATTTAGGGACTGGGAATAATTCAGGTTTAGAGAATCAAAATAGTTTGGGTTTAGAATCTTAAGAGCTAGTAAGGTGATAATTACAAATTATAAAATTATAAAATTGTATTGTAATGTTGAGTAAAATTTGTATTATACCTAGTCCTCAGCTGGAAGTAAACATGTTCCATGCATTTCGGCTGTGTTTACACAAACCGGTTATAATTTTTTGTTTATCTAATAATACTGGAATAAATTTTAAGAATAAACTGAAAGCTGTTTATGCTGAAGTAGACAGTGTTACTCCTCCCATACTTCTCAAAATTGATAAATAGGTACCTGTTCAGGATTCTGTAGAAAGAATGGAAGTAGATGAAGTCGAATCTGAGAGCGATGACAAAGAGGAGTGTATTACAGAAAAATCAACATCAGAAGATGATAGTGAGGACGAAAAATTAAAAAACAAATCACCGATACTTTTTAACCAACAAAGGCTGAGCGACTTTATAAGAGATCATGGATTTGATAAAAATAGAGCAGAACTTGCTGCATCGAGACTAAAAGAATATAATCTGTTGACAGACAAACCAAATCACTACATAAAAAAAAGACCACAGCGCAATAAATTCAAAATTAGGTATAATAATATTATACATAAACGATTAGTTGAACCAGATAAAATACTGCTCCTATCACTTCATATAAAACTTGGTATAATGAAGCAATTTGTAAAGGCTCTTAACAAGGAAGGCAAATGCTTTAAATATTTGGCCGTAAAATTCCCCAACCTTTCAGAAGCGAAAATTAAGGAAGGAATTTTGAATGGCCCTGATATAAGAAAACTGATGAAAGATGATTCTTTTATAGACAAAATGAATAGTAAAGAGGAAAACGCTTGATAATATTTTAAGGAGGTAGTAAAAAAGTTTCTGGGTAATAATAAAGATAAAAATTATTAGAAAATAGTTGCTAATCTGGTGAATAATTTTAAAATTTTGGGCTACAACATGAGTTTAAAAATACATTTTCTGGATTCGCATCTTGATTCTTTTCCAAAAAATTTAGGTGATTACAGTGAAGAACAGAGTGAGAGGTTCCACCAAGATATTGCAGAAATAGAAAAGCGATACCAAGTAAAATTAGACCTTCACCGAAGTAACGAGGTGGTCTCGCTTTGAGCAAGGCGAGGCGAGGCGAGCCCGAGGCGAGATCGAGGCGAGATCGGAAAATTGAGATTCTCGTTATACCGAGGTGAGGCCGAGACTGTCTTTTTGTAAACCTCGGACTCGCCTCGACTTGCCTCGCCTCGTTCTGCCTCGCAACAAATTTAAAATATTTCGCCAATCACATTTATACTAGCAGAAAAATAATTTCACGCGTTGATTGTTTAAACCGTTAAAAATTATTTATATTTATTAAAAGTTATTTATTAGTTATTAAAAACTACAAGATGGAATAACAGTCTTCAAAAGTTGGAAGTTTTTGAGAATTTGAAAGCTCCTATAAAATCGTTATGTAATAATAATCTACAAATGAGAGAGCTTAGACTACTTGACATTGAATGGGATGCTGTAGATATCATCATATCGTATTTACAAATTTTTAAACATGTATCAGATCTTTTATCAGCTGAAAAGTACCCCACGCAGGTCAAACTAAACTTTTAAAGCACTTTAGACAATGTAATTGGTTCTACAGTGCTTCCCTTATTTTAGACCCAAGACATAAAAAAAAAGTTTGCAAAAACTTCTTGGGGACAAGAATTAGAGAAAGAAAGTTTAAAGAAAGAAAGTTTAAAGAAAGAAAGTTTAAAGAAAGAAATGTTTTAAAAAAATATACAAAAAATATTATGATACGTTTAAACAATGCAAAAATGTGAAAAATGAACCCCCAAAAAAGGAGGTTAATAATAATAAGTTGCTGGATTTTTCAGTTATTTTTGATGAAGATGAGGAACAAAACTTGGAAGAAGAGTTAAACAACTATTTAGATGCACCATGTGCTCCCGAATATAAAAATATATTAGATTGGTGCGGAGAGAGCAGATCATTGAAAGATGATATTCTAACGGCATTACTATGTATAAGTGCTTGGGTGGAATCGGATTTAGTATCTGAAATATGTGGCTTCGATTATTTACTACAATCTGTATAAAATATTTTTTTTTTTTAAATAAACATGAATTTAGATTTTAATTAGAATTTTAATTGTTTTTTGTCTTATCAAATCTCGGGCGAGGATCTCGGCCGAGACCGAGGTAATGATTTTTCAACCTCGGCCGAGTCCGAGGCGAGGCAAGATCCATCTTTCGCCTCGCCTCAGTCTCGGTCATTTATATCAAACCTTGCCTCACCTCGGCCTCGGTGAAGGTCTAAGTAAAATGGGATATTCATATGATAGCAGACTACTGTTGGTCAGAGAGACAGACGATATCCATAAAAGGAAGCGTGTAAGAAGATCTTTTGAGGAAGGGAAATCTAGATACCAAAAGAAACATCCTTGATTTCAAGTAACATACGTAATCATATATGCTCGTAGGTGCTTACTGTTTCCAACTAAAGTTCTTAGCACCATCCTGATATTGCTGTGATACTTTAAAGCGATTAATTAACCTTCCTCTGGTGGGTTTTAGAAGGTAATTGGGGTAGCTGGGGCAAAATCTAAGGGTGATGGATAAATTCTGAATTAAAATTCATTTTTATAACATCAAAAAACGTAACTGAGGTACTTTTATTTTTAACTTTTGGACATAGTAAAATATTTGCTTTTTGGGTCGGTTTAGAGGGTGGCAGGGGGTAGCTGGGGAAAATCTGAGGGTGTAGGCTAAATTCTGACTTTAGATTCGGTTTTAGGACATCGAAAAACTTACCTGTAGGTAGGTCTAGTTACAGGATCAAAACTTTTTTTTTGTGCAGCTGTGTAATTATTGTATTTTTAAGAATTTAGAATTAAGCTACAAAATTGGCCAAGAGTCATTAAAAACAATTTTGGTTTAGAAACAAAAGAAATACTAGCTCTTACAAGAGATTTTTAATGGGGAAAGCCAATGTTTTAAATATATATGGACAATTCCAGTACTTTTCGTATAAATTAGGGCGCACTCATGCCAAAAAAAACCCATTTTTCAAAAACAGCAGCCACTAAAGTAAAAATATCTCTGGTTCAAATCCACCGATTTTAAAGTTTAGTGTCGTATTTGAAAGGTCTTGAGTAGAAAACAAAAGTGCCAACCAATTGAAAGAATTTTGGAGTTCATTTCAAGCCACGGCATTATTTTGAAAATCAGGTTTTTTAGTAATATTCATTTTATTAATGCAAAAAAATTACATTTATTAATGCAAAAAAATTTTTTTCAGAAAAAGCAGATTGTTTCCTGGTTAAAATGCGATCAATAAGGTATATGATATTTGGAGTAAATTCAAGGGAATGGCGTTATTTTGAAAATGAGAGACTTTTTCATGACCCCCAAATATATCCTAAAATTGGAGCTCTGACGGTAACATTAGTGCGCCCTAATCTGTATGATAGATAGATAGATAGATAGATATTCTTTATTTGCAAATAAATACAAAAAGTGTACATTTGGTGTAACAATAGTATATAAAATGTTTAAATGTAATGTATATTAAATCAAAGTATAAATATTATGTATATAGTTTAATAATACAAATTCATAAGTATGAATACAACTTTTAATTTTAATAATACTGAAAAAATTTACAAATAAAATAAATATAATTAAGTAAATTAAATAAATTAACAAAATTATCAAAAAATAGTATATAATGTAACTAGTTAATAAAAAAATAAAATAAAAATAAGTGAAATGTGTACATCTGGTGGTCCATCTTAAAGACTAGTGTATAAGCATGTATTGCACGTTCAGTCAATTTTGTATATAAGACATTAAATATATAAAGCAAGTATAAATAGTATAAATATATATAAATCACAATGGAATGTTGGCAGTATAGGTGGAATGGTGACCCGAGGGGACGTTGGACGCACCGCCTTATTATCGACTTGAAAAGCTGGATGAACCGTGATCATGGGGAGGTAGACTTCTACCTCACACAGTTCCTAACTGGTCACGGTTATTTCCGCGATACGCTGAGCACACCTTTTTTGGGTGTCCTCACTTCGCTGAGGGGCGACCGCCTTTCGATGAATGGAGGCCGAAAGAAGTCGTCCCAGAAATGCGTAAACAGCATTCTCCTCATCCTACGAAAAAGGCCTCTTCTCTAAAGGGGCAAAAAAAAAATATATAAATAGTATAAACATAAAAGTGCAACAAACTATGAAACAACCAGTTTTGTGTCACCAATGAGAAGATGTTTAAACAGTGCTTTTTTTAAGCGACTTAAGGAAGATAAATTACGGATGGTGGTGGGTAGCGAGTTCCAACATTTTATTCCCATAACCTGAAAGGAATTAGCTCCTCTACCTCTTACGATGGTGGGTAGAGTTAGTTCTTTGTTTTTAGATGCCCCTCTTGCTGTCTCTTTTGGACGATGTTAGTAAATAAGTGCATCAGGTAATTCGGTTGATGTAGGTGTAATATTATATAAATAATGATATTACAAAAGTTTAGTCTACTTGTGTCTGTCATAAGCCAAATTATTTTACACGTGTGAGATATGGTCGTGTTTTCGTATACCAAAAAATATCTAATGCCCTTGTTGCTCAATCTCTGAATTCTATCCTTTAAGGATGTTTGAGCATCTAAAAGAACAGTGCTAGAAAAATCTAAATGAAGAATAATCAATGCCTGAACGAGCCTCTTTCGTAGTGTATCCGAATTACAATGTCTTATAAACCTTAAAATGATATTTTATTGACTTTTTTCTCTCTGGTAGTTATCTGGGGTTCCCAGGTCAATTTATTATCCAGAATTAATCCAAGACTTTTTACTTCCTGCACAAATGGTACTAAGGTACCTTCACCTATTTCAACACTGGGTAAATTTTGCTTATTTAAGCGATTAAAGAAAGTACTGGAACCAAAGTAAATTGCCTTAGTTTTATCTGGATTAAGATTTACAGACATTAGTTTAGTCCATTCAGAAACTCTACGGGCTACTGTGCTAAGCGCCTTTGCTCTCTCAGATATAGATTCAGGAAGGACCTGAGTCATCCGTATACAGTAGAGTGGACCTATTTTTGGACTTTGTAGAAAAACTTTGCTCCCCGGGTTTTTTTGTGAAGTTTTGGTCATAAAAAGTTCCCAGTTCCAAGGATTTTGCTTTCGCCTTGCAAAAACACGTGCCTGTAACCACCTCAATTTTCCCATTTAAATAACATGGGAATTTTGAGTTTTTAGCTATACAAATTTTCACAAAAGCCTAAAAGCGTTTTAAAATGCTAATTTTTACTGGAAAATATACTTTTATATGTTGTAAAGACATACAAATCGCCCTGCATTCATTCCAAAGGGAATTTTGGGGCTAGAAACGCAAATTTACATGTTTACTCAATCTTATAAAACAGGGTTTTTCGGTAATTTTCGATAAAAAGCTACAACCTCAAAAATTAACCAAAACACTTCTGGTTGGTTCACTTTTTTTAGTATAAGTGTCACCTTTCAAACGACGTAAGCCGTATATTTTAATCACTGTTTCTCTTAGCGTTATAGTCAATTAACCTACTGGTAATTTTTTACCCGAAATGACCAATTTTTAAATTTATTTAAATTGCTGCAAAAATTGTAAATTTTGACGAAATTGAGTTTTAAAGGCCTTAATAATTTTTTACAAGCTTCAAGTTTCCAAAAATTTTTTACTCGTCTCTTTTCTTTAATTAGTTTTTAAGATATTACTTTTCAAAGATAATGATAAAAATTGACTTTTTTTGTAAACCCTGAAATTGGGACTCGGTAAATTTGCGTTTCTAGCCCCAAAATTCCCTTTGGAATGAATGCAGGGCGGTTTGTATGTCTTTACAACATATAAAAGTATGTTTTCCAATAAAAATTAGCATTTTAAAACGCTTTTTGGCTTTTGTGAAAATTTTTATAGCTAAAAACTCAAAATTCCCATGTTATTTAAATGGGAAAATTGAGGTGGTTACAGGCACGTGTTTTTGCAAGGCGAAAGCAAAATCCTTGGAACTGGGAACTTTTTATGACCAAAACTTCATAAAAAAACCCGGGGAGCAAAGTTTTTCCACAAAGTCCAATAATAGGTCCACTCTAGTATACAGCAAATGAAGGACATCAGGACCAAGCTGTTTCGAGATATTATTCATGTAAAAGCAGAATTGTAGCGGCCCCAACACAGAGCCCTCGGGAACGCCAAGATTGACATCACGAGATTCAGAAAAGGATGTTTTAGAAGTCACTCTCAATAGCCTACCCTCAAGATAAGACTTTAGCCACATTAATCCAGTCTTAGAAAAACCTATTTCTTTCAATTTTTTTCAGTAGTATAGTCGGGGGGACAGTGTCAAACGTCTTACTGAATGATGATGAATCTTTTGCTCATACCCATTCTACTGTCCTCAGTCAACTTCAGTAAGGCTATCTCTGTACCACTGTATTGTCTAAATCCAGTCTGTAGATGGTCAAGAATGTTACCATTTTTATGAAACTGGGTGATTTGATTATGGGCCAGAAGGGATTGTGACCTTTTTTATAGCGACAAGCAAAGAAGTTTTCCAAGCTAAAGGAAAAGTTCCAGTTTTAAAGGATTCATTAAATATCTGCACAAGATAGGGACCAATTGATGGAAGAGATTTTCTAATTAGATTTTCTTTGTCTGAAAACGAAACTTTAGAGAAATGGATATTAAGATCGTCTGGGAAAACCCAATGAATTTCACTTTTGGGATGTGGCAACAGGCCTAGGTATCTCAGTTCTTTCCAGAAGTCTTGTCCAGTAGTGATTGCATCTTCTAGTAGGTCGAGTATGGAGCTATTTCTAGCAAAAACCAAAATTGCTTCTACTTGATCAGTAAGTTTTAAGAGCTCAGTTAATAGTATCTTATTTTTGGTACGTAAGTATCTTCTTTCAGTGGTATTTCAATTTTTTATTAAAAATAGTAAATTTTTGTCAATCCAAGGGTCTTTGCGATTTTTTGGGTTCATCGATTTTTAGGAGCTAATTCATCTATTTCTGTTTGAAGATTTTTGTTGAGACTGTTAAGAGCGTTTTCCAAGTCAAAACTCGGATGATGAAATGGTTTCCAATCACAGTTCACCATAAACCCATTAATGTCATTAGACTAAAAAAGTCAATATTCATATTAAGTAATAAAGTTAAATTGAAAAAACTTTTTCTTAGCCATAGATGAGAACTTTTTTTCAAAGATATTGCGTTTGGCAGATTCAAGTTTTAATTCATTAGTGGATATAAGGGCACAAAATGAATAGGTTCAAATTTTTGAATTCATCAGCAATTTAAAATTATTTCATGAATCAAAATAAGCAGAGTTCTAATGTATACGTGAACAAATACATAAAAGTAAAGATACAAAACCATTTCATTCAATTTTTATTTCAATAAAAAAAAAATTATTTTTCTAAAATTAAATTATAATAAAAAAATTTAAATAAAAAAAAAAAAGTAAAAATAATATACATAAAGGTATATATTTAAATAAACAAACAAATAAAAATAGAAAAAAAAAAAAGAAAAAAATCACGCAAAATTGTTGCATAAATAACCACCACAAAATAAACTATACAATCTAAAGTGAGATACTGTAATAAAGGGTATTAACAAAGAAGCCATGTATACATATTTATATTTAGTAAATGTGTATTTTGAGAATGCGCAATGAGGGTTTAAAAGACACAGAGAGTGAGAAAGAGAGACAGAGTGAGGGGTAAAAAGCTTTTGTATCACCGAGTAGAGAAGAGGTGTACCGAAGATTTTCTGACGTCATCAGTAGAGCTTTTGCGTCGGCGCTTATTAAAGCTCCCATTTCATAATATATAGAAAAAGAAAAAGCGTTGTTTCCAAGGTGGTAGTATATATACAAATACAATATTATAAAATAAAAAAGTATATATGTGTATGATTAGTGGTACTACTGTTACTGCTGCTGGCTGACTGGCTGGCTGGCTGGCTGACTAGCTGGTAGCTGTTCTATTCTGTTTTTGTTCTGCTCTAATGTTGTATTACTCTTTTAGTGGTCTACGTCAGCAGCATACAGAAGAGAAAAGCTAAAACGACAGAAATCGTGAGTGTGCCAGTGTGCTATATAACGTGGAATCGTGCCGAATATATATGTACATATATATTTATTATTCTTTATACTTTATCTAGTTTAATTTATTATTAACTTTTTATTTTTTACTTTTTTCAAAAAAAGAAAAACTTTTTTTTATTAAAAAAAATATTAAATATATTTTTTTTTATTTTAAACAAGAACGTTGAAATATAAAAAGTTATACTTTATAAATAAAGTATATAAATATTATATATATGTGTGTATATAAAAATTTTGGAAAAAAGAAATACATGTTTAAAAGTGTGTGTAATTTCGTTATTTGCTAGTATGTATTATTTATTGAAATATGAAATGCTTATAGAATTTATTGAAAAATGAAGTGAATAATTATAAATAATTAAAAAGTATATATAAATATCTTAAAAAATTTTCTTAAAGTGTACATGAGATTTAAATATATATATATAAGTGTGTAAAATATCTTTATATATACGTGCATACGTATATACATTTATGAGTTTTTAAATAAATTTTTTTCTCTTTTCTTTCTTATGGAATTTTTAAAAATCTTTGTTTTTCTAATTTTAGTTATACATGAGTGACAGCAAATATATATATATTTTAACAAAATTTATATATATGTAGGAGAAAAAATATCAACAAGCATTAGAAAATCATATATATACATATATTCTTAACAAATACTAAGATTTAAAAAACGTCGAAGTAGCATAAATATATATGATTCCGGAAGAAAGCAGAAAGATATATATATATAAATTTTTTTCATACATAAAGCTCTATATATAAATTTTCCCAAAAAAAGGGAGCGTGTTCACGCCCTTGCGCGCGATTTCTGTTTTTTTGAATATAATAGAAATATATATATATATTGATAAAAAAAATTGAATATTTATATTTCTTAATTTATAATAAAGTGATAAATCAAAAATAATAAAAGTACTCTGAATTTTATTTTTTTTTTTCCTTAACAGTTATAAAACAAGAGTTAATTTTTGATTGATAATGTTTGTATTTTTGTTTTTTTTATGTGTTAAAATCAATTGTGGAAGATAAATGCTTAAAATAATATTATTTTTATTATTATTATTATTTTTTTCAATATTTTTTCATAAATACGCAAGTTATTAAATGCGTGTATGCGTATAATTAAAAAGGTAGTGGTCAGTAATGACAGTAATGTTTGTTTTCAAGTTATATATATAAATTTTTTTTGTATATACCAATAGTAATATAACGTGGCGGTTTTTCCACATATTAATAGCAAAACATGTTAAAGGTATACATACCCTGCGTTTAAAAAATTGCACGAAAGTATAATCGCATACGATAAAAAGGGGCAAAAGATAGATAGTAAAATTGTGAAAATCGTGGGAAAAGAGTAAGCTTAAACACACAAACACACACATATATACATATATATGAGACTAAACTTGGCACCAATCGATTTTTTGCACGCGATAACATTTATGTATATATAAATATATATACTTTATTTAAGATTTTATATATATTTTTTTATATTTATATATTTTTATAATTATTCATACGTGTATTTATAAGATCAATTATAAAGAACTTATATTTATTAATAATTTATAGTGAAAAAAACTTATAATACGATATTTTCTAAACTGAATATGAAAAAAGAAATTAATTAATAGAAAATTTTTGCGGCTCATAATACAATAATTTATTGTACATGTGTGTGTGTATATATATATATATATTTGTATAAAATAAAAATAGAAGTTTGAAATTTATCTGTATATATACACCACGCCGCAATTCCCTGGCCGTCACCTATTTGAGCTTGCGCAGTTTTATTATAATATACTAAACACATACTGTATATAAGAGAAGAAAATATCATGCACATTTTTGTATAAAAGTTTAATATTTATTAAATTTTCTATTATTTTTCCTTTTTTCTTTATTGTTTCAGGAATTAAAAGATCATGTCCAGGTGTATCCTGGTTGAATTTCATAAAGTTTTTATACGAAATAATAACTACAACTGCCATATGAAGTCAATGAATAGTTTTAATCGACAAGTGTGTTGAGAAATATTTCTTTTTTCTTCTTTTCGTATTATATGTGATGCGCTGACCAGTAGGCGGGGGCGGCAAAATGCCCCTTTCGCCAGTATCAGCAGTTATTAATTATCAAGCTTTTATAAAAAAGTGTCATTGAATATTTTACATTATTCTATATCGGTATTTACCGGCGGGTTTTAACTTGTCGTTATTTTGCATTAAATTTTTTATTCTTAACGTTAAAAAAATTTGGTGCCGGCGTTATTATGCGGCTCGTCGTGCACAAAAGCTTTGGTGTTGTTGTCTGCTGGCACTTAAACCGGGAGCTTGCGAGCACCCGGGCAGCAATGGGCCTAGGGAAAGCAAAAAGAATCACAATAACAAAAGTAAGAAATTTGTCACGGTGAGGAAACATTGGAAAGAACGCCGGCGCCGCGGAGGCTCCGGGGACATGGCCGCCACGTCAAATACGGCCTCATCCACGGATTCTGTAACGGCTGCAACTAGTACAGCGGCGCCGACGGCTGTTAATGCTAGTAGTACAGTTATTTCAAGTGCCCAAACAAATGTTACTTCGCAAGATCAAAAGCAACAACAAATTCATCCTCATCTACAAGGACATGGACATAGTTTTGTTAAAAAAACCTTTCATAAGCCGACATACTGCCACAGCTGTACGGATATGTTATGGGGAATCATACAGCAGGGACACATCTGTGAAGGTTAGTAAATAATATAGATATTAAGTATTAATAATTAGAACAGAAAAAATTATGCTACTTGTTGAATCAAACTGTTAAAAAAGGATTAAAAAGATTACAAATATTTTTAAATTAGTGACTAATAATTTACAACATTTTTTACAATTCTTTAACAAAGTAACCGTAAATGCAGTTTTCAACAAAAAATCTAAACCAGAGGTTACATGATAATACCCTTGCTTTGAGTATCAAAGAAAGTAATTACTCATCTAGCAATTTTTTTTATAAGTGATGCTTGAATACATAAATAAAGAGTTGCATTTGTTAAATAATTCTTTCAAAGTGAAAGTTTTACAATTTTAAAGAAACAAATTTTACATATACCTACAGGTTATAATTTTCTTGTTTTTTTCTAAAGTTTAAATTCAAAAATCGTTATTAATATTTTTAAATTTTTAGTAGATTACGGACATGTCTCGTTTACTGAATATTTTTATCTAGGGGTAAGAAACGCATGGTAAGCGTACATAGACGGTTAAGGATTTTTAATGAAATGGTGATATTTTGGCTTGAAAATTTACCAACTTTTTTTACTCAAAACCTACAAAAAATATGAAAAAAAAACCATTTCTGAATGTTCGTTCAGATACTGGTAAACTTTCCCGTACTGGTACGAGTACCTTAATTATTACGAAATAATTTTTTTGAAAAAATCTTTGATATTTTAAGTTTTAAAAAAATTTTCATTTTTTGTTTATTAAAGGAAAATAAAAAATATTCTGCATAAATACATACCAAAAATAATTGGATACTTGAATATCCAGGGAAATTTTATACATAAAACTAGTAGTTAAAAGATATTTTATTCTAAAGAGAATTTGATACATTTAGAAAACACGAAAAATCCCTTTGATCAGCTCAGTGGTTATTTTCAGTGGACGAGTTTTATGTTATAATAATAATATTACAGCATTTTTTATGTCAACATGTAAAAGTAGAGTTTCAATTAATAATATTTTAGAAACAATTTTATTGCTAAAAGTTGCTAAACATGGATATAATACACGTAAAAAAAAAAATAAAATAGTAAAATTAACCTTTTGTAAATAAAAATCGAAAAATTAATGAATATTCGTAAATGTAATCAAAAAAAATTTTACCAAAAAAATTGAGACTTAAGTTTTTTAAACAAATTTTATTAGTAAATTTTACTAAAAAAATTTATATTGACTTTTAACCAAACTGAATTTAGCAAACAAAATCGTAATTTTTTACTTATTAATTTTTCGTATGCATGCGCATGTACTCCATCGAATAAGGGATTTTCAGGGAATATTTTGTTTTATTTAATTCAAAATGCTTCAATTAATATCCGAGCATTTAATAAGATTAATGTTTTTACGCTTAATCTATGAGATTCGTGAAGATGAAATAAAATCATAAAAAATATCTTTACATTGTAACGAAAATTTTCTGAAAATTCATTGAAATGTAAAAATTATTTAACTATTAAAAAATTAATATTTCGCATTGTAAATAATTAGTAAATTAATAAAATTATCGTTAGATTACCTAATTTTAAGAATAATAAATAAATTTTATCCTATATATTAAATTCTGAAATCTTTCATATTTTTTTTTGATAAAATATAAAAATATCTGAATGCATAAAATATATCTTTGACAAATTTAAATCGACATCATTTTATTTCTAACGTCTGTAATAAATTCAGGTATAAATCATTCCTTACTTTCGTATTTTTAGGAACAAAAGAAAATAAAAATTTTAAATTTTCGTGCAAATATAATACTTGAAAGTTATATATAAAATATTTACGAAAAATCAATAACTATTTTTATTTAAAATTTGTCAAGTTTTATATATATGTACTAAAATGAATAGTAAAATAAGTTTGTCAATTCGTCGATTTTCACATAATAATCTGGATTGGTGTAAAAATATTTTTTAAAATACATATGTAAAATTTAAAAACTGAGCCTTGGGGTTTAAAAATTTTAAAAAGATGCTAAGCTTAAGTAAAAATATGTACTTCAAGACCCATACGTAATATTTTTATACATTTCAATTTTGAATCGTCATATATAAAAAGTTATATATAAGATTGAATTTTATATATATATTTCTGTTATATAGGTGTAGAAGTATGATCTCTTGGGAAGTCTATTTCTTTTATAAGAATGAAAATTTAGTGATCTTATTTCATCTTTTTAGATATCAATGTCTTTTATATTATTCATAAACTTTAAACAATACTCTTTTCATGAAGTCTATTTATGAAATAAGATGTTGTTGATAGGGTTATTGAAGTTTTAATTTATTAATATTTATTAAATCAGATATTTTAACATCTATATTTTATGCATTACACAACCTTTCAATTTATTCAGAATTTAATTATTAAAATTAAATAAATATAATTTTTACTTAAGTAAAGTCATGTAAATATTAGCTTATTTGACGTTGCATTAAATAATAAACTTATTTACGTGGAACGTAAAATTTCAGAATTCATAAAATAATAAATAAACAAGTTGTTTAAACTGCTACAAAATCACAATTTAAAAAAAAAATAAATTATGTAAGAATATTTTTTTTAGAGAATAAATTTTATAAATTATTTTGAAAAAATTTTTGCATATTTTTTTCAAGAATAATTAAAGTAAAATTCTAAACAATGTAATAAAAAAAAACTAGTTTGTAAACAAAACGAAAGTGTAAAAAGTATGTTTATCGATATACAGTCTTGACATGTTTTTTAAATATTAAAAAATTTTGCTCTTAATATCTTGTGCTCAAGATAAAAAATCTTGAACGAGTACAAGTGTATAGGTAGAATTATTTTGTCCTATATATACCAACTAAAAGTGAAAATCAACTAATAATGTTTTTATAGGAGAATTTTGCTATGATTTTGGAAATTCTTTAACCCTGTACAATTTTTATAAACGTGTCCAATATATAGAAAAAAATTATCAAAAAAATTCAAAAAATTAGAGTAAAATTTCATAGATGCAAATCGTCTATTAAAAGGTAGTTACTGCTTAAATCAACAAGTTTTTGATATCTTAATTTTGTACTAGTAAACCACACTCAATAATACATCAAGGATGATAGTTTAGAAAATTTAAGATATCGGAAATAGTTTTTTACACTTTTTTGTTGAAAAGCCTTTTCATATAAATGTTATAGATAGACACTTTAGACAAGTTGTATTTATATGTTATAAGAAATGACTTTCGACCACTTGCTTTGAAAATATAAAATTTATTGGATCTTGGCACTTCAAAGATTGAAGTTATCATTTTATAATAAAACTATTTTTATGTACCTAATATGTGTACCTGGTGTCTATGTGTGTTTGGAAACTTTTACAAAGTGGTAAAACTTGTACACTGTAAAAAGTAACTTTCTTATATTACCAAAAAAATTAGAACATTTACGAAAAATTAGTAAATTTTCAAAAAAATTTGTAAATATTCGAAAAAAATCGTAAATTTACTAAATTTAGTATATTAACAAAAAATTCGAGTATTCTCGATTTTTTTGTGAATTCGCAAGAAAAATTGATAATTTACAATTTTTTTTCGAAAATTTACAAAAAATAGTTCTAAATTTCCGAAAAGTAGTTGTGAATTTATAACTTTTTTCGTAAATTCACAAAAAAAAATCGAGAATTCTCCAATTTTTCGATAATATACTAAAGTTAGTAAATTTACGATTTTTATCGAATATTTACAAAATTTTTTGAAAATTTACTAATTTTTTGAAAAAATTCTATTTTTTTTTGTAAATCTAAGAAAGTTACTTTTTACAGTGTACATACCCTCTTTTGGTAGTTACAATTATATAAAGTTGCTCGAATTTTTTTTAATCATTAAAAAATTATATAAATTTTCAAAATTTTTAACACCATGAAGAAATTTGAAAATATTGTCACTAAATACACGAGCAGTTGTTGAGCTAATTTTTTGTCCTATAAAAAAGCAATGTCCTTTTCGTAATTTCTTTGGCGATAGTACTTAATAGCTATTTTCTAACGTGTTGTGAAAAATTTAATTTTAACAAATGCGAATGTTTAGGGGTTAGAGGGGTTCAGTATTCGAAATCATAAATTTTTTTTAAGAATAAGTAAAACTTTCTGATAAAAACATTTTCAATTTCACGTGGTAATATTCAAGCATATTTTTAAAATATCTGAAAGAATAATGTATATATAAATCTATAACAAATGTTCATTCAAAAAATAATAAAAATAAAATTTTGATTTATATTAAAGTTTTGGTAAAAATATCAGTGTAAATAATTTTGTCAATCAATTAGGCTAAAATTAAAACTGCTTTCCGGGAAATTTTTCAAAATTTTTTTTTTCTGAAAAGGGCAATAAAAAATTAAAACTTGTCATGGAATTTTCTGCACTCGTCGTACGCCTAGGTAGGCAAAAAATATCGTAAGCATCATGGGCGAAAACTTTAGACACTAGTATGAACAGTGAACACATGTCACTCGTGCCCGGCTTCGCCAACACGCTCACACTAGTGCTAAGATTTTTCGCCCTTGATACTATAAATCATATCATTTAATTGATTTTTAATTGAATTTAAGATTTTTGAAATACTGAAACTTTCTTTTTACAGTAATTCTTTTTACTTGTCACTAAAATAATGAAAGTGATTTAAAATCAGTACAAGAATTTGTAAAATAAAAAAAATTAAAATATAAAAATAGAATTCCCAGTAGTGTCAGTGAATATACACTGATCCATATATGTAGGTTTAATTTATATTTTGATTTTCAAGCATATATACCCAAAGGATTAATTTCCGTATGATTAATTGATTCTATCATTTTGTAGCTTTAGTCATATATTGTATATGTGTGTGTTAGTCTGCCAATAAAATAATAACAATTTGAATTTTTAATTATTAGCT
This sequence comes from Anagrus nilaparvatae, assembly GCA_022575985.1. Lineage (NCBI taxonomy): Eukaryota > Metazoa > Arthropoda > Insecta > Hymenoptera > Mymaridae > Anagrus > Anagrus nilaparvatae. The sequence continues at coordinate 11,927,989 of JAKSXM010000002.1, read as the reverse complement.
TAAAGTGAGTGCCACAGCTCGCTTAATTACTTTTATGTCTGCCAACAAAAAGTTGAAAATTACATTGTTTCTTAAAGGATCAACCATAAAAATTAACGCAATTTTGGTTCTTCTCATAGAGGAACTATTGGGATAGTTGAAATTTGATTTTTTTGCAGATTAGCAAGTTTTGTTAACCTAGAAAGATAAAAACCGATTTATTAAAAAAGTATTTATGTGTGCATGCGTGTGTATGTATGTATGTATGTAACAGGTGATATTTCATAAACATTGTGGTATTAAGAACTAATTTTTTCAAAAATTTGTCCATCAAAAAATTTATAGTACTACTTTTTTTTTTTTAATTTGTTTGTAATACCTCATTTTTTCTTCAATAAAAGTACTAATATCTAGAAATATCTTTTTTACTCGTTATCTCGAATCAGATAATTAATTTTTTGAAAATTTTTTTTTTCTCAAAATTGTTTACACTATAAAATTTTTTCACTATAAAATAACAAATCACCAAAATTTTTCTTCATTTCGGAAGCAATACCTAATTTTTCCCACGGGAGTTCCAGTTTCAAAAAAATTTGGTATTCTTTATTCTTTATTTTTGATTCTTTATAAGATACTCGGGCATAGCCTTTTTATGAATATTTGTCATTGATTAAGGAACTGTAGTAGTCCTTTTTTAAAAATCTGCTTGCAAGAAGTGAAAATGATTTTTTAGTAAATAATTTAAATTATAAATAGCCGATAACTGATGTCCAAATTCAGATTTAAAAAAAAAATGTGCTGCTAGCTTCATTAATTGCTCTTATTTGGATGGTAGGGAACAAAAATAAGGTTATGGCATGAACATACGAGTCATTGTATAAAAAAATTGGTGAAGATTTGAATACAAAAATAATTTTTAAGTATATAAGTAAAGATTATGACTCCTTAGACAAGCTTGGAAATTTCGTTAGATACGAGAAAATTCTCTCTCTTACAATGAAATAAAAGTTATTTATATAACGTACAATACATACTTAGGAATAAGTACAAATACAGAAAATTTTCAACATTATATTTTTTAAGATGTAGTTAAAATAAGAAAACTATTGTTTTTGCAATACTTATACATCTAAGATTTATTTTTTTTTCTTCAACAGTTTACACAAAATTATATATGCAAAGAAAACAATACAGTCACCTGGTGCTTTAATTAGGCTTTATACATTTCATTGCATATTTCTCAAGTGTCGTCTAATTTTAAGATTTTTTTATACTATTCTTCTCAGTAAATACTTGAGGATAATTTTCTTCTTTCTTATACTAAGCACGTTTACTTCTCTCTTAAAAAAAAAACAGAAAAAAGCTATGTTTTTTTTTCAATTTTACACTACGACATACTTTTTGTTCAAAACTTTAAATATTAAAAACTCTAAGAATTTTTGAGAAATAGAAATTATTATTAGGTTTCTTATCAAATGAAAAAACTGGTATTATTTAAATTGTTACGATGTATATTTTCGCCATAAAGTAACCGATTGCTATCATTTTGTTTATTTTTAGAAAAGAAAATTACTCTATTTTTTCTTGTTCATTAAAAAAATTGTCGATATGTTTATTGAAAAGAACTTGGTATAGTTTACTAGTTTACTATATACCTACTCAATACTTTTGCAACATACAATTATTCACTTAATTTCGAAGTTGCAAATTCTAGTATATTAGACGATCGATGACTAGCGAAAATTTCACTTCCTGCAAATGGAATTGCTGTTTCTTGTTCAAACAATTTTAAATAGCTTCAAAAGTAAAGAGAATTAAAAAAAAAATTACGATTACTAAGGATATGCCTGCAGTGGTATAAAAACTAAAAGATTAAAAGAAAAAAATTATTTCATTTTCTAACATCAAAAAAAAAAAAATTCCACTTGCAGCAAATGGATTTTCTTTTAATGTAAATAATAAAACAGATTGCACTATTAAGGAAGGTTGGTAAAAGTAAGGTTGGTAAACTGTGATCTCGGACATTCTGTTTTTAGGTCCAAAAATCATATACGATATTTTTTCGTAAAAGTATTTGTCAGATGCCCAGAGGCTAAGAATTACGTTAGAATTATTTCGAAAATTAAAAAAATATTTAAAATACAAAATATTAAAAATTTACGAAAGACTTTCAAGTTTTAAAATAAATTATTAAACCCAAAATTTTTTTCTTCAAACTACAGAAAATATCAGTTATATTCAAAAAGAATGAGTAAATTTTAACTTTGTCTCGTGTTTCATGATTACTGGGTGTCTTAACACACAAAGCAGTTATAATTTTGTTTGTATAAAATTTAAAATATCTATAGAAACCCAAAACTTGCTTAGTTAAAACAATTAAAAAAAACTTCAAAAGTTTTTAAAAATAGGAAATAATTTTGATAGGGTAAAATTTGTTGTATTTGAGTATTGTTTAAAAAGCTATAAATTAATGTTGTACTTGAAATTACATAAACATTGAAAAAGGTTTATATTAATCATTAAGGATATTTTAATTCTCAGAAAAAGAGGCTTCTAAAACAAAGTTTTTCAAAAAAAAAGAAGAAAAAAAAACGAAAAAACAAAGTTTAAAATAATTCTGATTTTCAGCTTTAACCCATTACCGCCCAGGCAGCCAAAACGTGCCACTGGATTAATACCGGCTTAGATTTTCATTAAAAATTAAATTTTAAAATTGTTTTAAGACTATAAACTCATGAGAAATTCAATTTTAGAATCATTTTTTACCAACAAACCCTCAGAAAATGTCTACAAGAAGCGGAAACTTAAAAAACAAGCGATTTTAGCCCTATTTTGCGGCCAAAACGTGCCACTTTGACGTAAGTTTTTACTATTCGTAAATATTGTGTTTTTTTCCCGCTAATTAGTACCTAGGGATTTTCGAGGTTGCTAATTTCAGATATGAACTCAAAAAAATCATAAAGTTCCATCTAGGGGTGGAAAATTGGGGTGAAAAGGGTTGAAAAATCAATTTTTATAAAAGGCTTTATTTTTTTTTTTTGAAAAACTATACCGGGGGGTTATCGAGGTTGGTGATTTCAAATATAAACTCCGAAAAATGCTAAAATTTCATCCAGGGGTAGAAAACTAGGATGAAAAGGAGTGAAAAACCGATTTTTATAAAACCGAGTATAAAACACTTTATTTTTACTTGAAAAACTATATCGGGGGGTTTTAGAAGTTGTTGATTTCAAATATAAACTCCGTAAAATGCTAACATTTAATCTAGGGGTGGAAAACTGGGGTGAAAAGGGGTGATAAATCGATTTTTATAAAACAATAGTTTTTCAAGTAAAAATAAAGCCTTTTATAAAAATTGATTTTTCACCCTTTTTTACCCCAGTTTTCAACACCTATACTAAATCTTAGCATTTTACGGAGTTTATATTTGAAAACAGCAACCTATGAAACCCCCCGATATAGTTTTTCAAGTAAAAATAAAGTGTTTTATTAAAATCGGGTTTTCACCCCTTTTCACCCCAGTTTTCCCCCCCTTGGATGAAATTTTAGCATTTTTCGGAGTTTATATTTGAAATCAGCAACCTCGATAACCCCTCAGTATAGTTTTTCAAACAAAAAAAATAAAGCCTTTTATAAAAATTGATTTTTCAACCCTTTTCACCCCAATTTTCCACCCCTAGATGGAACTTTATGATTTTTTTGAGTTCATATCTGAAATTAGCAACCTCGAAAATCCCTAGGTACTAATTAGCGGAAAAAAAAACGCAATATTTACGAATAGTAAAGACTTACGTCAAAGTGGCACGTTTTGGCCGCAAAACAGGGCTAAAATCGCTTGTTTTTTAAGTTTCCGCTTCTTGTAGACATTTTCTGAGGGTTTGTTGGTAAAAAATGATTCTAAAATTGAATTCCTCATGAGTTTCTAGTCTTAAAACAATTTTAAAATTTAATTTTTAATGAAAATCTAAGCCGGTATTAAGTTTATACAATGAAAAATTTTGTTTCATAAAATAAAAAAACTTATTTAAACTTCTTTATAATAACTTAAGAGTTATAAAATTAAAGTAACTGTACTTTATATAAATATTGAATACCAAGACAAACTCAAAAATATGTACATTTATTTATTGAAGGGATAATGAATGTATAATTACAAAATAGTAAACTTGTGGAGTATAAGTTACATGAAGGTAAATATAACAAACTAAAAATTTTTTGGATAAAAAGATTGTTCACTTCTTGTTTCCCGAACCATTCGCTGTTAAGAACTTTAAAAACTTTTTTAATTTAGTTTCTGAATAACTAAATATAAGTATTATTATTATCATTATTATTATTATTATTAGAAATATTGTTATCACCTAAAACTTTAATGAAGATTATTTATAAAACTTAAATAAAAATATGCTTTATCTTTATGATACTAACTTTTTTCAAAATTTAGAATATTTTCGTTTTATTTTTTTATAATTTTTATACACTGAAAAATTTTTTCCATTAGCCAATAGCGGATTTTTGTTATTTTTCTTCTGTTAAGAAAATAAGTTAAGTATGCTAATCTTTGGAATTCCATCCTGCCCTGTATATGTTATCTTCCATTATTTTACCGATTTAAAATAAGTATTAAAGTATACTCTTCAAATTTAGATTAACAATAATCACACTGTAAAAAGGAACTTTCTTACATTAACAAACAAATTAGAACATTTCGAAAATTAGTAAATTTTCAAAAAAATTTGTAAATATTCGAAAAAAATCGTAAATTTACTAAATTTAGTATATTAACAAAAAATTCGAGTATTATCGATTTTTTTTGTGAATTCGCAAGAAAAATTGATAATTTTCCATTTTTTTTTCGAAAATTTTCAAATAATAGTTTTTTTATCAAAAATAGGTGTGAATTTTCAATTTTTTTCGTAAACTCACAAAAAAAAATCGTGAATACTCGAATTTTTCGTTAATATACTAAATTTAGTAAATTTAATATTTTTATCGAATATTTACAACATTTTTTGAAAATTCACTAATTTTTCGAAAAAATTCTATTTTTTTTTGTAAATCTAAGAAAGTTACTTTTACAGTGTACTTATTTATTGCTTATTGCTGAAACAGTATTATTATTACTAAACTTATATATATATATATAATTATATATATATTTATCCACTATAAATGCACTATATTTACTGCATTATATTTACTAAAATTTTAATTACTTTTATATACTAAAATATATTTACTGATGTTGACTAATTTTAATTTATTAAAAGATTTTATTTTATTTTGCTTTATTTATATTTAAACTTTAGATTAATTAATTAACTTTATATAACCAGAGTGTACTATTTTGTCCAAAAACAAATAAATCATATAATAATAATAATAATAATAATGATAATAAAAAACGAAAATTTGTTTCTCTCATTTAGAATATGCGCGCAGTGGTACAATGCGAATTTTTTTTTTTTTTTTTTAATTTTCTTTGCATTTTAAGTAATTTGAAATTGTTTGAGCAAGAAAAGAAATTCCGCTTATTGCAAAAAGATTTTTTTCTTCAGTGTAGGAAAAAATTTTTATCCTCCATTTTTATGAATTACAAATTTATTTTTAAGATCATATATTATTTATAAAAGGTGAAATAATTGGTTTATTTTAAACTACTTGGTGTATAATTTTCAATGAGGATTATGTGTTAACTGAACTTTTACTTGCAAAAAAATTTTTTTTATTATATTTCAAGAGTATACTATACAGTTGTTAAAAAAGTTCATACAGTAAATAAAATACTTGGAGTATAGATAGTACTTGCTTTTCGAGAAAAAAAATTATACTTAACATTATATTTTAGATTATGCTATCAAAAAGTTTAGTTCTTGATTCTAAAAAAGCAAATAGAAGTAAATAAAATGAAGCAGATAATAAGTACTACTTTAGAACGAGCCTTGAAAAATTATAAATTTTATAGTTTTTGATATTGGAGTTGGTAGGGCATGGAGGACGAAATTCAACTATTTCTTCATAGCTGTTATGTCTAATCTGTTATCACAAATTATTCTAACCCACGCTTATTTAAAAGGATGGATTCAATTTTTGTAATTGTTAGGTAACTTGAAATAATAACGAATTTGTTTAATGATTAACACTCGATTTATTATGTATATGGTACACGTCGCAAGAGGAGACTGATCTCTCTCCCCTTTCGTATATTCTAAATTCAAGATCTCTCAATCCTTTTCTATTACATTTAAAATTTACGTTAAGATTATAGAGAAGGCTTACAAGATTGTCAAGTCAAATGATGACTCACCATAGACGCCGGACCACCTGCGCTTACGCAAGCGGGCCGCCGCCCGGAGCCTTTAAATTTATAATAAGTTAACAATAAAAACATGCTGTAATTTCTATATAGTATTAACTTCAAACTATTACAGATATAAATATAAAATGTTTATTGAAAATTAGAAAAATGATTAAAAATGAAAATTAGATATAAATGAAATGAAATATGATAAATTACAAGTTTCGTGATACCAAAATTTATTAATTATTTATACGTATAGTTCCTACGGAACATAGCTTATTCACAAATTATTTAATATTCAAAAAATTTTTTTTCGAAACTGTTCGTAATGAAAATTTATTTTTATCGATCTAAATAGCTCTGGAACAAAAAAAAAAATTTCTTCAAAAAGTCATTCAAAATGACTAGAAAACATTTTAAAAGATAGTGAAAGATAGTTTGATGGATCTGTATAATTTTCATAAAACCAATATTTTTAGTTCTAAATGGCTTTGAACGGGTAAATGAAAAAATTTGAGGGATAGTACTCTAAATAGTACTCCATTCTATTTGTTATTTATTTGACTTCTTGCCACAACGGAAATTCCTGTTCTGGCAGTTGTAACCATTTTTTCTTTGGTTGCATATGGCATAAATTCAAAGTTTTCTGCCACCAGCAGATGTTGTCTGCTATAGGTTTATTGAGTCGCAGATCACGTATTTCGGGGTCTTTTCTATGAGAAATGTGCAGAACACCTTTAAATTTGCAAAAACTACCCCTAAAAAAGGGTATTTTTGATTTATTCGAATTTTAAGTGTCCAGATTTGGTCCTTTTTGGATTTTTGTGGTTTTTATAGGGGCACTTTTTGTTAATTTAAGGGTGAAAAAGCAAATTAAAAAAAAGTCAAAAATTTATGATCAGCGACCCAAAATACCCATATGAACCAAATCTGGACACTTTAAGTTCGAATACATAAAAATTACCCTTTTTATCGGTAGTTTTTGCAAATTCAAGGTTGTTCCGCATATTTTTCAAGGAAAAGATCCTGGAATTCATGATCAGCGGCCCAAAAAACTTATATTAGAACAAATCTGATGGCTAAACCATATATTGAATAATCCGTATATTGACTTCAGTAAGATTCCCTGTTAAAAATTTTACTTATTTTCTTATTGACGTATTTTTCTACGTTTATTTAAACCTCTCTTTGTATACCAAAAATTTATGTATCGTTTTGTTATTGATGTCTACTGTAAATTTTTTTTTTATTTTTAAAGTAAATCACAGTTTTACTGTGATTAAATATGGAAATAATATGATCTGAGGGAGTTGGCGCATTTCAGCGCGAATGGGATTTGTAGGAATCAATGTGAAACTTTATTGTTTGTCCTTTAATTACTCTGTCAGATTACTCATCTTAAAATTTACTTAAATAACATTTAAATTCAAGCATTTGCTAAAATATTCAAGTAATCCGCTTAAAGATTCAAACAATTTGCTTGAAAATTAAAGCAAATAACATTAAATCTAAATTAAAAATTCAAGCGAAATTTGAGAGTGGAGCAACCTGACATAGTACGATTTACAAATCAAAAATTCAAGAATATAAGTTATAAAACATCGCATTGCTGTAAAAAATTCTGTTCAAGCAGATCTTAAATTTATTGCCAGGGTAGGTAGTTAATTTACGATCTTAGTAGTTAAAACATCTTATAAAGTCTGTGAAATGCTTGGAGTTTTAACCATTACAATTTAGCTCATTATTATTTAGCACAAAAAATAGTTGTTTGAGGTATGTGGAGGGTTCTATCTCGAGGTGCGTAGCACCGAGTGGCAGTTATTGGCAATCACTAACATATCAATTATAAATATTTTTCTCTCGAGATTTTGATACATTTTGGATTTTTGGGAAGAAAAAATAATAAAAGGCAATCGCAATTTCCACTTGACATTGATTTTTATTATTAAATTCAACAGGAAATGACCTTCAGCGCAGGTGGCTTGTCTCTAGTAATTATAAAAAGTTTAGTAAATGAAATTAAAAAAACGCTGCCAAGTGATTGGCACTATGGTTCCTCATTAACAATAGCAAAATATTTATAATGGTCTATTTTATCTAATAAAAATTATAATTTGAGATATCAGTATTTCATAAAAAAAAGTTAAATACCGTATTTTATAAGAAAAAAAATGTTGCTGTGATTTAATATTTTTTATTTAACAAATTTTTAGAAAAAAATTTTCAATAAACTAGGTATTACACTTAAAAAAAAAACAATATTACAGATTTTTTAATTTTTTTGTTTTATTAATATTCAGAAAAAAATTTTGAAAAAATCCGGTATCAGATCCAAAAAATTGCTATGAATAAGCTTTCTAAAACTAGTACTCTCATAGAAATTAATTAGGTACTACGTCCGAACAAAAAAAAAATTTGGTATTCTTTGTATTTTTTTGTGAAAAAAATTTTGGGAAAAAAATTTTCAAAAAATTAATTATCAGATTTGAGATATCAAGTAAAAACCATACTTTCAAATATAAGTACTTTTATGGAAATAAATGAGATATTACACCTAAATTAAAAAAAAAAAAAAGTATTTTGAAATCTCTTGATGAAAAAATTTTTGAAAAAAAAATTAGATCTTAATTCCATAATGGTTGTTAAATACCACCGATTGCAAAATTTTCAAATATTAGTACTTTCATGGAATTAAAGGAAGTATTACACTAAAAAAAAAAAAATATTACAGATTTTTTAATTTTTTTGATTTTTTAATTATGAGAAAAAAATTTTGAAAAAATTAAGTTTCAGGTCCAAAAAATTACTATAAACGATATTTCTAAAACTAGTACTGTCATAGAAATCAATTAGGTACTACATCCAAAAATAAAAAAAAATTAAGTTTTTTTTTGTATTTTTTGGTGAAAAAAATTTTGAGAAAAGAATTTAAAAAAAATTAGTTATCAGATTCGAGATATCGAGTAAAAATCGTACTTTCAAATATAAGTACTTTCATGGAAATAAATTAGGTATTACATCCAAATTAAAAAAAAAAAAAAAATAGTTTGAGATTTTTTGATGAAAAACTTTTGGAAAAAAAAATTAGGTCTTAATTCCAAAATAAAATTTATTAGAAATTATTTGTGAAATATCACCGGTTACAATATTTTCAGATATTCGTACTTTCATAGAAAAAAATTAAGTATAACGTCCTAAAATAAAAAAAATTTTGGCATTTTTTGTATTTTTTGGCAACAAAAATTTTGAGAAAAAAATTTTAAAAAAATTAAGTATCAGGTCCAAAAAATTGCTATAAACGATATTTCTAAAACTAGTACTTCCACAGAAATAAATTAAGTACTGCGTCCGTAAAGAAAAAAAAAATTGGTATTTTTTGTATTTTTTGGTGAAAAAAATTTTGAGAAAAAAATTTTCAAAAAAATTATAAGATTTGAGATATAGAGTAAAAACGATACTTCTAGATATCAGTACTTTCATGGAAATAAATTAGGTATTACGTCCAAATTAAAAAAAAAAAAAAAATAGTTTGAGATTTTTTGACGAAAAAATTTTTGAAATAAAAATTAGGTCTTAATTCCATAATGGTTGTGAAATATCACCGGTTACAATATTTTCAGATATTCGTACTTTCATAGGAAAAAATTAAGTATTACGTCCTAAAATAAAAAAAATTTTGGCGTTTTTTGTATTTTTTGGCGACAAAAATTTTGAGAAAAAAATTTTGAAAAAATTAAGTATCAGGTCCAAAAAAATGCTATAAACGATATTTCTAAAACTAGTACTTCCACAGAAATAAATTAAGTACTGCGTCCGTAAAGAAAAAAAAAATTGGTATTTTTTGTATTTTTTGGTGAAAAAAATTTTGAGAAAAAAATTTTCAAAAAATTAGTTATCAGATTCGAGATATCGAGTAAAAATCGTACTTTCAAATATAAGTACTTTCATGGAAATAAATGAGGTATTACATCCAAATTAAAAAAAAAAAAAAGTAGTTTGAGATTTTTTGATGAAAAAATTTTTGAAAAAAAAATTAGGTCTTAATTCCATAATGGTTGTGAAATTTCACCGGTTACATACATACACACACACACACACACACACACACACACACACATACAGACTTTTTTTAAAAACCGGTTTTTTAGCTTCCTGAGGTCCCAAAACGTGCTTATATGCCAAAAAATCAAAAATCAAAATTTCATCTATCACAAAGGTTCCTCTATGAGGAACCAATAATTCATAGAAATGTTGTTTAAAATTTTTGCACTTACCAATAATTATTTATTTTATTTTACAGGTTAAAAAATGATTTTATTTTATTTATATATAAAGGATTCCACGCCAATTGGGCCCAAATCGAACTAAAGGGAAGTCTAAATCGGTCCAAACTTATCGTAAAAAATGACTTTAAATTTTAAAAATTCGCCATTTAAACACGATTATATGCCTAGGTAAAGTTTTTCCGAAACCGAATTTTCAATCATATTTTCATTTGATAAGGTGACTTGGCGAGAAATCCAAAATTTTTAAAAATTGGTCTTTTTTGAAATAATATTTTTTGTTCTAGAGCTTTTAGATTAGCATATCCCACGGATTTTATTATTTTGCATGAAAATAGGTTATATAAAAAGAAATTTAAGTCTATATCGAAGAAAATTGAACCTGAATCTGAGTTATTTAATCTCAAAGACAAAATGGTAAAAAAATAAATCTCTCGCGAATGCGCAGCCCAAAAAATGTTTTTTGTCCCGAAATCGAATTTGACGAAAAATTTCCTATAAGGATCTAGGAGGAAAAATTTTTTCATGGTAATATGAGTTTTTTATAGAGAAAATAAGAAAAATAAACGCTCTTTTGTTACAAAATTAACTGAACCAACTTAAACACAAAATCGGCTGCCAAAAATCTAGAATTGAACCATTTGAGCTAAAAATTGGCATGGAGACTTATCATTAGTTCTACTTAGTTTGGATCCATTTCTCTGACCCTTCAGTTCAATTTGGGCCCAATTGGCGTGGAATCCCTCATATATGAAAAGAGGAACATACGTCTGTATATCTTTTTGATAAAAAATTTCTCAAGTAATAAAAAAAATTTTCTTTCAAAGCTTCTAGTGCATTGCTTTATACTAAAAGTGAATAGAATTTCTAACTCTTCCGGTTTCACTATAGAAAACTTTCCTTTTTTTTGAAAATTATGTAACCTGATTTTTAACTTTTCAATTGAACACGTTTGAAAATTGTGCTTTTTTATGAATTTCTTTTCATTTATCAAAAGAGTCAGAACTTTTATCTTTTTTTAAAATTTCAAAAGGTTAAATAAAATTATATTCTTAAAATTCAAATTTATAAAAACATTTTTCTTCTTTTATTTAAACAATAGATTTAGTCATATTTATTTGTTTTTACTTTACAAACAACAAAAACCAGTTTGAAATTTAATAAAACCTCAAAGAATAAAGGAAGAAAAATATTGAAAATATTATAAAGGGGCTAAATAAAATATTAAAATTGACAGAAAATATCTTTTGTGTTACAAAAAAATTTTTAAAACTACAAAAAATAAATAAAATTATTAATTAAATTCTTTTTTTTTAAACTGAATTTTAGTATTAAAAATAACATGTAACTATTTTTTAACAGAAAAAACAGAATTGATTAAAATTTTTAACAAAAAGAAGGAAAAACCCCATTTTGTTTTTTAATAAAATTTTTAATACAAAGAAATAAATTAAATTTTTTAGCAAAAAAAATTTCATTTTATTTTAACAAAGATTAAATTACAATTTTTTTTTTTTTAGATTACAACATAAAAAAAAATAAACAAACAATGATAAAAAAAATACATACAAAAGAAAATTAGAAAAAATTCTTTAGTTGTATGTGGAGATTGTATATCACAATTGGAAATGTGAGCATCAAATTGTAAAAAAAAAAAAAAAAAATAATAAAAAGAATAAAGTTGAAAAGAATTTATTCTTATATTGCAAAACAAATAAAGCTTACGTAAACTCGTGAAAATTTCACGATTCCCAGAAAAGCTTAAGGGTTTTTTTTTATTCTTTTCTTTTTTCTTCATATACAATGGTAAATAAAAAGTTATTTTTTGTTTACTTTTTCTTTTTTACATTTTTTTATCTTCTTGATTTTCATACTTAAATTCATTTATTTTTCTAAGTAAAAAAAATTTATTATTCAAGCAGGTTGTTTGATCGTTTTTTTTTGTAAATAAACGTTTAGGTATATTTTTTAAGGCTTAAAATTATTTTAGCTGAAAGTGGAATACAGATTTTGTTAAAAAGAACCAAGATTCCAGATTTTATAGAACCAATTTATCTCCAAGAATTTTATGTGACCTGAAAACCTGGGTGGGCAACATTTGGGTTGACGATAATCCCTCTTTAGATGCAAATTAGGATAGCTACTATGCACTGACTCCCTTAGACAATACTTCTTAACTCTCACAATACCTACCTACCTACCTACCTATAAAATTATATATAAGCACTACCTAATGCTTTAAGGAGGCTCTTCAATCAATGGGTTACACATTTTGAAACTAAGTTATTTTAACATATTTACTTAAAATAATAGTTTCTTAACTATCTAGCGATACTTTGCGCAATTTGGTTCCAGAAAATGAAACGAAAACTTATTTGAAAACGTTTACTTGTTTAAACAAATACAACATGTTAAGGTTTTGTCAACTCGATATAGTTGATAAATAATTATTTTAAGTAAATATAGTTAAAATATCTTAGTTTCAAAATGTGTAACGCTGTGATTGAAGAGCTTCCTTTTAAATAATATACATAAATTTAATTTAAAATATTTTCTCTGATTTTTCATGAACATACAACTTAATTAAATTTGTTTTTGACTTTGATGAAATATATTTATCGATTGATATTAATCATATATTTATGTTATTATTAATTATTTAGTCAAAGTTTTGAGATATGTTGTTATTATCAATGCATATTAATTACTTAATTTTACTATGTTTTCATAAATTATGTAAATATAGATCATTTATCATTTATCATTTGTACAGATTTTTTGAAAAACACCACTCTTCTGGAAAGGGGAAGTACAGGTTAAAATCCGACTTTTTTGAAAAAACCTAATTTTCAGAAAATGCTAGCAAAAAATTGAAAATCTAAGAAAATGGCGACATTGCCAAGGCTTTGGCGGATTCAAAACTTTGGGTTTGGGTCTTTTTATATGTATGTTTGTTCGGAGAATTTTTAGTTTAAAAATTTACTCTAAAAAATTAAGGATAAATTTTCAAACAAAAAATTTTCCAAGCAAAATACATTACAAATAAAAAAGAATGTATTTTAAATGGGAAAATTGTGATTTTTAAAAATTTTATTTTGATAAAATAAAGTGTTCTGGGACTTCTACAATTTTGGGGATCAGTATACATCTAAACATGATTTTCTATCTGTGAGCTAGTATGTTTAAAAAAAGTTTTAAGTGCGTTAAAAAATTAGAAAGATCAAAAATCAAATTTCCCATGTTATTTATTTATTTAAGCTTGTTTAAGCTCGATGGTACGGGTTAAGAAAATCGAAAATCAAAATCCTTGAAGCTGGGGGTTTTTTATGCCAAAAATATTCAAAAATAATGGGGAGCCAAAAAATATCGAAAAAAAAAATAAGACACACTCTAATATATATATAATTTGAGCCTGGAATCGTAATTTTTTTTTGGAGGGTACATCGATATGACCCATTTTTTCAAATAGTTTGAACCTTCAGAAAACCGAAAAAAATCGTGAACTGTGTTAAGTAAATCTTGCAACTTACAGTTTTCAAAGGCTTTTGACCTAAAAATTGAAATTGGTCAATAAAAATGATTTTTTTCTTAAAGAAATGAATTGCCAGGAAAAAATTAATCGATTAAAAAAAAAAAATGATTATTTTACGATGAAAATCAAGCGAGTAATGCATGTTTAAAGTTCAGAAACAGGCTTTTTTCAATAAAATTTCAATCTTTTTTAAGGCGAATTTAAGCAAAATCTTAAATTGACGACAACTTGGCTAAATTTTATCGTAAAAAGATAAGTTTTTTTTTCTTCTGGAGTGGTTTTTCCCTGGCAATCAGATTTTTTAAACTATTTTTTAAAATTTTATTTACCTAAAAAGTTATTTTAAAAATTTGGGGTAGCTCAGATACGAAAAATACGGTTTTTGACATAAAAGTGAAAAAATCTTTTTGGCACCTATCGCCGATTTCTTGTTCACGATTTTTTTCGGTTTTCTGAAGGTTCAAACTAACTGAAAACACGGGTCATATCGATGTGCCCTCAAAAAAAAAATTACGATTCCAGGCTCAAATTATTTAGCACTTTTAAAATAATTGCTCATATATATACATACATTTTCTGCATTTCCCAAGAATTCAAATCAACTAGATTTATTTATATAAAAAATTTCTTTATTGACAAGCAAATGTCTAGAATTCACTACATATGTATTTGATAAAAAAAAACAAAGTACATTATTATATTATATTATAGAACTAGAAGCATTTCCTGAGTACCAGTCATCTAAACATAACAAAACAACAAAAAAAAAAAAATGAAAGAGAACATTTATAATTCTTTCAATATGCATATAAAAAAAAGGAAAAATCATGTTTTAAAATATGAAGAATAATTCTATATTATATAAATAAATAAATAAAACTCGATACAACTCAACTAAACTAAAGCATTTTCCGTTTTTATACAAAAGATAACATAAAATCGAAGAAGAATATTATAATAAAGCTTGCATGTGTGTATAGAAATATAAAGCTTGCGATGCTGCATATGAACATTTTTTTTTTTTATAAGAGAATGCAAGTTATCTAGTGAGAGGTTGAGTATAAAAAATATATAGAACGTGCAAAGAAGGTAATTCCGGTAAAACTCATAGTAATATAAGCTTTTGTGTATATATAAGCGAAGCAAGCGCGATAGCGTGTCAAACGGGGAATATAAAACTGGCTGACCTCCAACCTGCGAATGAATGAGAAGTGCTCATTCATTCGGCTTTTTACTTTTATATATTATGCCTATGCACGTTGCTTTCTTTTTTTTTTTACCTTTAAAATGTATTAAAATTCAATGTATTACACTTTTTCTTTCTAATATTACAGCTTTATTTCATTTTCTATTTATTTTTTCTTCTTTCTCAATTTAATTAAGTCTTCTAAAATTATCAATAATTTCAAATATAAAAACACACACACACACTTGTATAGAGTAAAATATGTTTATGTTGGTGTCTATATTAGTCTTTTCATTAAATATGAAAGATTAATTTTCCATAAGATTTGAGATAAATATTTTAGTACAAAAATTTAACTAAGACTCATGGGATTGAAAATTTGTTAATTAATATCCTGTGCATTTACTTAATTACTTCAATTAAAAGAGGTGTTATGAACTAATGTTTTCAGGTTCTTAGTTTTTTGTTAAAGTTAATAGTGATATATTAGTGAAATAAATATCAAAATAAAATATATATTAGCTTGGACATAATATTTTTTAAATTCAATTTATTCTGATATTATCAATAAAAAAGTAGATTCTCAAAAAATATTTTATATTCAGTAAAATATACTTTTGAACCAAAATCATTAACAATTGTTAAATTAGCAGTAAATAATGACAAAAAAAAAAAATTTTAAATTAATAAGATGCAGTCTAATATGTATATATTCAACGATGTAATCGAGTGATGCATTGACGGTTTCATTGCATACTATATAGAAAATATATAGAAACTTTGCTTGACAAAGAAAAATGTTCTTTTATAGAGTCTAACAGAGTAGGTATAATAAAAAAATTTTTTTTTCTCCTTTTTTTTTTTAATTTTATTTTTTTTTTAACAAAAGTGCATATCTTTTAGTCTTATATATACAAAAAAAAAATGATAACGATATTTCAGATAAAACGATTACAAAGTATATATATTTTTTTTTATAACGAGTATATAATATATAAAAGTATTGATTTTATATTTATTTTTATAAAAAATTTTATAACTAACTGTATATTTTATAGATATAATTTATTATTATATTAAATAAATTATTATTATAATAAACAGTACATGAATGATTCTGGGTTAAATTGATTACGAAAAGTTAGTTACTGTTCTAAAGTTTAATAGTAAAGAATTTTTTGAAATTTGAAATTTTGTTTAAAAGAAATTGGGTGATGATACATTTTTCCAGAAATTTAAAGAATTTTATGAGATTATAAAGGAGGGCATTTTATAACTGCTGATTGTGGTCATTAGCATATTTTCAAACTGAAATTTATAATAAATTTGCAAAAAAAGATTCAAAGCATTATGTAGTTTCTTACCAGAAAAAAAAAAAATAAAATAAAAAATCAAAATGAAAAATAAAATAATTGGTTTAAACAAATACGACCTATTAATGTCGCACTAATTCCACTTTTGCCAGATCTGAGCCACTCGGTTCATAATTCTGCTTGTTTCATGTTGAAGAGTTTGTTTCAATTTTGTATGAAATTTCATATTTTTTTATTGAGAATGTAAATATATATATAAAGAAAAGTATAAATCTTTTAAATTACAAAGTACTAGGTAACAATAAGCATATAAAATGACAAGATAAGTAGTTAAATTTTTAGTAAAACTAAATTTTGAATTTTAATTTAAATAAATTGCGTAAATAGATATTTTTTGAAAATTATTTTGCTTTTAATGATAAAAGTGGAGTGTGAAAGGCCCTAATCTTGAGAAAAAAACTTAAAACCGGTTTTTGAACTCACAAACAATGAATATGAAACATGTTTAAATTTATATTTTGAATCTCGAAAGCTCCTAAAATCCTTATTGTTCTATACCCCTGTATGGAGATGGTTAAAAATTTTTTTTTTTTTTTTTGTGGAACGTGGGAAAAAATCTGGGAAAGAGAACACAAAACGTACTTGGCTTGCAAATTTGGAATACAATATCAGGATTGTAATCTCTTGGATTAGAGCAGTAGAACATAATTATAACTAGAGGAGAAACATGTTTTATTCATGGAACACCAGGAAATATATTTTATTCCAAAAAATGTCTAGGGTGACTGAGACAATTAATGAACCCCCCAATTAACGCTAAGGCCGTATTATTCTAAAATTCTAATATATCTATTCTAAAGAAAGACAAGTGAACATTAATAGGAAAAACTTTGCTCACTAATTGGTACAGTAACCTTAATAACATGGAACATTTTCATAGAATACTTTAGATCTTAAAATAATTTCAATTTGGGAACTTATCATAACTTTGGTTTTAGAACTTATAATAATCAGGAATTATAAGTTAAAATGGTAATAAGTGAACATATTCCATGCTAGCTCGTTGGTTGTGTAAACTCACAAACTCGCTCACAAACCAGTTATAAGTTTTTTTCATCTGTACTAATATTTTATGCTAGCTTTTCATGCAAATTTCAAATTGGCTAGTAATTTTTAGCATATTATAAACAGAAAATAGTATAGCCTGTTTTTTACATGGAATAGCTGGTATAAGTTAATATTATTCATATCATTCTATTAATTTTATAAAAAAGAAAAGTTTAATTACATTATATAATTTATATAAGTAAAAATTTATTATTTTAATATTCTCTAAGCTAACTATATTTTGAAAAAATAAAATAAATTAAAATTGAATCCAATTATTTCATTTACTAAAAAAAAATTCCAATTGTGGCAGTTTATATGATCACACTCTATCTCTATTACAATCAATGTCAATTATTAATTAATGATTAAGAAATTCAAAAATAATATCCCTTAGGTGATTTAAATTTGTTCTTATACGTCATATGTTCTGAGTAACACTCAAAAATTTAAAAAATTATATTACTTTCAAGCAAAAGTTATTTTATCAAATTATTTGAATTACATTTTTATCTTAATTTATGGTAATGAAAATATAAATTTGAGATTGATGGTGACTAAAGTTTTTTGAGTTCTAACCGATTGAAAGAATTTTTCAAATTTAATTATGATGTGTAACAAAAGATTTTAGTACATATAAGTAACTTTTATTCTGTAAATAATTGTCGAATAATTGAAAATATTAGAATGATCATAATTACACAAAAAAAGCATGTTGTTATTTATATTAAAAAATTTTTTATACTTAACATTATAATTACCATAATAACTATATATTTATTTAGCCTCCTATTATAGCTTCTTTTATAATTGTATGTCTCATACTTTTTATATTAATATTTAATTTTAATGGCAATACAATTTTTCTCGCAAGTGAAATGATTGATATAGAGTATATATAGGCGCAATAATATAAACTTTTTAAATCAGAATTTGAAATGTATATATTGTTTTAACGTTAAATATTTTAAAGGCATTGTGGTTTGTAGGGAAAATTTTAACCGATATTATAATGCGTAACCTTTTTTATTCTCATCAAATTGTACCTTTCTAAGTTTCTTTATATTATCAATGCAGAATTATTGTGTAGTCTGGGTGTATGAATGAAACCACCTATACGTAATTCAGATGAAACCTTTTGCATTCTCTTCAGAAACATCTCAGGAAAAAAGCGTACCCAGGAAAATATTCTAGTATGAAAGGGGACAATTTTAACCCCATTTTTTCAACCCTAAATTTTTTTTTTGTATTTAATTAATTTGTATTCAACATAATAAAGCAATAAATATGCATGTATATATTAGAGTTTAGTAAAAATTTAAATTTGTGTAGAGGGTGCTGAAAAGTTCATACTCAGTGAAAAAATGAAATAAACCTGGGCCTAATTGGTTAAAGTTTTAGGCTCTGATCTTGAGTCAGAAGGTCAAAAAACTGTTTCAAAGGGAAACAAAACCCTGTTACCTAAATAGGGAATTTTCAAACAGGATGTTTTCTGGATCACTGAATACGATTCCGATAACCGTTTTCACTGCAAAAGGTCCAGTTGCCCTCAATAGGCAACTTTGGGTGATATTTTAGGACTTTTTTGGACTTTTCATCAGTAACTTATGTTTTTTGGGTCGCTAAATAAGATTCCATATCCGTTTTTACTGCCTAAGGTCCAGTTGCCAACGATAGGTAACGTCAGGTTATTTTTTGGAACTTTTATGGCATTTTTATCAGTTTTATGTATTTTTTAGGTCGCTAAACGCAATCCAGTAATCCGTTTTCACCAATCATGGTTCAACTACTCAAAATAGGCGACTTTATGTTTTATTTTCTAAAACTATTATCGTTTTTCTTTATCAGTTGTGTATGTTTTTAGTTCGGAAAGCGGTGTTAGATACATCGGCAACCGATGTTAGCAACTTTTGTATTGGAAAGCGACGTTAGATACCTCAAAAGCGATGTTTTTTTAACAAAAGAAATTTTTTTAACAAGTTTTCGATAAGAATGGCTAAGATATTCATAACTTCCTTAGCAAACTCTAATTTTGAATAAAATTTAAGTTTTTAACTAAAAAATATTTCAAATAAATACCAAATTATGTAAAAATTTTATTTATTTAAAAATGTTAAATAATTTTGGAAACTTTAAGTGAAACTGTAAGCTTTAAAAAAAAAATTACTTTAATTGAGGACATCAACCCAATAAATAATATTAGAATTAATGACATCAATGTATGTTTTTATTTTTAGAAATTCTTTTATTTTTTTTACTATATTTTTATTTTAATTCAAAAGGATAATAGTTTAATTAAATTATTTTATTTATATATAAAAAAGAAAGTTTAATCTATTTTGTAACATTATTTGAGAAATTTATTTATACTTATTTATGTACTAAAATAGAATAAACTAATTTGTAGAAAATAAACTATAATTAGAAGATTTTTTATACTTTTTTATATTTTTCAAATATTCGATAATTTGACATGCCATGGTATTTTTTTAATTTTTCGGTGCCTAAATTCTTAATTTATTGTAACGATTTAGATCACGCAAAAAAAAGAACAATAAAACCTCAACGAATTTAGTAAACACAAATGAATAAATATTGGTAAATATAACCAAAAAATAAGTAAATTTTACTTAAAAAATTGAGGTTTTAGGTTTATAAACAAATTTTATTAGTAAATTTTACTAAAAATTTGTAGTGACTTTTAACCACACTAAACTTAGTTAACAAAATCGTTATTTTGATTATATTTACTCATTTTTTATATGCGTGTAATGTAATGCAATAAAATTATCAGGCCTGTAAGAGCCTGAACAACATGTTTTAGGATAATCTAAAAGTAATCTTATTCTTTCATATTCCAGGAATTTTGTATTTTTGGGAAATAAAAACTTGGAAAATAACGAAATTTTTTTTTTAAAGCCCCAGCCTAATGTACATAAATTTGTTTAGGAGTAGATATAATAAATTCAAATATTCCATGACATATTTTAAACAAAACTAAATATTTTCTGAATAATAATCTGATTTAAAAGTTGTAAATGATAAAAATAAAAATTTATAAAAAAATGTAATTTACAATATTTTATTTATAAACTTTGTAAAATATAGTTCAGGGACGTTTAGTGGTGACCAGTACATAATGTTTTTCGAATCAGCAAAATTATCTGATATTTATTCAATTTTTTTTTTCTACAAAACTGAAATATTTGCAAATCTTTTAAAAAATTTATTTATTATGTAAAGTAAGGGATATTCTCTAATAAAAAAATCTTGTTTGAGAGAATTTTTTTGTTCTAAATATAAAATTATTATTATTATTGTATGATGTATTTTTTAAAATTATATATGCATATCAAGTAGAAACTATGTATGTACATGAGATTTTCCAAACAATTTTAGTGAAACAAAGCCTTTGTAGATTTTTTCTGAATTTCTTTTGAAATTCTGACTCACCTTTTGCCAGATATTTTATTTTTGATTAAAATAGTATTTTTTGTTGATTTTTTGTTTTACGTGCCAATTTCACTCCTGGATATTAAATCGTTGAAAATTTATTATCAATTTTGTTAAATTTCGAACCAACACAAAGAAAACTTATTCAAGAAGTTTACAAAATTTAAAAACATGAATATAGCGAATTCAAATTTTAATAAAACAATTTAAAAATGTTTAAAATTCTTAATATTTTTCTAAATTATCTGGATCATCCCATGTATTCATAAATATTAAAAAAAAATAAAAAAAAATAACTGAAATAACCTAGTTTCCAACAGTTTAATCTTATGTATATCCTCTTAAATATAATATTATATCTTCAAACTACTATATATCTTTAAGTATAAAGTCAAATTGCAAACTCATTGTCGCAATTCTCGAAAAGCTAAAAACTTTTAAAATCGTGATAACAAAGTTAATTAGATATAATATATTATGAACATTAAACATTAAGTATAAAAAAAAAAGAAATTATTCTTTTTTTTTATTTAATTTATTAGATTTTCTTCTAATTACAATATAAGTACATTAAATTTATATTATATCTAAAGTCTAAACTATTGGCCCATTAAGTTCATTGAACTTCTTAGGTATTCAAATATATTTACCACATGCTATGTTAATAATGTTGGTTTTAAAGGTCCACGCCCAAGAATTTCTAATTCTATGAATGAGGTAATCATTATTATCGATGTTTTCTATAATTATATTGTGGTGTGTAATTAACATAGTGCATACATGTTGTTACATATATAGGATACTTTGGTATAACTTCTTCAACAGACTTTCCTTTTTTAAATATTTTTTTCCATATATAGACAAAATATTCCTATTACTAACTAAATTAGATTTTAATAATTTTAAACAAATGTGTGGTTATAATAATTTTGAGAAATACAGTAATACTCTCTTCCGGAAAATTCCCAAAAAGATGACTATTGCGACCTTAGTTTTCTGGTGCACTGATTACAAATTTTTTGGTTAAATGGTCGAGTTTTCCGCTATAGACTAATTTAGATCATTTTTTGACACCTTTTTAATGTTTTGAGTTCCTGTGACCAAATTAATTTATTCTTATTCCTAGAAATTATGTTTTATAAATTTTCCGAAAAATTTTAAGTTTTTCCACTACAACCCATTTTAGAACATTTAGGCCATTCTTATTGTGTTTAGAGTAAGCATTGTAATAAAAAAATTATCGCAACCAACCTCTTTGCTAAAAAATCACCAGTTCTTTCATTTTAGTCCATTTTAGGGCATTTTGACAATTAAATATAAATATTATATCTTCAAACTACTATTATTCCTTTATTGTCCCGAGTTTACGCAAGAATAAAAAATTTTTCTTAAACAATGACAATTATCTTTTTAAGTAAGTAGATAGAAAAATATTGGTCCTATTGTCAGAAAATGGTCAGTTTTGTAACAGTAGCCAATTTCAGGGCTTCTGTTGCAAAATGATTTCCTGAGAAGGAGACCAACGTATTCGTTACCTGCGCGCCAAAATACATAATTGACAATGGTCAGAATAACATTTTTTATTGTTACGAGTACCCTAAAAACTAAAAAACTAGCCAAAATCCCCTAAAATGGGCTATAGTGGAAAATTTGACAATTTTCGGGAAACTTCCAATTTTCCTGTAATCAATTAACAAAAAAAAAAAATTTTCAGTAGTTAGGATAACTTTACATTTTTAAAAGAACTCGAAGCATTAAAAAATGGCCCAAAAAAATCTAAATTGTGCTATACCGAAAACGTGACCATTTTCCGGAAAAAGAGTTAAACAATACACAATCAGCACAAAAGAAAACTTAAGTTACAAGGGTCTCTTTCATTTGAATCCATAATGCACACAAGTCTGCATTTGAACTATAAAATCAGTTAGCGAATAAAATTCATTTTTGAGTAAATTAAGTTCATTCTAAGAAATTTTCTAATTGTACAAGCTTTTCTACTTTGCTTTTATAAATTCATCGCGTATATAATACTCTTTAATTGAAATTCTTGTAATATTTCAAGAAATTCTCGTAAATTTATAATTAGTTTTGGAAATTATAAAAAATTCTTATAAATAAATAATTAAAAAATAATCTTATAATAAAATATGTAATTTCTTTTATTTTATGAAAAAAATTTTATTATTAATTAAAAAAAAAAGTCTTTCAAGAAGAAAAATTAAATTAAATTTATATCCAAGAATAGAATTATAAGTACATAATTAGTTTTTTCCTTGTTTTGATTAATTAACCAAAATTTAACAGCAATTCACTTAATTGGGTAATCAATTTAACCAATTAAAGAGTTGTTCACTTGAACAATTCTCGAGTTTTCATCTATTTTGCAGTTGCCAAAGCTATTTTATTTTTTTAAGATTGTGTGCAATGAGGATGCTTGAGCTTTTGATTTTTAAATCACATTTGTTTTATTTAAAAAAAATTTTAATTACTTACTCTGTTTTTATTTTATATAATCTTTTATTTTTTTAGTTCTCTATTGTTCTGATTTTTTTAATAGCTTTTAAAATAAATTTTAATTGTTTTGAAAATGGTATTTTATTTATTTTTTTATTTTTTGTAACTCAGCTTTTTGAAATATTTTTTTTATTCAAAATAAAAAATTTATCGTAACAAACTTTTTTGAATAAAAAAGTTATTTATTGATAAAATAATGTGTCTGGAAAAGTTAATAAAATTTTAAAAGCGTAAATATACTGGGTGGTTGGAAAATTGATTAGATTTTCCAATAAATTATAAATGAGCAAAAAATTTTATAAATTGACTAATTATACTTTTTTATTCAAAAGAGCAAATACTCGTTCAAAATTTAATACGAAGTGCTGAAAACTGCACTCGTTATACAAATTGGCAGTTAAAAAATATCGTATGGCATAAAAACGAGTCCGAATATTTCAACCCTTGATATCATGCTCAATATACTGTTCTGTTTTTTTAATCATACTAAATTTTTTTTGCAAACCTCTAAAGACTGTTAAATAATTAAATATGCATTACTGTGGAAACATAGTTTACGTCATTTTAATAAATTTAAATTCTACACAAATATAAAGGTATTAAATTTAATTTTATGATAAAAAAGAAAAACTAAAATAAAATTTATGCACATTTTTTTTTTAATTCTGAATAAATTAAGATTTACTGTTCAGTGAAAATATTTTAATATCTGAAATTTCTTTATTATTTCTTAGAAAAATTTTACTGATAGTACTTATAAAATTATGCTGTAAATTCAAAATCATATTTTTCGCCCAGGATGTAGTTAATTTGATTTATTCTAAGCACTTATAATTAATTAAATAGATATTCCTTAGTAGTAGATGTATATCTCGTGAATTTAGTGAAACTGCAGTGTCAACAACATAATGAGATGCATGTTGCTTTCCTGTATTTATTTTAATGCTAATATGGAAGGACGATTAAAGTCGAAAGTTAAAAGCACTTTGATAAATTTTAAATACTATTTAGAATTAACTTTTATTTACTTGTAAATACTAACATGGAGAGGTCCCGACATTCGTAACGCTAATTTGTAGTTTCTTGATTGAAATCAATTTATTATAAACCAATTAACCAAATGGCCATTTATGGTCCTAAATGACTAATTTTTAAATTGCTGCCAAAGTTGTAATTTTACCCAAAATGGGTTTTATGGATCTCAAAAACTTTCTACAAGAGATTCTTGATTCCAAAAATTCTTTACTAGTCTTTTTCCAGTCCATTTAAAATCAGAGTTCTAATTTCAAGATTTAAAAAAAAGGCAATTTTTATCATTGTCTTTGAAAAACGATATCTAGAATGTATTTTAAGAAAATAGAAAAATTTTTGAAAACTTGAAGCTTGTAAAAAATTTTTGTGAACAAAACCCAGTTTCAATAAAAATTACAATTTTGGAAGCAATTTAAAAATTGGTCATTTTGGGCCAAAAATGTATATTTGGTTTATTGACTATAACAGTAGGGGAATTATTGAAAAAATGCGGTTTAAGAGGCATCAAAGTTGAATTTTTAAATAAAAACAAAAAAAACAAAACAAAAATACATGACCAACCAGATGTATTTTTGTATATTTGCGAGTTTGTAACTTGTACTATTACTTTGTAGCTATTGAAAATTACCAAAACACCTTACACAATAAAAATTATATTGCTTGAATTTTCAAGCAGACATTCCAGCAGCTACCCAAAAGTTCGCCCAGCTGTTATGTGAGCATCCAAATAAGAAAAAAATAAGTTCATGTTTCCAAGATTTATAATACTTTAAGCAAAAACTTCATATTTAAATTTAAAATTTCTTACACTTATTTGAATCTTTACTTACAGAAAAGGATAGTTTTTACAAATATACGTTAACGTCACAAGATTTAGCTTATATCATCACCTTATCGCCACGACAAGAAATGTCGTTTGTACACATACTTAGAAATAAATAAATAAAAATATAAAAACAAGCAGTGTATAAATTATGCAACATACATAAAAGAAAAATGACAGTATAAAAATAAAAGACAACAAAAGAAAACCTATTTAATGCAAAAGAAAGCTTTTTTTTTGTTCGGAAAATTGCTGAAATTTAGCAGAATAAAATATATTATAATTAAACACTCAACTTTTTATTTTGAAATAATTTTAATATATGCATAATTTTTTTGCAAAATTTTTGAGTTAAAAAAGGAACAATATTTTTTTTAAAAGCTCTAAAATATACAATAGAAAATTATTATAAAATTATTTCGAAAATTAGTTGGTTTTGTTATGGTAATTCAAGAAAAATTTTTACAGGTTTTAAGGTTTCGTAATCTTTAAACTGAAACTCGAAAGTCCACTTACAATGCTAACATTACTGAACATTCAAATAATTTCTTGAATATAAAAATTAAATAAAGTCAAAATTAAATACATTTGAATCTTTTATGATAATTCTTGAAATAAGTTTATATACTATAAAACTAAGGAATATTAAATGTATTTAAATTTGCACTTAAAGTTTTAAGACTCAAGCCTCTTTATTCATTATTAACCATAAAATTAACAAAATAGTAAAAAACTAAAATCTTATTGTTTTACGAACTGTGAAAACCGCCTATAACAGTTTAGCCTCACATCAGTACTATAATTACGAGGTAAAGAAACGTTAAAATGGTTATTATCTAAAAGATAAACGAGCCAAAGTTCTTGTATAGGTATTATACTATACTAAAAACTTCAGCAGTTGTTAATAACTTTCAAAAATCACTTAAACTGATAATCCAAGTTTACATGTAGGTAAACCTCAGGTAAAATTTGAAACCCTTCTCATTGCTAAACACCAATATAAGAAAGTAATCTATTTAAGACTCATGGTGAATATTGAAACTCTTGCCGGTTTTGGTGAGACTTAAAAGACTTGGTCTAGTTACCAAACTAATAAGATTAATTATGGGTAAGAGAGAAATCAGTATGAATCATAATATTTTATCCTGACCTAAATTTTAATTTTGAAAATAAGTTAACAAAAATTATTGCACAAATTTAATAACAGTTTATGCTTTTAAGAAAATTGAACGAAAAATTTTCGTGTTCAAATTTGAGGGTAGTGATTTTTTTGTCCACAGTATTTGAGATCCCTCGGTAAAGGTTCCTGAACTTTGAACAAAAAAAGTGTCTTTTTAGAAAATATAAAATCAGTTAATGTATATTTATATTTTCATAAATTTATTTAGTTATCAGCATAAATTCATATAAATGTATGTGTCACACACATAAATAACTGCAGAATAACTGCTTGATTAAGAGAAAAGGGGTGTATATATTGTACACAAAAGACGAGTAAAACAGATAAGAGAGAAGTTTTGTGTATATAGTGAAGTAAGAGAGGATGGCGCTGACATCGTGCTTTTGTGTTTTAAGCATTGATCGTGAGAGAGGGATTTTTCTTTTTTTTTTTAAGTGTTGCTTAGACAATGAAGAGAAACTTCAAGGGAATTGTTTTATGCATATCTCTACGAGAACAAAACTTGCACATTTTAATTGTATATATGTTCATATTTACATAATTAAATGTTTTATACTCACATACACACACTTACACATATGCATGTGATAATTATGAATTATGTATGTCATTTTTTTTACCCATATTCGTGGTTTCTATTTACGTTTTTTATAGTTAATTGCAAGAATGAACTCATTTTAAATTTATGGTTATGTTTTTTTTTCTTAATGTTTTGAAAAATTTTTTTAAGAAAATGATGATTCATAATATTTATCTCATTTTCGCAATAATAATGTAAAATTTTTAAAGTCTTATAACTCACTAGGAATGCTTGCCTTCTGTAAGAGACATAATTTTTTGAATTTTTAAAATTTTTTGGGCAGCGAAAATTAAAATATAAAATTTGATGAAATTTTTTGTATATTTTCAATGAAAATTATAAAAATTCCAAATTACCCAAAATTTCTTAAAACATCCTCATTCCTAAGATAACGAGGGAAACGAATATAATGTGTAAAGTTTTTCGTTTCATTCTAGTATATTAAGGCCGATGGCTAGAAAAAGAAAGAGCGGTCCAGATTGCACTTACATTGTATATAAATCCAAGGCGAAGCTGTTCTGGTTTATAAAATGATACCATAAATTCTAGTTAGAAAAATTATACATAGAAAACTCACACTATTTAGCTAGAGGCAAAATCGTTAGCTCAAGGTATCGAATAGATTTATTAATATTTAGGTCTAAATTAAGTTACAAAACTTGTACAGTCAAAATTTTACTTCCATAGTGAATATCGAAAATAACATAAAAATCATTTTTATAAAACTGTATTTCAAATAGCTCGTTAATTAAAAAAAAAATCTAATGGTCCATTACCCTATAAACTCAGTCCTGACAAGTTATTTTACAAAATAGAACATAAAAAAAGGTTATAAATAAATCAATAAAAAATTTTTTAGGTGAATATAAAAATTAGTATGAAATAATTTGAAATATTTTCTGATAAAATTTCTAATTTAATACTATGTATTTAAATTGCTAATACACATGTATTACATGTAGATGTACAAAGTGTTATTAACATTCTTGATGAGATTGAAATTTTGAAAAGCGCATGTCCGGCCTTTGTATAATCAACTTCAAGGAATAAACATGCGCAATATATAATAAACTATAATATATATAGTACTTTGTAAATTGCTCATTTTCAGGAAAAATTTTAATGATAAAATTTCAAACTTACACAAAATCAATTTATTAATTAGTACATCGAGTTTTAATATTAAATTACAAATTGTTTATCTGTATATAAATTATTTTATAGATTATTTTATTGTAATAATTAATACATTAATAATATTTTTATTTAACTTTCAATTATATTTCAAATTTTATTTTCAATACTAAAATTATTATTATTATTACTCGATTATTTTAATTTAACTTTAATTTATGTTTTTTGGTATCAATTAATAGTTTGCCAAATGGACAAAATTTTTCTATAATTATAAAATTACATATAATTATTTTCGTATAAAATTTTTATAACTATGAGTTATAACAAACACTAAAATTTATTAAATTCTCAATTGAAACCAAACTACAAATGAGAATTTTATTGAAACTATCAGAAGAAATATGCCACCTAGATAATTGTTAAATAATTTTCTTAAAATCTCATCCAGCATAAGGTAGAATAAAAATTTCGCACAATCGCAAACAAAACCATAATAAAAAATATTATATTCTAAATGGTCTTCAAAATATAATTTAAATAAACCAGAAAATTTAACAAAAGTTATTAACAAAAACACATGCAAAAACAAAAAGTAATTAAACTTTTGAGAAAATTTTATCGACGAAGAAAATAATATTTAAAGTACATTAATCATTTAGATGTACTATAAATTTATATTCATCCATTCATTTAATTACATTAAATATAATACATTAAATAAAACTTTTGAAGTTTTTTACACCGAAGCACAAGATTAAAAAAAAAAAAAAATTTTTAATTAGTTTAATGTAGATACAATTTAATAAAAAAAAAAATTCAAAATTTTGTTTAATTTAAATAAATTAACTTATATTTAAAATGAGCAAAAGGAAAGAAAAATAGTATTTAAAACTGCACATAATACTTTATTTAAAAGTTTAAAAAAAGGCATTCAAAAGTCAGTAGAAAAAGACAACATTAGTCAGACATTTAAAACTTTCATATTATAAATGTTAAACCATATATCTTTTTTTTTCATTATTTTAAAAAAAAGTATATATATATTTTCTTTATGTGTATAGGTGTATTTTAGTTTGTATGTATGTGTGTGTGTTCTCTATGAACATAGGACACAGAAAAAATAGTTTGAAGTGAAATTTAGCATCTAATGGTAGTGAAGTTAATGGACCATTTTTTACGCATGTTCAATTTAAAAAAATTTTGCTTGATATCAACATTTTTAAATTTTATATAAAGTATTTTTATCTTTTGCTGATTTTAATTAATTTTAAATAAGATTATTTATAACACTTTGAACTGATTTCTGGGACTCTTTAGTTCTACTTGGGCCCAGTTTGAGTGGAACCTTGTATATTTAAATATGTTTTATGCGTTTTTAAACATTTTTAAATATTATTTTTATTACAAATATATATGAAGGATTCTGAACCAAGTTGGACTATAGAGGATCTATTCATTACACCGTGAAAATGTTTTTACTCTCTGGCTTGGCTAGGAAATTTCCCATAGAATTTTATTTCATATACTAAAAAAATTCAGTTTTAACTGCGCACGAGTATGAAATCTCCAAAATAAGTTTTTCGTTACTTTTTATTAAAACTCAAATTTCTCAAAATTTGCAGGTTTTTTTCTTTTTAAATTGTCTTAAGGACTTATGACCCCAATTAAAAAAAAAGCAAATATCCACATTACCAACGCTATTTTTTTTCTCTATAATTTGCAGTTTAAAATAAAATTAGTCAAAAATATTAAAAAATTTGTTTATTATATGTAATATTATTGCAAAAAAAATTATTTTAATTTTATAAATTACGAAAAAACATTATTA
Organism: Anagrus nilaparvatae; assembly: GCA_022575985.1. Taxonomy (NCBI): domain Eukaryota; kingdom Metazoa; phylum Arthropoda; class Insecta; order Hymenoptera; family Mymaridae; genus Anagrus; species Anagrus nilaparvatae. Next base: position 11,897,741 of record JAKSXM010000002.1, on the reverse strand, counting down.
TTTTAGGTTATGGTACTTGCTAAAACTTGGTTTTCACTGAATAATTAATGATTGAATGTGGTAACTTAGATAAAATAAATTGGAAATATAATCTTTGACAATTTATTTATGATATTTAATTAGTTTCATCTCCCTGTGTCATCATTATCATACTTTTTGGAAGCTTCAAATGGGAATTTCCATAAGAGCAATGTTAAACTGCCTACTTTTAATTTGCAATAAAAAGATAATTAATGTGGTAATAAATGTTAAACCAAGTTCAATTCAACTTTGAAAATGTTTAGCTTTAATAATTTTCCTGTTTCATTTAGTTCTGTCATCATTTCCAATTAGGGTCATAACTTCTTAACATACTTATTTTTTGATATATTTATATCTCAAAAAAAATTTCTGATTGCATGGCTAGTTTAATTAAAGCGCTGGATCAAAACATGATATTTCTTAAATTACTAATTTTTCTTAATTTTAAATTTCCTGTTGAGCCACGTGAACAAATGAAAATCTGAGAACGAATTTGGATTTTTTGGGAAAATTTATGTATGAGTTCTTTGTGTCTTTAGAAAAATGTATGTGAGAAAGGTAAAAGTCATAATTTAATATTTATGAAGTAACTACACCTTTGAAAATTTTATTCAAAAATATTTTTAAACACTATACTTCATCGTACTATAAAATTTAGCTATTCTCAAAATCATCTTTTAAAAACTAAAAAAACTTACATGGAAAAAAATAGCTGTTTACTAGAAGCCAAAATGATGGAAATATTTACATCATAATAAACTTTGGTTGTTCTATGCTCAAAAAAATTATTAAATATATAACCAATTTTAACTTATAACTAACATTGCAAAATATACAAAATACATTTCTTGGAATTCTTGATATTTATTTAAGGTGGCTCACGGAGTTTATGAAAAACAAATAATATGAATTAAAATTTACTGGAGATGAAGATAATTAAAAAACAAATCCATTGATCCCCAAAAATACTCAGGTTTCCGATCAAATAAGAAAGAAATAAGTAACTGAAAATTTTTAAGGTTAACACCGCGTTCTTATGGGAGCTGATATTATTTTACTTCGTACTAATTCAATAACGAATCTTTTTAGATAAAATTGTGCACACGTGTTATTTAACAAAAATATAAACTTTTCCAAGAAAAAAATACAATAGTTGCCGATCAAATTATAAACACATAATTTTAGTCGCGGGCCCCATTCAATAAAATATTTTGTATTTTAAAAATTTTGTTTACATCGCACTCATTATATAAGAAAATGCATTATTATTAATAATAACTTCTAAATATTTTCGCATATCTACAAAATAAATAATAAAATTTAATTAATTAGTTATGCCCCCCTCTGATGTAACCCTAAAATATACGGACCTAAAACCGTGAGCCACCTTAATCATCAAATAAAACTTTACAAATTGCAAATTCTTAGTACACCAAAACAGGCACAAATAAGAGCTAACATAGAACTTTTATCTTTACACTAAAATTAATTGATCTGAAATTCAGACCAAAAGTATTACCAAAACTTAAATTAACATTTTGAAATTTTTTTAAATCATTTATCTTGATATCCTTCATACAACGGGGGAATTATCTGTCTATTTAATTAATGACTATAATATATCTATTCAATGAACTGAATTTTCTGTTTTTTCCTTTCATGAATATTATACATTTTTTCATGCATGTAAAAAAAATAATCTAAAAAAAAAATATTAATAAAAAATCTATAAGTCTTATAACTTACATAAAAGTATTAATTTTTTTTTTATTATTTCATAAAAAAAAAATAAAAGAGAATATTTTTTAATTAGACTAGAAAAAGCAAAAAAAAGTACAATAAAGTACAAGAAATGCTTTTTGTAAGTATCAGTACCTTTTAATGATGTATGGTTTATTTGTTCTGCACTATTTCCTAAGAAGCGATTTTACACGCAGTTAGGTTGGCACACTTCAAATTTCAAGCACTTCAAGCAGAGTATTTTATTATTAAAATGGAACATATTTATAGGAAAGGGTACTTCAGAAGTCCTGAAAACCAAAAAGGAGTGAGATAAATGGGTCTTAAAATAATTTTGGTTTAGTGATTTAAATAATCTGAGTTTAGATACCACTATTCGAAATAATATTAATTTGGAATCTAATATCTCTTAGACGATAGTATCTGTAATCTGATACAGGACTTGAAATGTTACTGCAAATTTATACCATTTTGTACATTAAAATCTAAGCCAATCTAACACTAACCTCATAAAATGTTAAATAAATGTCAATCTGATTTTTTTAAAAATAATGTTATTATTAAAATACAAAAAATATATATATATATATAACACGAGTATTAATAACAAAGGTTATTTATTATACAAGACGATAATTTACATATGTATATTATATATAAAATAACGACGTGTAAAGGCATGGTTTTTTTTTTAAAAAAAGGCTTTATAAGCTTTAACCTATAAAAACGGAGGGAAGGAAAAAAGATATGTAAAACATATACATACATGACGAGAATGTGATATGTATATCAAAGAATTCAAGTAGTATGTGTGAATATAGCATATTATATACTCGTTAGCTACTAAGGTTAAAAAGAAAAAATGTTGATATACCCTCGGGTTTACGCCCTCGTTATATCTACATATCTTATCTTATAATATGAGCATCTGTTTAATAAAGTAAAAGTAAAAAAAATTTTTTTATATTTTTACAATAATAAATAGTAAAGTTAAATTAATAAAGTTAAATTAAAGTTAAATTATAATATGCATAAGAATTGTATTTGATAAATCTATAAAGTAAATTTAATTTTAATTATTCGAGTATTTGAAGTATTAAAACCACGTTAAATATTGTATTAATTTTGTTCACCAATCTGTGCAATCAGTTTTAGAATTTCAAAGGAAAGCTTTCACACGAATTTAACTTTAAATTATAGGTACCTTTATTTTAAGTTATAATTTCATGCTTGCATATTTATTTAAATATAGATAGGAGAGTTTGAGGCAACTTGAGAAATTTTATAGATAATTATTATTTTCTTATACAAAGATCCATTTTTTTAACATAGAACATGTTCATAGGGAGGGGTAAACGAAAAAGTTCTGTTTAGCAGGGAGGAGGGTCAAATGGAATTAGAATATTTTTGATTTAGGGACTTAGAATAATTTGAAGTGGGAGAACCCTGATAAGAACAAGAAATTAGAATACTTTGCTTTTATGGACTGAGGATAATTTACATTTCGGAATTTTTAATAATTTTGGTTCTAAGACACGTGAACATGTTCCATGATTGTTGGTTGTGTGAAAACACAAACCAGTTTTTTCAATAGGTACGAAAATTACGATATTATTCTAAATTATAATGAATTATACTTATTTTTTGCTTCATTTTTTCATTATTCAGCTATAAAATAATTTTAAAAAATTTCGTATATCCATTACTTTTAAAAATTAAGGTAGGCATTGCCACAAAATTGATTAAACACTAAAAATTAACTCTTATTTATTATTGACTTAACTGCTACAATTATTCATATCGTAACAAAGGATAAAAGATTTGACATGCCCACTTATAACATCATTAATCAATCTTACACACAATATAAAAAGTGATTTAAAATACACTTTTTTATTTCATATATAATGAAAAAAATAAAATTTACACTTTGACAAATGATTATTTTTATCATTATTTCTATTCATTAAAATTAAGTCTTGAAAAATAAATTTTTTTTTTTTCACTATCCTAAGTAAATTTTGTTAATGTGTGAATAAATACTTGTGTAAATTTAGATAGTTTACAAAGCTTTCAACAAAATTTTAGTCTGTATTTATCTTTTTCAAATAAAATGATAAATTTAAAGAAATTTTGTATTTCAACCTAGTAAAATAACGTGTATTTACCTTTATTTATTTATTTATTTTATAGGTAAACGTTATAATGGAATTTAATTTTTTTTTCTTATATGTTCGTTTGAAACAGGTAAATAGAAAAATTTACCACATTTTTTTTTTCTTATATTTTATTTATATCAGAAAATAACTACAGATGTAAAAAATTACACTGTATTTTTTCGAATGGGTTGCATGTTGTGTTGAAATTCCTTTTTTTTTTCGAAAAAGAATTTTATCTTTTTGTAGGTTTTTTTTTCTATTCTGTAAAAAAAGGGCTTATGTGTATCCTATAGAGCATTAAACTTCTTTTCTTTCTTACATAAAACTTTGTCAAAAAAGAACCTTTTTTTCTGTAAAAGTTTTAGCATTGTATTTCAATAGTTAAAGTTTTCCAAGTTTGAGTCATTTAATTTTTTTTTTCCTAATTACTTTTAAAATTATAAGACACAGAAAAAATTTTTTAGCATTATAAAAAATTAATAAAAATAGAAATACGCGTTTGAAATAGTTTTATAGAAGAAGTAAAAAAAATTTACAATTATAATAAAATTTACTTTGCAGGAAGTGTTTAATTTAAGTAAAAGTGAAAATCAATAAATTACAGATATTTTATCATAAATAATTTATATTATAATTTTTTCTACTTTTTTAAATTAATAACCAGGAAACTGAACTAGTAATATTTAGTAAAAATTTTGCATTTCAATAGTTCATTAGCAATAATAGGTTTACTACCATTGAAGCACCAAATCACACCAAATGGTTAATTATTATGTTGAAAAAACATGCTGACTACCCTCCGCTCATACAAATGGGCCTTTTGGGTCCAGAAATGCAGAGCTCAATGTTACAAAATAGGGATTTTTGGTAATTTTCAATGTAACGCTAAGACCTCACAAGTTTTCCAAAATACTTCTAGTTAGACTAATTTTTTTATGTAAGTTTCACCTTTCAAATGCCGTAAACCACAATTTTTCATTAATCATTCACTCATCGCTACAACTAATTAACCTAATGATAATTTTTGATCAAAAATGCCCAATTTTTAAATCACTGTCAAATTGCAATTTTCGATAAAAAAAGATTTTATAGGTCTCAAGAAACTTCCACGAGCTTCAAGTTTCCAAAAGTTCTTTACCATACTCTTTTTTGAAGTCATAGTTTAAATTTTATAATTTTTTAAAAAATCTCATTTTTAATGTTAACTTTGAAGAGCCATTTCCCAAAAACGACTCTGGGAAATGAGACGAGTTAATTTTTTCCCACATATGAATGACAATCTTTTTAATTTAAAATCAATTTCTAAGGTAAACAAGGAAATCATAAGAAATGTCTTTCAAAAGTTCAGAAGGTAAAAAACTAAAAAATGGAATAAAATTTTGTAACAAAATTTAATTACATACATCGCTTGAACAATTACTTGTAAATTCAAACTGGTTTCAAAGTACTTAACTAATAATTCAAAATCAGTCCTAAAGTTAAATTAATTTTTACATCCATATCATTATTTAAATATATCAAGATTTCTCTTAATTTCTAAACCATCACCTTAAACGCCAGTATACGCTCAAAAATTAAGGAAAATAATTTTAAACTTCACTTGGATAAAAATTATATAACTAATTTTTTTTTGTAACAAATAATCTTTAAAAACGTTTTAAAGCACAATTTATTAGAAAAGTTTTATGCTAAATTTGCTTTGTTTTGATTTTGCTTGAACTGTTTGAATATTTAAGTAAACACATCGATATTGAATATTTTAAATCAAAGCAAGCTGAGAGTGAATCTTAAATAAAATTTTCTAACTAATAAAAAACAAAATAATAATAATAATTTTTAATTTACCAAAAAAAAAAAAAAATTTATATAATGCGAATATTAAAATCAAGTAAATTTTATTCAAAAAAGTTTTGGCAAATATAAACTATATATATACATACAATAAAATGGGTTTTAACGATTGACCTAATTTATTCTTCTAAAATCTCGGTTTTCATCCACAAGTTAATCTTTTGAATTTTATTTTATTTTTTTCGTTAAAATATTCAATTTTTTTTTTCTACCTACATTTTTTTAATAAAAAAAATAATTTACGTATACATTATCTTTCTCTTTTATTTTTGTTTGAGTTTTCAAAATTACAAAGCATTTTTTATATTAATCAGTAAAATATATTATTAAATTATTAAAAGAAAATTTCTTTTTTTAAATTACGTTATAATAAACTTTGTTTTTTAATACAAAAAGAAATTTAATCCTAAAATACTGTTTTTGAGATAATAGTGGTATATTTATCATTTTGAAATAAATTACAACTTTATTTTATATTTATATTTTTTAATTATTTTTTTTTTTTAAACATAAAAAACCAAAAAAAGAAAAAAAATTTTTTTTTCTTCAAAATGTTAAATTTAATTACTGTGGATTTAAATTATGTAGATTTATTTATATATGTGTTGGTATAAATTTAGAAAAACATTTTATATACAAGAAAATACAGGCTTGAATAACGAAGTTTAATTAGAAAAAATAATTAGAAAAAATAAAAATAAAGAAAATTTCGTACATGCAGTTTAAATATGAAATAAAATATATGTGTGTAATAATAATATACGAGTAGTTTGCAAAAATTGAGTTTTTTTGTTTTCAAAGAATTTTATTCGATGATTATTAGAAAAAATTCAGTTTTTATTTTTTCAGCTAAAAAGACAAACAAATTATGAAAATACAGAAAATAATTTAATTTTTATATATTGTTTTTTAATGAATTTTAATAAAATTTAGTTTTCAACGATGCTATTAAGCATTGTAACTCAGAAAGTTAGATTTAATTTTTGCCAAATCAAATAATAAAGCTTAATAAAGGATTCCCATTGTATCTTCTAAAATTGAGTGCTTTCTATGAATCTCCAGGGCTTAAAATATTAAAGCCATTCGTCATACGATTTCATAATTTGTTAACAAACTAATTATATAATTACGCAACAGTCTTCTGGGGTTCCCCCATTTAAGTTAGGAGTATAATATGTGACTGAAACTATAAGAAGAAATCGTTTTAATCTGTTCACTGAATATTTATTAACTAGGAGTACTAGAACTTAAAATAATACAAATAATTTTTTTTTGTTGAAAAACTTAAGATCTTTATAAATGTTTTACTTGTTTTGCCTAAAATAATTAGGTTTTCCAATTTCATTTAAGCTTGATAATTCATTCAGACACAAATTTTGATACGTACATGAAGGATTTCACGTCAATTTGGTTCAAGTTACTTGATGGATCACGGATATCGGAACAAATCATTTTTTTCCGAAAATGCTAATAAAAATGAATCCTTTTATCTCTTTTTAGCTGAAAAGCCTTCACCATTTGAAAAAAAATCCGGTTGTCGCGACCGGAACTCCAGATTTTTTTTATTTACAAATTTCAACAGAACGTAAGAAAAATTAAATAAAATAATTTTTTACTATAATTGATTATTCGGCTCCACAATATCTTGAGATTAAAAAAAAATTTATTCAACTTGCAAGAATGTAAACGAAGAAAAAGAATCTGTGCGCCATAACCGGAATTCTGATTAAAGGAACTGGATTCGTTTTTCAGTGTAATTTTTTCCTTTCTTTCTAATTTAACTCAACATTAAATCAATGATTTTTTAAAACATCCGCAAACTGACTTTTGTATCTTGAGATTAAATTTTGTGATAATTTCGTATAAGTACCTAAAAGGAAAATATTTTTCCATCAATAGCATACATTAGCTGCAATAATAAGAAAATTTCAAGTTAATTTACCAGAATAGATTAAAAATACGAAAAGTGACTGCCAAACATTATGAATTAGACCCAGAAAGCTAAAGTTAAATTGGAGGACTTAAATTTAGTTGCATTTTTGAAAAAAAAATAGTTTAGACCGATTTGGGCGACCCGTCTAACTTAGATCCAGTTGGCGTGAAATCTATCATATTGATGTATGAGGTTTAAGTCTAAAGAGTATAAATTTGAAAATATAAACAAAAAAGTCAGAAGTTTTTTTATCAATGCGGTGTAATTTTTACCGGTATTTGAGCTTAACATTTTTTTTACATTTCTCTTTACGTTTGAAGTCTTTATAAATCGTTTGAAAAAATGTTATTGTCACAAGTGGATTTTTTTAAGTTTAATTAACTACTAAACATTTTACACATAACTTATTCTTAATTTTATTTTTTTTTTTTTTTTTTTTTTATTTTTAAACAAATCAACGGGACGAACCCTTTTACAATAATTTATAATATAAATCAAACATAAATTTTACATTTAGAAATTTAAATACATTATGAATTTTACCTAAATTATAAGATAATAATTTTATTATAAAGTAATAAAAAGAACTGATGGTAAAAATTAAAGTTATAAGTTAAAGTTATAAGTTAATGGCGATACAATAATTATTTTGAGTTGTAAATATATATTATGCAAATTTACCCAAATTAATTTTTAAACTTTTAATAAAACTGCATTCAGATTCATTAGTTATATCAACTTTTTTGTTTATCATATTAAAGCTTTCAATAATTCTATAAAGAGAAGAAATTTTATTATTTTTTTTAAATTCTGTAGGTAAGCTGAACATAATATTTCTATCTCTAAGTCCGGGTCTTAATGGCACATGTAAGTTAATTGATGATAGGATGTCAACGGAATCAATTCTTTTATTGAATACTCTATATAAAAATTTAATGTCAGCTATATCTCTTGACGATTCTAAAGTTAACAAATCAAATTTTTTATTTAGTTCTAGATAATTATGACTAAAATAATCAAAATCAATCTTTTGATTATATGCTAATATTCTAAGAACTTGATGTTGAATTTTTTCAACTTCATAATTTAAAGAAGATGTATAGGGGTTTTATAATAAAATTGGTTAAAAAAAAAGGGAAATAATGATTTTATTCTTAAAGGATTAGGTTAATCTTTAAATGTTTTATGTTAATTCTTTTTTTATCGTTAAAAGACTTTTTAAAGTGTATAAATTAAAGAAGTATTAAAGCAGAAATTAAATTACAACATGAACTAAGCTAACTAAGCAAAAGTTGGAGGGGGGGCTCTGCCCCCCCTGTGAGTATACACTTTTAAGATTTTTACGTTTTGCTTATAAATAATGATATACGCCTTTATTTATGAAAAAGTATTGAATAATCTAAGTAATTATACAATTAATATTACATTCATTAAAATTGTAGAAAAATTTATAATATCAGTATGTTTTATCAATCATCTTAAGGCCATGCGGTATACAATATTGTCTGTTTTAGTTCCGTTAGCCAAAACGTATAAGTTTTTATTACTTCTCATCCTAGGAATATGCAACGTAGAGTTAACCATGTGAAAAACAGCTTGTCCGTAACTCAACACGTATCTTTAAATCAACCGAAAAGTGACAAAATACCATAAAAAATAAAAAAATGAAAAAAAATCCATTCATTATTATAAATTTTTAATCAATACATTTTACAATATTAATTAAAATAAAAAACTTTTTTTCAAAATATACTAATTTTTAATTTGCTTATATATAATATATATATTATATATAAATATATGTATATATAATACACAAAGCTTAAAATTTAAGTACACTAACAAGTGTACTCATGGTTTTTGCGGTTTCTTCAACAAATGCCTCTTCAATAAATTCCATACTATATTTAAAAGCTTTAAATATATATAATTAAAATTATATAATTAATAATCTTTTAATCCTTTTTGGACCTTATTCTTCTTTAATTAACTAATTTTTTATAATTATATTAGCATTTTGATAAAATTCTATATTAACTCAACGATATAATATATTTTCTATTTTTTAATAAAAGAAAATCTCATTTAACTTTTATTCTTTATTCTAAATCAAGATAAAAACGAATGAAAAAGAGAAAAATATAGATTATATATAGTCTACTATAATACGTAATATCAAATATTGACTTTAGCCTTATATATATGTGAATTTCCTTTATAACTTCATTGCCAAAATGAGTCGAGTTTATATTAAATTTTCTCAAAGTTCAATCAAAATTCAATTTCCCCTAAAATCTTTCGTAAAATTAAATCCAGCTATTACTTTGAAAATTGACCAATTTATCATCTCATTCATTATGTATAATATATATCTAAATATTTATCATATATGTAAAATTTTGTTTATTAAATTTTCGATTAAATTTCATGTTATATATTAATTAGTTTTAAATTAAAAATAACATATATAACTATTTAATTAATTTTCACGATAAAAAATTAAAAATTATGCTTATGATTGGCTTCGCATATCTATATGGAGTAATCTCAGGTATATTTTAACTTTTATTAATAAAATTTTTTTTTCACTGTTTTTGCATAGAAAAAAAAACAGAAGCTTCTCGAAGCATATTATAACTACCATTTATTTGGCTACTCTGACAAACCAACAAGTTCAAAAAATGCAAAATCATATTTTAACGGATTATGAGTATTTTGCTGATTTTGGTAAAATTCAAATATTATAGTTATCTTAAGTCCTAGTATCAAAAAAACTTATAACCGGTTTGTGTAAACACAACCTAAATGCATGGAACATTTTTACTTCCAGATGAGGACTAGGTACAATACAAATGTTACTCAACATTACAGTACAATTTTATAATTTTCTAATTTGTAATTATCACCTTACTAGTTGTTAAGATTCTAAACCCAAACTATTTTGATTCCCTAAACCTGAATTATTATAAGTCCCTGAACCTGAATTATTCCAAGTCCCTAAATCGATATTATTCCAAGTCCATAAACCTGTATTATCCTAAGTCCTTAAGCCCAGATTTTGCAAAGTGTTTTAAAAGTATTTTATTTATTTATATATACTTACCTAATTATTCTAAGTCTTATTTGACCCCCCCTTAAATAGGACAAATTTGACCCCCCCCTTAAAAAGGACAAATTTGACCCCCCCCTTAAAAAGGACAAATTTGACTCCCCCCCCTTAATTTTCAAGTTCTGAAGTACCCCCTCCCTATAAACATGTTCCATGTTAATATAAATATCATTTAAGGACGTATCTCAGTGGATTGAAAGAGAGAGAGGTCTTTTCGGACCTCTTTCTTTCTCTCGCGAGTTTTGTATAAGAAATCGCAAAATGTTTTTGTTTATATTTATGTAAATAAACATCTAGGAGCTCTGAAATTTTTTCTACGAGTTTTTATAATAATAAATTATATTTTAACCAAATATTATCAAAATCTGTTCTGTAATTTTTTTGTTTGGAGCTCTTAAAATCTCTTACGTGAAATATGCATGTGATTTAATAAGTACGTATTGTAAAAAATTTACAGAACAGATTTTGATAATATTTGGTTAAAATATAATTTATTATTATAAAAACTCGTAGAAAAAATTTCAGAGCTCCTAGATGTTTATTTACATAAATATAAACAAAAACATTTTGCGATTTCTTATACAAAACTCGCGAGAGAAAGAAAGAGGTCCGAAAAGACCTCTCTCTCTTTCAATCCACTGAGATACGTCCTTAATAAAGCCTAAAATTTGAAGAATGGGTTTTTTATTTTTAAATTTGTCACTTTTTACATAATAGTAAATAAAAGTAAACTTTGAAGTTATAAAACTTTTGTAAAAATCAAATTTTACGAAATTCGACTGAAATATACAGACAGATTACTTTTAGACTTGATTTCAAATGGTAGAAATAAAGGATTTAAATTTGAATTTTTAAACCTTTTTAACATACTAATATAAATCTCAGCTGATATATCAGCTGAGTAACTTATCGTACTAAATTTCTTCTAGATCCAATGCAGTTGAGAAAATTATTTTGATTAGTAAAAAATTTCTTTCAAAATACTCCATATATATATGTATATTAAACTGTTCATTTTCCATTTGAATTATTCAAATGAAATCCACTCGATTGACAACTTTAAGTAGAGAGAGACAAAAAGGGTTTTGCATATATTAACGTGCGCTAGAAAATCTGTTGAGGTGATAAAGAATAAAGTTTAATTATAATAACAACAATAATAAAAAAATATATATATATATACATATTGTATATATGTTTGTGTATATAAGTAAACTATTTTCATGGTAATATATAATAATTGAATGAAATGGATGAAAACTTTGAAGAGTTTTCTTTTCTCTCTCTAAATAGGTTTTCCTTGTTTTAAAATCATTTATGATGAAATCCTTTGTTATTTTACACATTATAAACTTAATCATATGAGAGTAGCTAAAGAAAGCATTGTCAATAAATATGTATTCTGTTAACTTGTTGTATTATTAAAATGAAAACAAAAAAAGCTCATCTTTGACATTAAATATATCATTCAAAAAATTTTTTTTAATTCAATTTTGATTTTTTAGTATATGTGGTTGGTTTTTAATTTAGAATGAAGTTTACAGGAATTTTAAATTTTTTCTATTTTGCTGTTTTGGTTTCAAGAAAAATAAAATTATATTGAATTGAAATTTTAATAAATATTTTGTGTCAGTGAAAAACTAAAATTAAAATTACAGAAAATTAAGTATATAATTCAAAAATAACTTTCTAACTGAAATTACTGTTCAGAAAGAGCAGACGGGGTTTTTTTAGCAACCTCAAAGAAATTGCGGTTTGAGTATGCATATTTTTAAATTTTATGCAAATAAATGACTTAAAAGTTTTAGTCAATAAAAAATATTTTTAAAGACAATTAGGACCAGGTTTTGAAAGGTTTTAAATTAGCAAACCGATAGATGACAAGGCACACCTTTTCCAATCCACCCTAGTTCATTTAACCAAAAAATTATTGTTCATTATGTAATTAAAAATAAATTGTTGTTATTTTTAACATTATAAGTAATTATTTTTAAATTTCACAGTTAAAAATATAGAGCTTTTAGTTACTACATACTTTTTATGCACGCATACTCTGAAATCACTGACATTTGCGACAAGTTAGTATGCTTTTTTGCTAGATCTAAACTATTTAGTTTGTATTTAACAACAGATATTCAAATATTTATAAGGGTTGTTCTGAATGCAAACATAAATATGTGTATATGTAAAAGTGAATAATATTTGTATAACAATTTAATAGTTTTGAACTTTTTATTCATATTAATTTTTTTTCCAGTTTTTTTTATTTAGTTGAAAACTCTTTCACTATGTACATTTGAAAATGTATTCGTTGTATCTGTGCCTGACTGTGTGCGCCATCATCAGAGTCGAACTAATTAACGAAATTACATAAAACCGGTGTCAAAATGATGACAAAAAATCTTTGGGCAATAGGTATTACTTGATTTGACGCTAATTTCTACGTACTTAGTTGATTTTTCATTAAAAACGGCCGTATGTAAAAAGTTTTCATTTAATTATTTACGTAAAAATAAAAAACCTAGAGAAAAACTTAAGAAAATCACTAGATTCTAGATTATAGTATTTAGTAAATAATAAAAACATGTAAGAAAATATGATTAGTGCACTATTAAAATAACTCTATTAGTCAAGAGGCCAGCGTATCATTCCGTATGCACGAAATCCGATCGCGTGTTAAATTTGATAGACCAAGCAGATTATAATTTTTTGACCCGCTGATTCTGAATCTGCGGTTATTTTTTCTCTAAAACTGGGGCGTTTGCCGCTAGAGGGCGTTTAGGAGGGTGAAAACGCTATTTTTCGCAAATATTTGGAAGCTACGCGTCCTAAGATACTTAAACCCAAGAAAAATATAGTTTTTTGATCCACTCATTTCGAATCTATAGTTATTTTTTCTCTAAAACGAAGGCGTTCGCCACTAGAGGGCGTTTAGGAGGGTAAAGACGCTATTTTTCGCAAATATCTTGAAAGCTACGCGTCCTAAGATACTTAAACCCAAGAAAAATATAGTTTTTTGATCCAGTCATTTCGAATCTACAGTTATTTTTTCTCTAAAACGCAGGCGTTTTCCGCTAGAGGGCGTTTAGGGGGGGGGTAAAAACGCTATTTTTCGATAACATTTTGGAAGCTACGCATCCTAAAATACTTAATACCAAGTAACGTATAGTTTTTTGACCCACTGACTCCAGATATGCAGTTGCTTTATCTCTAAAACTTGCGCAGCTTCCAAGACATTTGAAAAAAATAGCATTTTTACCCCTTAAACGCCCTCTAGCAGCATACGCCCCAGTTTTAGAGAAAAAATAACCGAAGATTCGGAATCAGCGGGTCAAAAAACTATAATCTGCTTGGTGTCTATCAATTCAACACCCGATCGGATTTCGTACATACGGAATGATACGCTGGCTTCTCGACTATATGGTAATTATACTTAGACATGTAATAGTACATTATTACATTTGTACTACCCAAATATGCTTACTACCTTTAATTCCTAAAATTCTTACATTAACATTTAAAAAAAAAATTTGTTTTGTTGATGTTATTAAAAATCTTTTTCCTTAAATTTCTTATTCTTTTGAACACATTAATTAAAGTCAAATTTTAAAGTTTTAATGATTAAATTCAAAACTTTTAATGATTTACAATAACTTAAATAATTTCTCAGAAATAAATATTTAACGCTTTTTATCATTATTAAAAAATTAAAACTAATAGAAATTTATGACTTCTTATTTATTTTAAAAATATAATAATGTACATTTTCAAAACTTTAAAAACAGTTAAATAATATTTCATTAGAAAAGTTTTAATAAGTTAGAAAGAATAAGTAATGCAAAAAATATTAAATTAAAAATGAAAAATTACTTAGATTTTTAATAAAATATAAAAAAAAAAGAAAATAATAATTCAATTTAAAATCTTTTTTTTTTTTATTATTTCTCACAATTTTTTATTCTTTTGAGACTTTTTATTATTATTATTATTATTTTTTATCTTAACTTTTATGCTTACTTATATGTATATACTCTTATTGTCTTCTCTTTTCCTTTCTTTTTTTTTTATTATTGGCGTAAACTGCTTCTAAAATTGACTTTTTCCATTATCTACTTATTTTTTTATTTCATTTTATCTTTAAAAAAATAAATTAAATTATGTCTCACATTTAACCAAAATTTAAATCTTTATTTGTCTTTAAAAATATTTCTGCGTTCATGAATCAAAAATTTATTTTTAAAAAGTAGATTTGGTTCTATTTAGGTTCTATATAATTAAAAACTACCAATTTTTATTTTTATAATTTTTCTAGATGAATTCGTAAAGAATATTTTGTTAGGATTTTTAATTAGCATATATTGGAAATAAATATTGTAACAGAAGAATGTTTTCTACAAGGGATCAAACATCGGTTGGTGCGTGAAAAGCTTAGCCGCAGGATATTATTTTACATGAATACTTGAAATATCTTAGCAAATATTTGGGGTAATTTAAGCATACACAAATGTTTTGGAAAAAATTTTCTTGCGCATAATAAAGTTTATCTTCCTAAAAACCGAAATATATGGCTAATTTCAATCCAAATTTGACTAAATCTTATAGTCGTAAAACATTAAAATTTTTCCTTCAATTTCGTCCAGATCCAGATCCGAGTACAAAATTTAATTTAAACTGCGCATGCTTGATAAATCAGTAAAATACGACGTTTTTTCTTTAAAATTGTAAAAGGACTTAAAATACTTTAATAAATACAGACCGCAGAACCATTTCAGAAGTAACTTGAAATTTTTCAATTCTTTAGGAATTAGTAATTTTTTGATTGAGCTTAAGGTTCTTCCCGAGTGACTTGTAAAATACCGTACAGTGACATGCCAGTTTCCACATCGATAAAGTAGAGCTAAAAAGTTTGACAACTCCGCACAGAATATATTAGTATATATAGCTATACACATACGCTTTTTATTTTTCACATATAGATATAATTCTATGCTTTTAGCATAGCAATGATGCCGAATAAAAAATTTGTTGAAAAAATCTTACGTTTTTTTAACTTTTAATTAAATTTTCTTTTTTATAAAACCGACGATTATCTTCAAAATTGAATAAGTAGTTCTTCTATAATTAATTAATAATAAGCTGGTTTTTTTTTTAAATCTATAGTCTACTTTCGCCTTGCAATCAAAAAAAGCATCTCTAACGCATGATTCCGACTCGATTCCTATCCTTGCAATGTATAAGTTTTCAACTTTGGAGCTTTATATCTCCTATATAAAACCGACAAATTACTTCAAATTTTATTTTTACGTGTATTATTATAATATAAAGCTCCTGTAAAAGTTTTATAAAAATCTATAGTCGATCATTTCTCTCGGGAATAACCTTAAAATATAACATATATTTAAAAAAATTTATAACCAGTTTGTGTAACTACACAACCAACGAGCATGGAACATGTTTACTCATAACAGTAATAAATCCAAAAACCGAAAAAACTTAAAGTATTCTAAGTTGTTGTTGTTATCAGGGCCTGATCAGGCCCTGACTCCCACTTCAAATTATTCTAAGTCCCTAAATTGAAAATATTCTAAATCCATTCCACCCCCCCCCCTAAAAACGTCACTTTTTCACACCCCCCCCCCTGCCGAGCCAAACTTTTTCGAATACCCCATCCAATGACCATGTTCCATGTTAATAAAAAAAAAACTAAACAAAGTTTTTTTTATTTTGAGTTTTCAGATTTTTTCGGATATTGACGATTTACTCTGCATCTGTAGTCCTTTTTCGAAAACTTTTGTTCTTTAACCAAAACTTGATTAACTTAACCAGCCGTAACAGAATCATTTGGATAAGATCCGCTAGTTTTAACGGCTGCCATTCAATGGTCATAAATATCGTTGTCCATCTGTGTCATTTTTTAGAACCTTAAAATCTAGAATCTTGAAATTTTCATTATAAAGTAATGGGCGATATAAATAAAAATAAGAATAATTACTTAAAATCTAGATTTTTCAAAAACAGATCCATAAATAAATTTCGCAGATAATTTCATTTCCAGATTCGTAAAATCTGAATGCATCGAAGTAAACTTGGATAATTTCGAAATTCATTTTATGAAACCTTGTATTTTATGGTAATTTGTTGCTTTTTGCAAATAATAACTTCTGATATTTTATCAAATATGCACTGATTTTTAGGAATTTCGATTTATCTGCCTTACAATCCTTCTAGTTTTTATTATTCTGCATTCGAAAGTTTGTATACTTCACTTTCGGGATTCGGAAAACTGCCCCAGATGGACAACGACAATTATGACCAGTGAATAGCGCCCGTTTTAACCCCATTCAAGAAACTAAGCCAATATAATAAAGAAATAATATAAATGCTAGCAATAAATACACAAAAGTAAAGGAATTTCAATATATTTGACGTTTTTAATTAAGTTAATGTATTATACATATAGAAAATTAAATTTTATATAATAATATTAAATATATGGACTTTGCGTATATAACTTTATTATTAATACACATGGATTAATTGTTTTGCTTAAAATTTACTTTGAACTTTTTAATATGCATATATATATTTATAAATTAACCTCCGGGAATATATTTAATTAAAATTCGAGTATATTTTCATGGATATATTAGCCTAGATGTTAATTTAGAAAATTTATTTTTTTAAATGCTTTATTGGTAAAAAAGTTACGAATACTCACGAAAAGACCAAAGTAAATAATCAATTTATAGGTCGTAACTCTAATGATGTAAAATTGTATTTTTGTTTGAAGTTAAGAGGCACTCGAAGTTATATCTATTTCATGTGGGTGACTTCGGCGCCAGAGTTGAACGGTCAACTCTGAAATCATTATATGTATTGCGTGATCAAGGCATGATCAACAACGGTATTATAAAATAAGAAAATATAAACTTGCATTATGATAAACTATTCTTTAAGGTGGCAGGTCTTTTTGTAGGGAAAATAAGGTGTCTTTTTCTGCATAGGTTTTCGGATAGAAATAATTAAGATAATTTTTTCAATATTGGCACTTTATTAGATTATAAGTTGCTAAACATTTTTTGTTTTTGTTTTTTTTTTTTTGTAATTTACGTGCGATTTGGGTCATTCTTTACTTTTCTGGACACGAGCCGTAAATATACTATTTTTTACATTTCATTTGGGATTTATCAGTAATTTTTTATATTTTTAAAATTTTTTAAAACTATTGCACTGCATCAAATTCTCATACATAATTTAATTAAAATATGCATTGATTAAGTTTCATTGTAAATTTTCGATTATTATCAGTCTAATCATGATTATAAAATTGCAAGTTTTTAATACAACGAATTCTTTAAATAATATTAGCCCTTACACAAATAGCTAATTTTATTTCAAAGGGCTGCATGCATTTTGTACGTATAAAATTTTAAAAGCTAATAAATAATAATAATAATGATATTTAATACAAACGTGCTTTGATTGAACATTATTCCAAATTTTTAATTTTGCAATTTTTTGAATTTTATTTATTTTATAAAATTATTTTACTAAACTAAATACTGTGAAAGTCATTGATTTTAATTGAAGCATGCATTGGTTGAAAATTAATTGCATTTCATTTCGTATTCTGTGATTTCAAACAAAAAATCATAACGCTGGTGTTATAAGTCTGCGTTAATAATGTATAAATAATTTTCAAACAAAAAAAATTTATTATAAATTAAATAAAATAAAAACTCAAAATTAAAGAAAAAAAATAAAAAATCCAAGCCTTTTAAATATGTAAATTTAAAAATAATGTCCAGGCTGATATATCCATATTTAAATTTTTCTATTCTTACATGTATATGAATTTTATTGATGCACGAAATTCGAAAATTATAAAATCAATAGGATTAAAAATGAAATAAATAAATACATAAAAATTAAAGATAATTTAATTTAAAACCAAATTAACATTTGAAACTGTATTTAATCATCTATAAAATTGATTATAAATAATATAGAAAAAATAAGCTTTGATAAATATTTGCATTAAATATAAATAAAAAATATTTCACCTGGCTATTTAAATTCAACAAAAATAAATGAATAAACATTTTGAATAAAATCGATTTTAACTTTTTTTTAATATTGCACTGCTATTTTTGCAATGCTCAAAGATTAATTTTAGCTATTGTATCTGAGAGCACTTACTTCTATTGTACTCTTAGCTTGGCTGAAAAAGTCATTTTATCTATATTGTGAAATACAGAAAAAAGTATAAAAATAAGTAAAATTGTATTTTTAGTTCTTAAATAGAATTTTCGAGTATTTTATTATCTCTATTATAAAATTGTTTTCTTCTAAATAATTATTTTAAAATCAATAAATTTTTGAGCTTTTTGTTTAAAAATAACTTAAAGGTTATACTATTTTAATGAATATTACTTCAGGAACTGATTACTTTGTCTTGAAAAGTTAAACAAATATTTGCAATATTTTGAACCATCGTATGTCTTCAGTGGAAAATAAATTCCGGTTTTGACAGAGAAATTAATTGTTGAAATGATTGCGAATGATTCTAATTCCCAGAATTATACTTAATTTAATCGCTCCTAATTCGCTTTTATAGAGCAATTTTTTTGTGTCATAAGAGTCAACTTAGGATTAAGATTTATTAAATGTTATAAGACTTTGGAAATCTTATTTTTTTATAGAGATATTTTTTTATCTACAAGTTAGAAGTAGTTTTAAGTTATTAATTGTTTTTTAAATAAAAAATAAAATCCCTTAGAGAATATCCTTAAGCAATCGAAAAATTAAAGATAAAAAATTATACCCATTTATTAGAAATTTTTTTTTTTTTATTAACTTAAAAAAAAACATAAATTCAAAAATATTTATTAGCTATACTTATGTTTTAAAAATAAAATTTTGAATATATGTAAATAATTATATTTATAAGATTTTAACATTACAAGTCTAATATTTTTAATATTTTTATTTTACAGTTTGCAATTTCGTTGTGCACGAACGCTGCCTCAAAATCGTCGTTTCTCCCTGCTCTAGCATTTCAGCACATCTCATCAAGGTATGTTTATATAAAAAACATTTTTAAAGTTTTAGAAAACACCTGAATAAAATGATAAGATAAATATTACAGCGTTTAGTACTTTGGTCTACTATAGGTTTTTTCGATCCACTGATCACGAATTTCGGAGCTATTTCCGGAAGATATTGGGATAACGCCCTTAAATTTGCAAAAACTACTCCTAAACAGGGTTATTTTTTAGTATATATTTAGATTTAGTATATAAAAATTGGCGCTTTAATCTTAAATTAGCAAAAGCTGCCTCTAAAAGGGGTATTTTTGATGTATTTGTTGTTTTTGCAAATTTAAGTGCCTATTTTCAGTAGACAGGACCCTGAAATTCATAATCAGCGACCTAAAAAACCCACTTGGACCAAATTTGAACATTGAAAGTCTGAAAATAGAAAAAATACCCCTTTTTAGAGGTAGTTTTTGCAAATCTAAGGGGATTCCCCCAATATATCCCAGAAAAGACGCCGAAATTTATGATCAGCTATCCAAAAAACCTTTAGTTAAAAAACCTTAGATAAAAACTTATAACGGCCAGTAACTGTACACCCTAAACTGCGATTTAACTGAAGTAATGGTAATTTTTACTTTTAAAAAAATTTGTTCACCAGGCGCTTATTAAGATTCTTAGTTTGCTGATTAGTTTCATTAAAAATTAGTAAACTAAATATATGCTTTGACTAAATATAAGTGTATATAAAATGCGTAACCATAAAAATAATTTAGAAAATTTTATTAAGCAATAAACTTATTTATATTACCATCAAAAGTTAAATAATTTCGTTTTTCGTTTAATTTTGTTAGAATATTATTCTTCTGTTCTAATATTATTAGAAAATATAAGAATTTAAGAGTTGGAAAGATTAAGTTATATAAAATTATGTTCCTTGTGTATGTGGTTTTATTCGGCATAATTCCTATTTTCGTTCCTGCATTTGCGCTTGTCATGAATTAAACTTGTTTAAGGTATATATAGAGGTAGAAACTATTAAAAGAAAAATTTTATAAAACAAAGATTTTCCTGGAAACTTTTAAATTCCTATTTAAAATTTTTTATTTAAACTTCAAGAAAAATATATTTAGTAGGACTTGGGAACAGTAAATACATTTTTTTCTTAAAATTAAAAGTTTTAAAGATATAAATTAGATACTTGTAAAATGACTGAAGTATGAATTCTACACAGTAAAAGATAATGAACACAATATTACTACCGTTTAGTAATTTTACTATTTCGTTGTAATATTACTACAATTGTAGGGTAATTATACTTAAAGTTGTACCAAATTTACTATTTTTGTAGTAATATTACTAAATTGTAGTAAATTTACTAAACGGTAGTAAATTATTAACATGGAACGTGTTTATAGGGAGGGGGTACTTCAGAACTTGAAAATTAAGGGGGGGGGGGGTCAAATAAGACTTAGAATAATTAGGGAAGTATATATAAATAAATAAAATACTTTTAAAAGATTTTGAAAAATCTGGGCTTAAGGACTTAGGATAATACAGGTTTATGGACTTAGAATAATATCGATTTAGTGACTTGGAATAATTCAGGTTCAGGGACTTATAATAATTCAGGTTTAGGAAATCAAAATAGTTTGGGTTTAGAATCTTAACAACTGGTAAGGTGATAATTACAAAATACAACAATATAAAATTGTATTGTAATGTTGAGTAACATTTGTATTATATCTAGTCCTCATCTGGAAGTAAACATGTTCCATGCATTTAGGTTGTGTTTACACAAACCGGTTATAAGTTTTTTTTACTGTGTAGGAATAACAATTAGCTTATAATTAGCTTATAATAGCTTATTTTAGATTATTCATCGACTTCACATAAAGTTATAGAAACTTTATGATTTTTTAAATTAAAACATTAGAGTCCAATTGATACAATATAACAAAATTCCGCTTATAAGGGCTGACCTAAAAACGAGACTGAGAAATGTAAAGAGCTGCGAAAAGTACCTGCTAAGTGCTACTTATTTTTCAAATGAAAATATTCAATTGGCATGAGTGAGTTAATTGGGATCTATTGATTTCAAAATAGTAATTTTACAGATATTACATTTATTATCTGTCTGAATTTATTTTTGGCTAGCAGTTACTTTAAAAATTTGCTTGGAAATATCATTCCAGTATGTTATAGAGCTTGAAAATAGTATTGTTTCTTATTCCGACCAAAATTTGTCCCAAAAGTGCCTAGGTATTTAGTGACAATACTTTGGAATGTATAATCTATCATTTTGGAAGTCTTCACCCGTCAATCGAAATCCACTACGCAAATTTTTAAAATAACTATTAAGCTAATCTAGCTAATTTATTTAGTTTGTTATCAAATTTTTTTAGAATATTAAAAAAAAAAAACGAATTGCTTATATTAATAAATTTACTGTTTTATAAAAGTATTTAAATTTATTATTAACAAATATTAAAGACACTAAAAATATAAACATATTGTATGAATTATTATAAATATAATAATACACAAAATATAGCTATATCACATCTAATTAATTAAATTATTAAAAATATGTTTTTAATAGAAATAATTAAATGAAAAATAATAGAACAATTTAATTATAAAATAATTAATTAGATTCAGAATTTTACGTATAAAGTGTTTAATTATTTAAAGTAAACTTTTTTAAACTTCAATGCTTAATTAAAATTTTGTGCTTACTTTATATTGTATTTGATAAAAAATATTAACTTTTAAGGAGTGTAAATATAACGAGATAAAAATTTTAAAAGCATTTAAATTTATAAAAAAATGCTTAATTTAGTTGTAAAATGCAACAATTATTTTCTAACGTAGAGTAAAATTTTATAATTTTAATACCAATTAAAGAAATAACGATTGCAAAAATAGAGTAAAGCCTATTTGAATTATTTTAAATGGCTTATTTAAATAGGTATAGTCTCAAATTTTAAGCCTTGAAAAATAATATCGGAAAGTAGCAATAATATCTTATCTATAAAAGTTTCAGAAATTCTTAAAATTACTTCTTAGTTTCTTTTTTATGCAACTAAAATTCAGGATAAAAGTACTCCAGAATAATAAAAAAAAATGTTTAACAAAGGCATAACAAAATACGCAACGGTTCAGATTATTTAGATACATGTAAACAATTTAAAAAAAAAAAAATTGAACCTACTAATATATATTCATGAAGTAAAGTATAAGATAATATAATTTATTCAATTTTAGATTATAAAGTATACTATCTATACGTATGCATAAAACTACTATATTATTATTATATAAAAGGTTCATAGGTTATGTATATTTTCTGTAATAAATGAAAATTTATCGAACTTATATTATATAGTCAATAAGAAATATTGAATATAAAAGTACTTCCATCTCCGAGATTAAATTCTTGTTCGCGATTTTCATATATAACTACTTATATAAAGTATGTACTATACATTTTTTATTAAACTACTAACTTGTAAAAAGTAATATTTCAATTTACGGTTTCTTTATTAATATATTATTTATTTTAAAATAATAAAATAAAGAATTTACTTTAACAATGTCGTAATGGTTATTAGGGTGAGTTGAGCTCTGGGGACAGTTCAGAAATTTGGCAACAGATTTTTTATTTTCATAAAATATAAGGTCTTATGATACACTTTTTAACCAACAAACGAGGGGCTAAAAACTTTTTAACTTTTAAAACTTGTTAAAATATAATACAAATAATTTTAAAAGTTCTCTATAAATTGTGATTGACAGCATCGTTTATAAAAAAATTTGGAAAGAAAAACAAATTATGGAAATAGCGTTAGTAATAGTGAGAAACTGAGGGTATTGTAAAAGAAAGATCGGACTCTTTGTTGCATCGCGTTCCCCAGATTTTGTTTTTATTTTCGAATTTTATCAGAATTACTTTGAAATTGATAGGATATTTTTAAAATTGCTTGTATTATATTATAACAAAATTTCAGCCCCTCGTTTGATTTTTAAAAAAAATATCGTATGACATTAACGCTGATAAAGGAGAATTTTAAGGCTGCTTCTAAAGTTATATTTCCATAGGGTTAATCTTCAGATGCCAGATAACGCAATACGCCGAGTCAAAAATCGTGTTCTACGCATGTAGTTCAGTTCACTTTACAAAGTTGTAGATGTACCCACACTATAAAAAGTAACTTTCTTATATTAACAAAAAAATTAGAAGATTTTCGAAAAATTAGTAAGTTTTCAAAAAAATTTGTAAATATTCGAAATAAATCGTATATTTACTAAATTTAGTATATTAACAAAAAATTCGAGAATTCTCGATTTTTTTTTGTGAATTCGTAAGAAAAATTGATAATTTACAATTTTTTCGAAAATTTACAAAAAAATAGTTGTAAATTTCCGAAAAATAGTTGTGAATTTACAATTTTTTTCGTAAAATCACAAAAAAAATCGAGATTTCTCAAATTTTTCGATAATATACTAAATTTAGTAAATTTACGATTTTTATCGAATATTTACAAAATTTTTTGAAAATTCACCAATTTTTCGAAAAAATTCTATATTTTTTGTAAATCTAAGAAAGTTACTTTTTACAGTACATTTACTACTACAATCAGTTGTTAAATGGATGCATTTGTACGCTAAATTGCAAAATAGACAATGTTATATTTCAAAATAGTATATTTGGATGGCAAACTGGGATCTGGGGCATTCTTTTTTTACGGCCGAGGGTAAATAATTATTCTTCATCAGTGGTTCGAATCGCGCCGCGGCCGAGAAATGCGTGTTTTCGGGCCGCTAACAAGAAAAATTTATTGCGATTGAATGGCTCTATCTACGAACGCCGTAAGAAGGGGTTGCAACCGTAAGCGTAGCCACAAAGCAATGCGCAAAAGAAGATTTTGTGTATTTCGAGTTACGCAGGAGACAAAATTGGTTTCTGCGCATTACGTCCTTGCTTGTGGTAATGATGAGAATTAAGGCAATCTGGTAATCGGTTGGTAAAATCGTTTACAATGCTTTTCTTATGGGAGCAAGTGAGATGAACAATGGTATAAATGGGTTGGCATCACTTGCTCCCATAAGAAAAGCATTGTAAACAATGTTACCAACCGATTACCAGATTGCCTTAATTCTCATAATTGGCTTGTGGTTGCGACTCCCTTTTGCGGCGTTTGTAGAACCAGCCTTACAGCTGGTACCTATAGAAAGGCTCTAGCACGTAAAGGACACGTAACGCATTTACGAGGCTATACGTATCTATTTATACTTAACCTTTAAGAGAATTTAGCATACTTAGCAAGTATTATATGTAAATATGAGGCATTATTTTTTTTTTACTACTTAACTTGGACAAAAAACTGAAAAAAAAAAAATTTGAAGGGACATCGATATGACCCGTGTTTTCGGGTAGTTTGAACTTTCAGAAAACCGAAAAAAATCGTGAACAAGGAATCGGTGATAGGTGCCAAAAAGATTTTTTCACTAAATAGGTAAACTAAGGTAAATAAAATTTTAAAAAATAGATAAGAAAATCTGATTACCAGGGAAAAACCACTCCAGAAGAAAAAAAAACTTATCTTTTTACGATGAAATTTAGCCAAGTTATCGTCAATTTAAGATTTTGCTCAAATTCGTCTTAAAAAAGATTGAAATTTTATTGAAAAAAGCCTGTTTCTGAACTTTAAACATGCATTACTCGCTTGATTTTCATCGTAAAATAATAATTTTTTTTTTAAATCGATTAATTTTTCCCTGGCAATTCATTTCTTTAAGAAAGAAATCATTTTTATTGACCAAATTTCAATTTTTAGGTGAAAAACTGAGTTAAGTAAATTTTGTTACTTACAGTTTTCAAAGGCTTTTGACCTAAAAATTGAAATTTGGTACATAAAAATGATTTTTTTCATAAAGAAATGAATCGCCAGGGAAAAATTAATCGATTAAAAAAAAAAAAATTATTATTTTACGATGAAAATCAAGCGAGTAATGCATGTTTAAAGTTCAGAAACAGGCTTTTTTCAATAAAATTTCAATCTTTTTTAAGACGAATTTGAGTAAAATCTTAAATTGACGATAACTTGGCTAAATTTCATCGTAAAAGGATAAGTTTTTTTTTCTTCTGGAGTGGTTTTTCCCTGGCAATCCAAATTTTTCATCTATTTTTTAAAATTTTATTTACCTAAAAAGTTATTTTAAAAATTTGGGGTAGCTCAGATACGAAAAACACGGTTTCTGACATAAAAGTGAAAAAATCTTTTTGGCACCTGTCACCGATTTCCTGTTCACGATTTTTTTCGGTTTTCTGATGGTACAAACTACCTGAAAACACGGGTCATATCGATGCCCCTTCAAATTTTTTTTTTTCAGTTATTTGTCCAAGTTAAGTAGTAAAAAAAAAAAATAATGCCTCATATATGTTTTCCTTTAAAAACACTCTCAAAAGTAGCGTATAAATATATGCATATAGCCGCGTAAATGCAATAAGCGTGCTTTACTTTCTAGCCTTTAGCCGCTTCCAGAGCTAGCTTGGAAAAGCAAAGTATACCTTTATGCCCGTATACTCTTATTGAAAAGATATAAGAGGTGCACACAAACTGAATTTTGTGTGCACTCCACATATTTTTTCTATAGGCTAGTTCTACAAACGCTGTAAAAGGGAGTCGTATTCACCACGCAATGTGCAGAGAAAAAAAATGTGTTGTCCAGTAAAGGTTCGTAAGGTTGAGGAGCCAAATGAAAATAAATGATAAATTAAAATAAGTATGTATACTGTTTTAAACGTAGTTGGTACTACTGACTTGCGGACCTCTTACGAAAGAAGATTTTCTACTTTCTTTTTTTCATAACATGGGCGTTTTCGAACTGCATAAAAACTACAAATAAACTGCAAGTGAAAACTTTTATTTGAATTATAAATGATTTATCCATTAGATTTTTCATGATAGTGCGGATATAAAAATAAAAGAATTTTTTTCTAAAGGAAAGTTTCCAAGGTTTAGAAAAACGAATTTCAGGATCATGTTTTTATTTTCTAACATCAGAAAATTTCGTTCTATTTTCCAAAATAAAGGATTAAAATAATAATTTGGATTCGAAAACCCCCATATTATCTAGAAAGTTTAATTTTCTTTGCTTTTTTGGCTCACCATTTTGGGAAATTAGAAAATTATTTTAGTTCAAAAAAGAAAATTTTCACTTTCTATTCGTTTTTCTGCGCCTCAAAAACGCCTGTTATTATAACAGTATTTTTTTTTCAGTGTAAGAATATCAAAATTTTCTACCAGAGACTCGTTTTATTGACCTCGAAAACTCCGTTATTTTTCATTGTTTTTAGATTTGTTATTTTGACAACGCAAAAATGAAAATTTCCATCTTTGTATCGTATTTCTCTCCCCATAAACTTTTCTTATTAAAATTTCTGCGATCATTCATGCAATCAGCTTACTCGTAGATAAGAGTCAGTTGGATTAGTAAAGATCTGGCAGATCCCAACATAGATTCCGTACGCCCCTAAGAGTTTAATAGATTTGTTTTAAATTTATTTACTTACAATAATAAATGATAAAGCTGAAGATTTTAATTTATTCGTTATTTTATTTTTTTTCATATACGTTTAATGCAAAAGTTATATTATATTTGAATATTTTCAATCTATTAAAACAAGTTTGTTTATGCATGTTTATTTTATTTTTTAATGAAAATTCTGATATAATTCCACACTAATCTAATAACAAATATCCAAACAAGTTTTATGATTAAAAATTCCTAACTTTGCATTAATTACTGAAATTTTTTGTAATAAAAAAAAGTTTTTAAATTGAATTTTGTTTATTAAAAAGTAATAATAATAAAAAAAAAAAAATAACAGAAGTAATTTATTTGATTGGTTATTAAATTTTAGAAAACGGTATTTAAGTTCCAATCCTATTACCTGAATTCAATTAAACTAATAATAAACTTGTTAACTTATGGCCAATAAAAATAAACGCTGCAAAATTATTGGCACTACGGTTAATCAAGAAATATTAAATATTTCTAATGATTGAAAGTCTATTGCATCTAAGTATAATAAATATAAAAAACTAAAAAATATCGTTTACTTGGTATTGTCTATATATTGAACCTATATAATAGAGCTTTTTTATTCGAACCTTCTGAGATATATTTAGGCATTTATACAAAAAAAATTTTTATCTTGCTTTGAAAATACGTAAACTGTCCAAAAAACTCGCTCTGGCATCAATCTATTGATTTTTTCAATTGATAAATTGATAAAACACTGGAATTTCCCATGCATCGAATTAATTAAAACAATGTTAAATTAATCAAATAATTTTTTAAATAATATTAAATTAGGTTCTCTTGAATATCCAAGTAATTTTATAGAAATATTGAAGAAAAATAAATAAATTAATAATTTAATTGTATACTATAAATACTATTATTATAGTAATTATAAAATTTTAATTTACAGAATCCAGTCGCGCATTGTTGGTCTGAACCAATGCATCGTAGAAGAAAATTCTGCAATGTTTGCCGAAAAAGGTTTGATGACAGCATGTGCGTTCATTGTGAAAGTAAGTTTTAAAAAATAAATAAAATTTTAGTTAAATCATAAATGAAATTTTTTATTTTTTATTTCAGTATGTGAATATTTTGTACATGTCGATTGTCAGGATTTTGCAGTTGCTGGTTGTAAAGAAAATGCAACATATTTACCGGGTAAAGAGCTATCGTCGGTGAAACATACACATCATTGGCGAGAAGGAAATTTACCCGTTAGTTCTAAATGTGCAGTGTGTAAAAAAACATGTTTTTCAGCTGAATGTTTAGCTGGTTTTAGATGTGAATGGTGCGGCATGACGGTAAGTATTTTACTTATATTTTCAATCTAATATAAGAAATCATTAACTGTAACTTATTATTTTAAAAATCAATGACTTTTGAGAATAAAAGAATTAAAAAGATTCAAAAATATAAAATAAAAAAGTATACTTCACATGATATATTTAATCTTTACTAATATTCTTAATAAATTTTTAACTTATTAAGACAAGTTGATCAGTGATGATCCAATTTTATAACTCCGTAAGTTTTTAAGCCTCTTGAATCTTTAATATGAAAAGTATATTAAGAGAACTAAAAATAATCGGATGATTATATACACTTTAATTTATAATCTTTTTAACGAACAACTACTGTACTTAAAAAAAAAATTTCTTGCTGTTTTACCTTATACTCTTTTTTTCATACATTTTTAAATTTATATTATAATAAAGCTTTTTATGGTACGATGAAGAAAAAAGTTTGGAAAAAAAAAGCTAAATTTTAGTTATATTCTTAATTAAATTATCAGTTGTTTTAGTAATAAGATTAACGATATTTCATTAAAAGTTTCGGACTTCACACAAAACCTGACCTGCAAAAATTTGACAAAAAAGACCGAAATTCCGGGTACCCGACACGAGTTTTGGGTGACCGCACACCGCAAGTGCTTTCATTTCTTGTAAATTCATTTATTAACATAGAACATTTTTATATGGAGGGAGTACCCTGAAAACCTGAAAATCAAGGAAGGGGGGTCAAATAGACTTATAGAATAATTTTGATTTAGGGACTTAGATAAGTCATGTTTAGGGTCTTGGAATATTTTTGATTTAAGGACCTAGAATAATACGCTTCTAGGGAATCAGAATAGTTTGGGTTCAGAATCTTAACATCTAGGAAAGATGGTAATTACAAATTATAAAAATAGCAAATTGCCATTTACCAAAAAGATATGATTTCTAAACAACGAGCACATAAAAATGATATTGTTTCTTACCGGTACTAAATTCAGTCTTTAAGAGCTTATGAATTTGGTGGAAACACTTAGGAATGATTAAATGAGGTATCATTTTTTTTTTTTTTTGTAAATGGCTACTAATTTTACCTGACAAATGAAAATTTAAAAATATTCATTTTTTAACTGCCATTCTAGTGTATAATTTTTCAAAATGCAATTGTTCGTAAAATAAAAAAAAATTATTATTTTTCAAACGGGTAAACTTGATATGTTTTGAAAATAAATAAAACTTTTTAATAAATTAACATTTTATTGATTTTTTTAAATTATAAGAGTCTGAAAAAAAACTTAATTCAAAGTTATGGAAAACATTTTCGTGAGTTTGTCTTTTACAGGACAAAGTCATAGTTCATATTTTTAGTAGAAAAAATTTAATGCACATTATAATTTACTTTTAAACTTTCATGTCTAAAATAAATAAAATTAACAAGAATAAAAAAAAGTATACGCTAAACCGCTTTTGTTATTTTTTTTTTATTTACAATGCTAAATTATATAACGACTTTGTTTTTTCTTCCATACATCGTAAGTACCATAATGACTTGAATGTATACATACATTTTTTATTTTCCCTTAAGCATAAACTTATTAAAACTTTAAAATAAAAAACTTGTTCAGAATGTTTGAGTATAATACAAAAAATTTCACATTATACTTAAAAAAATAAAAAAATTTTTTGCATTTTGAGTGCTATGAATAATAATAATATTTTTAATTAGACATTCCAGGCTTTCATTTCAAATAATACAAGTTTTCGAAACATTTTAAAAGATTTTCATAGTTCAAAATTTTTTCAAATTATTATTAAGGAAAATTCGTAAAATGGCTTCTAAATTTACAAGTTCGCCATTTCCGCACAAATCCTGTAAAGTTTCCAAATTAAGAATTCTAATTTTTGGTCAGATTTTCATTTGTTTACGTGAATTTAGCGGGAAATTCAAAAAAAATTTTAAATATTAATTTAAAAACTCAGAAATATTTAGTTAATATAGGTATTGATCAAAAAATTAGGTCAAATTAAAAAGTAGGTCATTTTGAAGGGTAAAACTGGCAGCTGGGGGGCATTTCTAGAATTTCACTTCTACATTTGCTATATAAGAATAAATAAATATGTTCAGGTCCAACTTAACTCAGCAGACCAAAACTTTTTAACATGGAACATGTTCATTGGATGGGGTATTTAAAAAAGTTTGGCTCGGCAGGGGGGGGGGGGTGAAAAATTGACGATTTTAGGGGGGGGGGGGTAAAAAATTGACGCTTTTAGGGGGGGTAAAAAATTGACGTTTTTAGGAGGGGGTGGAATAAACTTTGAATATTTTCGATTTAGGTACTAGAATAATTTGAAGTGGAAGTCAGGCCTTGATAACAACAAAAACGTAGAATACTTTAAGTTTATGGACTTAGCATAATTTATATTTCAGGATTTATTGTAATTTCGGTATTTGGATTTATTACTGTTATGAGTGAACATGTTCCATGCTCGTTGGTTGTGTAGTTACACAAACCGGTTATAAATTTTTTTCTTGTAGGCTTATTTTAGATCCTTTATTTGTATTTTCACCAGTTTTTTTTTAAATATTAATTTTTGCCAAAAATTTTTGATGCTAGAAAATTGATTTTTTTTTTAGATTCTTAATTTTTAGGGCTTTAATGGGGCTTAATAATCTCAAAACCATCGTATTTTTTATACAGATATGATTAGAAAAAGTTTTCTTTTTATCTGGACTACCCAAAAAAAAAAATTTTATTTTGGCCGCTTCTGGTTTCATTTTTTAGCGGTTTGAATTTTTCAAATTGACCGTAAATTAAATTCGCCATAATTAAATTTGTTCAAATTTTCCCAAAGTGTTGGCCTATGTGTCAGTTTGTCCCAAAAAAAATTCGTTGAGATGTGACATTCAAATGAGTACCCACAATTATTATTTTAGTCTATTAAAATTAGCCAAAATTAGCTAAAAAAGAGGATGGGAATATATTTTTTCTCTTAATCAACTTAGAATCGGTATGAATGTAATTTTTTATCGGTAAAATTACCCAAAAAATACTAAAAATTAATTTTTTATGTTAATTGGGGAAAAAAAATTTATCATACGTATAATAAAGCTTTTCTGAAGCCCTAAAAACAAAAATTTCAAAAAAACAAATTTTCAAGCATCAGAAATTTTTTTCTAAAATTAATATTTTTCAAAAATTCCGATGAAAATGCAAATCCAACACCTAAAATAAGCTTTTAAGAAAAAAATTTTGGAAAACAAAATTTTGAACCAGTGGGTTAACCTGGACCTGGACGTATTTTCTTTTTTTTTTAATCTTCCCAAAGAATTATAAATTTTTAATTTTTAATACAAATAATTTTATGCATTATTAAAATTCTATAATTTTTTGTTACTTTAATAAATTATGAAAGTATGTTCAAAGATAAAAAAGTTAATGTATTTCTTATATATCGATTCTCAGAGGCTTAAGAGCTTATATTTAATAAAAGCAGTTTTTCGTAAGTTTATTTTATAAAGTATTAAAGGACAAAGCTTTATGCTAACTACGTTTTCAAAATTCTATACTAATTAAGAATCTTATAAAATTTATATTTAAGTATTCTGTACTGCATTATATCAACTTGACTTATACTGTCTAGTACAATTTCCAAATTAATCAGTCTTATAACAATAATAATACTATTTACTCTTTTACTTTTTTGTGTTTAAATAAAATTCTCTAGTGAATTCTCTGAAACATCGTAGTTTAGTTAAGCTAAAAAATAAAAAAACTTTTTTTTTTAAAGGTGATTTAATGATGTTAAAAAAAGAAAATAAACTATAGAGATAATAAATAATTTAAAATCTCATGTGAAATATAAATAAATTTTTAATTAATTAATTAATTTTCTATAGTCACATGCTGCATGTTTAAAAGAAATTCCACAAGAATGTACATTTGGTATGTTAGAGCCAATTTACCTGCCACCACATGCTGTTAGTATTCCACGTACTGAAGTACCAATGGAAGCTATTATTGGTGTACAAGTTCGACGAAAAGAAGTCTTAGCACGTAAGTTTTTTTAGTTTTTATTTTTCTCCTATTATTATTATTCTTATTGTTATTATTATTATTATTATTATTATTATTCAAGATATTTTTCTTTATTATATTAGAAAATATAGATAAAAATATATAGTTTTACTAATTAGTTATTATTATTATTATTTTTATTAAAAGTACCAAATTTTTTAATTTCATTAATGCGTAAAAATTTTTATTTATTTTATCGAATAAATAAATTTTTATGGTCTTTTTTTTATTAAACACAAAATTTATTTACGTAAATTGAATTATTGTTTTTGCATAAGTAAATAAGCATGCTTCGCTTTTTTTCTTCTTTTTTTGAAAAAAAATAATTCAATTATGCAATCTACAGTTTTGTAGTTTCAATTTTCTTTTTTTTTTTTATTTTTATTAAAATTATAAAGGTTGAAGTCTTATTTTCAATTTTTTGGCATATTTTTGAAAAGAAAATGGTTTGCATTTATAAGAATCATATAGTTTATATTTTAATGAATGATAATTAACGAATTCAATAGAAGCCTAAAATTTATTGAAAAATTACTTTTTATTGCTTTTAAGTTTGAAGAGTTAAGTTTTAGTCTTTCAAAAATTATTTTTTTTTTGTAAAACTGCGAAATTATAAACTAGATTTGTTCGTTGTAGAAGAAGATTTAATCACAAAAACTGTTTCGAAATGTAGATTCTAATAGAAATGATAATTTTTAAATATTCTTAGATAACACATAGTTAGATAATAGCGTAATTAGTGTATTTATCAGTTCATCAAAAATAATGCAAAATTATTGAAGAATTGTAACAAACTTGCTCTTGAAAAATAATTTTTTTATTATGAAATTTGAAAAATATTTTGTGGCAATTCGGTCACTTTTAGCTGTTTTTTGAATATCACGGAGATACGAGGTTCAAAAGTAGATTCTTAGACAAAAAAATAGTATATTTTTATCCTAGGCCGCAAAAATAAAGAATGGCCCAGATCGCACGTGAATTGCGATCTGGGATATTCTTTTTTTACGGCCGAGGCCAAAATATAATTTTTCGAATAACGCTGCGGCCGGGAAATACGTGTTTTCTGGCTACTGACAAGAAAAATAAATGTATAGATTCAAAGGCCCAAGAGGCCTATTCAGGTATATACTGAGGGTATAGAAAATTTTTTTAAAAATATTTCCGCAACTAGTCCTGAACGTTCGAAACCTAACACTTACGGAAATCCCTTTAATTAACTTTAATTTCGTTTACAAAATAAATAAAACTTATTGTTAATTTATGATTATAAAATTTGTATTATAAATGTATAAATAATATTTAAATCTTGTTTCTTAAGGTCGTTGGATTTCCCCAAAATTTTGGTATTGTTGCTTATAAATTATACTAACTTGGTTACTCCCGCAGGCCAAAATGCAATTCATAAAATTTTTAAAATTGGCTGTTAGCAGCTTTTTTCAAAAATTAGCGGTTTTAAAAAAAATAAGAGGATACTTTTACGCACTAATGCTAAATAAAAACTTCATTGTTTTTAACTTTCAAATTTCTCTGCTTCAAATTTCAATCAAAAATTTCATTTACATCAGTTTTTGAAAACTTGAAGTAGAGCAACCTGATAATTTTACCTCAACAATTTTATTACCCTCTTACCTGCATAGACTTCCAAATTAAAAAATGATTTCTACCCATAGTTTTCTTGATTAATACCAATAAAAAATTTTCAGTTTTTAAATCAATCTTATTATATTTAGACAGATCTTTATCATCTTAAAATTTTAAAAAAATTACCAGCAAGGCTAAAAAAAAACATAATTTATCCTTGAATTATAATAGTCAGAATATTCATAAAAGATATTCGTTCAGTAGAGTAGTACCTACTCACCTACCTACAGGCAGTAATCTAATAGAAATACTCAATTTAACAATTTGAAATAAAAAGGATATATTTGTAAATGGACCATAAATAAAAATTATCTGAATTTTTCAGTTGTAAATAATACTTAATTTTTTTGCTCAAAGTTTTAAAATTTTATCTAGAGGTATTTGGGAAAATATATTGGAATATTACGCAATTTAAGTAGACATTGATATACTGAATGAAGCTTTTCTAAAAAGTTAAAAAATAAGCTCATATAAAACTTAGGTCTATATTATTAAAATTATTATTTTGTTTAATTGAATCAATATTGCATTAAAATGAGATTAATCTTTTTTTACGTCATTATTTTCTTAATTAATCCATATTTTTTCAAAACATAATTAAGTAAATCTATACTTTTTTATTTAATTATTTCAATTTTATATTTTAATATTTATTTATTTAAAAATATTTATTAATTTTACATGTAAATAAAAACAGCAAAGTATTTGCTTTTATACAAACAGGGAAAATTTCGTAACATCAAATATTTTAAATTAATCGGTGAGCGCTTACGTGAATACTTTTAAACCTTACTACCTAATCTGTATACTTTTTTTTTTTGCTGATGGATCCACGGAATTTCTCAACGAATATATAATATGTAAATAATTTTGATAGCCTGCCTGCGCATCTGGTACTTTTTTGATGAAGATAGATATTATATTAATGTTCAGCGACGATTTTAAAATGTTAATAATAGATCAAAGCAATAAAGCTACTAAAATAAGCTTTCAGTTGCTTATTATCGGCACTTAGATCATTTTCGTTCCCAATGAATACTTGCGCTCAAACACAGAACTAGCAAAAAAAGATTTAGTTTTTTTTTTACTTTACAAAAACTGGTTAATGTAGCTGTAAATTATTAGTAAAATTTTTTAATTTTTTTAGTGAATTTGCGAATTTTAGTTCACTAAATTCGTTAATTTTACTTGATTTTTTTTCATGCGTATTCAAAAACCTTATACTCATAAATTCAGTTTGGAAAATTAGTTGGTCCAATACAGAAAAAAAAGTTTCTACAAAACAGTGGTTAACGTAATCACGTTTAAATATTTTTTAGAGAGATAAACTTAAGTGAGCATTCAAAATTTTCTTATTTCCTTTTCGTTTTTATGTTTTTCTTACTGTCTTTATGTAAATATACATAAAGTAAATAGTAGATAAAATATATTTATGCATTTCATAATATTCTACATGTGCGAAGGAGACGTCTCTATATATTTATATATATTTTACCATGTTAAAGTCGTGTCTTATCTGTATGTCATTATATTCACATTGCAAGTGAACATTTCGATTAAAGGTATAGAAATATTTTTACTAACTAGGTCATACTCTTGTTGTTATATATAGTCTTGTTTATTTATTTTATATATATGTGTGTGTGCACATATAATAATAAATATATTCATTTATATTTTATCAAATGAATTTATTTTTCAATTTTTTTACAAAAACAATTGTTCCATTTTGATTTCTTTAGTCCAGATTTTTATCATGTATTCTTTACCAGATTTTTAATAAACATTTTTTCTCATAAAGGCTGCTTAAATCCCTAAAAAAAAAAAATAATTAGGCTCTACGGTCTCAGGGCTCCAGTCAAATCAGAGATAGTTAGCATGATTCTGAGGTTAATTTCAGAAATTTTATGAATTACTTGTATTCTTTTGCATCTTATTATATGTAGCCCTAGACGGGACCGATCGATTACCTTGAAAAAACTAGATATGGGGTTTTAGCCAAACACTTAAAATTCATCAAAACAGAGGCCTTATATTGCCTTATACTGCCGATCAGGAAAATTGCAAGTCCCTCACTTTCTTACCAGACTCAAGTAAAAAAATTTTCAAACCCAGGCCTAAAATATAAAAATAAAGACAAAAAATTTTAAAAATCCTACTAAGCAATATTTAAATAGCTGCTTTTAACTTATTTTACTAAGGAAAAGAAGTCAAGAAAACTAATGCGCAGCAGTACGTTGACACTAAATTTTCTTTTAAAGTTTCATATTCATACATTTATTTTAAAATACTTAACGTTCAGATACACTTGAATTACTTCTATAATACTTATAAAGATGCTTCATATTTAAAACTTATTGCATTATTCTTAGTACACAAAGCTATGGATTAATTCTGAAACTATTATTATTAGGGTGGATTAAAGAGCACTATAATCCATTTTGAAATTTTTATCTAAAATAACTTTCTTCTATTGTTTCTTTCATAATAAATAAAGTAAAACCTCGATAATTTAAAACTTCAGAATATAAATATGCTCCTAGCCAATGTGCTTTTAAATATTGAAAAAAAATTTTAATATTTCAAAATTCTGTATAATCAAAGGCGTTTACCAGCACTTGTAGCTTAAAATCATTGAGAATATAGCGTATCAGGTAAAAAATGAGCAATGTATGCCATTAGAAAACAATAGTTTGGTTCTACAGTTTTTGCCTGTGGTGCTTACAATATTTTTTTAGATTAGAAAACTCTAAACTAAGTTTTACATGAGTTTTACGCCCGAGAGGGCAAAAATTTACATTTTTATAGTATACAAAATT
Organism: Anagrus nilaparvatae; assembly: GCA_022575985.1. Classification (NCBI taxonomy): domain Eukaryota; kingdom Metazoa; phylum Arthropoda; class Insecta; order Hymenoptera; family Mymaridae; genus Anagrus; species Anagrus nilaparvatae. Next base: position 11,860,490 of record JAKSXM010000002.1, on the reverse strand, counting down.
GACTCAGAATTTGTTTATTGTATCGAACAGATTTTTTAAATATATATTTATAGCCATTGTTTTTTTTCCCGCTGGTACTTCCCGCTATATATTATAAAATGTATTGATAATTAAATCATTAATTTATCGGTAACAAACTTTTTTTTTTTTAGTTTTCATTAAAAAAAAATAAATAGGAAATACGTTTATACACATACACATTTGCATATTTGATTAAAAAGAGTATTCGTGCGTTATAGTCAAAGAAATTAAACATCAAAGAAAATTGTGGAATATTTAAATAATAAATGGACGCGATATATCTGTAGAATTTTTAATATATAAAATATAAAATACAAATTAAAAAAATTTGCAATTATTTTTCAATCTTGATTTTAATATCAATGCTAACTAGGTGATACAGTCAGATAGTGTTCAATATTTATTTATCATGGGTGAATTATTTTAACAATTATGGCTGTAATTAGCTAAAACTTTTTTTATTCGACGTTTCTGGTTAATAAATAAATTAATTTAAAGCTTTTAGAAAATTTTTAAGACCTGTAAAACCTGTTTTCGTCAAAAATTACAAGTTAGATAGCAATTTAAAAATTGGTCATTTTGGGCCAAAAATGGGGCTTAATGGGAGCTCAATTCGAATTGTTTTGGTGATTTTGTGAGGTTTTTACGTTATATTAAAAATTATTAAATAACGCTCCTTTATAACCTCGAGCCCTGAAGGCCCTGTGTCGTTTTTTTTCCAACATAAATTTATCTATAACCATTTGGTGTAATTTAGTTTTCCAAAGATAGTGAATTCCTTTTGTAAGTATATTTTCAAAAGATATGATAGAGATTCAATGCACTCCAGAGAGTTATGCTTACCGAATTTAAAAGCTTTTTTAAAAAGCTTTATAACTAACTTATTTCGGTTTTCATTAGCATTGAATCTTTGATAATAATGTGATTATTATAGTCTTACTGCTACTGGATATTTTTTTACACACAAAAGAGTAAATTGGCGATTATTCCAAATATATTTGTAATAAAAATTATTTATTTGTAAAATATCTTATTGAATTGACTGTTTTTTGAAAACTTTATCAAAACAGATAGAAATGTTAGCTACACAAAAAATTAAAAACAAACAGGTATGTTAATATTTATCATAAACAATTATAAAAACTTTAATTTACATTGTTAAATTTTTTACCTTAAAGGGTGATCCTGCGTATCCAAACTTAGTCTAACAAGGGGAGTACAATACATTTGTAACACCAAATTACATCAAATGGTTATGGATGAGTTTATTATGTTATTATGTCGGCTACCCTCCGTTCATTCCCATGGGCCTTCTGGGTCTAGAAACGCAGGGCTCAATGTTATAAAATAGGGTTTTTTGGTAATTTTCAATGAAACGCTTAAACCCGACAAGTTAACCAAAACTCTTTTAGTTGGTCTCATTTTTTTGGTCTAAATGTCACCTTTCAAGCCCTATAACCCATAATTTTTCATCATTAATTCTCTCATCACTATAACCAATTAACGAATAAAATTGCTGCCAAATTTGTAATTTTTGATGAAAATGGGTTTTATATGTCTCCAAAAGAAGTTTTTTTACTCTTTTATTAACTTTCCTGATTCATAAATAGATAAAATTCTTAACATTGACTGTTTGTTTGTTTTTAACCTTCATAGCATAGGTGTAGAGCCCTATATTGTAGTCATTTATTTTGCTGGGAGGTCCATAATTTTCAATGTGATTTGATGTTTTCCATCAGATGAACACGAATGATATCAGGTTTTACCTAAATTCACCGAGTTGCCCATTTTTCTAGAAAGTCGAGAATATATTAAGTTTTTTAGCCAATGTTAAGAATTTTATCCAATTATAAGAAATGAGGCTACTCGTTACTTATTTAATTACTAGGTCATTAAAAAATAATATGGATATGAAATAAATATCTTCATAAGAAATTATAAGGTTGATAAAATGGTTTTCCAGTTTAAATCCACTTTATATTTCTATATTATGATCTTTCTCTGAATTTTAGTCATTCAAATTCTTGCATTTATGGTAACAAATTTATTGAATATTCTATTACTACTGCTTTTACCTAGTTTAAAAATATTTATTATAAATTATTTGCAAAATTTTTTTTGAACTTTTTTATATCAATAGAAAGAAGATGTAAAAAGAATAAGAAAATAATGCGCAAAACTTTGTAGAAAAAAATGAATGAAAAAAGCAGAAATTTTTTTATTTACTTACCTTTGAAGAAGCTTTAAGGATTATATTCAGTGAATTAATTATTTATACCATTAAAAAAAAGGAAAATAAGAAATACGTTAAATCTTATTTAATAAAACTTTTTTTATACATTCCTAGTCAAAGAAAAAAAAAAAAAAAAAAAAAAAAAAGAAGAAGAAGATGAAGAGAGTTTAACAGTGAAAAAAGAAAATAATAATAATAAAAATAATAATAATAATAGCAAAAAGTATATTATAAGGACGGTATTTTGATGAGTTTCCTCTCAGGAACAAAAAAAAAGCAACTAGCAGAAAATGAAAAAACAGAAAAGAGATGAAAAATAGATTAGGTTGATTTTTTTTTTATTTTTTTTTTCTCATTTGAAGATAACAACGGAGAACAATTCAATTTGGTTGGTAAAGAGAAAATTAGGACGACAGGCCGACTGGCCGGAGCTTTGAGACGTCTTTCGCTAGTTTTACCACGTAGCTGTCATGGAAATTGTCATGCTTCCCCTCCTTATGTTAAAGGTACATCATATAGAATTTCATAAAAAAAATTACCATCACATACAGAATGATAATAATAATAATAATAATAATGATAATGATAATAATAATAATATTAATACTTTCATACAGTCATAATTTTCTTATTTTTTTTATTGTGTCGCATCTACTTAACCAACAATAAAAATTTTTTTTTGTGTAACACTAAACATAGTTGTTTTTTCAACTCTAATTTATAAATTAATATATCAGCAAAGCTTTGCTAAAAAATGTATTATCTAAAATTAAAAATTTGTAATTTAATGCTAATTGTCTTATAACTACTAACAAAACATTTTTTCTATGATATTTTTTTTGTTACGTCTCTTTCAAATAAATACTTCTGCTTTGAGTTTTTTTTTGCCAATTATTTTTCTTGCTGAATCACATCCTTCCTATCATTTTTCTTACTTACAGCAGTATCTGGCTATTTTTTAAATTCTATTGTGCTTAAAAAGTTTGTCAACTTTTCTTTTTATATCTTGCATTGTCGTTATTAGTTCAAATTTTGGGTTATTTAGAAAGAGGGAGAAAAAAATAATTTGAGAAAGAATTAACTCGTACTTTAAATTAATGCATGAAATAATTTCATGTTGTCTTGGTTTATTAGTACTTGTTCAAAAAATTTTTTCATTATTGTTGGAAAATATTTATAAACGTGTTTGTCAAGGAAACTTACAAAGCTTTATTGTTCTAATTGCTTTAAATTGTTAGAAAAAATTCTTTGCTATCAATTGTTTATTAAATGTTGCCTTCTTTTTTGTTTTGTTTTAAAAAATACGCAGCCACTCTACTACTGAAGTCGCTCTTTGCTTTTTTTTTTTTAAAGCAAACTTTCATAAGATCCATAAACTACAAGGTACTTTCAATACTTTTTTTTTCCATAATAGCTTCCTGTTTCTATATTCTTTATTCTTTATTCTTTATTTTAAGATTTAACGGGCGCGAACGCCCTTTTTACAAGGTGTCCCATTTATTAGTATTAAAAATGAAAAAACAAGGGGACTTGTTAAATATATACAATAAATTTTATAATGATTAATACAATCTCAGTATTTATAATATATACAATAATATAAAATGATTAAAATTTATAAGGATTAATTAAATTATACTATAAAATACAATAATTAATAAAGTAACATATTAAATTTTCTTTGGATATCTAAATATATATATATAGTTATCTTAAATTATACTTGTAGACAATACAGCAATTTAAGTCAAAAATATGGTCTTAAAACCCTATACTATTCACGAATTGTCAAATTTAATTAAAATAAATAGTTCTGGCTAGTAGTACAGGTTCAGGATAAAGTAAAGTTAACTATAATACTTTGATCTATTTTTCAATAAGTATGCCTTGAGAGTTGAGGTTTGTAGAGGAATCTCAATCTCCAGGGACAATTTGTTCCACTCTCTCCTTAACCTATGGAGGGGAGAGTGAAACCCAAAGTCTCCTGAGGAGTGAGACTCCTCTATGGGTCTAAAGTTCCTCAAATTATAATCTACCTGTCTGTCCATGAAGAGTAATTTCAAGTAATCAGGAATATAGTGGTTAGTTAGGATCCTGTTGACAAAAAGTATGTCTATTGAGTCGTGGGTGGATTTTAATGTCTTTATATTAAATTCTTCCGATAATTTTGAGTAATCATGCTCGAGTGGGGACATAGGATTAGCAGTATAAAAGGAGAGGTAGCGTAAGAACCTGTGGATTATGCCCTCTAATGGTGAGTAGTTAGATATTGAGGAAGGTTTCCAAATAACTGATGCAAATGTTAGCTGTGGTACGACTAACGATTTGAAAAGAGTTAAAATTGTTTGAGGATTTTGGAATTCGAGGGTAGATCTTCTAATAAAACCAAGGGTTTGTAATGCCTTAGATCTTATAGTTTGTCTGTGCAAATTAAAATTCCACCTAGAATCCAGGATTAAGCCCAGATCCCTCACGGACTCCACTCTACATAAATTTACGTTATTTATTAAATATTTATATAAAATAGGAGACTTTAACCTCGAAAAGGTGATGCAGTTGCTTTTGTCCGCATTGATAGGCATATAAATCAAATATTCATTTTTCCATGAAAATAACCGTCTTTATACTTACTTTGTAAACGGGTTTTAAATTAGATCGAATTTTTACTGCAGATATAGTTAAATCTTTTTATTTTCAAAAATTATAATTTTGGCAACCGTTTAAAATAGTTATCACTGATAATGCACCATACAAAAAAGAGGACCCATATCGCAGAGTATTTAATTTACACGCAATATTGAGTCTGACCCTTCCCCACTCCTTGTTTAAATTTAGGTCCGGCACCAATGACAGAACTTAAAAATTAGCGCTGTTAACGGAAATTTCTGTAACGGTAATTTCCGGAATTTAAATCTGCCAATGAGAGAACGATAAAAATTTCTTTAGAGTGGGGAAGGGTTGGACTCAATAGGCATTTTTTATTTTTGCTACGAAATCGAAACATTTTATTCATATATATGGTTTTATCTGCTTTTTTTGGTCTTAAGAAAATCCTTGGCATCCCTCAATCTACGCAGATTTTAAATAACGCGAAAGAGAAAAATGTGACATCACTTATTTAAAGCGATTTTTTCCCTTAATTAACGCGATTGGATCTACAAATTTGTTTTTTCTAACACAGCTGAATAAAAAAATTTATTGTGTCGATTAAAATTCATTTATACACAAAATTTTTATTTTTAAATTATCCAAATTTTGCTAGCCTTAAATGCTAGCAGTCTTTTGATAGGACATGTTTCAGAACTTGATGTATCTTTATCAGAACCTTTAAAGAAACTCCTGGTAAAAAATAAAATTATTTTTGATGAAAAACGATTTTACAAATCATAAATTCTTTCAAATTTTAATAGAAATATTAAGAATCTAGAGTGACCAAAAGTTTACAATTTTTCACACAATTACAAGAAAGCGTTGAAAATTTTTATTGATTTAGTATAGATTTTCAGGATATGTTAAAACGTACCAAGCAATCTCGGTTACCAGATTTTCTTCAAATGGAGTTTTCAAAAATGTTTCTTTCCTATATTTATCGTAAATAATATGTAAATTTTTGGGATAAATAAGGTTACATTTGCCTTCTGAAATTAGAATATTTTATCAAAATTTGGTAAAAGCAAAAAAATTTTTTTTTAAGCATTTTTTTAAAGCAAAATCAGTAACCTAGCCCCTAATTTCCCATAAGAGCATAAACTTCAATAATGCGATTTTTTAAAATTAATTTCTTTATAATTTGTCCAACAAGGTTGCAATAATCAAATTTTTATACATTATAATTGTACATTACACACAAAGTTAAATTCTTTGTTAAATTAATATTATGCTTATCAAAAATTTCAATTTAAATTTTTTTTATCGTTGCATGTTTATCTTTGTGATTTAATAATATTTTATTTTATATTAAATTCCAAAATTTATTGCATATAAATTATTATCTATGTTTGTGGTTTCGCCATCTGCTACAAATTTTGCCTGAATATTTTTACCGTGATATGTTTATTGATAATTTAACCGACATTACGCTTCTTAATTCTCAAAGCACAAAATACAAATATTACTAAATTAATTTAAAAATATGTCTATTAAAAAAGCCTTCCTATATTAAAAAAAATTAAGACAAATATTTATCGATTCTTATTAAATAATTTGTTTTATAAGTTATTTTTATAATAAAAGTTTTACTTATACTTTTTAGTTCACTTTTATGAGATTGGTATGAGCTGCAAAAATTCCCAAAAAACTTTGAATATTCTAGTATTTAATGAAAGCAGCCAATAAAATAAAAATAAAATTAATATTGATTAAGTCTTGGAAAAAAAATTCGCTTTTAACGGAATTGGCTATATAGTTTAGCTAGATTAGAGAAGATTTAAGGCGAATTCCTGTGAGAGTTTTGAAATTGATTGATTTTTGATAAATTTATACGCTAAAACGAAAAAAAAAAATCATGCAGCTGCTTAGAATTTTTTATTTAATAATATTTTATAGTACCATAGCATAAATTGCATTTAGTTATCTTTCAGTTTCGTTTTTAAAATCTGACAAGAATAAGTCAAAAATGTTAAAATAAAATTTTTAAAAATATAAAAAAAGGTAATAACAGTAAAAAAATTTAATAGACTTACAGTTAAAAAGTCAAAAAAAGTATAAAATCTAGTTACATTTAAACCATAAAATTAACTAGTAACTCTTTAGGGAACAAATCATATGTCTAGTGAATACATACATGCATAAAAAAAAATAATGTAAAAAAGATTATACCTAAGGGAAAAAGTTTTTTTTTTTTTTTAAACTTTTGAAGAACCTAAGTTAATATCGTAATAAAAAAAAACTTTTCTCGTTTTTCAATGATTTTTATTTTAAACGTAAAAATAGTTTCTTGTGCATTACTATTTCTTAATGTAGCTGGCATGATCAACATATTTTTTTTAAGCTTATTTAAATTAATGCAATATTGGTTTTTATAATTTATGATATTTTTATTTATTGTTACCTTTAGTTCATAGGCAGCTTGGGGGCTATTTAATAATAAACCAATAAAACTTAAATTTTTAACATTTCACAGTTTAATATGTTAAAAGAAAAGTTTTTCCTATTTATTCAAAATGGATGAATTTGAATGAGTATGTTTTTAGATACTTATTTATGGGAGACTAGGCCTCCCCCTACTGTCAAATATATTAAAAGGATCATTAAGGTTATTGTATTAATTAGTATGACTAAAGATTTATCTATTAATTACCACTTTTCTTCCATAATAATAACATGGAATACCATGGCCATTAATTGGGGGGTCATTAATTGGTACAGTCATCCTAGTTGATAATCAGAAATCAAAAAATTACAGTTAAAAGCTATTGCCTGATGATTTAGCTCCCTCAAACAAACCTAGTCTAAGTAGTAGTAACATTCAAAAAATTTCAAAAAGCTCACGGAATTCTGTTGGAAGTAGACCAGTGGCTACAGATAAAAATCAGTTTAATAACTATGCGTTTACATTGTTTTGGACCATAAAAAACTGTTTAATTAAAATAAAAATTTTATGGCACTTTAGAAAAAACCTTTTTGAAGCTAACGCTCTCATTTATGTATGTAAATAGTATAATGTTGAATCTAACGATCATATAAGAGCTGTAACTATTGTCAGAGCTATACCAGCCTGAACGACATGTTGTGGGTATAATAGTTACAGCTCTTATATGATCGTTAGATTCAACATAATATTATTTAATGGCACTTATTAAAGCGCAGATAAACGACAGTAGTAAAAGATTTTTAATTTTCAGGTACACGGTGATTCCGAGCGGAACGTATTGTTTGCTTTATCGACGGCCAATAGCAGGCACAGATCCAAGCGTCGACAAATAACGTCGCCGCTTTGAAAAACAACAACACGTCCCGCTCGGAATCACTGAGTATTAGAAAGTGGTTCCCCCTTCCAAGAAGTTTTCTAAAAAATTAAAAAATATGTATTCTCATCCAACCAGGATTATTAAAAAAAAAATGTAAGGATGGTATATTTTTTTTTGTTTTGTTCGAAAAACTAATTTTTTAAAATTTCAAAATTTTATTTCGGGGTCTATAAGAAGGGGTACTAAGGAGCATAAAAAAATTTTTGCTTGAAATGTGATGATTTATTAAGTTTTTTAGCCTATGAGCCTAAAAAATCGTATTTTTTGGGTTTTTTTAGGTTTTTGAAGGCCTTTTGTGGCCTAAAGGTCGAGTTTTTTGACAAATGTATTAATGCTTCTACTTAGGCTAGGTTTAGTTGAGGGGGCCAAATCACTATATTTACTCCGCAATAGCCTTTACTGGTAAATAATTGAAAAAATTTTCATAACATAATAGTTATTACTGATCAAAACAAAGAAAACAAAAAGTGGTGTATAGCTATCGGATTAGCGTTTGTGCCTGGCGTCTGAAAGTTCCTGAGGTCAAATCGCGCTGCCGCCAATAATAATTTTTTTCGGAAAAGATTAAATTCTTGAATTTATTTCCATCACGATCAGGATGTGTTTTTCAGCACAATGCATAAAAAAAATGTATTATAAGGAAGAACATATCCGGCTTAACTATACAGGAGGTTTTCTGCAGTTTCCCTTCTGTCTCTGTTGAATGCATAGTTAAGTGCCCAAAAACTTTGAAATCGGCTGCTGATGCATCTAGTCCCACATCCAAACACAATTTATCCCGCCCTCATTAATCTTAGAGATCTCCATCAGTTGCAAAAAAAAATCACATAACTCGTAGATTTTGAATACATAAAAAAATAGTTTCAAGAAGGAATTTTATATATATCTGCATACCTATATAGCGGTTTCTTTGAGAAATAAATTAAAAACAGTGCAGTGGTGTGGCTGTAGTTGTAATTGTTGGCGACTTCTATCAACAGATCCGTATATTGGACTATAGTATAGAGGATTAACAACAAACAACCCCATATGGATGTTGTTGATGCGTCCATATTTTAAAGTTTTATGGGTGTTATGTAATCCTTAAAAAATGTCAATTTAAAAAACTTAAATAAAGTAGTTATTAAATAATATCAAATAACTATAATTTTGCATTATAACTTTTTTATTTTAGACCTTTAGTTTCAGAAAGTTCAGCAGTAAAAGTTAAATTTCATAAAGATTTAAATAGCACCCATAAAACTTTTTAAGGAATGAGCGTATCAGCATTTAAATTATTTTTGTATTGATTTGTTACATCATTTAAGACAAATAATTTTTTTGATTAATTTAACTAATTTTGTTTCAATTAATCTGAATTTTGATTTTCCTCTTTGGCAGCTGAATTAAAAAAATAAGTAAATGCCAATCAAATTAATCCTTTTTCATTATTTCATATTTATAAAATAAAAAAAATTTTAACTTTTATTTAGGCATTTTGTACACAATAATATTTTTTACTTACAATAATTTTAATTTAATTAAAAGAAAAACTATATTTAATTTTCATAAAATTAATATTTATAAAAAAATTCAAGAAATAAATCGCAGTTAAAATATTATAAACTCAAAATTTAACAAAAATAAAGCATAAGACATGCAATTATATTAAGAATTATGATTAAAGAGAGCTTGCAATCTAGCTTGTTAAATTTGAGCCTTGTTAACTTTATACATTTCATAAAAGGTAAAATATAATAAGTTTTGTATCATAATTTACTTCATTATCTTTCTATGCATTAAATACTGAATTCTTTTATAAATTTTCTATTAAATTACGTGTAAAATGAAAAGTAATATTTATATCTCAAAAGACAAGCTTTATTTTAGTATATTATTTTATTTTCAGAATTCTTTTGAGTATTCTGAGTATTCTTATATAAATTTAAAACAATAAATATGTATTCAAGTCTAGGTTAAAGCACCATAAATTGAATTTTTTTTTTAAATTTTTGTCCTTGTGTATTAATAGCATAGTTGAAATGGTCTGTTCTCGTTGTTCAAAAAAAAACTTTCTCGGTTTCTCCTCTTGTAAACTTTTTAAATATTCCCGAATTATTTTCCGAATGTGCAAGATCTACTGTTTTTTTACAATTTGTATTTGTCGTCATTTTCCTGTCAAAGTTAGAAAGGGTTTGGTGCCCCTGACGAGTTCCCAGTGTTCTTCAAAAAAATAATGTTCTATTGATAACAAAGTTATTATAAATTTCTGAATTATTTGCATGGTTTTTAAAAATGGGTCCACTTTTAATAAAAATTTAACTTAATACGTAAAAATTAGTGCCAAATCACTTAATACCAATTTTAATATTAAAAATCTTCTAATTTTTTAGATATTTAAATATTTTTATAAAATCTTTCCAAGAATTAATTACTTTTGGTTCCTAATATAAAGTGACCATTTTTTTTGTTTACTTTGACACCGGTTTTATGATAATTGGTTCAGCGGGTCTTGAATTATAATGATGACACACACACACTCACGGAAACACACACAGACAGACAAATAAATTTTCAAATATATAGAGTGGCAAAAAATAAGACATACAATATGCATTAATGTATTTTGTATACGTTATTTCTGACTGATGTCAATATTCATAAATATTAAAACTTGCTGTTTGTTTAAATAAAGTTTTTATACCTTTTATATTTATAGATAATATAAATTTTTTTCTTTTTTGACATCAAGTTATATAAAAATAAATAACTAATGTCAATATTTTTGAAATAGATTATATATATGGGCTTATCCTTCAAAAAAGTTCACCTGTGCGTAATAATTAACCCTCTCTTACCCTATGTACATTGTAATGTTCATTGAGTAGTAAAATATTTTTTAGTATTTTTTGGCTACTTCCTTGGCTATACAATTATGTCATTCAGTTTTTTAAATTCTTTTACAGTTACCCGTAAAAGCGTAAAATAAAAAAAATTTTTTAAAATTTTTATGCACAAAATTGCATATTTTTACATAGAAAAACATTTGTAGACATTTTTGATAGATAATCAAAAAATTCAGTATGAAAGGGTTAATACGTAGGTAAAAGGATCGATATTATTCAGACTTTTATTTCACTCCAAATTACCTAGAATTTCGCAGTTTTCACAGTTTTCTAACTACGAAATTGTTTAAAGATTTTATTTACGTTTGTACGATTCGCGTTTTTCAGCTTTAGAAATGATTAGAAAATCTTGAACATTCAAACACATGATTTTAATTTGAAGACTCAAAATTTTTATCTTATTTTTTCAGAAAAAATTGATCTTATTTCTTTTTTAAGATAAAACTAAGGATCTAAATTATTTAAATAACAAGTGCTCAATCAAAATTTTCAATGAAAAATGAATTAAAATATAATAGCATGAATATTCTAAGATATTTGAACTAAATAAACATAATTAAATAAAAAATTTTTCTTGAAATTAACTTGAAACCTTAAAGTTCTTGAAACTACTTGAACCAAAAACAAGAATGAAATTTAAATTTTTGATCGAAAATGCGCTCTATGATATCCCATGTATTTTGTGGCAATACTTAAGAATATCCACGTAAACTATATATCATTTGGGAATCTTATTTTATACATTTTGATATCGAATTCTGTCATTAACCAGATCATTAAATACAAAACTACACGTATAAACGGGCAAATTACAAAGTACTTTTTAATTTCTGCAATGGGTGTGCGCATGATCATATAATTTTCTCATTCTATCACGGCATTGAAAAAAAAAGAATTTCTAAAAACATGTTTATTGAAAAGTTAATAATGGGTGTTTTCTCTAATTAGAAATTATTTATAAGTTTAAATCACGAGAAGGCTTTGTTCATATATACACAAATACACAATTCACCAATATTCATTTAAACTTTATCGCTGCATTCATATTGTCAAAATTCAAAAGTCCTTTAGAAATTTGACCTTTTTACACGTGTACAAGCATAAATAATGATAAAACTCTTTATTACAAATGAATAAAAAAATTTCTTAGTCTCGGTAAAGAATATTTACTCATCTTCCAGCATGTAAAATATAAATATTTTAAACTACACTGTAAAAAGTAACTTTCTTAGATTTACGAAAAAAAATAGAATTTTCAAAAAATTTTGTTCAAAAAATTCGATAAAAATCGTAAATTTACTAAATTTAGTGGATTATAGAAAAATTCGAGAATTCTCGATTTTTTTTTGTGAATTTTCGAGAAAAAAATTGTAAATTATCAGTTTTACTTGCGAATTCACAAAAAAAATCGAGAATACTCGAATTTTTCGTTATTATACTAAATTTAGTAAATTTACGATTTTTTTCGAATATTTACAAATTTTTTCGAAAATTTTCTAATTTTTCGAAAATATTCTCATTTTTTTGTTAATATAAGAAAGTTACTTTTTACAGTGTATGTCTAAGCATTTTCAATTTTTGTATAATGCCTCCTGATTTCACCTGGTAATAAAAAATCCAAGCAACTTTATAAATTAACTATCAGACTAATAAACATATTTTATTGAGATTAATATAATTTGAGAAATTTAAGTTTTCAATAACTAGACTAAATAACTAAACCAAGTAATATAAATTTATAATTTTAAAATAATGAATATTCATATTACATTTGTGGTTATATACGAAAATAATAGTTTAAATTAAAAGTATCTTATTTCAAATTTTAGAGAAAAAAAGTAAAATTCATTGTTTACACAATACCCCTTATTTGGCTTAAATTTGCATAATACATAGAATACAGAATTCTTTTAATTAAAAAAAGAATAGAAATATATTATATTGTTAAAATTATTATTATTATTAGAAACAAAAAGATTAATTATTACCTCTGCTGTAAAGTAAATATTTATGCAACCTATTTTTTGGGTAAAATTTATGTCGTTTGCAATAATTTCCTTATGAAAAAAAACCTTTTTAGTGAGGGGGGGGGGCGAAGAATAACCAAATTTATTTTGCACATACTTTAACTTCTAAAATATTCTGCTTTAGACACGAAGAAAACTTTTAATGAAGGAGGCTTTTTAGTCAGTGGTTTACACATGATGAAACTAAGATTGATATTTAGTTAAAATATAGTAATTTCTTAATTATCGAGTCAATGCTTTGCGCAATTTGGTACCAGAAAATAGAAAAAAGAATTGAAAATATTTATTTATTTAACCATTATCGCCCAATCATATATATAGCTGGGAGCTTTCGATAACTAAAATGTTATAAAAACATTTTAAAATTTTTCTTTAATAAAAAAGAAGTTTTTTATTTTAAAAATTTCTATTTTAAAAAGTTTTCTTAAAATAGACTCAAAAGACTCAAATAGACTTAAAATAATTCCAATTTCTGAAATAAGAATAATTTTGATTTAGGAGCATAAAATATATTTTAAAGTATACTTAAGGTTTAGGAACTTTTTTAGAATATGTTCAATTTAGGTGCTTATTGAAAGGCCAAAGTCTTTACCACTGAGCCATCGCTCACTCTAAATATTTTTCAGCACATGCAAAAGTTATTTATAAAATATAATAAATATGATATACTCATAAATGCAACAGATTTTTCATTAAATTATTTTTTTTTATTTTTTTTTTAACAATTATTTGATTGAGTATTTAGGAGTAATTGTAAAAACTTTTATAAACAGAATTTTATAAAGTATTCTAGTGCTATTTGTTTAAATATTTCAAAAATGACGCCTCTTAAAACAAATTTATAAATTCATTTTATTTTGAAGACTGATGATAATAATAGAACTTAATTGCATTTATTTATCTAATATAAGATAAAGTCTATTTCTGTAAAGTAATGTGACAGCAATGTTTGAAATATAAATTTTACATTTAATCGATAAATCTTTTGTTTAAACAGTGACAACAAATCAATTCTCAAATATTTTATTTTTTTATTAAATTTTTAATTTACTTTTATTCATTATTTATTTTATAGCATGAATTTTTTTGTAAATATTTAACATCGATGCATGTGATGTATTGAATATTAATTTACATACAAAAAACATAAAAAAATGCCCAACGTTATCCTGATTACAATAAAGCTAACATAAAAGAAAAATTGTAAATAAATTTCTTCTTTTTTTTTATACAATGCATTTGGAAAAGTTCAAGTAATTTTAGAAAACTAGAATTTAAAAAAAAATGTTTACACGTATTTTTATAATTCTGGTTTTTAATTACAAAAAATTTTGATATTAATTCTGGTATGGAAAAAAATGTTAAGTAAGTAATTAAAAAATTCTTTTTTTTACTTTTTTGAACTTTTGTATAATTTTTCCATTGGACTAGATAAAAACTCATTTTGACCCTTTTAAATTTTGGGCTAAATTGGTTAAAAAAATGACCTGAATTATTCCATATGCATTATTTGTAAATATCAATATACTCGATATACATATATACAGACGCAGTTAGCAGAGATGGATTCCCAATAAGTCTTCTTTATTCAATGTGCTTCACAATAAAAGAACAAGATAAAGATCCACCACGGGTAAGAGGTGCGAAATTAATTATAAAAAAAAATCCAGCAAATAAAAAACTGTGTAACCTTTTATAATAAAAAAAATAAACTAATTAATAACATAAAATTATTTGATGTATCGAATGAAAGTAAAAAAAGCATAATTTTCATGTCTCCCTTCTGGTAAAAAGAAAAAACTGAATAATGTGTGTATTTTTTGTATTTTAAAAAGTACATAATTATGATCGATGACAGAAGATTAAAAAAAAGGCACATTTACCTTACTTACCTGAATAAATAATATGTCACATAGGTTTTAAAAAAATGCACTCGGTATATTTTTTATTATTAGTATTACTATGTATATATGAAGAACAAAAAAAAACATGATAAAGCACAAGAAAAAAAATCAGATAAACTTTAATAATTACAGTAATTTTTTCTTTTAGTTGTAGTTTATAGGTATTATAAAGCACATCATATACCGTTAGGTTAATTTTATTTCTGGTCTTAAGTGTAATTTGTAATGTATATTTGTTGTTTTATATTATTATTGCATGCACACATTGTCATTTTATTAATGTGTAGTTATATTATTTAATTAAAATTTATTCTTAATGTATTTTTTTTTATTTCAGCATAAATGTTGTAAATAAGCGAATTATTCTGCAGGATTTTTGCTATACCCTGTTGTTGCAAATTTACAGATCCTTAAAGAATTTGGTTATAGTTAAATCTCAAATCAAAGTTGAAAAGGATTGATTCTTGATATTTATTGCAATTTAAAAAAAGTTGAATTCGTACTAATTAATTTAACAATTTTAAAATTGCTCCCTGATGCCAATCATTTTTTTCAGTTTACTTAAATAATCTATTTTCACTTATGCACCAAAGAAATTTGTCAAATAAAAGGGCTCTATTTATTTTTATCCACTAACAATTTTTGACTCACCTTATGATAAACTCGTAAAAAATTTGTAGCCAATAAATTATTTTTCAATTCAAAGTAACATTTTAGTCGCGCAGGTCAAATTTTATCAAAAGAAAATTAGAATCCCTTAACTAACAGTTAAAAAATATTATGTTCACTGTAAAAAGTAACTTTCTTAGATTTACAAAAAAATAGAATATTTTCAAAAAATTAGTAATTTTTCGAAAAAAATCGTAAATTTACTAAATTTAGTATATTAACTAAAAATTTGAGTATTTCCGATTTTTTTTTAATAAATTCACGAGAAAAATTGATAGTTTACAATTTTTTTTCGAAAATTTACAAAAAATATTTACTGATTTATAAATTTTCTCGTAAATTCACAAGAAAAAATCGAGGATTCTCGAATTTGTTGTTAATATACTAAATTTAGTAAATTTACGATTATTTTTGAAAATTTTCTAATTTTTCGAAAATATTCTATTTTTTTTGTGAATCTAAGACAGTTACTTTTTACAGTATACTCTTGAAACTATAATATAAAACATAACTAAATAAAATAAATTTAAGAAGTCAATTTTAAGCTTTGGTTTGAGATCCCCCATCCTTATAAAATATGTAAATCTTAATATATAGGAGTAATGCATACTTTAAAATCCTAGCCTTCCCTATATATTTGACACAGATTTACTCATATACATACATATAAATTGTAAAATTTAAAAAAAGCTTACATTAATCTTTTTTTACTTATTTATTTAAAACGAATATCAACTTTTTTAGGTCACCAAATTTAATAAAAAAGACGTTTCCGTGTTATAAATAATTCTCCAATTTTTTTTAATCCATAAAATAAGCAAAAAATAATTCAAATATTTCATTTATTGATATAAATTTTTATTTTCATGCGTTAATACCAAAATAAGTGAAAAAAGTAAAAAAGAGTACTAAAACAATTATTTTGCTCAATGACGCGTGTTGAAAAATAAAATATAACAGTTATAGAGATAAAATCGTTTTTAGTATTTTATTCAGTCCATATATTATTTATTGTATAAACTTTTAGAGAAACATCTCAAGAGAATTGAATACATTATAGATGGAATATGTAAATTATAAAAACAGTATATGCACTTAAGGACTTTAGTGAAATGAATAAAGGTCCATAAGTAATTTTCTTTTAAACTTTTTTTTCAACAAAAGAATTTTTTAATAAGTAAAAATTTTAAATTTTATCAATAAATAATACTTCATTTATTTTAAAAGGATTTTTACGTTATATTTAAAATTTATTCAGAAAATTTTCTTTCTCAGCGTTATTTTTATTATGAATTATCCTGGTTATTTGAACATTGAAATTTAAACGTAATTAAAGTTATTTATATGAATATTTTTTAAATTTACATTTTTTATTTAATTTGGTGATTTTGCAAAAAAAAATTTACAACGTTTAATTACAATGTTTTTTTTTTTTATTTGCATTATTCGTCATTGTTGATTTCACATCAGATCAGCAAAATTTTTCAATTGTAATCTTCTTTTCTACTAAATTTACTTTTTTTTTTCCTGAATTTCATTTGGGATTCCTGCAATTCGTTTACAAAATTTATAGTATTAGAGCCATTAAGTCCAAAACAAAAACAATTTTTGATATAAGTTTAAAACTTATTTCAATTAGAACATTGGATTAAATAAATAAGCAAAAATATAAAATTAAAAAAATTATCCTGTTAAAGAATTTGACCAAAGTAACAAGGGGAGTTTAAGAGTTGAATCTGTCAGATTTTGACCCCAAATAGGAGAGCGTTATCTTATATTGAAAATTCACCCCTGAAACCTTCCGTTTATTTCAATAGGCTTTCTGGGCCAATTACGAGGGTCTCGATGTTATAAATATGTAGGAATTTTTGGTACCTTTTAAAATAACGCTGCTAATTTACAAATCAACCAAAAAACTTCTTGTTAGTCTTATTTTTTTGCACAAGTATTAACTTTTAGATGCCATAAATCGAATTTTTCATCACTAATTTCCTCACTCAGAAAGCCAATAAAAAAATACCTATTTCTGGCCAAAATTAAAATTTGGTTTATTGAGTATTATGGAAAGAAAGTAGTGGGAAAAAAATTTGGTTTACGTTACTTGAAGGATAACACTCATACAAAAGAAAAATAAGACCGGACAAAATTGTAAGGTGGCAGCGTTATACGGAAAAATGCTCTAAAAATACCTAATAAACCCATTTAGTAGCATTGATACTCGGTATCCTAGGCCAAAAATGTCTATAAGATCAAATTGCAGGTATCAAAACTTTTCTTCAACATAAAAAAACGCCCTTCCAAGTTGCGCCAAGTTCTGACAAATCTTGTACTTTTCCCTCGCAAGTCAAAAGCTTTATAAGTTATTTGAAATTTTGTCAAAATATGATAATTTTTTCTTATGAGTACTTTTTTCTTACTCTTATTTTTACTAGCTTTGATGCTACGTTCAAATTAAAATAGGCTTTAATTTCATACCAAGAACAGTTTTTGTTTCGTCCATAATGGCTTTAAAAAAATAAACGAATTTTTCAATAGGACAGTAAAAATTTCAAGTCATTAAATTCTAGAAAATATTATATTTTTAAAATAAAAATCTTGATAGATATCAAAAAATTTCCAGGCAATAGTTTTTAAATTTGATAATTTGATATATAAAATTACTCATAAATATGCTAAACTTTTCGAAAATTGAATGAAAAACTTTTAACCTCAATCCAAAAATATATATATAAAAATTAAACGTAAAAAATAAAAATTAAAAAACTAAATATATACTTTACATAATCCTTATATTTTAAGATTAAACTGTTTCCTTCCAAGCTCCTTGCATCAGATTTAAGTATAAAAATAATTGCTAATTAATTTATTTAACGAGTATGCATTACATCCTATACTTTATCTACACTGTGAAAAGTAAATTCCTTAGATTAACAAAAAAAATAGAATGTTTTCAATAAATTAGTAAATTTTCAAAAAAATTTGTAAATATTCGATAAAAATCGTAAATTTACTAAATTTAGTATATTATCGAATAATTCGAAAATCCTCCATTTTTTTTGTGAATTTACGAAAAAAGTTGTAAATTCACAACTATTTTTCGGAAATTAGTATTCGGATATTATACTACAACTATTTTTTGTAAATTATCGAAAAAAAATTGTAAATTATCAATTTTTCTTGAGAGTTCACAAAAAAAAATCGAGAATACTCGAATTTTTTGATAATATACTAAATTTAGTAATTATACGATTTTTTTCGAATATTTACAAATTTTTTCGAAAATTTACTAATTTTTCGAAAATATTCTCATTTTTTTGTTAATATAAGAAAGTTACTTTTTTCAGTGTATATTTATAATGAATTTACCATTCCTTTATATCTCTCTATGTATACATAATTATTTTTATTTTCACATTTCTGTATTTCTTGGATGACCTCATTAAATTATATAATATTATTTTTTTTAATTAAATATTTTAATGAATTATAAAATTCTGAATAAAAGGGCTACAAAAATGGAATTTTTGAATGAGAAATTTGATAAAGTTAACAAGAAATTAATTATTTTAAAGTTTTTTAACAAATGTAACTTTTTTTAATTTGTCTTCAAACTCACACAAAAATTTCAAGTCAGTAGCTCTTTATATCGGAGTTGCTTTTATTATGTAAATAAAAAAGTAGTTGTAAAAATTTTTTTCTCAGCTATATTTTACTTACCAGAAACTCCACAAAATAATATCATGAAAAATAATAATGTTACTAGTAAATTTTGTTGTTTAGAGTATCAAAAAAATCCTCAAAATTACCTACTTTTTTGTTTTTAATAAATATAAACTAACATTGAATTAATAATAAAAAAAAAACATTAATCACTCAAAAATATTAATAATAAAAAAAAAAATTTTTTATTTTCTTTTTCAGCACGTAGCATTTCTGAAGAATTTAGTAGCGGTGACAGTCGTTACCGAGAGGAAGAAGCCCCGACTCAAAGTGGGACTCATAGTAAAGATCCAAAATCTGCAAAAGATAATAAAGAAGACAAAGAAAAAGATGAAGGTATAAAATAAATAAAAAATTAAGTTTTTAAAACTTTTGACAATATAAATTATAAATGATTTATTATAGATGCTACGATTATTAAATATAACATTGATTTATTTTCAAAAATATTCTTTAAAAATAAATTTATAATTAAGTTTGACAGATTATTTTTCTTTCTTGTTAGTAAACAAAAGTGTTATAAATAAAAATCTATCAGTTTGTGTTATAAATTATTAATTTTCTTTTTTATTTTTTGCAATAAAAATATAAATTGCTTACAGTTAATATTAGATAAGAATTAAATCCTTATTGTTAGCAATATGTCAGATTAATTTGAAAATTTATTAGTGATTATATACGTAGATGATTCTGTTTATAACAAATTCCATCTCTCTCTCTCTTTCTCTTCATTTAATTTTCCATGTTATTATGTTATACCTGCAGATTACGATATTACATTAGTAAAATAACATGATAATATATGAGAACATCAATATTTACTGTTTAGGATTTATAGTATACTTAATAATTTATGGTCTTAGTTGTCAGTAACATTATTGCATTAAATTATGAGATTTCTAATAGCATGTCAATAATATTTAATAGAAATACTTTTTTTTTATTTTTACTTTTTTTAAATTAAAAATTATTCAAATTTCAGATATTTTATTTTCTCGAAAGAGAAATGCATTTGCTATACTATATATGAAAGATAGCTCACGTCATTTATTGTGTCTTGTATAATAAATTTTTTAATTGAATTAATGTTCAATATGTGGTTCAAATAATTTTTTTGCTTAAAATTTTCATTTACGTATTCTCTGAATTCCTTTGTGTTATTGGATATAAAAATATAGAGTTTTTTTCTAAACTATCAAAAACCCATCATCTTATACTAATTAATATAGTAAATATGTTTTTATGTATTATTAAATAAGAAAAATTTTTATGAGATAATATAATTTTTTTAATTAAATTTAATTAACGTCAAATTTACAATAATTTTCATTGTATGTCCCTTGCATTGTACTTCAGTCAGCGGTGGGAGGATGTTTAGTTACTGGTCGTCATGAGATTTAGTGCACTATAGGTTTTTTGGGTTACTGATCACGAAAATCAGGGTCTTTCCTGGAGAAATTTGCGGAACACCCTTAAATTTGGAAAAGCTACCACCCAAAAGGAGTATTTTTTATGTAATTGTATTTTGAATGTCCAGATTTAGCCCGTATGAGTTTTTTGGGTCACTAATCAAGAAGTTGGGAGATTTTTTTTAATGAAAAATTAATATTTCCCCTTAAATTAGCAAAAATTACCTTTATTGCTGCTATTTTTGCACTTTGAGTGTCTAAATTTGAACAATATGGGTTTTAGTTAATTATTTTGGGGTCTTTTTTATGAAATATCAATAATATTTTACTTTTAGATTAATAAGACTTTCCCAAACAAAGGAAGTTTTTGCTACATTCATGCATTTTTTACTTTTTTAAAACTTATTTTGAAAATATCATAATTTTTGTTTTGGCTAATTTAAGGGTGAAATATTAATATTTCATAAAATAATCCCTGAAATTATTGATTAGTAACCCAAAAAACTCATGTGGTCTAAATTTAGACTTTCAAAATGCTAAAATAGCAAAGTTACCTATTTCAAGGGTTATTTTTACTAATTTAGGGGTGAAATATTAATATTTCATTTTAAAATCCCCAAAATTCTTTATCAGCGATCCAAAAAACTCATACAGAGCAATTCTCGACCCGCAAAGTGTGAAAGTAGCAAAGACACCCCTTTTAGGGTTTTTTTTTGCTAATTTAAGGGTGAAATTTTAATTTTTCATAAAAAATCTTCCAAATTCTTTATCACGAACTCAAACGGTCCCACATACGGACTAAATCTGAACTCTTGAAATGCGAATACTTCAAAAATATTCTTTTTTGGGCGCAGTTTTTGTAAATTTCATATTTACGGATGTTCCGCAAATATCTCCCGAAGAAGACCCCAATTTTCATAATTAATGACTCGAAAAACCTACAGTAGATCAAATCTCATGACGGACAGTAATTAAATATCGGTTTTTATGCTACTCTGCTTCGTACATTTTACAAGGAGAGTAAATGAATTCTTTCAAAAATGAAATATTGTTGCTCTCTTTTTCACTATCATAAAAATAAATAATAGTATGCCAAAGTGTCGCTCATTTTTTTAGTTGGAAAACACTACAGGTTTTCATTAATTTTTTAACTGAGAAGGAACATTTTTTCAAATCTAGGAAAAGCACAAAATCATTTTATATTTTATTTAATTGAATTTAGCAATTTTCGTTTTTAATTTAAAGCCGTATTTTCTTGAACAAAATATATTCTTTACCTTGCATTTGTAAAGTATTCATTTTTATAATTTGTGATTAGTCGCTACTTAAAAAATGGCGTACATACAGCCCTCCTGATGTCGTTTGAGGTAATGAAATTTAAGTTTATTGCTATAGAAAAATATGAGGTGAATTTAAGGCCTAAGATCTAAAAATTGCCCATTTTAGCCCATTGTATGAAATTCTCTTAATAAACAGTCAAATTACTTCCGGTTGGTCGCTTTTTTCGGTACAAGCTTCAACTTTTACCAAAAGATGCATAGTCATTTCTATCAAATAGATTTTTTTTAGCACTAATAAATCTACAATGATCAAAACGTAAAAAAAAAGGACACTGTAATATTTAGGGATATTTTCGTATGAAAAAGTTATTTTGTAAATATTCAAATGGAAAAAAAATATTCTTATAGCCACCTTTTTGGTATATTAAGATTTATAGGTGGTTAAATTTTTAGTGTCTGAACTCGACTTTAAAGTATTCATGTAAAAATCACTAATACTCAAATAGAATCCAGTGAAAAAAGTATTTTATATCCCATATAAAAAAGTATATAAAAATTACTATGAAAGTATCCTATTAAAAAAGTAATTGCATAATACCGATGCAATATTCATGTTCATAAAATTTTTTTTGTGGTCAAGTTTTTAGGTTTTTAAAAGACTTTTTAAATTTTTTAAAAACCATTTTAAAAGCGGAATACCTTAGCACGAATTTCGGACTTTTGTGTAGAACAATTATAAATTATTAGTTTAATTACCGATTTTTATTAAAACAATTATTTTTTTATATTTTCAGAAGCAATAAAAGTATACGATGGTAATAATTCATTAAGAAGGCAAATATATAGATTAATAAGTGTATCAAGACAAGCATCAACTGAACAAGTGTTAACATCAGCATTACAAGCATTTCACATAACCAAAGATCCAAGTAATTTTAAATTTATTTAGCATCACAATTTTTATTTATTTTATTGATTTAAATAATAATTGTTTTATATTTTAAAGATAATTTCTATTTGACTGATGTTTATTCAAATGAAACACAATTATGTGACCCTTCGCCTATTCAAAGCTTATCTCGTAAGGAAAACAAACGTCCGGCAGTTTTTCTTCGATTTAAGTAAGTTTTTCAGCTATAATAATACGTTTTTTTTATAGTATCTAAAAATTTATGTTTTGTTAAGGTAACTGACAAAGCATATTTTTATAATTCAAATTTTTTATTTATTATACTGGAAAAAGTTTTTGAGTTAATAAACGCTATTTCAAAAAAATATTTATTTTTTTAAGCAAACATAAAAAAACTTTGAATTACAATGAAAAAAAAATTGTAAATTGTTTTTTTTTTTTGACTTCAATCGACAGGTTTATCTTATATTATTTTAAGCATATAATGCGATTTTACAAATAAATTCTAAACTGAAATTCAAAGTGGACATTATTTTAAAAAATAAATAAAAAATAAAAATTTAGCTGAATAAATATTGATTTTAAAACTGAACGACAGTGTGACTATATTGCATTTAATGTTTTGTATTTTATCGCTAACTCATAAATTACAAAAAGAAGCTTCGAGTACTTGCAATGAAACTAATATGAGCCAGTTCATCAAGCGATCTGTTTTAACGTTTTTTATAACTTTTTTACATGAAACTATCAGAAAGTTTTTCCAGTATATAAAATAAAATTATACAGAAAAAAAATATCAGCTTGTGGCTATTGGAATCCCATTACTGAAACTTTTTTTTTACGCTGTTTAATTTTAATGGAAGCACAAAATAAAATACTTAAATCCACAATGCAATTTATTTTTTCAGTGTAATATAAGTGCATGTAATATTGAATAAATTTTTATCCTTTAAAATATCTAATACCTTTATTAAAATATCTCGTAAATTAAATTATGTAATCAATCGCAATTCATAAAAATTAAAAATATTTTATGTAAAAATCTCTCTTGAATAAATTTAATTAAAAATTCAAATTTTTTTATACATATAAATTTTATTTAATTTTTGTGTGCATAAAGTATAGTATATGTATGTATATTAGTCCAGCAGTGATTTTACAAAGTAGTTTGGGTATGAAATTAGTTACCATTTACCAAAAAAATAAAATTCCTAAAATAGTAACTCGATTAATTACTCCTAAATATTTTCACCGATCATATATTAAAACAACGAGTGCTTCTATGCAGCATTTAAAAAAAAAGCAACTTTTAAAAATAACTGCCAGGCTAATGTACACATTCTATAATCTTTTTTATAACATTATCATAAATAATAATAGACCATAAATATATTCTCTTATATTATAGCGAATATACACGAATACTTTATAAATCATTTCTATAATTTAATTTTTTTTCCAAAATTTATGCACTTTAGTGTATAAATATGCAGTTTATGCTGACTTTATTGTATATTGAAATTTCTTTAGATATATAAATTTGCATATTAAAGTGTCCGATATTTACAAAATTTATGTTTTTTATATCTTATTTAGCAAAAAAAAGGCGTAACTTAATCAATTACTATCGCCAATAAAAACTCCTGTGTTTTAATATACTTTTCCTATTTTAATTCAACCTATCAAGATAAAATTTATTATTTTTACGACCTGCTGATCTG
Organism: Anagrus nilaparvatae; assembly: GCA_022575985.1. Classification (NCBI taxonomy): domain Eukaryota; kingdom Metazoa; phylum Arthropoda; class Insecta; order Hymenoptera; family Mymaridae; genus Anagrus; species Anagrus nilaparvatae. Next base: position 11,835,742 of record JAKSXM010000002.1, on the reverse strand, counting down.
TATGTATGAGAGGAGGCATTGACTTTTTAGGATAGTACGAAAAATGATGATACTTTGTATGCTTTTATTATGAACAAGAAATTTAGTTAAAAATATTAATTAAACAAATTCTTTTACATATTAATATATCGTGCTTTTTTTATTAATTATGACATGACCTACAGATCAATTAAATGAATGGTTGCCTAAGTGAACGAGAATGAATATAACGGTGAATGAACGTCTCTGTCTTTGTGCCCTCGGAAGAAAGCGTCACTGAAACGTATTTACGACGAGTGAAAATGAGATTCCAACTGACTAAAATACTAGAATCAAAATCCCATTTGCCCTTTAATGTTCCAAATTGATGTAAAACTTTCTTTAATGTCGAAAAATGGTAGAAAAACCGGTCTACACTGAGAAAATTATATAATTGCGACAATGATATCATATAATCATATTTGTACGATTATATATGTAATCACCCTGATGATATTATATCATCAGGACAATAATATTCTGTAATCCTGACAATTATATGCATATCATTGGGGCAATTATACATATAATCCTCCTGATGATATCATATAATCAAGGCAATTATATTTAATTTTTTGTTTTTTTTTTCAAAATATTTATTTTTTGGGTATATGAAGAAACTCACAGATATTTAATTATGTATTTTTACCTAATTTATTATTTATTAAAGTTTTTTTAAAGATTTTTAAAGATTTGAATTTTTATTATTTTTATCTTTGGTATTTTTGTTAATTTTTTTTTTCGCTCGCACGCTTTCGTTCGTTATCAATTATCGATACGGTATAACCCTAATCTAATCTAATCGCATATGCATTATAGAGAAATATCGAGCGCTCGCCGATCATCATTCTTATTGAGTATATTCTTGGTCCTTATATACTAAGTGGAACGTACTTTTGACACTTGCGAGAGAAAAGACCTTAGCACCTAGCGGTTGAAAATTAAAACAATACTCCGCACAAAATTCGAATTCAAAAAAAGTTTAAAAAAAAATTTATTTTAAATTTGAATTTAGCGCGGTGTGTTGTTTTAATTTTCAACCGCTAGATGCTAAGGTCTTTTCTCTCGCAAAAGTCAAAAATACGTTCCAGTTACTATATAAGGACCGAGAATATAATACTCAATAAGAATGATGATCGGCGAGCGCTCGATATTTCTCTATAATGCATATGCGATTAGATTAGATTAGGGTTATACCGTATCGATAATTGATAACGAACGAAAGCGTGCGAGCGAAAAAAAAATTAACAAAAATACCAAAGATAAAAATAATAAAAATTCAAATCTTTAAAAATCTTTAAAAAAACTTTAATAAATAATAATTAGGTAAAAATACATAATTAAATATCTGTGAGTTTCTTCATATACCCAAAAAATAAATATTTTGAAAAAAAAAACAAAAAATTAAATATAATTGCCTTGATTATATGATATCATCAGGAGGATTATATGTATAATTGCCCCAATGATATGCATATAATTGTCAGGATTACAGAATATTATTGTCCTGATGATATAATATCATCAGGGTGATTACATATATAATCGTACAAATATGATTATATGATATCATTGTCACAATTATATAATTTTCTCAGTGTAGGCAGATCAATTCTGCTTTTCTGTTATAAAAAATGCTCCTTTTTTTTCTTTCTTAAAATGCATACTGTACTACTTTTATCTAGTTTTTAATACTCCATAATACTTACCGGACCACTATTTGGCCCTAAGTTCAGGAAGAACGACCCTTTGTACACTTTGTCTTTGAACAGCTTCTATCCAACTCTCTAGTATATTTTTGTACAGAACCCACAACGATCTCTGATCAACATATGTAGTTGGAAGAAGTTGACCGAGGAAATAAGGAGCCTATATGCCTAAATTTTTTGGATTTTTCATTTTTTCCTAAATTTTGGACCGTTGACGCTAACCGTGATGAATTACATGTTATAAACTTGTGAAATATGTTATAAACGTGTAAAATATGTTATTATATTTGAAAAATGTACATAAGCATTATCATGATTTACTTGAACTACTGACATTGATGCCTATTGATTTTTCTAGATTTACTATAACTATAAAGCTTTCAAAAACTGAAATGAATGTTTACAAATTTTTAATCTAATAGGAAAATACTGAATGTCTTAAAAAACTATAAAATTTAGAAAATTACTATATGACCTCAAGTAGGCAGTACAGATTTCTAAAACAAAAATTATTTTTTTTATATTTGTAGAGAACAAGCTTAATTACTCCAAAATAAAAAATTTGAATAGATATTAACAATTATTTGCCTACCTAAAAATGCGAGTTGAAGAGAGCAAGATACTTTTAAAAATCGTTTAATCGTCAATATGATGATTTTAAATAGCTGCAAAAGCATTTAAAAAACAAATCTATTACTTCAAAAAAATTTGAACCAAAAATATATCACAGTTTTTGGATCTGATGATATTTTTTTTAACTTTTGTATTGTACCCAAAAGAATAAATAAATTTCTAAATAACGGACACACTAATATATAAATTTTCTATTTATTACTTTTTATATTATGTACTAAAAAATCAATAAAAAAAATATTTATTATCAGTTAATTATAATATTACGATTTTTACTACTGTGAAAATTAAAAAAAAAATTATTTATGATTTACAGTAAAGCTTACAATGATGTAATATTTAAATATATATATTAGATTATATAAAAAATTATATATTTTTTCAAAACACTTAAAAAAAAAAAAAAAATTTTCTTGCATGTCTGACTAAACTATATTTTTACTACTTATATACCTACATTATTATAATAATGTGTTTATTTTAAAAATAATTTTTTTTATATATTTTATACATATTTTTACATGCACAATATATTATTATTATAATCATAAGATAATAAATATTGATTTTTATTATTATAATATAAGTTTATATAAAAAAATTTAAATTTGCATATCTGACAAAAAACTATGTTTTATTATACTAATATAAAAAAATTTTCTGATTTTTTTTTTTTTTATAGAGTATATTATACGTAAATTAAAAAAGTTTGTCAATAAATAAACGTTTAAAATTTGATTACAGGGAAACTGATAGTGGCGAAGTACGTATATATCCTGGTAAATTGCAAGTATCTAATTCTTTTTGTATTGTACCAGTAACTGAATCAACAACAATAGCTGATCTTATAAAAGAAGCAATAATACGTTTTGGTCTTGATAATAATAATTGTGAAGATTATAGGTGTAGTGAAATACTGTTAGATCGTGGTGGTTAGTATTCAATTTTTTATAAATTAATTTATAATTCGTATTGTGAATTCACATGTTTTGCTAATATTTTCTAACTATTTTATGGAATTTTCTTAATTACCTCAAGGATATTTTCCGAATGCCTTTTGTCTATCCGCTGATAATTTCACATTTTTTAAATTGTATATTGTGATCCCTTTGGCTTTCCAAATATAGTAACTTTTAGAATTTAACCTCTTTTTCAAAATATAAAATACGAACCCCCCCCCCCTTCTTCAAAGGTAATTTTTTGAAAATTCAGCCCACCTAAAATTACATTCTGATTCCCAATGTAACTTTCTTGGCACTAAAAAAAATGACTTGTTGCAAAGTAGAGAAGTAGTGCAAGTTCCATGGCTTCTAAATATACCAACTGTCCTTCTGTTTGTTTGATTTCTAGCATCAGCGAACAATTTGAAATCGGTTGCTGCTTATTAAAACAAAAAAATTAAAATAAAACTTTTTAACCTGGAACTTGTTTATAGGAAGGTGTACTCCAGAAAGTCTGGGTATCAGATAAGACTTAGAATAAGACTTAGAATAATCCAGGTTTAGAGATTTTGATTTTATAGGATACTTTAGTAATCTAAAATGTTAGTTCAATAGATAAGTAGTCAGTAAACATAAACATGTTCATTTCCATGCAAGATGTGGATCTTCTTCGTTTTCCCCCCACCAAATCGCTAAAGTTTTTGTTGGAAATTGCTTAAAAACACTTAAAATGAAGTTAACAATAAGTTTTGAGTGGGAAAAATGCAAAAAAAAAAAAATTAAAGTAAAAAAATTTTTAATAATTTTGAAAATTTGTTAAAAATTTTAAGGATTTTGCTTATTCTAGGGGTAGGTGTGAGTACAGCATTTGGGGGTAGGTTTTAATTGCTATTTCCTTTATTGGGGGCTTCGCCCCCATACCCCCACGGGGGGCTTTGCCCCCTCGACCCCCAGAATTTTGCTTATTCTAGGGGTAGGTGCGAGTACAGCATTTGGGGGTAGGTTTAAGTTGCTTTTTTCTTTATTGGGGGCTTCGCCCCCTCGCCCACCAAAATTTTTCTTATTCTAGGGGTAGGTGCGAGTACAGCACTTGGGGGCTAGGTTATAATTTGGAATAAAGCAATTATTTAATTATTTATATTTTGTTATTAATTATTTCTATTTTTGCAAATATTGAAAATAATTGTATTATTATGTTTAAGCTTATATTATTTGTCAAAAAAAAAAAAAAGGTCAAAAAAATAAAAAAATAAAATTAAAAAAACAATTTTTTTTTCAATTAAAAGTGTTTTTCCCACCTAAAAACGTTTTTTTTTAACTAATTTAGTCGTTTAGAATAATTTCCTAGTGAAAAAAGTGTGATTTGGTGGGGGGGGGGGGGGAACGAAGAAGCACCCAAGATGTTTGTGTACTTGTGCGAATCTGTTATAAATTTTTTTATTATAAGATAAAATTTGTCGAAAATTTTTCCCCAATGTTGTCCATCATTATAAAATGCTGTTACAATCTTTGAACTATTTTAATTTTTTTAATTTTTGAATTGTTTAAAAAATAAAATTTTCCTTTTGAACAGCACAAACTCAATCTTTTTATGAAACCAAAATTTTGTTTTTCAGTTACTGAAAGAGTCTTAACGTGGGATGAAAAACCGTTAGATATATTAAAGCAATTAGGCAAAGAATCAATTAGACAAATGGAATTAATGCGTTTTTATCTACAACTAAAACAAGATCCGCATGGTCCAAATCTTGCATTATTTGTTGGTAATTTACCACCTGGTCTATCAGAACGTTTATATGAAAATATGCTTATGGAATTTTTAGGAAAAGGTAAAATAAAAAAATTATTTTATAAAAAAGATTATAATGCACTTTAAACTTTTGAATCTGATGTTGTGGTAGTGTAGTGTAGTGTAGTATACTTAACTTGAAATGGAGAGTAAAATTATGTATAAAGTAAAACTTTTCAATTCAGTTCAATTAGTTTATAAAGTTTTAAGTGCGTAATTTTAATTTAATGCGGTGTACGTAAAAAAAGTTAGCCTGCTTTTTTTTTATTCAAGAAAAAGCTTTTATAAGTAAATTTTATTTTTTTTTATAGAAAATAGATTTGCATTAATTGGACCTATATATTATGAATATGGCTCAATGGTAATAATCTACGAAGATTCCGAAACAGCTGTCAGAGCACTTTATACTTTACGTGAGTCAAAATATGAAGATAAGCATCTATTAGGTAAATATAATATTTTATATTTTTTGATTTTAAAATAAAAATAAAAAACATTTATTATTTTCTAGTAATGTTACTGCCAAGTATCGAGCCAAGAATGGTACCACAAGGTGTTCAACCGTTACTAGTTTTTGTAAATGTTAAATCTGGTGGTTGCCAAGGACTTGATTTAATATCAAATTTTCGAAAACTTCTTAATCCTTATCAAGTATTTGATTTAGATAATGGCGGTCCCTTACCAGGGTAAATTCAATTAAATAAATTCTAAGAAATATTTTAATCAACTTTTCCATACAATTTTTTTATTGTTATTATTAAAGGCTCTACGTGTTTCGGCATATAAAAAATTATAAAATATTAGTATGCGGTGGTGATGGTACAGTAGGTTGGGTATTACAGTGCCTCGATAATGTTGGTCAGGATAGTGAATGTTCCTCTCCAGCTTGTGCTATTGTGCCATTAGGTACTGGCAATGATCTTGCTAGAGTATTAAGGTGGGGTTCTGGTTATACTGGAGGCGAAGATCCTCTTAATCTTTTAAGGGATGTTATCGATGCTGAAGAAATAAGGCTCGATAGATGGACTGTAGTTTTTCATCCTGATGAAAAAGATGATAAAAATCAAACTACGCCAAATAACGCAGGTAAAATATTTTTTTTAAGGTACTAATCTTTAAAAACTCCAGTTGAAATAAAAAAAAATATTTTCTTCACTTCAATTTTAACATTTCATGATTTAAAAAAGTTGTCATTATGAAATTATCAGATTTTGTTATAAAAAATAAAAACAGATTCCAATCAATTGTCATTTAGTTTTCTAACATTTAAAAGCAGTCGAAACAAAAGTAAAGGAAACTAAAAAATTTATGGCACTTAAAAGTAATTGACATCAGATTTAATACATAAAGTAAAATATTAAACTTATTACAGAAAAAAGTGCAGTATTCGATAACTTGAATTACTTTATTTTATATATTATTTAATTTCGCATTTTTTAGGCTGCAAGTTGTACTAAAATTTATTCTCTCTATCATTTCTTATAAGAAAATATATTTTTTTTAAATTAATTACTTAATGGGTTTTCTATATACTTTAAAAAAATTCAACCATAAATGTGATAAAAATAAAAGCCGCATCAAAGCAAATTCTCTGCATACTAAAAAAAAATCTATCAAAAAAAATGTAAAAAGTTTTTATTTTAAGTAAAAGTTCAATATTTATCAAAGCAAAAAATACTTGTTTTTTATCGATAAATATCCTTGATATTTATATATTTTTTTTTGATTTTCATTTTCTTGTCCCATATGTATGAAATAGTTATTTAATTACGTAGTTACTAATAAAGTGATTTTTAAAGCCTTGTATTTTTGATAATGAAAAAAGAGCATATTTGCAAATCAAACTATTTAATTCCTTTTATTTTTTTGTATAAATTTTTCAAAAAATCTTAAAATTTGTTTTTTAAACTGTATTTAATTTCATATTGAAAATAAACAATAAACTTATAAAGTAAGCATTTAATTATTATAATTACACAACGCATCCAAATAAATTGTCAGAAATCGCATTACCTAAAAACAGCATCAAATTATTTCAGCTGGTTTCATAGAAATTTCATTTTTGTAATAACAATTGATTAAATTATTTTTCTTAAATTTTGTCACATTATCTGTGAGTAATTTTGAAATCTCAAATAACTTTAAAGCTTTTTTAAAAGGCAAATGATGAAATTATTGAAATTTTATAAAATTTGATAAGCATAAAAAAATAATTTAAAAGTTTTAAATTTGAAAAAAACTAGAATTATTAAAATTTTTATTCAAATTTTCAGTCGCTGGATCGACTAGCGAAGACAATACTCAAATATATGTGATGAATAATTATTTTGGTATTGGTCTCGATGCTGCTTTGTGTCTTGATTTTCACAATGCTAGAGAAGAGAATCCAAATAAATTTAATAGTCGATTACATAATAAAAGTGTTTATGTTAAAATGGGTATTAAAAAAATGGTTGGTAGAAGTCCTTGTAAGGATTTAAATAAAGAAATAAGATTAGAAGTTGATGGTAAGGTAGTTGATCTACCACCAGTTGAAGGAATAATTATACTTAATATTTTAAGGTAATCAATTATTTTATCATTTTTATCCTTATTTTAAAAAATTAATTAAAAAAATTTTTTTTCAAATAAAAGTTGGGGTTCTGGTGCTAATCCATGGGGTACTGACAGAGAGGATCATTTCAATAAACCAAATCATTGGGATGGTATATTAGAAGTTGTTGGTGTTACTGGTGTCATACATTTAGGTCAAATTCAATCAGGTTTTCGAAATGGCGTCAGAATAGCACAAGTAAAATATTAAAGCAATCAAATAATATTAATTAAAAAATGTTAAATGAAATTTTTTTTATTACCAGGGTGGTCATATTAAAATACACACAAATACAGATTTACCTGTGCAAGTCGATGGCGAACCATGGCTTCAAAGTCCTGGTGATATTGTTGTCTTAAGATCAGCTTTAAAGGTAATTTATAATTATTTTTTCAAGCATTTAAATAAATTGCTTTAAATTTATTAGAAGCATTCGTTATTCTTTGCTTTTTTTTTTCTAAATAATAATTTAAAAAAATTCTTTATTTTTGTTTCTAAAAGAAAAAAATATTAAATTTTAATAAAAAATAAACTTTGCTTATAAAAGCTTTATATTAATTGTTTAATGTAGTAATTTTAATTAGCACGACAAACAAGTTCTTATTTTAAATACCTTACAATAATCCAATACAAACTTCGTAATTATTTATTATTTTTTTTTGACAAAACAAAAATTTACTCATAATGATTTTATTGCTTTTGTTTAATTTTTTATTTCTTTTTTATTGAAGTGAGCATTTTAAAAAAATACTTTGTTTATGGAAATTATTGTTATAAATTTGTTTATTTGTTGCTTAAATTGAAAAGCTGTTTTGAAATTTCTTAACAAAAGTATTAAGTACTTACTTGGTTAATGTTTAATTTTGAAAAAATTTATAATTTTGAGAATAAAATGACATTCGCTGCAAATTAAAAATTATTTTTTTCGTGACTATTGTAAACAGATTGTAAAACATTTAATCTATGTAGGATAATTTTGCCGAACAGTTGAGTGGATCAGAATTTTTTGTATTTTTTGTATTTTTTGTATTTTTTGTATTTTTTTTTTTTTTTTTTTTGTATTTTTTTTTTCTGAAACTACTTGAAAAAATACGCGAATCTACATAGTTAAAAAGAAACAAGTCGATTATAAAGTTGCACCCAAGGGAACCGAATTCTATTCTGTTTTATACCGTGGAAATGAAGAAAGTATATAACTCAATATTTCAGTTAAAACTTTTTGTAGCTATTTTATACCTTTGTTAAGAAATAAATTTTATTTTTGTGTCATTTAAAAATCTATTTTTTTTCAATACTTCTATTCTATTTTCAAACATTACATTTTAACAAAACGTTACAAAATCATTATTTACCACAACTGATGCACTAATTTTAAATATTTCTCGTGAAATAAATTAAAAAATAAATAAAAATGAATTAAAATAATATAAATTTTAGAAAAAAAATGTTTAAACTACAATAAAAAAAAAAGTTGTAAATATTTTTTTATTGACTTCAGGCAACCATGTTGAAGAAAAGTAAGGTGAAACGTCGAAATACTGAACCGACAGTTCAATCTGCTAATGGGGATGGGGGGAAGAGTACGGATGAATGAATCAACTTTACAATAAAATAAATATTAATATAAAAATATAAAAAATAAAATACAACTGACATTCTCTTATAGAAATACGCATTTTAGAAAAATAATAATACAGTCATTTATTTTCAACTATAACTCAACGCGGTTGCAATTTAATTTAAAAAAGTAGTGTATAAAATAATATTTTTATCTTTATGTACCTATAATATAGTAAAATCCACTTTTATATTTATTTATTAATTTTGCCTTTAAGTGATTGCTATTTCTAAAATTTTGCTTATTTTTTATATTTTTGCGTTGAATTGAAAATAAAATTGCAAATAAAAAAAACAGACTTTTTTAGGTAACTACTTCGGGAATAAATAAATTCTTGTTCTGAAATTCGATTTTCAGATTTAGGCCAAGAAGCGGGGCACTTGGCGTACAGTCACTATGCACCTCTGGGCGGTAAAAACAGTTCTGCTAAAAATCCACAATATAAGAGTAAAAAAGTATGCTTTGCTTAGATACCTCCAAATGATAGAGCACCCATTTTTATGGCAGCTTCTACAATAAGCCACATACACAAATATACGCTGCATATATATCGGCAAATTTGTGTATGGCCAACCTTCAGATAAGTGTGCCCTCTATTTTTCTACATTAATTATTGTAGACTTTTTACCTGCCGGTAAGGAAGATTTTAAAATTTGGTTGGCCATACACAAATATGCCGATGTATATGCAGCGCATATTTGTATATGTGGCTTATTGTAGAAGCTGCCTAACCTTCACTTTAGTGGCGCACGATTAGCGCAAAGTAACTGTACGCTGAGTTGCCTGCTCCTTAACTTAGGCCTAGGGTGAATCATTATTACATAGGTACTTTTTATCTTTTGTCAGTAACTGGAATTTTTTATGGAGCACTTATATTTTTTAAATCGCTAGAAATAAATATTTTAACCGTTTTTACGGAAATGAGTCCAATTTCTCGCGTTTGTTAATTATGCTTTCTGGATCGCTGAACATGAGTTCCCATTTTTACCGGAAGTGATCTATTAGTAAACTTAATGTTATTTTAAAGGATTTACCGTTCTACAACAAGTGATGTCCTAAAAAATATATGGTACCTGAGAAGTTATAGTGGCCTGAAAAAGATAAAAAGTATTAGTAGAAAATGAATTTTAGTTCATAACTAAAATCCAAAAATTTTTCAGTAATAAGCAAATTTTTAAAATAGTAATCGCTCTAATATGTAAAGTTTTTATTCCTTCTTCATTTCTGCATATTTTATATAAGTCGTATCATATTTATTTACAATTTTTTTATCTTCCAATTACGTAAAATAATTCTATTTTATTATTCCTTGAAAAAAAATATCTTGTAAATAAAATTTCAAATTTAATTAATAATATCATAAATATTTCATTCATTATTGAACAATTTTTTTATTTCTAATTTTCAAGTTAAAAAAAAAAAATAAAAATAAAGTGCTTTTGATTAAAAATTTATTTTATGCATGATTAAAATTATTTTAATTAAAATATATTTCCTTTTAGCATTAAATAGTTTATCGATGAAAGTTTTAGTTTAAAAGAAAATAGTCTATTTTTGAAATTTTTTTATCAATCAAAATTTTTTTTTTATTTTACATTTTATAAAAAAAATAGTGTAAAACTTTTTTTTGAAAAAAATTTTTATTGATTTATCGATTATTTATATTAAAAAAAAAAATAAAAAAAAATAATAGAGAATACAAACTTTTTATAAAAAATTTATTCACGTGAGAAAATTATTCTGTATAAATTGAGTTTTTTTTTTTTTAAATAACCAGAAGCATTTATATGGTTTGTTAAAGTTAATATTTTTATTTTTTTTGCAATAAAATAAATTTTTTTTTTTTTTAAATATGTAAAATTATTAAAAATATAAAATAAAAAAAAGTGATGTTCATAAAAATACGTAAATAAAAAATAGTTCACAAATGCTTTTATGTAGTACAAAAAAAAAATATAGAAAAAATTTTTATTACAAAATAAAATATTCCGAAGGATAAATAATTTATTGAATTTTTTTAATTAATTTTTTTTTTTAATTAATCAAATTACTAAACGAAATATTTAGTTTCACAAAATTTTACACGCTAACCCGACATACTTATTTTCCTGTATAGCTTTTTAATTTTGCTATTATACTTAGAATACTATGATTCTATTAATGCTTTATTCTGCATTTGAAGATTTCATTATGTTGCATATTTGTTCATTTTTGTGTAATTTTTTATTTCTCATGAATTGCTTTATTGAATATTTTTACTGGTTAGACAGTAAAACAGCAAGGGTTTTTAATTATATAACTCTTAGACTTAGTTTTTCTAACTCGTTAGAAAACAATTGAAATGTTTTAAAATATGTTTTCAATCTTTACATTTGTATTCGGACCGTAAAAAACTGAGGAAGTAGAGTTTATCGATTTTAACCCACAGAAGGGAGTTTGCCATGGAGGAGGGGCTAAAAAAAACGTGTAACATGGAACATGTTTATAAGAAGGGAGTACCTCAAGGCTTGAAAATTAAGGAGGGGGGGGGGGGGCAAATTTGTCCAGTTGAAAGGGGGCGATGAGAATTACTTAGAATAATATTAATTTAATTGTTTTAAATGCATGTCCCCGTGCCCTCTAGTTATCCAAGGTGATATCTCTCCTATCAACCTCTTGGTTCATTTGCTTTCCAAGTAGTCAGTCCAACGATCCTGCCACTTGCTTAGGCTGATCTGGCGCAAAGTAGCCTTTGCGCGATCAATGTCTTCCCTCTCTTTTTTCAGATAGATATACTGTCTCTCAAGAGCCAACAGATCTATCAGGATTATCCCTGCGATGACTAGAGATGCCTCCAAAAACACTGTGCGATAGACACAGGGGATTTGCAGGGCTCCTTGCTTCTGGACGCTCGTAAGCTTAGACGCATAAGTGACCTTCTTTATGCAGTCAGCCCATAATTCTGCACCATACAAGAATATGGAGTGGGTGACTGACATAAGAAGCCTGCGCTTTCCAGTCTTAGGTCAGCACGTGTTTCTCATGAGCCTGCTTAATGCAGTAGTGAGCCTGTCAGCCTTCTCCGTGCTTCTCAGATTCTGCACCTTTCGTGTCCAACAGCACTGCCAAGTACTTTAAGTAATCCTTCGTTTCTATCCTATCCCATTACATTTTTGGATGATGGTCTCAGTATGTGTACGGGTGAATAGAACAATCTCAGTCTTCACCTTCGCAAGATTTAGACCGCGGTCCTCCATCCAGTAGTTGACTCCATGCATTGCCTGATTCAGTTTCTCCTCGGCGATTTGTACATCTTTTGCTGTGATGATTAGGAACAGATCGTCCGCGTATCCGACAGTAAAAGTATCCTTCGGCATTCGAAGCCTAAGTACCTGATCGTACATGATTTTCCATAGATCCAGCCCAAGGGCCGATTCTTGAACTGCTCCTGCAGTTACTCTCCTCAATCTTGTTCCTTGCGCAGTCTCAAATATTATTCCTTGATCGCTCAGGTAACTGCTGTTGATTCTTCGCAGATATTTAGGCACCTGGAAGTTCCTTAGCCCCTCCATAAAATCGCTCCATCTTGCTGAGTTAAAGGCATTCTTCACATCGAGGGTCACTCGTAGCGTGATTTTTCTAGAGTAATGATTGCTTGTCTGTGCACTCTCTATGTTACGGGTGACACTGTTTATGGCATCGATAGTTGATTTCCCTCGGCGGAACCCATATTGTCGGGGAGAAAGTTCTCCAGCAGTTTCTACAGCCCTCAGTATCCGTGGTTGCAGCATCTTTTCATAATTTTTTCCGGCTGTGTCCAGCAATCCTAGAGGACGCTAATAGGTTGGAAGCCTAGGGTCCCCTTTACCTTTTCTGATAAGGACTAGTCTAGCTCTTTTCCATAGTTTGCTGAAGACTCTCGCTCGTGCATGAATATTGAACATATGCAGGATAAGTTGTGGAAACTCGTGCGCGTCAATCTTCAGAATCTCAGTGGGCATTCCATCAGGCCCTGGTGACTTTCCATTTTTGAGCGAGTCGACTGCTCTTAGAAGCTCCTCCAAGGTGAAATTGGGGATATCCTCCTCGTCAAATTCTCCTAAGTCATTTTCTTTCTCCCTCTCCAAGTGATTAGGGAAAAGTCCGCCAACTATTCGTTCATAACGCTACTTGTAGAAACAGCACCAATTCTCTTGGTGACTATTTTGTAACTAAGACCCCATGGGTCATTGTCCACCTTATTACACAAAGCCATCTCACATGCTCTCTTGCTTTAACTAACAGCAAGTCTCAGGCTTTTCTTTACCTGCTTATTCTCTGCCATCAACTCAGCAGCTTCCGTTCTGGTCCTAGCACGTGTGGCTATCTTTCTTGTCGTTAGGCTCGCACTTCTTAGATGGGCTATTTCAGCGTTCCATCAGTAGGCTGGTGGTCTTCCTTCACGGGTTCTTTTTTTTGGCATGGCTTAATTATAATATTTTAATAAAGTTTTATTAATACTTGTTTAAAATTATTTCAAAATTACTAAGCTTTAATTTATTATCGAAGAAAAAAGGAGGGGAAATTTAATTAGTTATAATATATATCTTTAACGAATACGCAAATCAATAACAACCACAATTCTTTTATTGCTTATGTATGTACTTATTAACCACTCTAGTACAGTTTTTATTTAAAAATTGCTATTTGCCAATTCTTATATTAGCATGTTTGTTGTTAAAGAATACATTTTTATTGCTTTTTTAAATTTATTTTATGCAATTATTTTTATTTATATTTTATATCTGTTATGTTTTTTTGTATAACTGTTTTAAAATTAAATAATATAATATGATTTGTAAACATATTTATATTTACCTTATAGTTATAAAATTAAAATTAGAGCAGTTTTTGTTTTAAAAATTTATCTTCAATGCTGACTTGAAAATTGACTTAAAAAACTGTAATTAGTCTGAGTGTTAGTAGGGTAAAGGAAATATCATCTTCCCTGGTATTAACACAGCAAAAGGTCATTTAAAACTTCTTCAAAACCCTAAAATATAATTTTGAAATTTTCGAGAATCGGTGTTTTTAGCATAAAATTAATACACCATCTTTAATTTTTTTTTTAATAGTCCTGGTTGGTTGAAAAAAACAGTGTAATAGTAAACTGTTTAAAATAAAATTAAAGTTCTTAAACTTATGTTATTTTTAGCGAATCTCATTTGTTTCTATTTTTTTATAAAAATTTATTTAAGAAATAGACTAAAAAGTCAAATTGAAAAAGTTATGTTAATAAAGATTGCTCTAATTTTTTATATAGGCAAAATTAAAGTTGCACAGAAATGCAAAGATGTCCCTCCATTTACCTTTGATCACCTTTTTATATTTCTTTGCCCCTCAATTCTTGCATCTCATTATTTCAATACTGTATGGAGGTGCAAGTTGTTTGAGAGTTACTTATAAAAATTAAACTGATCTCAGTTAACATTAGCATGTTTTAGTTTCCCTAAGAATAAAACCAATTAGTTATTAAAAAAAGTACTAAAACCCATGTTCTTAGGTAAATTAAATTTGTTTACATGTAAATAATTAAAAAAAATATATAATTAAATTAAAAAAATTGATATAAAACAGGCAACAATGTTGAGGAAACCAAAAAGTAAATGACGAAGAAATACGGAGTCGGGCACACAACTGGCACTTCAGGCTGCAACTACAACAACAACCTCAAGTGATCCAGATTCAGAAGACATGTGAATTTCTCGACTCCGATTTTATTTAAAAATTTTTTTTTTAATTTTATTTTTATTTATTTATTTATTTTATAAATTTACACTATTCTAAAAATATAAAAAACTCTTAAGAAAAATATTAATCATCGAATCTTTCTCTCTTATTCTCTTTCTTATATAAAAAAAATATGCTTTTTGAATTAAAAAATAGAAAATTTAAAAAAATCAAATATCGTAGATTTTTTCAATTATTATTATTATTATTACATAAATTAAATTATATTATATTGTAATAAGTAGAAAGAGGAAAAGGGTGACTGATTTGCTTTTAAAAAAATCAATTATCATTTGTACAATTAATAGCATTTAAGGCAAAAAGTGCGATAAAGAATTCTAAATAAAAAAAAAAATTGAGTTAATTAATAATAACAATAATGATAATAATAATAATGAATTTTTGTAATTTATTTATTCTTCTCGTATTTAAATTTGTTAAAAGATCCTCGATTTAATTGTTAAAATTAAAGAAAGTTGATAAAATACATATTTGGCATCTTCGTCTAGTAAAAGTTTTAATTTTCTTAGAATTATGTAAAATATAAGAAATTTTAAGAGTTTTAAATTTTGGTATGTTTATTTGATTATAAACTTTTTGATATTAAATTTATGTTTCGAAATATTTTGAAATTGTTAAGAAATAAAGTTCCTATAAATATAAATAATAATTAATTTCATTCAAAAAATCACAAAATAAATGCACAAAAAAAAAATTTTTTTATTTTATAAAATTAAACGCACACATAAAAAAATCGCACATTTAATAAAGTTATATGCTGCTACTTATTTTATATTTTATTTTTAATGAAGAAACAGAGCGTGCATTAAGAAAATTTATTTAACTTTTTTTAATTACCTTTTTTTTCGTTTTATTCAAAAATAAAAAAGTTAAATTTATTATTTTTAGTCATAAAAAAATATATAATTAACAGTATGCATAAAATATTAATGGTAATAATAAATTCATAGAGTTTTTATTTCTTGCAACAGTGCAACTCTATAAAACTCTCCCATATTACATAAAAAAATAAGTGCTAGAAAATATTATAAAAAATATTTATAAATATAAAATGTTCATGTGTATGAGTCAAAATATGAATTTTTTTAATTTTTGAAAAAAGAGGGGCAATTTTATTATTGCTTTATTTACTCTATATATCACTCCTATAATGTATTGATTAAGATTTTCTATGATTTCTTTTGGCTTTTTTAAAGCTAGGAAGATACTGATTAAAAATTTAAACAAATTATCTTCGTAGCTTTAAACAAAATTAGTAAAAATAAAGCATGGAATAAATTAGGAGAGGAACAGAAATTGAAAAAAAAGCAACTATATCATTGGAATCTATTTACAGTCTCTAATTACAATATTGTAAAGCAGTCATTGAAATCTTTGAAACAAGATCGTAAATGTAAACAGTTCTGAAAATTAAAATCTTAATCAGCCTTAAAATTATGCCACCAGAGATTTATGTACAGAGAGTTTAAGGTTAAAGTTTGTTGTCAAACTTGAAATTAGAATTTAACAAATATTCAAAAGAACTTAATCTTTGAGAAGCTGGTACAAAAAATTTTCTTTTGATAATTCCTTAATAGAACGATTTTTTGGTAACATAAAAGTCAACTATTTTTCAAAAATTTATATATATTCATATTCTGACTTATTACAGTTATTAAAGACTTACAAAAAAACTGTATAATAATAATAATAATGATAAATTATTTTGCTTCAATTTGACTAAAACTGTAAAAAGTCAGATTGTTGCAAAAAAAAAAATTAATGGTGCCAAATAAAGTTATGAAGAAAAAAAGTATAAAAACATAAATAATGTAAATAAAAAAAAATATATATAATTTAACTTGTTTATTTTTTTGACATAATAAAAAAAGTGTAATTGTATAGCGTAAAATAAATTATATAATCAGTTAAATAGTTAGATTAGTAAATAGCATTAAAAAAATAAAAATAGTTTTTAATTAAAATATTACACTCTTTTATTATTATTATTGTTAAAAATAAATTTAATTCGAGAAGAATAAGTGAAAATAAAGAATTTTATTGAAAGTGGGTGGCTTAAATGCACAAAAATAAATTATGAAAAATGTTTTGTTTGTTTAGTCAAAATTTTTAAGCTAAAAAGCTTGTTTAAAAAATTAATTTTAACGTTAATCAAAACAGGCCATCAGAAAATTGATAAAACCTTTAAAATTTTTATTAGCAACAAAAAATACGTATGATCCATTGGGTTGGATCTATTTTACTCCATTTAAAATTTTTGGATGCATTTAACGTTGCTGGCGCCTTGACTATTAAGAATGAAATGTAGTTAAAAAAAATTGTAAAAACTGCTTCACTATTGAATCTCAATTTGAATTATATCAAAGAAAGAATTATAATTTTTACTTTGAATTAATTAATTTAGCACATTTATTTTCTGAATTTTCAGCATAATTTTACAAAATATTTTTTTGAATTTTTTACATCAATTCAGTATTTACTAAAAATGCACAAAACCATGGTACCTGTTACAGCATATAAATATAAAACTTGATTTTTCGCACTTGTTACATAAAAAACTATGATTAAATATTATTATTATTATCATTATTATTGAAATTTATTTAAAAGTTTAAAAAAACTGAATTACACTTAGGATAAATGAAAAATGAAATATAAAGCATTCCTATATGTTAAACATAACCTAAAAATATCTGTTACTTTTATTATTATTATTATTTTTAATAAATTTAAAATAAATAATAATAATAATATTAATTACTATGAAAATCAAAATAAAATTTTACATTAATAAAGAAAAAAAATTTAATTCATAATTACTTAATTAAAATAATAATAATAATAATATACCAAAAAATATAACATATTAATTAAATTGTACAAAAAATATACCTAATTTCTTTTTTTTAATTTTCAAAACTCAATTATTGTAAAAATATATGAATTCTATAAAAAAAAGTATAAAACCTGTTAAAGTCCATAAAATAATTATTATTAATTTAAAAAAAAAAAAAAAAAATCTATACTATAAATAAATGCACTGATAAAGCTCATGAGTTTGATATTTTTAATTAAAAAAATGAAGATTAACAGAGAATATATAAAAAATTTTACCATTCAAAGAATCATTGAGATTTATATATAATCATAACTGGATTTTTGATTAATAAATCTCAAAATCTATACAAATCTGACGTATAAAAGGGCTCAGCCATTTAAATATCTTAAAAATTCAAATTTTTTATAAATTTAAGTAAAAATTATAAAAAATATTTTTAATAATTTAAATGGCACATTTACGCCAGATTTGTACTTAACAAAAAAAAATTAATGATAATAATAAATTCTTATTAAATTATTATTATTATTATTGCTAAAATATACATACATATATATATATATATATATAAATACTTGTATAGATATATATATATGTATATATATTTATTAAATTATATTTAATTTCTCTGTTTGTAATTTCATAAATTAAATTAAAAAAAAAAAAATAATAAAAAAATAAAATAATTAAATAAATAAAATTAAATATATAAAAAAAAATAAATTAAAAGTTTGTTAATATGACCAAACTGTAACTCTGTAATAATATATTGCTGTTGCATAATAATGAAAAAAAAAAAAACATAATAGACGAAAAAAAATAAGCTATGAACAATCTACGTATAATAAAAAAATATATGTATGTGCTATAAATGTTGATTATTTATTTATTTACTTTCACCCCCCTCTTTTTTTATATTTAATTTTATGGTATATAAAATTTATTTATCTGAAAAGTTTTTTAATGTCAAATTTTTGTGTGTTAAATATTGAATTTTTTTATTTTATTTTTATTTTACTTTAGGTAAAATTTACGAGTTATCCCATTTACATTTTATAGATTTTTACACTTCAATTTAATATTTATTTAATTAATATATTAATTTATAATTCATTCAATGAATAATAACTCAGTAAATAATTCAGTAAAAAAATACTTAACAATTAAACGCTTTAACCAAGCACACCAACGAAAAATCAGCAATCAAGGGAGTGAGTTTAACAAAGCGATATGGCCAGAGTCCAAGCAGCAAATGCCTCCCTGGCTTTTTTTTTATAGGAAGAAAAGAGCCTCTCCTCGCACCTTTCTGTGGGGAACCATCCATAGGAAGATGCGACACGAGCGTAAGTATGCAAGCATACAAGCGTAATTTTCTCCTCCAATTGAAACAACGTTTGTCTCGATTTGGAGGAATTAGCGTGAGTTACTCGAGGAGAATTAACACGAATCTAAGTAATAGGTGTGCATGACGGTTAATTTATGCATGACTGGCTAAACAGCCCACCAGGGGAAAAAGCCATAAAAATTAATCATGAAAAGTTTAAAACAAGATAGCTGTATGAGTAAGCTATCAATGAAAAACTTCAAGCTGCAAGTTTATGAGAAATTTTTGAATAATTATTCTGTTGTAAATTGCCTTAAGAAAGACCTTGAAAAAAGCTAGGTTGAATTATTTATAAAAATGACTGTCATTTGAATCTGAAAGATAAAAGTTAGATTAGTGGTTCTTAAACAAAAAATCTTTAGGCCTAGCATGTTTGTTAAAGAGATCGTAGTCATATTGACCTAATCCTTTGATCAAATCATACTCGGGAACCTTGCACCTTTCATAAAATGATTTGCTTAACTTATCAGTGAATTCTTTTAAGTATTCAATTTTTAATTTTTTGTGTATACGTTCAATTGTTGTGTACGTAAGTACATCGGTTATTAGTTTCAATAAGCGATTTTGAGTGCGTTTTAATTTTAGTATCTGAAGTATTACACCATAATACTGCTGATGCATAGGTAAATATAGGACGTATAAATATTTTATAGATTAAAATACAGTTTTTTATCCTACTTTTGATTGTAACTTAAGTATAGGGTACAGTCTTGCGATTGCACCACGAGCTTTGTTGCAATTATTATTTATATGTAAGTGAAATTTTAGTTTTTGGTCAAGAGTTACACCTAAGTATTTAACGCTTTTCTCCCATTTGATCGAGATATCATTAAATTTTGGAGGTTGAAGATCTCCCCAATTTGGATATCTCGCGAGATCTCCGGAGATCTCAGGACAATTCGTCAGGAGGTTTCCCTATGCATAGCTGCAACTGAAATCTAATGTGTGTAGAATCGGAATGTGGTCGGAAGAGATCTTGACCTGAATCAGACCTTGATCTGAATTAAACGGGCCCCCAACCATCTCTGACACTACTTTGTAACTGAAGTTCTTTGCCAAAGCAAAATTAATTACATCAGGGTTTTTTGGTTGACTGTTTTTGCAGCATGGGTAATGCGTTGAATCATTGGAAGCAGCAATTTCTACATCCGTATCTATAAAATATTTTAAAAGTTTTTTACCGTGAGTAAGAGTTGTCCCTATGCGCAGTTTGTTGAATTAAAGTCGCTGGCTACGAACATGTTAGGGGATGTTTTGAAAATTTTATCATAATCATCTTTTAGAAAATTATTATGAGGGGAATTGTAAACTAAAACAATTGTTAATAGATTACCGTTAATTTTAATATTTATTGCTGTAGTTTCAAGAGCAGCAAGTTTATTTGTATAAATTTAATAATGTTTAATACCGTTTTTAATTTTTATGGGTGTCCCTGACCCTCATCATTACAATAGACTTTTTAACCAAAAATTTCGTATTTTGTGTGTGTGGTTTTAGAAGTGTTTCGTTAAGTAATAAAATATCTTTATTGTGTTCTTGTAAGAAGACTCGAATTTTGTAATTAATTAGCCAGTTACATTCCATTTACAGATAAGTAATTATTTTTGTATAATCCATTTTATTTTAATAATGACAGGGCAAATTTACTACTAATATCGTGAAATTTAAGAAGAGCTGTTTGTTTAGTAATGCGTCGTTTTAACATGTCAGTAATTAGTTCCATTTAACAAGTAATCTTAACAATTTGTTAAAGTTAGTTTGTTCGTCTATGGAAAAGTTTTGATTTTATTGATTTTGTCTTTGTTGTGGCTGCTTTTGATAATTTTGAAATTGGTATGAAAAGCAATTTTGAGCTGCTTGAGAGAATGTTGTGTTATTAGTATTTTTGTTTCTGAATGTAGGAAATTTTTTTGCATTTTCGGTGTTTATTTGATTATCAAGTTGCCTCCATGGCCAAGATTTTCGGCTATATTTATAGAGTTCTTGTTGCTTTGATTGCGCTTGCTAATAAGCGCGAGCAGCCGGATAAAATCATTACAAAGTTCGCCATGCATGCCATAAATGAAGGCTTAGTGCCTTAGTGACTAAGGTCATTGTAAAGTAATAGCATACACTCTATAAGCGAAGGGACTAAGCCATGACCAAGAGGTAAGGGAGCAAAACCCGATAAAAAATATCTTTTTTTTAACGCTATTTATTATTTTTACCAATCGAGCCTTCGCAGGGCCAAATTTTTTAATTTGAAAAGAAACAAGGATGGAGAAATATAAACAATATCCTATATTCAATCACAGTTACTTCAGACGCGCCCTGACGCTACTAGACAATTTTATCGCACTTTTTGGAAAACTTCCATGCTTGTTGCTATAAAAAAAATCACAATCCCTTCCCTACCATCAGACCTTACACCAGTCGTCTTACTATGTTTTGCCTCTAAAATATTGGAAAAATTGGCCCACAACCAGATAACACAATATCTTAATGATGGTTAAATTCTTAATCCCCTAAAACCTGGTTTCAGGCAATACAGCAGTACAGAGACAGCCTTGTTGAAACTAACAAGGGGAGTTCAATACATTTGGAACACCAAATTACATCAAATGGTTATGGATGAGTTTGTTATGTTGAAAAAACATGCCGACTAACCTCCGTTCCTTCCAATGGGCCTTCTGGGCCTAGAAATGCAGGGCTCAATGTTATAAAATAGGATTTTTTGGTAATTTTCAATGAAACGCCAAAACCTCGCAAGTTATCCAAAACTCTTCTAGTTGATCTCATTTTTTTGTTTTAAGTATCACCTTTTATACGCCCTAAACCGTGATTTATTATCACTAATTCTCTCATTACTGTAGCCAATTAATCAAACGGTCATTTTTGGCTAAAAATGACCAATTTTTAAAATGCTGCCAAATTTGTAATTTCTGACGAAAATGGGTTTTATAGGTCTGAAAAAATTTGTACATGCTTCAAGTTTCCAAAAATTTGTTTGCTCGTCTCATTTTCTTGATTCATTTTTAAGAAATGGCTCTTCAAAGTTAGCATTAAAAATGAGCATTTTTAAAAAATCGTAAAATTCGGACTGTGACTTCAAATTATCATATCTGGTTAACAAATAATTAAAAAAGGTATATTAAAGAAATTTTAGAAACTTGAAGCTTGTACAAATTTTTTCAGACCTATAAAACCCATTTTCGTCAGAAATTACAAATTTGGCAGCATTTTAAAAATTGGTCATTTTTAGCCAAAAATGACCGTTTGGTTAATTAGATACAGTGATGAGAGAATTAGTGATAATAAATTGCGGTTTACGGCGTATGAAAGGTGATACTTAAACCAAAAAAATGAGACCAACTAGAAGAGTTTTGGTTAACTTTCGAGGTTTTGGCGTTTCATTGAAAATTACCAAAAAATCCTATTTTATAACATTGAGCCCTGCGTTTCTAGGCCCAGAAGGCCCATTTGAAGGAACGGAGGGTAGTTATGTTTTTTCAACATAACAAACTTATCCATAACCATTTGGTGTAATTTGGTGTTCCAAATGTATTGAACTCCCCTTGTAAATGAGAATATTAGAGTGGGAATGAATAATAGACTTGTAACTATTCTATGTCAGTTTGATTTAGGAAAGGCCATCTCCCCAACTAGACTTTCAAAACAATTGAAAAAATAGGCTTTTCAAAGAGTGCATGGTTAAAGTCTTATGTTGAGGAAAGACAGAGTGACCTCTAAGACATCTTTATCTGAATTTCGTGACTTCAATCTTGGAATACCCTAGGGCTCCATGGTGCAATCGCATGGTCAATCTTGAAATACCCTAGGGCTCCATGGTGCAAACGCTTTTATTTTGCATTTAAATGAATAACATCTTAAAGCATTTGGGTCCAGGGCGTCTTTCATTTATTATATGCAGATGACCTTTAGGTTCCTCCAAAATCTATATCTGATTGTGTAAAGACGCTTTATATAGTGGTCCGTAGAGTAACTGAATAAACGAAACTGATGTCTCTTCGTCTTTATCCTGATAAAAGTAAAGAAATTCACTTTGGCTCTAGCACTTTTGTTAATCGGTTAAACAAGCAAAATCTACCCGGTGTATTTTAGTACCATTTTGCAAGAAGTAAAAAGTCTTGGACTAATTATGGGTAGTAAATTGACCTGGGAATCCAATGTCATTTCCATGGAGAAAAAAGTCAACAAGATATTTTACACCTTCCTAAAAATCTAACATCTGCAAATTATGGTAGTAGGAGTTTATAAAGTTGATAATTTGGCCAAAATTCAAGTAATTTATACTAAGAATTTAAATACTTCTCTCAAAGTATTAATATATATATTGTAAAAAGTAACTCTTTTAAATTAACAAAAAAAAAATAAAATATTTTTGAAAAATTATTTAAAAATTATTATTATTATTAATAAAATCTTTATGATTATTTTCTCTATATTATACTCACGAATATAACAGATATGGCTGAAATTCTTATTTGGCATTAGATTTTTAGCAAAAGTAAATTTAGCAAAGCAAATAGAAACAAACTTTTCTCCCTATTTTGAATTTTAAATTTTAAGGAGCATTTATGAAATAAATTTAAAAGTGTAAAAATCAGTTTTATTCAATTTAGACCAAGTAATTGATACAGGATATTTGATACCTAATTTTGAAATAATTTGAGTAAAGAATTTTTAAAGATTAGTCTGCTAAATTAGCTTTTAGTCTCGAAACTTTTCTTTAGGATTTCGTATGAAAAGTTTTGAAATTAAAAAAAAAAATTAAATAAAAATATTTGATTTCTGAGCTAACAATAATTTGCTTTATTTTTTCAATAAATTGCCCACGTTTCGAAGACCTTCAGTCTTCATTACCAAGGCTAAAAATTTTACAATATTTTACAATTTTATAAAATTGTTCTGTATTTTTTTATTAGATAGGGATATAAGTTTTACTGACTTTTTATAAATTTGAAACAGACCCTTTGTTTAATTACATGAAAAAATAGACATAAACATAAATTATTTTAAATTTAGTATTTACAAAAATGCAAAGTAAAAAACTAAGAAAAAATTAATTTCTGTTATTATCTAAAATATTTTAAAATAAAATCCTGTTTTGCCAGCAGCTGGTAATGTAAAACATTTTATCAATAAAACTTCTTTATGTTATCAGTTGATAAGAGTATTTCAAAACACATAATATATTATACTCTTATCAACTGATTACATAATAAATTTTGTCTCTGCTTTTCTAACAGATGTCTCTGCAGCTATCTTTTTTATTTTTGTTTCTTCAGTTTTCGAATTATATTTCCATCCCAACAAGTTTTTCATTGTTTCTTTACTAAGTTTAAAAAAATATTTTTTCTCTAAAATACTTTAGGACCCTTAAAAATAGCCAGGATTGTGTATTTCATTCAATTAAGCATTTTTATCAGAAATAAAATTTTATACAAATTGTATAAATAAATTAAAAAAAAAAATTACGAAGCTACCCCTAACACTGTTTTTTGTTAGTTTAAAACTTTAAGAATCCGAAAAATATCATGAACATAGAATACACGATAGATAACAAAAAATTTTTTCCATTTTTAAGTTAAAAATGCTGTTATTCATACTTGAACTACCCAAAATTTTTAATATTTTTATAAATTTTATGCAAATTTTCAAGCAAATTTTGAAGAATGAATTCAGATTTTTTTGAATAATTCACATCAGAGATGTCACTAATACAACTGTTAACAAAAAACCTGAACCAAAAAATTTTTAAATCCATAGAGTAGTTTCAGAGATCAAGAGGATACAGTTTCTCAAACATACATATCCGCACACAGATATTTAATATAGTCATGTAAGAGACATAAAATTACTTCAGGATCAAATTTCTTGAAAAATTTTCGGGAACTTTCCATTTTTGCACCCAACAAACTTATAAGGCACGATTTCATCTGTATTTTGAATACATAGGGTGATCGTGCCTAAAAATAGATGGACAATTGGGATTGTTATGGAAAAAATTTTTATTCTACGATAAAAATTAGCCCAGATATTTACAAAGTTTTTGAACTTAAAAAATGGCTATTACTTGCTTAGTTATCTTTTTAAAAAAGTTCTTCAAGAGAAAAAAAGTTTTATATTCTAAAATTTACTTTTTAAGTCAAAATTCATTAATAACTTTCAATAACAAAATATTTTAAGACAGTTTTTGACCTAAAAATTGATTATTTTCTTTAAAAAACACACTAGTCAAGGAGACAATAGCAGATTTAAAAAAAAAAAATTTTATGAGCAAAATATATCAAGTTATGCATAAGTTCAAAAATAAAATAATCTTTTTACTACTGAATTTCTTTTTCAAGACGAATTCTTGCAGAACCTTAGTTTGAAGATAAATTGGTTAACATTTAACGCAAATTAAAAAGTTTTATTTATTTTAGGAGTGGTTTTCCCTTACAATCTGAAACTTTCATCAATTTTTTTTTAAATTTTATGTTATGTTTATATAAACATTTCTAAAAAGTACTTTAGAAACCTGCACATCATTTACTTTTTGCTATTTGCATGTGCAAGTTAACTGATTTAAGTGAGTCTTAACGGGTTCTGCATGTGTGTATGTGTGTATGCACACCTGATAAAATTTTTGAATAAATAAATATCAACATTTTTCGTTTTTTTCAATAATCTGTTTACTTAAATAAGCAAAAACTTTTTTTTATTATTAAAATTGTCATTTGGGAGCTTTCAATAAATCTTAAGACCTTACATGGACTCCTATTTCGTAGATACTTTGTATCTTATACTAACAATGTAAAGGCGACGTTACCCACATTTTTTGGTTCGCTGAATACTAATATGATTTTCAGTTTTACCGAAAATAGTCCAGTTCCCTACAATAGGAATTTTTAGATTATGTTTTGCGGTTTTGTTCAACATTTTTGTCATGTATTTATGTTTTTTTGATTCCTATAACAAAATTCGATAATGGACAAATTTCTTAAAAATTACTACAGAGTACTACTCAGGCAAAACCGGCTAGTATATTACATAACTATAATATACATATATTATTATTATTATTGTTGATGGATAAGAATGTTTCTTTTTGTATATAGTGTTTATTTAAATGTTATACTCAGTAACTAACAGTCATATAAAACTGTTATCTTAACCAATGAATAGCATTTTAAAATTTAAATAAAAGTGAAAGTAGTTTTAAATATATTTATTAAAAAGAATTTTATCTATTAATTGTAATTTATTAAATTAAATTTTTTAATTTTTTTAAAATATAATTGTAAATTTTGACAAAAAATTAAAAATGTCGATTAGTAAAAATAATAAAGATGAAATAATTAATAAAGAAATATTAAATGATAATAAAAACGGTAAAAAAATTAATTCTAAAATAATTCCACCTGATGGAGGTTGGGGCTGGGTTATCGTATTTTCTACATTTATGGTACATTTTATAAGTAAGTAATTTTGTTTTTAACTTAATTTTCTTATTAAAATACTTATTTCAAGAATTTATTATGAATGTGTGTTGATGATAGTATTTTTAAAATTAAAGCACGTTTTTGTTTTGATAATGATGTGGCATATTTATTAATCATTATTTTTATACTATTATGTTATTTTAAAATTATTGTTATCATTTAAATTAAAATATAAATTATTTATTAATAATTATTAGCCTGAAAATTAATTTAAAAAGTTACTTAGCTTTTTGATTACCTGACGAAATTAGTTGCCATTTGCGAAAAAAAAAATTACAAAATTATAGCTTATGAAAATAGTATTGTTTATGGGAATAAAAATTTACTCTAAAACAAACCATGTATTTAGTGACAATACTTAGGAAAAATGAAATATGCTATAGTTTTGAAAATTAAATTTTTTGGTAAATGGTATCTAATTTTGCTTGGTAATTAAAAATCCAAGCAATTTTTTAAAATAACTGCTTAAAATAACTTTCTAAAATAGTTTGTAAATATTTTGGTTCCATATATAGAGGAACCATTCTGATAGGTAAAATTTTGATTTATTATTCTAAAAGTACATTTTAAGACCCCTGGACGCTAAATAAACCAGTTTTAAAAAAGTATTTGTATGTATGTGTATATGAATGTAACCGGTGATAGTTCACACGTGTTATTTAAAAAATTAGAAACTTTTCCAAGAAAAAAATACAATAGTTGCCTATCAAATTATAAACAGATAATTTTAGTCGCGGGCCCCCCTTTCATTAAAATGTTTTGTATTTAAAAAATTTTTTTTACACTGCACTAATTATCTAAGAAATTGTATTATTATTAATAATAACTTATAAATATTCAAATATCTATAAAATAAATAATAAAATTTAATTAATTAGTTATGCCCCCCTCTGATGTAACCCTAAAATATACGGACCTAAAACCGTGAGCCACCTTAAGAAGTGATTTTTTTTCAAAAATTTAACTACTTTTTTTTTTAATCTGAATAATTTATTCGATAAATTGAGCTAACAATTGTTTGGATATTTCGCCTAAATAGTGTGAGGCTCATCAGTACGTACACTGTTTAGTCGTTTTTTCTATGAAAGTATAAATTTCTAGAAATATCGTTTTTGTGGAAACCTTTGTCTCAAAATTTTTATCGCAAAAAAATAAAAATAACACAATTAATTTTTTCTTTTTGGGCATAGCGCCTAATTTTTTTATATGGAAATACTTGTTTTCAAAAAATTGTATTTACTCGATTTCTCGTATTTGATGTCTAATTTTTTGAAAATTTTCGACTCAAAATTTTTTATATCATAAAATTAAAAAAATGCAATTATTTTTTTTCCTTTTTGGACGTAATACCTGTTTTGAATACTCGGAAAATCGAGTTTTAATTCGGTGTCAAATTACTTTCGAATTTTTAATAAATAAAATGTTAAACATTTGTTGTCTAATTATTTTTTCTGACTAAAAATAATATTATTTTTTAAAATAATAATAATATTATTTTTTAATAATAATATTATTTTTTATAACTCTTTTTTCTTTTTGGATAATTAAAATTGTTTCAATCGAAAGTTTAAACTGACAATATCAAGGAAAAGATCAATTTTAGTCTCTTTTATGTTAGTACACTTTGTTAGATGAGATAGACCATTAAAAATATTTTGTTATTGCTTAAGGAAACAGAGTGCCAATTTCTTTGCGAAAAATTCTTAATGTTGTTCTACCGTGGGTTCTAGAACTTGAGGCATATGCGCATAATGTTTAAAAAAAAAATTAACATTATGTAGATAACGCGGTCAAAAGTGCTTCCAGGGCACTGTTAGCCAGCGTGAGGTTTGGGAGAGGTCGCGCACCTCCTGAACCATAGGTTCAACGTTCACACCCGCTAAACTATCACTCAAACATTATAAAATAACACTATAACTACAGTGTTTTTTTTAAGGAAATTTTAGAACTGCACAAATCACAAAAAGGGGAGGAGGAAAGGGACAAATGGGGGGAATACTAATTTTGCTTATTTATTTACAAAATATTATCTCTTTAAATTTTGAAAAAGTGCCTCAAAAATGGCTTTTTATTAAATTTATTGAACATGTAAATGGTTCAATATTTGTGAAGTGCATACAGTTTGGATTTTCTAGTCTCAGAATGTACTCCAAAGTATGTTTGGTCGAAAGTATATATAAAAAAATCATTTTTCCCAATTTTTAGCTTTTTAGAGCCAATCCTCTATTTTTTACAGCAATTTTTGTTTTTTTCAATTTTTTGAAATTTTTAATTTTTGAGAAATTTGTGTTCATTAATTCTTCTCGCAAACGCGTACTTTACGGTAAAATTTTTTTTTCCTTAAGGCTCACACACAAACTCATGGGCACGAGCAAAAAAGCATAGGAGCACGAGCAATATCGAACAAAGTGGGATTAATATTTTTAATTTCTCCTCTTTAGCCCCTCCATTATAACTCCCACTGTATACTACTTTTGCTTGTGCTCTTGTGCTCTTTGCTCGTGCCCATGAGTTTGTGTGTGAGCCTTTATAGTACCCCATAGGAAATTTCCTGTAGAATTCGATTGGAGTCCAAAATTTTTTTTTGAACTGCGCATGCACAAGAAAATCAACACTCTTGCTTTGCCTTTTCTAGCTTTTACCTCAACTGAAAACTACTACAATTGAAAAATAGCAATTTCTAAAAAATCATTTTTCACAAATTTTAAATTTCCCGCCAAGGCAAGTGACCAAATGAAAATTTGACTAAAATTCGGATTTAGCGAAAAATTTTACATAAGGATACCTATTTTCGTCTTTTTTCATTAAATAGTTTCTAAGATATCCCTTTTTAAAGATAAAGATTAAAATTGACTCTTTTTTAAAAAACCCTAAAAATGGGACTCTGACTTTTAATTTTCATATCTGCTAAACAAATAATTATATCTGCTAAACAAATAAATATTATAAAAAGACGAGTAAACATTTTTTGGAAACTTAGGGCTTGTAAAAAATTTTTTAGGTCTATAGAACTCGTTCTTTTTAATTATTAGAATTTTGGCAGCAATTTCAAAATTGGTCATTGGTGTACAGTAAATGAATGGTGACACTTATACCAAAAAAATGACACCAATTGGAAGTATTTTGGTTAGCTGGCGAGTTTGCAGCTTTGTATTAAAGATTACGAAAAAATCCTATTTTATAAAATTGTCGTATTTTGTAGTTGTTTAGTATTTTGCTATATTATATCAATATAAAATTCATTTTTTTTTAAATATAAAATATTTTGTATAAAAAATTTAAATAATTTATATTTTAGAACTGCACAAACTAGGTTTTAGTACTGCACAAATTTTTTCAGAACTGCACTTTTTGTGTAGAACTGCACGTTAAAAAAATCACTGAATAACTAGCGACTGCAAAAAGCGCTTTAACATCCTCAACCCATTAAAATAGATAAATAAATAGAAAATTAATATAGTGCAGGATGTGTCGGCATGGTCAATTTTTGGCGACCTCTGTCACAACATCCGTATGGAGTTCAGAATGGAAGTTAAACAAATACCAATACTAATACCAATAGTGCCTTTAATTTGCCAGTACTTTTTTAAAATTTAGGACGAAAAATTTACTTTTTTTTTTTTAATTTTAGATGATGGTGTTACATACTCATTTGGATTTTTAGATAAAAAATTTTCAGAAACTTTTAAAGTTAGTGAACAAGCATCAGGTTGGGTACTATCTATTTTACTTGGTGTTTCATTGTGTTCAGGTAATATAATTGTATAATAATAAATTTAATGTTTTTAAAATTTTTAAATAAATTTTATTATTTTTATAGGTCCAATATCAAGTTATTTTGTAAATAGATATGGCTGTCGTACAGTTGGAATTTTCGGTTCAATTTTAGCTAGTATTAGTTTTTTCATCAGTATTTTTGCAAGAAATATTTATATTTTGTATTTGACAATTGGTATCGGTTCAGGTAAAATTATATATTTTTCTACTTACTTATTTAAATTCTTTTGAAAAAATATATCTGTTATCAAAGCGATAAAGAACATGAAAATTGAATTAATATTTATCATACTAAAGATAAAAGATAATCCTCAAATTGATTTTTTATTATGTCTGACATTATATTATTTTTACTAAATTACATTTATTATCGCAAAAAGAAAGATATTTGATCTAAATGCTAATAAAAGTAGGTATATCATTTAAATAAATACTTTTATGAAAAAAGAAAAGAAAATAATGAAAATTCAGAATTTGGTCCTTGCTAATAAAATAAAGTTTATTTTATTACTTTATAAAATGTCAAAATTTTTTTTTCTGTAAAAAATTTACAGGAACTCGGTAAAAAATTATATATATTAAACTTTTAAAATTATTTGAATATAGTTTAGTATTTTATAACGTGACTTTTAAAAATTTTATTTTTTTCTCAAACTCAAGAACTGGAATACATTTTTTTTTGGAAATACGTTAAGTAAATATTGTTATAGAATTGTAATTTTTATTTCATATGGTACAGAGAGGTAGAACGACCTGAATAATTTGAACGAATTAACCATTCTTTAATTTTTTAAAAGGAGAAAAACTACATTTATTATTTTATTCGTATTTCTCAACTTAATAATTAACATTGTTTAATTTTTTCTTTCTTTTAATCTTTCTCTCTTGTAAAATAAGATAAAGCATCGTAGATCAATATTTTTTGATAACTATCACGCTTTATACATCAAGTATGCGCAAATGCTACACAAATATGATATTATTTCGCCGTTATCAGAACGCTTAAATCGATGTTGGACATCTTTTCATGACTATAGAGAATATTTGGGGCCGGTAGAGTAAAAATCTATTTGCGCATAAAATTTTATGTCTTTGGTACCGAAAGATTTTTTTGGGATTACCAGATGGCGCGCCATGGCGTCCTAAAAAACTTAAATACTTCGAAATTAAGTATAGAATAGAATAGAATAGCCTTTTTAGTTGTTAATATATAACAAAATTGTATATATACATAATTTATAGCAATTTATAGTAATTATAAATAGAGTTTCGGAAGTAAGTAAAAATAAATTTCAGGATGAAATTTTTGGGAATCTAACATGGCAGATTAAAAACTAAAAAAAAAGTAAATTAGCAATTTCATCTAAATGAGAGATTTCCAGGACCAGTAAAATAGATTGCAGTATAAAATTTTATTTAATTGACTCCAAAAAAGATCATTTATTATCAAAGATGGTGAACTGAAGGGTTAAGAAAAATTATCATTGTCATATAAACAGGAAGTATTCATAATAATTTACCAGCATAGCTTTCTGGAAAATGAATTCAGAAAATATTAAAATTTCAAGCTTCAATTTATTTTTACTGACGCCTAAACAGGCCTAGGTAAATGAAAATGCTAATTAGTTAAATAACTAACTTTTTTCAACTGCTTGGATTCCATCTTGAATTCCTAAAAAACTTCTTCTGGGTCAGAAATATAAAATTTTATGCTAAAATTCATTCTTACCGATCTCGAAAACCCCTAGGTATAAGTAAAAGATCGGCTCACCATCTTGGATACCCGAAAAACGTTTTCGGGGTTATAATTGTTAAATTTTAAGCTGGAATTAATTTTTACTGTTAGCGTCTGAATACTATGTAGTCGTTATAAGATTGCCAAATTCAAAATCAGTAATTTATCAGATTTTCATAGCATTTGCGCATGTGTAAATGTACAGAGCGTAACAGTATGAATTTTTGATAAATAATTAATATTTCACTCTTCAATTAGCAAAAAGAACCCCTAAAAAGGGTGTTTTTGCTATTTTTGCACTTTGAGCGACCAGATTAGGTCCTTACGGATATTTGGGTCGCAGATCAAGAATTTGGGAGAATTTTTTAGGTAAAATAAATATTTCACAATTATATTATTAAAATTCTCCCAAACAATAGGAGTTTTTGTATATTGGTAAAAAATTGCATATACATTTTCATAGAAACATCACCGAAATTCTTGATCAAGGTACACAAAAACCCATATGGACCAAATTTAGACACCCAAAGTGCAAAAATTGCCAATGCACCTCTTTTAGGAATTGTTTTTGCTTATTTTAGGGTAAAATTAATTTTTAATACAAAAATCCCCCAAATCCTTGATCAGCGACCCAAAAAACCCGTTAGAACTTAATTTGGTCGCTTAAAGTGCGGATATAAGGGGTTGCTTTTACTAAATTAAGGGTGAAATATTGATTATTCACAAAAAACTCCCCCAAATTCTTGATCAGCGACCCAAAGAACCTGTTAGGACATAATTTGGTCGCTCAAAATGCGAAAATAGCAAAAAAAAACATTTTAGGGGTTGTATTTACTAATTTAAGGGTGAAATATTAATTATTTATCAAAAATACCCCCAAATTCTTGATTAGCGATCCAAAAAACCCGTATGAACACAATATGGTCGCTCAAAGTGCGAAAATATCAAAAACACCCCCTTTTAGGGTTAATTTTTGCTAATTTAAGGGTGAAATATTAATTATTCATTGAAAACTACCTGAAATTCTTGTTCAGCGACTTAAAAAACCCCCTTAGACCAATTCTTGGCTAAATCTATTAACTCACTTTGCTAATATATAAAAAAAAACCCTTTTCGGGGGTAGTTTTTGCAAATTTAAGGGTGTTCCGAAAATATCTCCTGGAAATAACCCCGATTTTCGTGATCAGCGACCCAAAAAACATATAGTAGAGCAAATCTCATGTCAGTAAGAGAAAATGCACCCCCCCCTGCGTTTTGACTGGAGTATTTCTGGAAACGAAATTTCGATTATCGTTAACAAAAATCCCGTGCCGAAAACGAAATTCCAATAGAAACTGCTGCAATTACAAACATTTCAAATTTGATTCGATTTTGGCTGGTAACTGGATAAAAAATTTTTGTTACGATTTTTCTTGGTAATATTTCAAACCAAATTTTCAACAGTTTAAATAAAAAAAGAAAATAACAATACTTAGTGTTTTACATCAGAAAAATCATAAGAGTTCGCTTCTTGAATAAAATATGTATATTAATTATTAATCGAAAAAAATAATAGTAATTAACTAATTTTCCACGAGAAAAAAAATGTTTATTTAAAAATAATTGATATCTATAAATTACTGTCCAGGTTTTGGTTTTGGTTTAATGTATGTATCAGCAATAGTAAGCGTAACATTGTATTTTGAAAAAAGAAGATCTTTAGCAACTGGTATTGCTGTGTGCGGCTCAGGCGTTGGAACTTTAACATTAGCACCTATTGTCGAAGAAATAGTAAAGAAATTAGATTGGAAACTATCTTTAATAATTTTAGCATCGGTTATCATACTATGCTTCATTTTTTGCTCAACGTTTAAACCTATCAAACCCACAGTATTACTAGATAATGAACAAATAAATGTATTATATTTTATGTAAATTTTACTTATAATTAGTTCAATTTATTTAATTTTGTTTTGTTGTCTTGTAGATAAACAGTGAATTTAATGAAACAAATGTAAGTATTTTAAGATTTGATTTTGAAGACGAAAATGAAACGAATAAAAATAATTCTGCCAATTCTAAGTATAACAAAGTTCTGTCTAAAAAAGACGATTCTTATCATAAGGAAGGTGTCTTTCTCGAAATTGATAAATCAGTTAATCAAAAGGACGTAAATTACCATGACAACAATTCATTTAAGACAATGTAAGTTTAAAACTAATTATAAAATTGAATTTTGTTTAATTAAAATATATATAAATGTGTTGTCTAGAACCTTATCACGCAAAAATTCGGAAAAACATGGATTTGAATCAGAAAAGTATGTGACTGAGAATGACGAGAATAAGACTTCATATTTTAATTTGTTAATAGAACCTATATTTATTCTTTTTTGTATATCAAATTTTTTAACTAGTATTGGTTACAATGTTCCATTTAATTACATTTCGGTAAATAATATTTTTTCAATACGTATGTTAATAATTATTATGAAATGTTTTATTTTATATTATAGAGAGCAGCTGATGAAAAAATTAAAACTGAATATTCTGCTTCCTTAGTATCAATAATGGGAATATCAAGTACAATCGGTAGAATTACTGTCGGCTTTTTATCTGATAAATATCCAAAATGCCGATTGCTATTTTATATTATCTGTGTCACTGTTAGTGGTTTCAGTAAGTAAATTATATTAATAAAAATTATCTTTACATAAAATAGAATTGAACAAATAAGTAAATTAATTTTTAATTTTTAGCTTCAGCTTTTGTTTATATGTTTGGATCGTTTATTTTATTCGGCTCATATTCAGCTATTTATGGTTTTACATCTGGTGGTTATGTTGGTTTAACATCAGTTTGCTTAGTTGATTTAGTAGGGACAGAAGATTTGGCTAATGCATTTGGACTTTTACTTGTATTTCAAGGAATACCATCATTTATTGGGATACCTCTTGCTGGTATGCATAAATTCGCAAATATTTTGAATAAAAATGTGAAATTTAAGAGCACTGAGTAAGCGCCATTTTGTTTTTACTTATTTTTTATTTTTATGGGTTTTGAAATTTTTTTTGGTTCAGAGGAAAGTTTTCCCATTTTCTTTATTTAATTTAGAATATTTTGACATACAAACTTTTTAATTTTAATAAAAAATATGGCCGTATGGTGTTGGACAAAATATTCGGCTATTTGAAATTTTGTCCAAAAACATATGCGACCATTTTTTTTATTATATTTAAAAAGTTTTTATGCCCAAATATTCAAAATTAAATAAAGAAAATGGGAGCACTTTTCCCTGGTCCCCAAAAATTTTTCAAAGCTCAGAAAAATCAAAAATAAATAAATTTTTTTTGAAAAACAAAAATGTCGCAGACTTAATACTCTTAATTTGAGATTCTCTTATCTCTTATTACTCTTATTAATGAAATTATAGAATTTTAATTCAAAATTAAAATTGCCTTAATTCATTTATTTTTTCAGGACATTTGATAGACATAACGAACTCCCATGACTTATCGTTCGGTGTTTCAGGAATAATGATAGCATTAAGTGGTTTGATGCTCGTTATTGTACCAATGTTAAGAAAACGAAAAAATAACTCAAAAGTTTAGAATTTAACACAAAGTTCTTATGAAAATCGAACTATTATAATACTTTAACTATTTAACTTAAGAGATTATAAAATTTGTACATAAAATTAAGATTTCTTCAAACCGATTTAAATTAAACTATAATCCTAATATTTTTTGGTTTATTTTGACCTATCAAAGAAAAGACAATGTCATCATCAGTACAAAGAACTACCTTTCGATTTCCATATTCTTTTTTAGCTCCATTTAGAGTAGTAATTTATCTTTTTAAATAATCTTTTTAATACGTTTAGACAATAATCTATTTTCCACTCTTGGCGATCATTGTTTTTGCGTTTAATGAATAACCATGAGTTGAAAAACTAAGAAAAGTACCAAACTGTAATTGTATGTTTATGGTTTCTGATTAGAAAAGTAAAGAATGGCCCAAACCGCACGTGATTCATCTTTTAGGCAACGCCGAAGAAGGTAAACTGTGAAGTCACATTCTTTAATTTGGACAAGGGCCGTATAAAAATTTTCTGCGTCAGTGGCGAGAAAATACGTCTTTTTTGGCCTCGCAGCGAAGTTGCCAGGAAATACGCACTGTCTAGTCGCTGACCATAAACTGTAAAAATTCTTGTCCGGGTAATTACTATCCGGTTAGTAATAAGTATAATAATATTTACTTAATTAATTATTTAAGGTGTTAGAATACTAAAAATTTATGATAACAGAAATGAATGAAACTTATACAACATAAAGATAAAGTCTTTAATTATTATTTAATCAAGAAAAAAGTGTAGGTAGTTTAACATTGCTCTTATGGAAAATCATCTTTGGATCTTGTGAAAAGTATGATTGTGATTGCACAGATTAATGAAACTTAAATAATATGGTAAATAAAAGCTCAAAGATTATATTTCCAATTTGTTTTATTTGTTTCATTGCATAATTATTAAATAATTAAATAAAAAGTATGTAAATAACCTAATATTATACTTATACATATACGAATTTACATATGTATGTAGCGTCGATAATTTAGAAATCGAAAAAAATACAAACAAAATGGCTTGGCAAAATGGCTACAAACAGGCTTTATTACTGTAACACCTTAAGGTATTGCAATTTAAATAGTTTTTGTGTGTAATGCGTGTTGGCTTTAGTTTTCATATAAGCATCTTTTAACTCAATTAAAAGTTATATATTATGATAATGTACATTATTTTTGAAATAAGCTTCCTGAAAGAGCAAAAATTTATTTTTTAATTAATATTTATTATGCAGTTTAGGATATTTTAGAAATTTTGTTTTTTAGTTGCTTTTATTGATAAATTAATTTACGTACATATTGAATTTATTTTTCGGTGCATATTTTTTCTCAAAAGAGAAATGACTTTCTCATATTATATAATACCCAAGCTGAAATTTTTTAAATGCCATAATTATTACATAATAAATTAAATATAATTTTAACTTAAAATAATATCTTTTGAATTTGTGTTTTCTATTCGTTTTCATAATTGTATGAATAAATTAACTATGGAGGTTCACTGCACTTTTTCTTATTTCCTGGAGTATATCTTTATATGTTTATATTGATCAATATAATAAACTAATCAATTAGTTTCAATAAATTCATTTTATTAATTGAAACCTTTTTTTAGGCACGATCACCCTATGTATGCAATACATAGATGAAATCGTGCCTTAAAAGTTCATCAGGTTAAAAAACGAAAAAGTCTTCAAATTCTCCAATTCATGGAGGAATTTAGTCCCCAGGTCATTCCGATGCCTGTATGCTTTTATTGCCTTGGTGTGTTCGAGAAAGTGTATCCTGAAGATCTCAGAACCTACTCGATGAATCAAAAATCCCTCAGACAAAATTTATTGAAATCAGATCTAGTTGCAGGGTTTTCAATTTCAAATGATTGCATCAAGTCCTTGCAGAGAAGCGTCCTAAAAACTGATTTCAGATGTCAAAAAAAATTATGAAAAAATGATAAAAATGGAGAAATGGTGAATGGAATAAAAATAAATGAAATCGTGCCTTAAAAGTTCATTAGGTTAATAAACAAAAAAGTTTTTAAATTGTCCAATTTATAGAGAAATTCGGTCTCCAGGTCATTCCGATGCCTCTACCTGCTTATATTGCCTTGGTGTCTGACAATAAATAATTGTTTTCAATTTATGAGGGTGTGGATCCCAAACATAAAGTAGTCCTTGAAGTTCTGAAAAAGCTTGTGTGGAATTCTTCTATTTTTTCGAAGACTTAATACGATATATCGAATGAGAGATTTTTTTTAATTTTTAAGGATTTTTTATCTTTAAATTGGGTTATTTTTTAAAAAGTTTATGATTGTACAACACGAACCGTACAATTCGAAGAATTTTCAAAATTATACAATCCTAGGAATTAAATAATCCTAGGTATATATTAGGGAGTTTTTTATTCCCCTAATTGACTGTAGAAAAAAACACTGGCTCGAATATGATACTTCAGGTCATTAAACTATTTTATAAAAGCAGGAAAAAGGTTTTCAAAACCCTGCCTGCCCTCAATGAAAAAAGAAACTTTTCTATACCGGAATACGTGAAAAAAATTAGTAAATTTTATATTTTTCCGTTATTACAATCGATCTAAAAAGGAGTCAAAGGCCTTAAAAAATCTAAAAAATATTTTTCATCTGATATATAATACTGCTCTCAACCAAACAGCAAAATATTTGGTGGTAAGGTGGTTGAGAAATTAAATATAGTGAAAAAAATCCTAAAAATGGGTCAAATAACTATTTGGGACCTAGGGATTAGAATTGCTTGGTTGAACCGACACCGCTATCAATTTTATTTAAAAATCTAGCTCTTAGGGTATTTCACGTATGTTATCCCAGGATACCCATTAATATTTTATTTTTTTATAAATTAGCTATTTGTTTATTTATAAATTAAAAATAGTTACTTCTAAAAGTGCATTCGCAGACAAAAAATAGTATATTTTCGCCTCAGAAGGTAATTTACGTGCGATTTGGCCCATTCTTTATTTATGGACAAGGGCCGTAAAAATGTTTTCTGCAGCAGTAACGAGAAACTTTGATTTTCGTGGCTACTGTTCTGAAAAAAAATTTTTTGTTTTTAAATGGTTAAATATAATAATCCAAAGTTGAGAAGCTAATTCAATTAATAAATTTATTAGATTCAGAAAAACTAGTTTTTTTTATAAAATTTGTATAAATTGTCTAGACATGAAAGCGTCCCCGTTTTCATTATATTAATGAAAAATTCTCTGAATATATTGGCCAAAAATCCTTATTATAAACAAAAAGTTTTATTCTTTTATAACTATACTACAGACTTGCAGAGGCGCGCTGGGTGGTTTTTAAGTTAAGTCGGATGCCCTAAAGGGTCTATAACTCGTTGCCTAAAGGTTACCTTATATCTTTCAAAAAGGCATAAAAAACTATACTACAGATATTTTTAGTAATAAAAATTAGGTTTGTAAAATATTAAATATCGTGAGAAAAATTTTTTTTAAAAATATAATTAAAATAAGAAAAATAAACAACATTTTTTTAAAAATTTTATATTTATATATTTAAATATATAATTACAAATTTTATTATATCTTATCCTCGATCTTATCAACGTCTTAAAAAGAATCAGAAAAGTAAATGTTTGCTTTTTTTTATAGAAGTCTCGATTTTTGTTTGTTTAAAATGAAGCTTAACATATAATTTTGTTACTTAATTATAAAAATAATGTAATAATTAAATAACAAGCTAAATTTTAATTGAAATAAAAATAATATTTTGAATTTTTTACAATATAAAAATGTTTTTCCTTGTCATAAGCCAAAAAGCTCATTAATAACCTAATTGCTTATCCGTAAAAGATATATTTTATCACTTAAGCAATGTACGTCACATTTTATTATCTTTGGCTTCACCTTGGATGGTGATTAAAGCACAATCAGGAAAATTCTTTATTTTTCTGGTCATGGATCTTAAATTTAAATAGAAAATTTATAAATTTGCTCAAATATTTCAGTAAACTGCCTAACTGACAAAAATTAATCAAAAGGTCAATTTAAAATTTTTTTGGGCTTCGAAAGCTTATATAAACTGTAGATATTTTAATGATTTATATTAATATTAATTCTAGCAATGAAATTATAACAAATTTCACACTTCAATTCTCAATTTAACATATTCAGAAAATGCTTACCAAATTAACTAAAAAAATAATTCTATTCGTGCTTACTTAAACATAATTAAACTAAATTTAACTTTGTAAAAATATTGCTTACAATTAATATTTTATAAAATTATAATAAATAATATCACTGAAAAAAAATCAAATTCACTCATTTATCATCTAAAAATCATGCATTAAATCTGTCGTAATTAAGAGAATTATTTTGGAACTGTTTTAGCCTTTTTAATTTCTAATGCGTACTGTTTATTTTTTAAAGCATCCACATCATTCCATTCTTGCACTTCAGCACTTCCAAAGTACAAGAAGATAGTATTAGTTGCTATAAAAACAGAAAAAATAATCCAAAATACTAATCTCCATTCACTTACAGTTTCATTTGGAGTTAAACGCCCAATTATAGGAGGCATACATAATCCCATTAGAGAAGCTATTCCATTTGTCAGTCCCATAATTGTTCCTGCATAATTTGGACTTAAATCAAGAGAATTAACTTTAATTCCAGGAAGCGAACTTCCCATTAAAGTTACAGCTAGCGTAAAGAACATTACAGCAATAGCTCTACTGCAACCAGAATATGATGCTGCAACTAAACATATCGCTGTACCAACTGTTGATATTGATGCATGGATTTTCCGAGCACTTGTCTTTGTTAGATAATTATTAACGATTAATTTGTCAGTAATTCTAGATACTATAAGGCAGTAAATTGAAGCGCAAACGTTTGGTAAAGCTAATAAATAACCATTAATTTCTATTGAAAATTTCAAGACGCTGCTCATATACTTTGGCAAATAAGTAATCAAAGCGTAAAATCCACAATCATGGCCCATATGAACAGCTAATAATCCCCAAAATGGCTTCGATTTAAAAATTTTTGTCCATGGAACTGGGGGCGATTGTTTAAAACGATGTGATATTTCTTTATAATAACTTACTTCTTTTTTTGATATATATGGATGTTCTTCGGGACTATTGTACACCAAAAACACCCAAAAAAAGTACCAAATTATTCCCATTCCTCCAAATATATAAAATACTGCAGGCCATCCAACGTACGAATATTTTAAAATTATTCCAGAAAATATATTTGTAACAATAATTCCAATGTCAACACCAGCAAATATTACAGCTGTCATTAATGAAATTTCACTCGGCAGTGCCCAATGAACAGTTAAGACATTTAATGCAGGAAATGTAACTCCCTGACAAATTCCCATTATTACTCTAGAAATTATCAGTCCTATTGCATCACCAAAATCGACGGTGAGTGGCACTAATACAGTCAATACGGACGTTATAAACATTCCTAAACCAAAAACATGTTTTCCACCAAATTTTTCAGCTAATAATGCACCTGGAATATGAGTTATTATGTAACCTCCATAAAAACTTCCCAGAATATTTCCCTGTAGTTTAAAAAAATCAACTTATAAGAAATCAGTTGAATAAATAAATAAATAAATAAATCTTTATAAATTATATATTAATTATTAACCTGGGTTTCTTGATCCCATGGAAGTGTACCATAATTAGTTGCATTTGTTCTTTGATCATCCAAATGGCTACATGTATCATCTTTTGATTTTTCTGTGGCATTTAACGGAATAGTCATCGTGGTTATGGCCATTGAAAGACATATTCTTAAGGCAAAGCAAATAAATAATCCAAAAAGACTCATTATTGCAAAAACCCATCTTTGTGGAATGTAAATACCTTAAAAGCAACAAAAAAAATTAAATATTACTCAACAAGGAAAAAAAATTGTAACATGTTGAATAAGATAAGGAATAAGAAATTTTAGTAATTTTATTCTTGTAGTTAAAAAACGGTTGAAAAAATTTCTCTTAGTCATTTGATTTAAAACGTTTTACAATACTAACATATTGGCTAAAAAGAAACTAAAATAGTAAATATAGTTTTGTAGTTTAATGCGCTCAAGGGCATAACCGTTGATTTTGGCACACATTTTCCGTTTCAGTTTCGCAGCGGTAACATCGAAAACGGTTCAGTTTGATGACTTTGTCCGTTAAAAAAAGTATCCGTAGACGGAAAATTATTGGACTGATCCGTTTGAAAAAATACAAAACGGAATAGCCGTTTTCAAAAATCATGAATATTTGCTCTAATTTTCTTTTTCTTCTATTATTTAACGTAAAAATATAACCTATAGACAAAAAAATTAAAATTAAAAAACAAGCACATGTGCACTTTAAAAAAATGTTAATTTTTATAATTATTATATAAATTTGTCTAGCTCTTTTACCTAAGGTACTCGTACCAGAACATGAACGATCACCAGTACCTGAACGATCGTTCAGTATCTGATTTTGTTCATATTATTTTTTAATTTTAAATTTAAAAAAGGATAAATATTGAAGCTGAAAGATCGCTGCATAATTAAAAAAAAAATTTATGGGATTATCTTTTGAAGTCGCTGAGAATCAGAGAATTGAAAATTTTTGGTCGTCCAGATACTGGAGCATTTTTTTATAAACGGTTTTCCCATTTAAAATTCAGTTGTTCATGTATAGGAGCAAAAAGCATATGAATATGACTTAATTTCACAAAATAAAATCTTAATTAGGACAAAATTTTTGTGTTAATGTACTGGTAAGGAGTTGCATTTATCATTAAAAACAAAACTTTTACCATTAATAAGATTAAATGTTAAATATTTTAATTTTAATGAACGAAAATCCTAAACCGTTCGTGTATGGTACGAGTACCTTATTTGTTGAAAAAAACTTGACATTTTTTTGTTGGTATACACGGAAAGTAAAAAAATAAAAGAATGTGAAAACAAAAGCAAATTTTCATGATTTGCGAAAATGGATAAGTCCATTTTGAATTTTTTCAAACGGATCATTAAAAACGGAAACTTTTCAAATTTTTCCATTTTAAAAAAAATTTTGAAACGGAGTAGGACTAGTTTTTGGAACGGTTCAGTGTTGAATTTTTTCGTGATACGATATTTCGATCAGTTTTATTGAAAACAGCCATAAGAGCATGCCAGTTTGCCCAACTTTGAATTACATAGATAATAAATAAAGTTTAATCGATTAAAATTTAAGAATTAAAATTTTATTCACTTATTCACACATCATCTAATTATAACTTTAATTGTAATTAAAGATAAGAATTGAACTCACAACACTTTTGAACCACTTTCATTTTGTCAATTTAAAAAAAAAACACCAATACAATTTAATAAACAAGACAAAATAAATTTTTTTTCTTTTAATATTATTTTTCTAATACATGCTAAAAAAACATTTTTGTTTAGAGTTACTAGAGATTTATGAGAAAAATCAACTGAATATAAACTAAAAAAAAACGAAGTAAGATATTGAGCTTATCTAAATTTCTGTATCAATAAAAATAATTAAACAATTAAATATTATCTACAGTTTACACAAGCATGTATAAAAATTTTTTTAACATCATTTCTCTATGTGAGTCAAAAACCTACACAGAATGACTACGTTTCAAAATATAAAATATAATTTA
This sequence comes from Anagrus nilaparvatae, assembly GCA_022575985.1. Classification (NCBI taxonomy): domain Eukaryota; kingdom Metazoa; phylum Arthropoda; class Insecta; order Hymenoptera; family Mymaridae; genus Anagrus; species Anagrus nilaparvatae. Next base: position 11,792,181 of record JAKSXM010000002.1, on the reverse strand, counting down.
TTTATAATTTTTCTATTACAAAGATAAAGAACTAAGATAAGTAATTTTATAAGATATCAACGTTTTTAGTTAAGTAATTAAATATTAAAATTAAAATTATCATATAAAATTTAAACAAAGCTTACGTACTTTTATTTATTTTAAGATTAAAAAAAAGTTATTTCAAAAAATTTTATATAAACTTAGGAAATTTATAATATTTGTTAAGTTTATTCTAATAGTCTTTTGTATATTGATAAGAAAAAAATCAAAATAAAAATTTTTTCAAAACATTTATTATCAGTCATACGTGGAAGGAGTTAATCTACAACGCTTTAGCAATCAAAAGTAATAAAAATCAAATTATAATTGTTTGTAAGTGAAAAGTTATAATATGTTTTAAGCCTTTATTCCTTTTACAGTCATTACAAAAATGTGTAACAAAAATATCATACAATTATTAAAATAAGCTAAATAACTAGAAATGTCGCTTTATCTAAAAGAATGTGATTAGCGTATACGACATTGAAAAATTAGATGTCTTGTACATACGTATTTTTTAGCCAGTCATTATATTAATTAACATGATCTATTGGTATAGGTACTACCTCATAATTATACTCTGTATTCAGAATCAGTATTTAAAAATAAGTTTTATCCATGAGCGCCTTTTACCATTGAATAAAATATACTTCCCTAATTAAATTTTTTAGTAATTTACTTGTCAAATATTAAATTCATTAATTCACTAACAATAAGTCATTTTTATAATGCATTAATATATTTTATTCTAATTTAAAAATTTGTTTTCAGACGTGCCACACTTGCTGAACAGATGAGCAAGAACGAAAAACTGAGCGGGCTATGTTAATATTTTATTTATTTCGTAAAAATGAATAAATTCTCATATTGAAAATTCAAATGCATATTAAAAAATAACTTAAATATAATTAAAAAATAATTTTGAAATGTCAATTAGTCGTAATTGTTTATTATTTACAGAAATAGCGACAAATAATTATTTTCATAAACATTATATGATAAATAATGGGCAACTCCGGATAATTAATATTTCTAAATTATTTTTGATTACGTATCCTTATATTAGGGTTTGAAGACATCAAATTTTTTCAAACTCTGGGTACCTTATTTTTTCACCAAAAACATCACTGAACAAGTTATATTAATAAAATATGGAATACACTTGGAGAAAACGACATGGACGGTGGCGACATTTTTTTTTGTAAAGGCGTTTTAAAAATTTAATAGTTTTAATTTTCTTTAATTTTAAAAAATAAAAATTCTAATTCACTTTATTAATTGTATCATATTTAAACAAAAGTTTAGAAGCATGATACAATTCATAAATTGAATTAGAATATTTTAGTTTTAAATGAAACTTTTTGATAAGGTCAACATGGTTCGACGAAACGTCAATTATAAAAAATACAAAATCATAATTTACTTGAATAGATCGACATATTTTTTGCCTTTTTCATAACTTTATTAAGTGATAAACCTCATTAATTATAACAACTTAATTAACTTTATTTATCTACGTAAATAAAGGATTATTTACTTTTACATTTACAAAAATTTTTGATAAGGAACTATTTGATCTGTTTTCAATAGTTTTAAATATAAACGAACATTTAACTATTTAATTTATACAGAAATTAATTCATTTAATTTTACAAGGTACATAAAGTATATTGTATTGATTAAATAATTATACGTAAACACGTTTTAATTTACAATATTTAAATTTTGTTTTAAAATTTTTTTTCAAAAATGATTTACAAAGTGACATAAAATAAATAAAATAGTTTCAATATATATATATACCGTATAGGAGCCGGTTTTCGATCAGAAGTCACTTTCTTATACCTAGCTGTATCTTTATTTGTTGAAAAATATACTTTAAAATTAATATTTGGAGTTAAATATTGTTGCATTTGATCAGGGAAATCCTATATTTTACTATCCCAATTAAAAAAATGTCAAATTTATTGATGGATAATTTATAATTTACATTTATTACAAGTGTGCAAGGTAAGGTAATTTCGATAATGCGAATTTAATTTTGATAATAGTATCATTTTTATCGAATTAATTTTCGATAATTTGAAAATCGCTAAAACTAAGTTAAAATCGTGCGCGTTTTAATAGAATTCTTATAGGTATAACTATACCTATTTCCTGCTATTTCTTAACTCCCTCTCCACTTGATTTTTCTTGTTTTTTTAATATAAAATACCTATAATAAGAATAAAATATAGTAAACAATAGATGAACTACACACTTGTATAAGCATGTATTTTAAACATTTATTTATTAAAATTTGCTTATTAATTTTAATTAACGAAAGATAATAGTTGATATAATGTTTTTAAAACTCAAGGAAACAAAATAGGCGCCTTATGTAAGCAACCTGTTGTATATGTTCAGTTTAGGCGCGACTTTATTAGGGGTCGTTTACCTGTTTAATTATTTGTGTATTTAAAAGTAAAAACGACATAAATTTTATGAAAAAAGTGTTGGAATATAGTTTTTATATATTTTTAATATTAAAATAAAGGTTTTTTTTCATTTCAAAGCGTGTATACGTAATTTTTATTAAAATCAAAGCATTTACGAGCATTTATTGTGTTATAAACAAAGTGATACATAAGTATATAAGTACTTTAAATTGTGTTTATGTGTGTTAGTTTATTAAATATTCTATTAATTATTATAAAATATAGTATAAATAATGTAATTATGACAAATTTAGTGTATTATTATTAAATAAATATCGTTTAAATTAAAAAAAGTGTAATTAAATTGAAAATATCGAAAATACCCATACGTGTAAAAAAGTTCGGATTCGATTATCGATATACCTATTTAAAATAAATTTGCAATAAATAAGTGAATATAACCCTTTCCCTTCATTTATTAAAGCATCACAACGTATTTAAAAGCATTTTTAGTATTCAGCATAGTGTATAGGTATTCCTAAAACTCGATTTTAATAACACACGAGATTTGGCGAAAACGATGAGAAAAATCTCCTAAGGTTGTACAAGAGAGCATTTTCCTTATTTTTTTTATTAATTTAAGTTGTTTTTTAATATCGGTAACGTAGAAATTAGTTCTTTAGGGTTTATAGTTTCATAATAAAACTCGGTTTTAGATAAATTATGCATACTTTTTTATATAAAAGCTAATTTGTGTGTATTTGATCGAAAGCCAATACGTTCGAAAACTGGCTCCTATACGGTATATATATATATATATATATAGCACGATTTTAAAATGAAATTATAAATGCATAGCACTGAAAAAAAATCATTGCAGATAATCCGAAATGTAAAGAAAATTAAAGAATACTTTTTTGGTCACAGGGAATTTTAGCGCAGGGTAATAATGAGACCAAAAAATTAAAAAACAAAAATATTTTGTGTTTTTTTATTATCTGCACTATACCTTGAGTCATGTACAATAGTATAAACAAGAAAAAAAATACTCTGCCAACTAGCTGGCACTAAGGTTCCTCAAACTGCCACAGATATAACTGATTACAAGCATGCAATCATACATACATTTCTTTTTTTTTATTGATCAAAAATTTTGGAACAAATTTTCAAAACATTAATTATCAGATTCGAGATATCGAGTAAAAACCATATTTTCAAATATAAGTACTTTCATGGAACTAATACAGTTTTTTTAATTTTTAGAAAAAAATTTTGAAAAAATTCGGTATTAGACCCAAAAATTACTTTAAACGAACTTTCTAAAACTAGTACTCTCATAGAAATCAATTAAGTACTAAGTCCAAAGAGAAAAAAAATTTGGTGTTTTTTTTATTTTTTTGTGACGAAAATTTTGGAAAAAAATTTTTCAAAAAATTAATTATCAGATTCGAGATATTGACTAAAAATCGTATTTTCAAATATAAGTACTTTCATGGAAATAAATGAGGTATTACATCCAAATTAAAAAAAAAAAAAAGTAGTTTGAGACTTTTTGATGAAAAAATTTTTGAAAAAAAAATTAGGTCTTAATTCCGTAATGGTTGTGAAATTTTACCGGTTACATACGCGCACACACACACACACACACAGACACACACACACACACACACACACATACAGACTTTTTTTAAAAACCGGTTTTTTAGCTTCCTGAGGTCCTAAAACGTGCTTATATGCCAAAATATCAAAAATCAAAATTTGACCTATCACAATGGTTTCTCATTGAGGAACCAAAATTTTGCTATGTTTAAATTGAGGAATAAAAAATTCTAGATATTAGTACTTTCATAGAAGTAAATTAAGTACTACGTCCAAAAAGAAAAAAAATTATGGTATTTTTTTAATTATTTTATGTAAAAAATTTTGAAAAAAAAAATTTCGAAAAATTGCGTATCAGATGGAGAAATCATTTATAAACGATAATTCTACAATTATTTTAAAAAGTTGCTTCTATTTTTAAATACTTGGTAAAATAAGTTGCCATTTAACAAAAAATTTAGATTCACAAAATATTTTAATCACGCTTACATGTTATACATGGACTTAGAGCGAATTTTCGGTATAATAAGAAACAATTTTATATTCGCTGTGATAATACTTAGGAATTACAATGACTCTTGGTGAAAAAATTATCGATTTTTTCTGTTTTCTGTGGAAAAATTTTTATATACTTTCTTGTCTAGAAACCGTAAAAATTAGGTGTTTGCTCTTTTTTTTTCAAATTTTGTGCAAGGCTACTAGATGAGTTTTTAGATACTCAAATATTTAGGTCCTCACCCCAAAAACTTAGCTCTAATACCCAAAATCCTTATTTTTTAGTCGGTTTTGAAGGTTATTTTGACATGTTTCAGAAGTAACTTTTCAAATTGTCCCTCAAAAGATCGGTAATATTTTTTTGAGGTCGTTGGATAAGAATATTTTGATTGCAACCCCGAAGACTGAATCCTAATATCATTTATTTTCATATTTAATGTCCGTTGGTTACGTTTTTTCTATATTTTTCGTTAAGAACTTACTGAAATCTCGTAAATATTACTGATTACAAATTTTTAGGTACGAAAGCTTATAAGTCCTAATACTGAAAAGCTCTTGGAAAATTTCAGTCTATTTTGCAGGTTTCTTTATAGCAATAAGTTCTTTTCCAACGACCACAAAAAGAAATTTATCTTTAATTTTCAGGTCAAATAGAAAAGTTTCTTATAAAATATGTCAAAAAAACTTCAAAATCTATCGAAATATACAGTTTTTCGGCAATGTGACTAACTTTTTGGGGTCAGGACCTAAAAATTTTAAAATAGCATATTAATAAACTTATCTGATATGAGAGTAGCTTTACACGATTTTTAGGAAAAAATACATACATGTATAAAGAAATGGGATATGGGAATATATTTTAACTGGGACCTTGAGTTTAGGATAATATATAAAATAATATATGATACAAATACCTTTAATTTTAATTTATAAATCATATATATATATACTAGCATAGGTGAGAGGGGGGGCTCCGCCCCCCCCCCCTGATCTATTCCCGGTGTTGTTGTTACTGATTTTTTATTATTATCATGTTGTTATTGTCCAAAATATATATCAATGCCAAAAAAAATTAACGCCTTGAAATAAGCTAAAATTTTTTTCTTAATGTAGACCTTTTACCAGTTCAAATGTGACCAATAAGATAAAATTTGTAGTAAATTCAAAGGAATTCGGGCCCATGAGGTGCTAGAGGACTAAAACTTTAGCTGAGGGACTTTTTTATCACCCCAAACTATACCCTAAAATTTGAGTTGAATATATATAATACTAGCATAGGTGAGAGGGGGGGCTCCGTTCCCCTGATCTATTCCCGGTGTTGTTGTTATTGATTTTTTATTATTATCATGTTGTTATTGTCCAAAATATATATGGGCGATTATTTCTCAACCCGGCCACCCCCCTCTGTCCAAAAATGGTGGCAACTTAAAAAGATTTTGGTTTTCTCAAATTGACTGGAAAAGGGTCTAGTTTTTTATTCTCATTGGCCTTTTCAACTCTGTAAATCTACTGTGCCCATTTTAGGCACTGAGCGGCGGCAGGTCGACATTTTAAAAACAGAAAAATTGAAATAAAAGTAGATTAACGGTAAGTTTTTTGAAATTTTTCGCTCTTAAAAGTTGATATTTATTAAAACAAAGAAAGCGAGACCACTTGCGTGGTAATTGGTTGATTTCTTAAAAAGTTTTGTGAGTGCTATGTAGTTTTTAAAAATGGGTAAAAAACGGCTACTTTGACTGATAATATCTCTGAACCTACATATCCAAAATAAAAAAGTTTTAATGCAAAATGGTAGTCTTTTGATACATAATAAGTGTGCCAAATATCAAGGGATTTGATTGAGTAGTTTCGGATTAAGCAATTTTCGGGTATTAATTCTCTTAAAAAAATGGGTCAAAATTTGTCTCAGAATTACCCTTAAAATTGCTAAATCCGAAACTACTCAATCAAATCCCTTGATATTTGGCACACTTATTATGTATCAAAAGGCTACCATTTTGCACTAAAACTTTTTTATTTTGGATATGTAGGTTCAGAGATATCATCAGTCAAAGTAGCCGTTTTTTACCCATTTTTAAAAACTACATAGCACCCACAAAACTTTTTAAGAAATCAACCAATCACCACGCAAGTGGTCTCATTTTCTTTTTTTTAATAAATAACAACTTTTAAGAGCAAAAAATTTCAAAAAACTTACCGTTTAGCTACTTATATTTCAATTTTTCTGTTTTTAAAATGTCGACCTACCGCCGCTCAGTGCCTAAAATGGGTACAGTAGATTTACAGAGTTGAAAAGGCCAATGAGAATATAAAACTAGACCCTTTTCCAGTCAATTTGAGAAAACCAAAATCTTTTTAAGTTGCCACCATTTTTGGACAGAGGAGGGTGGCCGGGTTGAGAAATAATCGCCCATATCAATGCCAAAAAAAATTAACGCCTTGAAATAAGCTAAAATTTTTTTCTTAATGTAGAACTTTTACCAGTTCAAATGTGACCAATAAGATAAAATTTGTAGTAAATTCAAAGGAATTCGGGCCCATGAGGTGCTAGAGGACTAAAACTTTAGCTGAGGGACTTTTTTATCACCCCAAACTATACCCTAAAATTTGAGTTGAATATCTTAATACTATATATATTTGAAAATTTATTTGTTTGTTTGTCTGTTTGTACCCTAATGACTAAAGAACCACCGAACCGATTGGCATGAAACTGGCGTCAAAATGAAGAAAAAAAAATGCGGGTGACATAGGCCCTTTATTTTCTGATTAGCTATCGTAGTTTTTGAGATATTTAATTTTTAGTATTTTTGAACTTGATAACATTTTTTAAAAATTTTAACAAAAATTGAAATATCTCGATACTATCGAAAAATTTTGCTATCTATTTTTTACTATATATTATATATATTCAACTCAAATTTTAGGGTATAGTTTGGGGTGATAAAAAAGTCCCTCAGCTAAAGTTTTAGTCCTCTAGCACCTCATGGGCCCGAATTCCTTTGAATTTACTACAAATTTTATCTTATTGGTCACATTTGAACTGGTAAAAGGTCTACATTAAGAAAAAAATTTAGCTTATTTCAAGGCGTTAATTTTTTTTGGCATTGATATATATTTTGGGCAATAACAACATGATAATAATAAAAAATCAATAACAACAACACCGGGAATAGATCAGGGGGGGCGGAGCCCCCCCTCTCACCTATTCTAGTATATAATATATAGTAAAAAATTTTAAAAATATTTTATAAAATTTTAAAGATACCTCCGTTTTGAATAAAAATTTCAGAGAATACGTAAAAATTAGTGCTGAATTGAATACTATGAAGTGCGATAGCAAAATTTTTCGATAGTATTGAGATATTTCAATTTTTGTTAAAATTTTTAAAAAATGTTATCAAGTTCAAAAATACTAAAAATTAAATATCTCAAAAACTACGATAGCTAATCAGAAAATATAGGGCCTATGTCACCCGCATTTTTTTTCTTCATTTTGACGCCGGTTTCATGCCAATCGGTTCGGTGGTTCTTGAGTCATTAGGGTACAAACAGACAAACAAACAAATAAATTTTCAAATATATATAGTATTAAGATATAAATCTTTAATTTTGTATGTTTGTTTGTCCGAAATGAGTAAACTAGAACGCGATAAAAGTTAGAGACGCGGGGTGCACGGAAAAAGATTGCAAAAATTACCGGTCAAAACATAGGCTAGGTTTCGTTTCGATTGATAACGATCAAAATTTTTTATGTTGAAAAAACTGGATTTCCAAGGATAAAATTTTTATCAAATTTTTAAAAAAAACCTAAAAAACTGAAAACCGAGGAAAAATTTTACTATAAAAAAGAATTTCATTCGATTCGGATATATTTTTTACGTATGCACCTAAATTTTCAAGGTGATCGGCTCGATCAGTCAAAAGTTACAATCATTTTTCGAAAATTATAAAAGTTTAGGACTAATATTATATATATTTGTAATTCTTACCGGTTACTAATTTAGTAGCTCAATAGAGTAACTAAAAGAAACTTGTACAGGTATTATCAGGGAGAATCCTAGAATTGATAGTTGAGGGAAGTAACTGCCACTTGCGGATCCTAGGGAAGGGTAGCGAAGCTTTGTATTACTGATCACTAATTATCTGCCTGGATTCATTTGCCCGTAATTTTTATGGTTCAGTAAATTTTGGATAATACTTAGGGTAAAAAAAGGTTATTTTACAAAATATTGAGTGACCTAAATCAACATATTTTTGGAAAAAGAAAATTGCAGGGGTCCAGGGGGGCGCAGCCCCCTTGGTGGCTGCCGGGGCGAGCGAAGCGAGCCGGAGGCAGCTAGTACATAATATAAATTTATTAATATAAATATCCAAAATTAACTTTTTTAAACTATTCACTATAAACTTTAAACTTTAAACTATAAACTTAAAGTTCACTATTTTAATGTCCACTAATATAAATATAATACCTTTGCTTAATTCTAAACTATTAACTTTAACCTTATACTAATAACTTTAAAACTATAGCCTATGCAACTCTCCGAGATCTACTCTAATTGAGATCCGGGAGAAGACGGTCAAACTTGACATCCGTCAGCGGACCCAAGCTTCTCCTCTCTTTTCCGTTATTAGAGGCCCGAGATTAGGCATGCGTACTAATTATACACATCAATGAATATATTTCTATATAAATGAGTGTATTTTACCAAACTATTTTTACATTTTAAATTCTAATAAGGCGGGAATATAAACCGCATTACACATCAATAAAATTACAATAAAAATAAAATACTAGTTAATTTTTATTTTCAAACTTTCTAAAATGTAATATTAATTTTCATAGAAAAGACAAATTTACTACAAAAATGTAACCATTAGTATTCATCGCATGAATATCAAATATTTTTTTACTTTCTAAAAAAAAAATCTTTTTACTTGAAAAAAGAAATTTTTCTTATAAAAATGTATAAAACGTTTTTTTTTATTTTTAAATAAATTTTACAAAAGACAAATTATTCATATAAGGAGCATTATATTCTTGAATTTAAATATCGTAAAATAGAATAGATTTAGGCACGATCAGCCTATATATCCAATTTATAGATGAAATAGTGCCTAATAAGTTTCTCAAGTTAAAAATTGGAAAAGTATTTAAAATATATAACTCGTGGAGAAAGAGCATCCCGGAATATTAGGGGAAAATCTGCACCGGAATGAAATTTAAAAAACCTTTTGTAGATTGTTTAAACATAAAAAAAAAATAGCTTCCTCGTTGGAATTTTGCCCCCAGCTGCCTTTCATGGGGCAGGAGGGCAAAAACGTGCTTTATTTCTCTTTTTTTTTTCAAAAATCGTTCAAAAATTCTTATCTCTGGTTCCTTAGTACCAAAATAGGTCTAAATGGTCTTAAAAAATTTGTCTCTTATACCGTTTTCACGTAAAAAAGTCAAAAAATAATTTTGCCCACTTTAGAAACCCTTAAATTCAAAAATACTGAAGACTAACGTTAAAAATTTTACTTTAAAATTCAATTATTTTGCTATATCAAAAATAACCTCTCTGGAAAATTTATATGTTTTTTGTCTATCAAAGCCCTTCAAAATGAGCCCGGTTAGAGCAAATTTGAGCCGCGGAAACCGTCAAAATTTCAAAAAAAACAAAATTTTTTATGGGGTTTTTTTGAAGATAACAAGGGGATTGTCAACTGTTTGGGAATACGATTTGCTTCTAACTTTCAAAACAGGTTGTGGTAGTTGAGAAAACATCCTTCATACCCTCAGTTTACCTGAATGGGCCTTCTGGTCCTAGAAATTAGACCCTATAGCAGGGTTATATGCTATATAAGATAGGACTTTTTAGGCTATCTTCTAAATGGCGCTGCTACCTTGTAATTGAACCAAATACCTTCCTGTTAGTCTCATTTTTTTTGAGTATTTATCACCTTTTGACCCTCGTAAACCGCATTTTTTTATCAGTAACTCTCTTACCGTTATAGTTAATAAACCAAATGAACATATTCGGCCAAAAATGACCAATTTTTAAGTTGCTGCAAAAATTGTAATTTTTGACTTAAATGGGTCTTATAGGACTCAAAATTTTTGTGCAAGCTCCTAGTTTTTAAAAATTTTTTACTCATTTATTTTCGATCAATTGTTTGCGAGATATAAAAATTTAAAGTCAGAGTTCCGCTTTAAGATATTTTAATAAACGCTAATATTTTAAAGACCATCTTTATTGAGCTAAATCACAAAAAAAAACTGAAGCAAAAGGAACGAGTAAAAAACTTTTAAAAACTAGGAGCTTGCACAAAAATTTTGAGTTCTATAAGACCCATTTAAGTCAAAAATTACAATTTTTGCAGCAATTTAAAAATTGGTCATTTTTGGCCAAATATGTTCATTTGGTTTATTGACTATAGAGTAACCGGAAGGTATTTGGTTCAATTACAAGGTAGCAGCGCCATTTAGAAGATAGCCTAAAAAGTCCTATCTTATATAGCATATAACCCTGCTATAGGGTCTAATTTCTAGGACCAGGAGGCCCATTCAGGTAAACTGAGGGTATGAAGGATGTTTTCTCAACTACCACAACCTGTTTTGAAAGTTAGAAGCAAATCGTATTCCCAAACAGTTGACAATCCCCTTGTTATCTTCAAAAAAACCCCATAAAAAATTTTGGTTTTTTTGAAATTTTGACGGTTTCCGCGGCTCAAATTTGCTCTAACCGGGCTCATTTTGAAGGGCTTTGATAGACAAAAAACATATAAATTTTCCAGAGAGGTTATTTTTGATATAGCAAAATAATTGAATTTTAAAGTAAAATTTTTAACGTTAGTCTTCAGTATTTTTGAATTTAAGGGTTCCTCAAGTGGGCAAAATTATTTTTTGACTTTTTTACGTGAAAGCGGTATAAAAGACGAATTTTTTAAGACCATTTAGACCTATTTTGGTACTAAGGAACCAGAGATATGAATTTTTGAACGATTTTTGGAAAAAAAAGAGAAATAAAGCACGTTTTGCCCCCCCTGTCCCATGAGGGATTTTTTTTATGTTTAAACAATCTACAAAAGGTTTTTTAGATTTCATTCCGGTGCAGATTTTCCCCTAATATTCCGGGATGCTCTTTTGTACCTAGGTCATTTTGATGGCTCTAAATGCTTATATTGCTTTGATGTATGTAGGTATGTATCTTCGAAAAGTTTTATCCTGAGAAAGCCTGCATGACGAATAAAAAAAAACTGTGGATAAAAATTTTTAAATTTGATCTACTTGGTTTAGCTCTCAAAACCAAAATTTATTTCATCCAGTCTTTGTCAAGTAATCATAAAATAATTGATTTTGGTTGTCAAATAATTGATCAAAAACGCTACAAGATGAACTTTCTTTATTCCAAAGCTACTAATGACCTGAGACCAATAAAAAATCTTGTTTAATCCAAGTATGTGCATATAATCATATGAATATTAAACTTTCGTAATTTTATATCCATAATCATCAATAGAGTAACCCAGTAAAACCTAAAAAATTAGTAAAAATACTTTTTTTTAAACTTGAATCATAAAAAATGTTCATTTAAACCTTACCAATGTATTTATTTTTAGTAAAACTTTATGTTATAAATCACTTGAACAAACTGCAGCAGATAAAAGGTTCTGGACTTAATTAATCTCAATAAACTTTTATGGATATTTTCCAAAATTGCATCGATCTGTTAAAAGTGAATTCAGTTGTAAAAAATTATATAATAATATAATTTACATTCAACATGGGCCATTCTTTTTTTTGCTCCCTTGGTTAAAAATGTACTATAAAATACATAAAATATTAATTACTTTTCTCTCTCTCTTTTTTCTCTCTTTTGCTTTTATTATCTGGGTTCCTGTATCGGAAAATGTAAGTGGGTGGTTCCAGTACTTTTCGTACAGATTAGGGCGCACTAATGTCACCGATTGAGCTCAAATTTTAGGGAATAGTTTGGGGTTACAAAAAAGTCACTCAGCCAAAATTTTAGCCCTCTAGCACCTCATGGGGCCAAAATATGGCGGTTTAAAGGTCCAAAAATAGCCTAATTTAGCCCTTTTTTAAAATTACGCCATTTCCTTAAATTTACTTCAAATTTCATCTTACTGGTCGAATTTTAACCGCTAAAGAGTCTACATTTCGTAAAAAAATTATTAGCCAATTTCATGGAGTCAACTTTTTTTGGCATTGATAAACGTAAAATGAATTTTATTAAAAAAGCTGATTTTCAAAATAATACCGTGGCTTAAGATCAACTCGAAAATACTTCTGGTTGATTGCATTTTTTTGTCTACTCAAGACCTTTCAAATGCAATCCTAAAATTCAAAATCGGTGGATTTAAACCGGAGATATTTTGATTTTAGCGGCGGCTGTTTTTGAAAAATGCGTTTTTTTGACATTTTTCGCCACCTGGCATTTTTTTCTAAATGCTTTAAAATGTCTGAAACTTTCAGGAAAATAAGTTCAATATATGTACTACAAATTTCATAAAAACTTTCTTTGCTTATTTGCCTTTAAAGCCCTTTTTTGACTCATCCAAATTCAACCTTTTCATTTTCCGGAATTTTCCATTTTCCAGCTTTTCCTGTAATCTAATGAAAATTCTGACTCGATTTTTGGATTCCTCGGGAAATTTTACTATAGACCCTCTTTTTTAAGTAATTTTGAACATCTCTGTGATGATGTATAAAAAAAAGAAAAAAGAATTTGCATAAAAATAAAAATAAATTTAAAATATAATTGACAAAAAAAAAAAATTTTAATTTTATCAATTTCAATTTTACTATTATTTTTATGCAAATTCTTTTTGACTTTACTCTCAAATGATCTGCGCACAGCCTGTCTTTTATAAGAAGTTTTGCAATCCCTTTTCATTGACCAGCAGTAATAATTCTGACATCAGATGTTCATTTCAAACACCCTGATAACACTCCTCCATTTCAGACATACCTGATGAAATCTTTTTCCTTGTTCTACACTGTAATCTGATGTTTTTTGGAAATTTATCAAGGTGTAAATCAAGAAAATTTAATTTTAAGCTCATATTACAACCTAAAATTTTAAATCAACTACAAAGGATTTTATCAAGATTTAATAAATCAAGAATCCTTAAACAATTTAATAATAGACTTAGGACTCAATTAAGATTCAGAGCTGTTGCAATCTCATTTACAAGGATGGAATCTTTTAGAAAATGAAATACAAGTGAAATTTATCGAAAAAGTGAAAAGTCATTTTGAAAAATTTTTTTAAAAGAAGATTTCCTAGTTTATTGCAGTGATATAGAAGGTCTAATGAATCATATGAAGCCGAATATTTACAAGAAAGAAGAATTGAGTCTATTTTTAGACTCAAATAAAAGAAGTTTGAAAGCAGTGCTATTACATAATGGCAACATTTATTCCCCAATTCCTGTATTCACTAAAAATGAAAGAAGATTATTTTAGTATAGAATACATGTTTCTGAAATTATATTACCAATATCATCAATGGTCAATCTGTAATGATATAAAAATGATTTCTATTCTTTTAGGGCAACAATCTGGATTTACGAAATATCCTTGTTTTTTGTACTTGTGGGATAATAGAGACAAAGCTAACCATTATGATAAAAAATATGGCCTGTTAGAAAAAACACGTATCAGGAAAAAATAATATTGTACATAAAAATTTAATTGAACCAAAAAAAATATTACTCCCATCGCTTCATCTAAAATTAGGACTCATAAACCAATTTGTGAAAGCGCTAAATAAAGATGGATATTGTTTTTAGTATTTATTTCAGAAATTCCCTAATATTTCCGAAGCAAAAATTAAAGCAGGCGTCTTTAATGGTCCCCATATACGAACACTACTTAAGGCTGAACATTTTGTTTTAACAATGACTGACATAGAGAAAGCGGCTTATAGTTGTTAATTTCAGTAGAAGCCTTCTGAATTATTGTTCTTATTGTTTTACGTAATAGGTGGCCCTGAAAAATGCCGGCGATCTTTTGAGCATTTGATTCGTGATTCCAGCCACACATCTTTATTATAATAACTTATACACATACAACAAACTCAATGCACACCAAGGTCACAAACACAGATACATACGAAAACATACAAAAGAGAAATTAAACACTTACATTCAAGCGAGCACCTCGTGCTCAGGTGACTTCTCCTGGTCAGGAATTTTAATGTCCACCTATTCAAGCCTGCGAGCTCGGAAAATTACACCAAGCGATTCAAACAATCACAGCTTACGAGCTGCTTCAATGAGGATTCAATGTCCAAAAACCATGGACTCCTCCAAGTGCACCAAGCACAGCATCAACAAGCAAACCAGCAAAACAATCTCTCATCCACAGCATAGCCGCGTGCGTGAGGGCTTAAGCCAGGACAGCAAATGCTGCTTTGGCCAGAGTCCGGTTATATTTTTAGGCCTTATCTGACTTCTACCTCGTTTGCTGATTGGAGTGCAAGTAACAAAATCGTTACGAAGTTCATTATGCATTTAATGAGCAAAGGCAGCAAAGAGTTCACAAAGAAATGTTATACCCGCTATGAGCAAAGGGAGCAAAGCGTTCACAATGAAATAGTATGCCCGCTATGAGCAAAGCCAAGGCTATTGGTAAAGCTAAGCCAAAGGCTACCCGCGGCCAAGCTTGTGGCAAGGTTGTCAAGAAGCACAGCAAGGCTAGAGGTCTGCGGCAAAGTTACAAACAGATATTTTTTAAGTGCCTAAAAGTAACAACAGTGAAAAACAAGGAGAAAGATTTAATCAGGATATGTCTAAAAGGAGGAACGTTATCAAGGTGTTTGGAATGAACATATGATGTCAGAATACTGCTGGTCAATGAAAAGAAATTTCAAAACTTCTTATAAAAGACAGGCTGTGTGCAAATCATATGAGAGTAAGGTCAAGAGATATTATAAAAAAAATAATTAAAATAAAATATTTTTCCCGATAACTTGATTGGACAAACAATATTTAATTTTTTCCAGATTTCGTCAACAGTACTTTTCTCGTGATAATATTAGATTTTATTCCATAGGAATTTTTTTCGACAAAAAACGAAGTCACTCTCAAGATGAATAAAATGCAAAGGTAAAAAAATATCTTATTCAAATTTTTTTCCTTTAGGAAATTTAAATACGAAACGTATAGTATTGAGGGGACACGAGAGAGCAGTGTATAAACACTTAAAACTTACAATGTACTTACAATTTCGGATACAGGAACCCAGACAATAAAAACAAAAGAGAGAAAATAGAGAGAGATAGAACAGGAATACATTTTTTTTTGTCGGGGGTTTGGTAAGGGGTTTTATTGGGGCACTTAAGGGAAGTAGGAGTACAATATTTTTATTTCTGCTAGCATTTTCAGTTTCAATGGCCCAAAGAACCTACGAATTTACATAATAATTAGTAGATTTGCCCCCATGGGGGATTTAAATGGATCTATTGGGGTACTTGGGGGAAGTAGGAGAAAGATATTTTTTTTCTGCTAGCTTCTTTAGTTTTAGTGACTTAAAGAACCTAAGAATATACATCAAAATTAAATTTTTATCGAAAGAGTATATTTGTCACATCAGGGGGGTTTGAGGAGTTATTATAGCACTTGAGGAAAGTAGGAGTAACATTTTATTATTTTCTGCTAGAATTTTCAGTTTCAGTAACATAAAGAATCTACGAATATACATAAAATTAAAAGTTTTATTTAATCAGTATATTTACCCCCACGGGTTTATATGGAGTTATTGGGGTACATGGGGAGGTTTAAGTAAGATATTTTTTTTTTCTGTTAGCATTTTCAGTTTTACTGACCCAAAAAATCTAAGAATAGACATCAAATTTAAATTTTTATTGAAGGAGAATATATGCCCGCTTGAAAGGTAAATGAAGTTTATGGCGGGGGGGGGTTAAGGTCTAAGCAAGACTGTTTTAAACTTTTTTTTGTCAAATTTGATTTTAATACCTCAAAATCCATGCTACGAGCGGGATCCGACCATCTTTTTGAATATTTTTATTTTTTTTATCAGCTTCTTTAAATTGATGTTGAAAAATCGACATTTTAGAAGGGTTTTTTGGCCGTAGCGCAAAATTTTAAGGGGTAAACGGCAATTCTGACTTCAGATTCTTTTTGAGCACACCAAAATACGTCAGAAAAACCTAATCAGAATAATAATTCAGAACTTTTTTTCGTGGGGCTGTGTATTTTGTTATTAACAAGCTTTTAAAACATTTTAGTAGTAAAAAGTTTTTAGCAAGATTTCTAAAATCTTTCTAAAACGTTTTTAAAACCTTTTTTCTGATTTTTACTGATTTTCATTTGTAAATCGGCATACTACATTAACCAACAGGTAAAAATTTTTTTAGAAAATAGTTTTATTACCTGAAGTATCATATTCGAGCCAGTATTTTCCTCTACGGTCAATTTGGGAAATAAGAAATACCTTAATATGTATGTGTATAAAATATTGCAAACTTACAAAGTTAAATTTACTAAGAATTGTAAATATTGAGGTTAACCAGCTTTTGCATGTGAGCCTCAGGTCAAACAAACTTGTATTCTATTATAGTTAACAAACGTGTCTCATATACGCATACATAAATAAATTTGTATGCATATTAGCCATGTTTACAAAGATTTATACAAATATGTAAATACGAATGTCAATAAATTCATATTCGTTAATGCAATTTTGAAAAATAAATTTTTATGAATATTTTATTTTTACACCTTTACGTTTTCCTTTACAAGATTGCTGAATTTAAATAAAGTAGTATGAAAAAGAAAAATTAAAATTTGCAAATTTTAAATTCAAAAATTATTTAACTTTTTGATTTGCATTCAAAATTTGATTAAATATTTTTTAACAAAAATTTTTTGATTAAAATACAATTTTAGATGCAAAATATTGATGTAAAAATTATTCAGCTATTATTACTTTTTGCTGTGTAGTTAAGTATGTTGCAGGCGTTTAATTATTTTGTAATATATAAATTAATAATAAATTTATTTTTAAAATACTTATTTATTTTTTTCCATTAAATGACTCAAGAAAAAATTAGTTTATTAACAACGTTCTTTAAAAATATCACACAAATTGAGATCTATATATTTAATTAAATACATTAAAATAAAATTTCTCAAATAAAAATTGGAATTTATAAAACAAGTGCTAGCAAGACAAGTTCAGAAAACAAAAATTTTTGATATGCCAAGGTGAGACTCGTTCTATTTTATTTCAAACTTCGGTCTCCAACTCGTATCATATACGCTGTAAAAATTCTTGTCCAAATCTTTACTACCCTAATAGTAATCAGGGGCATTTTACCAAAAGAATTCGATACCCTTGTAAAAGCTTCCACCAAATAGTTGGGCTTTTATGGGACCAGAAATTCTCTCCTTAATAGTCTACGTATTTGATAGCAGTATTTAAAAGTGATTAAATCAGCTATCGTATTGAGAATATTATTTTTTTGGTGAAGGGCAACTAATTTCGCATAGTAATCAAAATGTTTAGTAATTATTTTTTTTAACTACCAAGCTAATATGTGTTATATTTCACCAAAACAAATGGAGTTAAGTAAGTAAATACAATTATTAATGGAGCTATTAATTTTGGTTTTACTTTATTTGATTTTTTTTTTAATCCTTAGCGTTTCATCTCTTTTTTATATTTTTTGTAAATAGGACGATATTTAGAAAAAACATAAAAATGAGATGAAAATAGAAAAATACCAGGTTCCATGACATAGAGGAAGTATTAAAATGTAAGTGCTAAAAAAGTTTCATAGTATAGATAAATCCAAGATACGATAATTTAAACAGATTAAACTATTCTTTAAAAGGCTTTAAAATCAATATATTACATAAAAGCATAAAAACCTATAAAACGGATCCATTTCCAGCATAAACGAAAAACGTTTCTTTTTCAACACTTATTCATATCCGTCATGTACAGGAAACGGATATTTTTCAACTTTTTCGTTTTTGGCATATTTTCAAAACCGATAGTTTATTTCCATTTAATAATTTGTGAATAATTTAAATATATATCAAGATCTTTACTAAAATGTCGTATATAGAAAAGATACCACACCTGTAATTTTTATGTTTCTCTCGTTTATTGCACGTAAGCTAGTAGAAACTTTCCGGTTTTGGTGGACACGCTTTTGAGAAAAAAATCAATCGAATCATTTTTTGGACTTAGGCTTCTTATAACGTTTGGATATCAGTTTATAAAAAATAAAACTTTTAACTACCCTAATTATTATAAGTCTTAGAAACGAAATTATAAATGTCCTTAAATTAAATTATCTTCAGTCCATAAACCTAAAGTATTCTAGAGTCTCTAGAAATCCCTAAATAAATGACAAAAGTCCCTATACTGAAATTATCCTAAGTCCAGAATCCTAAAGATTTTCAGAGTCCCTAGAAGTTCCTAAATCGAAAATATTCCAAGCCCATTTGAACCTCCCCCAGCTGAAAGCGACTTTTTCGGGTACCCCTCCCTATGAATATGTTCCATGTTAAAAAAACTTATAACCAAACAACGAGCATGGAACATGTTTAAATTTATATTTTAAATCTTGAAACCTTTATAATTTTAAGTCCTGAACCCAAAATAATTTTAAGCTCCTAAAATCCTTATTATTCTATACCCCTTTATCAAAGTTTCTAAACGCGTATTATTCTAAAGAATAGTGGTTTGTCAAGAATGGGTTGGTTGACATCAATGTGGTTTTGGACACTTATTGTTTTTTGTAAATAGAAGCTTAATAACTAGAAAAAAATTGATTACAGGGTTTCACAAAAAATAAAATATTTTGTAAAGAATTTTTTTTTGTCAGTAATTAATTTTCTATTAATGAACTAAACTGTTAGTGACTAAAAACACCGATTTTTTCGATTTTTAATATTAAAACTAACTTAATATTTAAAATAGTATTTGAAATTCGTAAATCAGTTTTTTACCGTCAATATTTATTATTAATTTAGATATTCTAAGCGCTTTAGGGTCTAAAAACGCTTGAAATTTAATTATACACTGGTTTAAAGTCATTAATTTCTTAACTGTGTCGAAAACCACCCCCTCAACTCTACTATAATTATTAAAATAAATCCTTGATTTAACTTAAATAAAATTAAACATTAAATATTAAATAATGTTTAATAATTTAAATGAGAAAAAAAAATGAAAAAAAATGAAAAAAAAAATACTTTAATTTATTAAAACACTTATGGGGTATCTAAAAATAATAAAGGTTTTTAACTTCAAGTTTTACCTACATAAAGAAAAAATATAATTTAAAAATAATTTAACCATATAGGAGTGCTACAATCTCTTAATAATTTATATAAAAGAAATAATAAAAGCCAACAAGAAAAAGAAAAAGAGTTTTTAAGTGATAAGAGTCTCTGTACGGTCAGACAGATAAATTGTTAAGTGCTGTTAGACATTTATATTATATTTTTTCTTTCTTTTAGTCTTTATTATTCTTCTTTTTTATAAAAAATGATGAAAAGCACGAAGAAAATTAAACTTAAAATATACATATATATATTTTTTTTACCTTTATGTACTGACACAGTTAAAAAAAATTTTTGTTATTTACATATTCATTTTTTTATTTATTATCCCTGTATCTGTAGAATACTTTTTATTTGCTTTTTGCAATCGTATACGTAAATGAAATAAAAATAGAAAGCGAAAAATACAATTGTTGTTGAATATTTTTTTTGTATATTTTTCAACTTAGTCATGCGCATCAATTTGTCTGAAAAATTTAAGTATAACAATAACCATTTCATATTTATTTAATTCTATCATTTATCTTTTTGACTATGTAGCCTTTTTTTTTACTTTTTTCATTCACACGTAAGAAATTTTTATTTTACCCTGTTTTTTTTATGTTTTATGGATATTACAAATGTTATGATAGATAAAAAGTAAAAAAATTATTATCTTTCTTGTTTTATATTTTCAGAGTATTTTATTATATTTTTTATGTATTTTTTTTTAAGATTAATTGGGTTACTCAGTTTTGACTTACAATAATTAGTCTTTTTTAATTTTTTTTATGAACTGTTTTTGACCTTGCTCAGTTGTATTCACAGGTGAGCGAATGACAACATGCAAAGATCGATACTCGTATTTTGCTCTATGGCCGTGGCTTCCCACACTAAAACCGGATATTTTTAACTTATAGATTATATGCTATGAAAAATTTTTCAATCATCTTCTAGCAAAGTTTTAAGCTGAGACTTGATACCTAGCTAAATTTATTTATTTTCCCACCGTTGTTAAACAAAAAATTTAATAATTTATTTTTCTTTTCAGCTTGAAAAAAAAATTTATTTGCTTTTTTTAGAGCAAAACTAGAAGCATAAAAGCTTGCTAATACAAATGTTTAGGTTATCTCTGAAATAAATCTGTCAAATAAACTAATATATAATTTAATATTACTGTCAAAATTATTATTTTTAAAATAGATAAATTTACGGAAAATTATGATTAAAGATGGAATTGTGCAGAATAGGGGTGTACGGTTTCTCGAAATATCGAGGACTTGATCCAAAAACTCAAATTTTTTTGGTTTTTCATTTTTTTAATTAAGAAATTTTTATTTCATTCCGTACCTGTTGTCTTTTTTCGGAAAATTTCGGGTTTTACCTTAAACTTTTTTTTACTCTTCCCTATTCTTGCAATATTCTTACAAACTACTCTTTGTAAGAAACTTGAAAGCTTATATTCAGACCAACAGAAATTAACTTTTAAAAAAATTAATTTTGGCATTCAAAGTGCACCTTTTATAGAAGGAAATGAGCGGGCAGCTAATAGGAGCACTATTTAAACAAATTCATACCTCTTATAATTTAAACAAATTTAACAATAAAAATTTTATTTAAAAAATAATAATAAACCAAAAATATTTTTACTAAAAATTAATTTAAAAAAAAAATACAAATAAATCAAATAAGTAATTATTTTCTCAAATAATAATATAGATATATTTTGAATAATTTACTTGAATAAAATCAATATCACGTATATTATTCATTAGCTAACAAAGTGTATAAATGTATTCCCTCTATAGATAATTAATATTGTTAAATTAGTATGATGTCTTAAAGGACACTTGAGCTTGAATAGAGAGATTGAGGTGTTTTGACATCCCTTTGTCATTTATTTCAAACATTGACGTTTTCATATACATCAAATTAATGATTATAATTTACATTTTCATTTAATATTTGTATTATGATTAAATAGATAAATCTTAAAAGTAAATAATAAATATTTCATTTTTTTTAAAAATCAATGTTTTTATTTTATTTTATACCTATTTAAATAACGATTTTCTTTTTTAATTTATTAATGTAATACATAACACGTATATAAATTATTTATTTTTCTGTCCTTATATATTTTGTAATTATATGTAAATGTAAGTTGTACGCAAATGTATTTAAAATATGAATACCAAATTTATATAAATATTGATTTTTAAGCTAAAAATGTAGGTAAAAATTGAAATAGAACAAAAATAACAAATTTACTTTAGTAAAACAATTTTTTATTGTTTTTTTTTTTTATTGAGAATAAAAATATTTTATAGATATAAAAAAGAAGATGTATTTTAAAATACATGCATACTTTATTATATTTCTTTTTTAAAAATGACTGCAATTTTTTATATAAAAAATACGTATCCATCATAAGCTTCTCCCTAGTATTATATATAGAATTTTTCCAATCACTATTCAACATTCATACAAGTTCTTTTTTATCCTAAAACCTTTCATATCAATCCACACTTTCTTTTTTATTTTTACTGTATAACCTGTATATGGGAAGGTTTAAATGAAGTGTGTATGAAATGTATGTCCAGGTCTTTAAAACTGTCCCAAAGTATTTTTTTTATTTTTTTCTGAAATTAGTTCCAAAAATAAGTCACCAGCCCAATTTTTAGCCTCCCAGAGCGAAATCTTTTGACGAGCAGCGAAATTTTAAATTGAAAAGATTAAAATATCTCATTTTTTTAAGGATTTTTTTTCTTTTTTAAATTATACTAAATAATTCAAAATTAATCAGAAAATTCTTTATTATTTCGTTGTTTTAACAAAAAGACTCTTAAAAATGTAAATTTGCCGCGAAATCCAAATTTTTTGTCAGATTTTTGGTTGGTCAATTGGTCACGTGACTTGGCGGGAAATTCTAAATTTGTAAAAAATGAGCTAGAGCTCTCTAAAAGCAATATCTCAGCGAAATTTTTTTTTCGCCAAAAAATATAAAGTTTAAGGAAAAAATTAAACCTGGTTAGAAGATTTTTCACTAATAGGCATTTGAGAAATCAATTTTTGAAAAAAAAAAAAACAGTTTATCTTAGCGATTTCTCGCATATACGCTGCTCAAAAAAAAATTTCTGACCCCGGAATCGGATAGCCAGGGAAATTTCCTATCTGGAACTAAGAGAAAAAAATTTTTCACGTTAACGAGGTTTTTTAATAGAATAAATAAGAAAAATTATCCTTCATTTTTCTTCCTTTTTTATAAGAATCCAAAACACAAAAATGGCTGCCAAAAATCGAGATTTTGCTCTGGGAGGCTAAAAATTGGGCTGATGCCTTACTTTTGGTAATACAGTAGAAAAAAAACAATTTGGGGCAGTTTTGAAGATCCGACCATACATTTCGTACACACTTCAATTAAATCTTCCCATATATGAAGAGAAAAAAACCTTTAATTTTTTTCTTTTTCATCGAAAAATAGAGTGAGAAAGGAATAAATAAATAATCCTATCTTTTCCGAAAGTGCCTTATCACTATATATATAACATGAAAGAACGCATTCTAAAGCCTGCAATTTACGTTTTCCACAATCTTTTTCGTCTCTTCTTTAAAAGATTATCTTTAACCCATAAACTATGTCTTCATATCATATCCACTCACACACGTTCTCACTTAAAAAAGAAAAATGCATAAATGCGGATCAGCTATACTATATCACGTATATTTATACTTCTTTTTTTTTTCTTAACTCAAGCCTATATATCTGCATGTGATATACTTCAATA
Organism: Anagrus nilaparvatae; assembly: GCA_022575985.1. NCBI lineage: Eukaryota > Metazoa > Arthropoda > Insecta > Hymenoptera > Mymaridae > Anagrus > Anagrus nilaparvatae. Next base: position 11,768,561 of record JAKSXM010000002.1, on the reverse strand, counting down.
TTCTGTCTGATCCCAGTATATATACTTATGAACTTCGATTCAGCAAGCCAATGTTAAAAGTCTTAGGGATATTTCTACTTTTTCTTTTTTTTTTATAAGCTTTGCTTCAAAAAGAATCTTGTAATAAAGGATCAAGACATGTATGTACGTAAAATAATGTGTCTGTAAGATTTTATTTTCTATATATAGTCTTATAATGTACATAAACTTTAAAATCCTAAATCTGATGTTACTTTACAAAACTAAATTTGGTTTACTTTGAAATTACATAATGTTGCTATAGTTTATATCTAAAGACAGCATTCTACAATACTCATATTTGGGCAAGCGATGGCGCAATGTCTCGATTCTGAGTCCAGTTTGTTGCCTAGTTTTTAATTAATGGTACAGAACTCTGTTTATAAAGCTGGCCTAATTTTTCCCACAGAGATTTCCTTTCATTCCAGATAATCTCAGATAAAATATTGAAAATTCTAAAATATAACCATTTTCATTTAGGAAACTTTCTGAATTATTTTTGTTTTATTGTTTAACTTAGTATGTGGCTCTGAAAAAAGGCCAATAATTGATAGTCTTACAGAAAAGTTTTACAGAAAAGTCTTACAGAAAAATTCAATTAAACGTGCTCACTAACACTCTTTTGAAACACATCACTCAAACTTCGGCCAGGTAGCAGTGGTTACGAGAAATCAGACATGAACTCGCAAAATATCAAGTGCTTGTAAAACAATAAATTTTAATCGAGCTTCAACCGAACAAAGTCTTAAAGAAACAATCGTCTGGTAATAAGACCCATAGGATAACTACGACTGCTAGAAGACAATCTACAGCAGAGAAACAACAGTGAATGACCTTTTTTTTCAAAACAACTAATCTCCAAACACTGACTAGACTAATATTTATAAGCCAATGTGTTTTACATTATTTATTAACACGACCCGTTTGTATAGACGCAGGTTTGTCAGCTACTGAATTTTATATAACACTGAACTTTTACATCGTTTTTTACAGCTTAAATTTAGTTTCTACAAAAAATACACAAAATTTAATTTTTTATGCATTTTGTATACACAAATGATTGCAGGGATTAAATGCTTACAATAATGTATGTCATAAATTATAAAAATTGATGATTCCAGAAATTGTTAATAAAGTTGTTAAAAATGATATCAGAAATAAATAAAATGCTTTACCCGTCCAAAAATTTGAGTTGTGTGATGAGGGTTTTTGTTTTTTTTGGAATGTTTTAATTTTTGTTGGTAAAAATTAATATAATAATTCTACATTGCATCTTTTTTTACATTTTCCAACAAAAACTTGTTTTCTTAACGTGATATACAAAAGCTAAGAATTATCATGATTTTATAGGTTTGACAGCATATTTGATAAATATGTTTTAAATGCTGAATAATAATAATGATTCCAATTTAATATTATCTACCGTTAAAAAAGGGTCGAGCGAAGCAAACCATCTGATTCACAAGTAAAGATGACTTTAACAATTAACGTCCAAAATTTATACAGTTCATCAGCACAATTACAAAAACTGAAATTTCAAATATGAAAGTTATCTGCTAGACAGTTTCCTCTGAATTGTGTACGTAAACATTTTCAGTGTAAATTGGAGGTTGGCTAATTAATTAATAGTACAAATTAACTATATTCATTAATATTCAAAGTATTTTACTAAATTTTAGTTATTCACTTGTAAACACCTTTGAAGAAAATTATCAAGCGTTAAAATAAATATTTAAATTTTCTTTTTATTATATACCTAAAATGTTACTTAAAAACAAATAAAAAGTAACATGAAAAAAATTATTCATAATATTATTACAAAGTATAATATAAAAAAGTAAATATAAGTCAGAGCATCAAAACAAAAGAAAAATAAAAAGCATATAAACTTAAATCGTAATATTCAAGCTTAAAGTGTGAAGTGAAGCTGGAGAAACGTGTAGTATATGTACAAATACTTGATACACCAAGAAGCATAGAAAAATGTATATATGAATAAAATGACATCACAACACACAAAATAAATATTAAAGTACATTTTTTCTATTCTGCGCATGCGTCTTAAATTATTTATATATGAGTTTTTCCGATATTTTTTTCTCGCATTTTGGTTGACTTAAAGTCTTAAGCCATGGATTGTTTCTAAGAAAAGGCTAAAACAAATTTTAAATGTAATTCTTTTTGAGAATTTTCAAAGTAAAAGCTTATCCAAAAATCTTTGAAATACTAATAGAAAATATTCAGAAAAACTGTACCTTCGGGGAAGAAAGCAACCTAAATATTAATAGTTCTAAAAATAGTTATTAACATAGAGCATCAGAAAGGGTTATTTAAAAAAGGTCCCGAACACAGAAAAGGAGGTGGTAAAAATGGACGTTTTTAGGGAAGGGTCAAATGGGATAATTTTGAATTGAAGTCTTTAAATAATGTTGATTTAGGATCTCATAATAATTCATTTTTATGGAAGTAAAATAATTTGGTAAAAGTTAAAGCTGTTGTAAGTCGACATATCCCATGCTCGTTGATTATGTTCGTGAAAATTCCATATGTCCAAAAACTACTTTAATCTGTATATAAAAGATCAATAACTCAAAAATTTACAAAGTAAATCGGCCTCAAAACCAAAAATTAAAAAAAAAATACCGCATATGCTCATATATAAACATTAAGTAGAAACAACCGCGGTAACATCAGACATTTTTTCTCGTCTCGCTTGTCATTCAGGTCGCTCTCATTTATACATACAAGAATCCACATATTATATTTAAACGCGAAAAAAAATAAAAATATGTTTCCTATAAAATTTTTATAGCAAGTAAAATAATTTTTTTTTTTAACAACAAAAAATAAAAAAAATCTGAATAGAAAAAAAATATCGTATAGATTTTTTCATTAAATACATTTTTTAGAATAAAAATCTTTGTCGGCTGGCTCGTAGTACTACGGTTACACTACTCGTATTTGTCGTACTATATATACGCCTTTACTACTGCTACTCTTACTATACATAGTACAACTTATTTGTCTGGCTAATGACCTGAGTTTTAAGTAAATAAGATTTTTTTTTTTATTCTTTTTGTTAATTAAAATTTTTATTCTTTTATTATTTTTAAATTTACATAAAATAGAAATATTATTTTTTTTTCTTTAATTGAAATTTTCTTTTGTATCAATTGATACGGTATACAATTTTTTTGTTTTATATGCGGGATTTTTTTCAAGGATTAGATTCATTATCTTTTGTGATTTTTTATTTCATTTCGTTTTAATACAAAAGCAAACAAAATATCATTATTTTTCCACTTGTTTTTCTTTACCTAACAATTCGTAATGCTTTGTAAATAAAATTACGAAAAAAAATATAAATTTTTTCTGTTAAAACTAAAGACCAGATTTTTTTGAAAAATTTATAGTTTTAACATGGCTAATAACAATAATCTTAACAAAAATAAATAAATAGTGATACCTGTGGGACAAAATAACGAAAAATTATTCTGCGCAGGTACCTGAAACATAAAAAAAAAAAATGTTGTACATGCGCATTGTTATATAGAATATTCTATATATAAATAAGCACGGCAGTTCTTTGCGGAATCCCGCAGCGTCTATACAAATTCTAATAAAAAAAATTTATTTAACAATTTATTTAAAGAGAAATTTTTTTTATTTTAGTTAAGTTTTCTTATTTTTAACGATTTTTTGTTGTTGTAAAATTACGTAAGTACTCAATTAAGGTGATTGCTTCAACGATTCGAATTTTTATTGTGGCTTTGAATGTATCTTTGTTTTAATACTTTTTGTGAAGTATTGAGATTTTTTGTGATTTCATAAATTGAAGAAGATTTTTTAATCAAGTGTATTTTGTACATCGTTGTTTATGTGTTGCAAAAAAAGGATATAAAAGTGTAAAAATAATGAAAATGTATTGCTACAATAAGTATCAATGGAAAATTGGTTAAAAAACAAAATAAATTTTATGAAAATTCTTTAAAAGTGATAAAAAAAATTCGAATGCATAAAAATAATGTATTAAAATAAATAAAAAAAATTTTAAGTGAAAAAAAGTAAAAAAGAATAATATCAAGGAAGGTGGATTGAATGCTGCTGTTAGAGAATCCGTCTGGTGGCGCTCGGTGCTACATTGAAGAAGATAACAGCAGGCGGAGTCAAATTATTATTATTCTTTTATTATTCAATTTTTTTATTCTATTATCTTATTATTTCATGGAAGTCAATAAAGGATTATTAAGAAAATACCTTTTTAGTAAGAAAATATTTTCAGGTAATTTCATTTATTTATTTAAATTAACTTTTTTTTTACAGGGAAATTAAAAATTATTTAAATTAAAAAATTTAGCTTTGAAATATACAAAAAAAAAGTTTTTTTTACTGCTTTTAGTATTTAAATTTTCTATATTTTTTTATACATTAATTATAACGAATAAATATAAAAATTTTTTTAAAAATTAAAAATCATAGGAATTAAATAAACATGAGTTTTTCTTTTTAATTAACTGAATTTTTTTTTTTCTTTTTATACATTTTCATCATATTCGAAAAATATAGAGTTTAAATAAATCACAAATAAAATGAAATCTACTCTATTTTTAATGAAAAAATATAAATTAGCGTGTTTTAAGAAATTTCAATGGTCTATGCATTTTAGCGAAATGCTTTGAAAGAAAAAGGTTTTCATATAAAAAAAAAATAAATTAAAAATTATCTTTTGAATTTAATAAAAATGCTCAATATGCATGAATTTTATCAAGTAGTTATTTTTGTAGTAATAGAACAGAATGAGATTTATGAATTTTTGAGTATTTTACTTTTCTGTTAAAAACATTTTTCCAAGGATTATAAATAAATTTTTTTGAATTAATAAAAAAAAGGCTTTTTGGTTTAAAAATAAATAGCTTTAATATTATTTAGGTAAAGTTCTAGGTAAATTCAAAATTAAGTTATTTGGTTCTTATTAGGGGTGTGTAGTCGGGTACTTGCGGGATTTTTTTGTTTCGAGTAGGGTCGATCTTAGGGTATCCAGAAGCCTTCGATTCAAAACAGCAACTGCAGACCTTTTTCGAGAAGTTTCGAAACACGAAATAGGATCCGCAAAAACTGACAAAAAAGACCGGAATTTCGTGTACCCAACCCGATCTTTCAGGTAAACGCACTAGTTCTTATAGTGTAAAATGATCTGATTTCAGCATAAAAGATATTTTAACTACACTGGAAAAAAAATCCGCTTGCGGCAAAAGGAAAAATTCCGCTTGCGGCAAGAGGAAAAATTCCGCTTGCGGCAAGAGGAAAAATTCCGCTTGCGGCAAGCGGAATTTTTATTCAGTGTATTTAAACTAGCGTTATTCGATTATCTAATTTTTATCCTATAGAGATTTATTTTTAAAATTTAAGTAATTACATGACTTTCTTTTATTTTCAATTTTTGCATACTTAAAAAATCAAAAAAACATTTTCATTTGCACAAAATTTAATTTTTCTATTTTATACTTTAGCCTATTGAACTGAAATTTTACCTCGTGAATTTTTTTTAGATTATTTTACCTCGAGAAAATTGAATTATTTATTACTATGAGTAAAAGATAATTTTGCTTTCAAAAACAAACCAGTTCACTCTAAGAAACGTCTAATAATATGTTCACCTTAATATTTTATAAAAAATTAATTTTAAAATTATAGCTGAACCCAATCTTATAAGGTATTTTGTACTGAATATTTGTAAACAAAACAGCGGAACGCGGGACATAAACAATCAGTTTTTGTAACAAATATTGTTAATTCTTCAGAAATTGAATTAAATTTTAAATAAAAAATTTTTTTTATCGTATAGGCTACAAAAAATCTAATATCTTTAGCCACGATCGGAAATTTTTTCGTAAAAAAAGGCAATACAAAATACTGTATTAATTAAAATTTAACTCTTACCAAAAATCAACGTACATCAATGTCAAGCAAATTTTAAGTAATTCAAAGCAATTTTAATTCTAAAAGAGTAGTTTTCTAAACTAAAAATTTTAGCATCAAACATTTAAGCAAGTACAAGATTAATGTTTGTTAATTAAACAAAAGTTTATAAAAGTTAAATTTAATCTAAAAACTTATGTAAAATTTATTATCGTTATTAGTTGTATTATTCATTAGAATAAAATTATTATCGAATTGGATTGCTTAAGCCTTTTAGTGATATTATAATAATAACATTCAAACGTAAAATTTAATATGTACTTGAACAAATATTTTATTCAATATAGAATTACAAAATCTATCAATTCATTTGCTTTTAATAATGATTATTATTTAATCTGTTTTATTGTAGTTATGTTTTTACCATTGTCAATATTTAGGATTATTTGTTTATTAAATATTAAATATTTTGTTTTTAGTTATTTGACAAAAAAGTTAATTAAAGTTTAGTATTATTTCGAGAAAAATATTAATATTTTTTGAAATGCTAAAATTTATTGTACTCAAACTATTAATGTAATTTAAGGGCATGTTCTCTTTTTTTTTCTTTTAGATAATTTATGATTATTATATTAATCGCCAAAGTTAATAGGGTTAAAACAGCGATTGCTAGCATAACTCCAGTTTGGAATGTCCAAATTAAAAAAAAAAAACAAAGAGCATTTGATGAGTAAATGAGCTCTTTAGTGAATGAGCTATCGAATAATTAAAATTCCAAAAAATAAACAAAACGGAGCCATTTTTCCAAAAATTAGTATCAGGTTTTTTTTTAAATATTGCGCTATTTTTTTATTTTTTGGAATTTTTATTATTCGATATTCCACTCACTAAAGGGCTCAGTTACTTATAAATTCTCTTTGCTTTTTTTTAATTTGGAAATTCCAAACTGGAGTTATGCTGGCAACCGTTTTTTTAACCCTATTCACTATGGCGCTTAATATGATAATAAATTGTTCAAAAGAAAAAAAAAATTTTTTTTGTAAATTTTAATTTTCTCTTTATAATGTAAATAAAAAATTATTCTTGCAAATAATAAACTCGATGAGTAAAATAATGTTTTAAAAAAATGGTTTCTTTACTTAAAAAAGAGAATACCCTTAAGAAAATGGTCTAAACTTATGAATAAAGAATGTAGTTTTATGTACTAAAATTTGATTATTTTAATGTAAATTAGATTAAAAGTTGCAGACGATTTACAAAAGAATCATAATTTAGTAGTCATGATTTGCCAAGAATATGTAATTTTAACTTTTTCTTCATTATAAATTGCTCTTAAATCTGTTAACTAAATTAAAAAATTATGCAAAAAGTTTATATGTTAAAATTTTAATCTTATTTTCATAATAAATAAGCCAAAAAACTTTATAAAATTAAATTTATTTAAAAACTGTGCATTTTAAATAATCACGAATAACTCGAATAAATTTTTTATAATTTAAGGTAATTTAAACTAAAATGCAACTTCTTGGTAAAAATAAAGTGTGAAATTAGATCAACTGATTCTTTAATAGCCTTTTCAAATATTGCAAAATATAAAGTTACATAATTTAATATATAATTTCGCATTGTTTTTACTAAAAAAAACTTACCTGGAATTCTTGTTACTGCTACCAGATTTATGCATAAGTAGTATCCATGAAAGAGTTGACGTTTTATGCGTGTTTTTGTAAAAATAAGAAACAAAAATTCAAAATGTTTATTTATTTAAACAAATTAGACATAATAAAATGTGAGTCTTAAGCGAGTCGTAAAGCTAAAGAGTGCCAGGTCTTGGCTATTCAGATCAAAATTCCGTTCGGCATCCAAAATTTTTTATTTCTTTTGAATGTTTGCAATTAATATAAACATTAAGAGAAATGAAAAAATAGGTTTGTTGTTTTTGTTGAATATCTTTTTTTAAAATCTTACCATGCAAAACGATTGCTATCATTTAAATAAAGCAAAATCCGGATGCCACTAAACACATAAAAATGACGCTGTTATTTATCGAACCAGCAATTCACTTTATATGAGCCCATGTATTTGGTAGTAGTACTGATAGACGTGATTGAATGAGTTACTTATTCTGAGAAATTTATTTTTTTGGTAATTGGCAGCTAATTAGATTTTATCATGAAAAAAATTTTTTAAATTCTATTTAATTAAATAGCTGGCTTTAAAATATTTGATACGTATTTTTTTATTTTTAATTTAAACAGAGTTTAACCAGAAAAATAATAGATTTAATTTTTTAATTAGCAACGTGACATCAGAAATTTATACAGTTATATGGAGACTTTTTAGCAATATGGCGTCGCTACCTCCCCACTGCCAGTTTCTAACGTTTTAAAATCGCTATATCTTCGTTAAAAATAATATTTAGTTATTAAAAATAAAAAAATAAGTATAAACTGATTTTTTAAATATTTTCATAATATCCAAAAATCTGAATACCGAAAAAATCCAAATTTTACCTAGATTAATGAGGTTGCGCTTAAATTTGGCTTAGCAAATTAAGTACATTAAATTAAAACTAATGTTTAAATTTTTGCTTGCATTTGGTTTGAGAATTTAAGCGGAGCAACCTGATAATTTGTAAATATATATTTTTTCTAAAAGTTTTTTTTTAATATTTAACTTTTGATTTCATATTATTTTGTATTTACCTTTTTCCAACTTGTAAACAAAACAGTTTATCTAAAAAAAATTATGCATACAAAACAAAAAAAAGTAAAAGTTTTTCTACTCCCTATGTACAGTGAAACAGATAAAGATAATTTTATGGAATAACTTTTGGTTATTACAATTTTCTGTGTAATGTTTTCTTATATGAGTTTGATTTCTAGTTTTTTAATATTATACTCTAGACAATTGAGTTGTGACTTTAATTTAAATATTTATTACAAATGAATATTTATTTTAAATTAATTTCACCCATTCATATGAATGAACTGGAATCTCTAAGTAAAATGGACTTAAAATAATTTTGATTTAGAGACTTAGAATAATTATAGTTTTATGGCTTATAATAATTAGAGATTTTAAGTTAAATATCCCATGCTCGTTGGTTGTCTTAAAATACAAACCAATTATAAGTTTTTTTCCTCTTTTCGAAATTCTGCTTAGTTTCTAATACTTTTATTTTATCTAAAAAATATGACATTATTTTGCTCAAATTTTTAGGTGAATTATATTAAAAATTTAAATAGCGTTTTCATATTCTTAAATTAGAAAAAATTATAGATTTGTTAATTAATCATTGATTGAAAAATGAATTTCTCTAAAAATTGAATAAAATAATACTATATAGAATATTTTGACTTTATTGACCAAATGGAATTAAAATGGAAAATAGAATCAATGATAATATATTCAAAATAAATAAATTTTTAAAAGTAAAGTAAAATTAAATGACCTAATATTAAAAAATTAACAATAAAATCCTTAAAATATATATTTTAAATGTAATTTATTTTATCGAAATAAAACAATGACAAATTAAATAACTAATTACAAATATATACTAAAATTATTTAAATTTAATAAATGTTTATTTAGAAAATTAAATTTTATCTGATAATTTATTATGTCAAAATTAAACATTTTTTTTTATAAACCGTACGATATGATAAAAAAGTTATTATTTATTATAACAAAGCGAAAAAATATATTTTTTTGATAAACATAATTAAAATTAATTACTATATTTTTCATTCTTTATACACGTTTTTTTTTTTTTTGTAAATTGAATTTTTTTTGGTATTTCATCTATATAACTTTTATTTTGTAACATGAATAAAGCAATGTTATTATTATTTTTTTTTTTTTGCATTGAAAACTTTAAAAAAAATGTAAAAAAATTTAAATATTACTAAACACGCATTGTGTATAATTTATATACTTTATATCTAACTATTTTATACATTAAAACTGTAACATACGTTATAACGCCTCAACATAAAAAACAAGGAAATTTCAATGCATTTTTTTTTTTAAACAATAGTTTTTTTTTGGTCATGCATAATAAATTATAGATATTTAGTCAGAAAATATGTTTTTTTTTTAAAGACTACTGCGGAATAAGGTATGGTTTCCGGCCCCAGCATATTTTTCGCATTTTTTTGGCTCAATTTGATGGTTTACGATAAAAATTAAGATTCCGAGGGTCGGCACCCCCCCACCCCCCCTGCTTTACCCCTGGGAGGTTGAAACGTGTTTTTCACTAAAAATTAATATCTCTGGGCCGAATCATCCGATTGGGGCGTGGTTGGTATCAAAATTTTTGTTTTGAAAAAATACACAAAAAAAAATTTTTTTTTTATTTTTGAACTCATTTTGAGGTTCAAAACTTCGAAAAACGTCATTTTTGGCTTTTTTGACGGTCTAAAAATTGAGATATCTCAGGATAGAGGAAAAACTCCTTTTTTTCGCGCTCAGAGGAACTTTGTTTAAGACTACTTTTCAAAATTCCGTCGAAAAAATGGCAACTTTTACGGTGCGTCACTCGCAATTGATGATTATGTAAAGAAATCGTGTTTTATTTTTTGCTTATTTTATCATACCATCTAATATTTTATTTTAAATCTAAAATTAGCTTTTTTATGGTCTTTTTTATGTTTTTCTTATAATTTTTTCATAAAAAAACGATATTTCACCTATACTCTACCAAAGGACTTCATTTATTTCATGAAATCTTTTTTAATTTTCGCAATAATCAATAGGATGATCATCTTTTTGAAAAAAAAAAAATTGAAGGCACACCTTACTGATACCTTTCTTTGTGTATCTTAGACCATAATATAAAGTGATAAACAAGCTAGGAATAGCAAAATTTTTGCTCGTCGCATAGTTTTTTTTGAGTTGACAGCCTCAGAATCACGTTTTTTCAATATTTAAAAAAACCAATTTTTGAATTTTTTTGTTATAAATTAAAATTGTTTTTTAAATGATGGATTTGTGTTTTTTCACTTTTCTTACATTGACAATTTACTAAAAAAGAATATATTTAAGACCAAAGAATATAAATTTTCAATTTTCAACATCCGTCATTTTCAAAGTCCTTTGGTAGAGTATAGGTGAAATATCGTTTTTTTATGAAAAAATTATAAGAAAAACATAAAAAAGACCATAAAAAAGCTAATTTTAGATTTAAAATAAAATATTAGATGGTATGATAAAATATGCAAAAAATAAAACACGATTTCTTTACATAATCATCAATTGCGAGTGACGCACCGTAAAAGTTGCCATTTTTTCGACGGAATTTTGAAAAGTAGTCTTAGACAAAGTTCCTCTGAGCGCGAAAAAAAGGAGTTTTTCCTCTATCCTGAGATATCTCAATTTATAGACCGGTAAAAAAGCCAAAAATGACGTTTTTCGAAGTTTTGAACCTCAAAATGAGTTCAAAAATAAAAAAAAATTTTTTTTTGGTGTATTTTTTCAAAACAAAAATTTTGATACCAACCACGCCCCAATCGGATGATTCGGCCCAGAGATATTAATTTTTAGTGAAAAACACGTTTCAACCCCCCAGGGGTAACGCAGGGGGGTGGGGGGGGTGCCGACCCTCGGAATCTTAATTTTTATCGTAAACCATCAAATTGAGCCAAAAAAATGCGAAAAATATGCTGGGGCCGGAAACCATACCTTATTCCGCAGTAGTCTTTTTGATTAATTTTTGAGTCCTATTTTTGATGTGGTTTTTAGGAAGTGCACTTTGGATACGTAAGATTCATGGCAAAAAATTGCTTAAATTATGCAGTAAATTATTAAACGAGATTTTTGCATAATTACTAGCTGAAGGTATTACCAGTAATCTGACTTGATATCATGAAAAAACGTCAGAAATTAATTTTTTTTCAATTTTTTTAACCTAAAAAGTATAGTAAAAGAATCAGTAGTATGAAAAATTATTGTTCTCTCTAAGAGATACAAACAACCCTAAAGCATTGGTGTTCTTCAAAAAAAAGTTTGGAAACTGTTGTGAAATATTTTTTGAAACTTTTGAACGAACCAATCGGCATATACTATCAATTAAAAAAAATCTAGACCTCTCGAATTTTTCAAATATTTTCCTGAAAAATGGCCTTAGAACATTCAAGTAAACAAAAATTTTTTGAAAAATTTTTTTAGGCCGTTTTTAAACTTTTAATTAATGCATTAAAAATTATTTGAATTTAACCAAAGTTTAGAGCAGATTCATTAAGCCTTGAACTTCCCGAGAACGTTGAGATTAGTAAAAACATAATTTTTTTTTAAATGGCAGGTAACATACCTGGATTATAATTTTAGAATTTGGTCAATGTCCCAATATTGGTTCGATAAGAGAATCTAAAAAACGAGTGCGTTTTTATAAATAGATTGTCAATAAATAAACCTCATTGTTCTTTAATAACCGGAAAAATAAAAAAATTTATGATTTAAAGACCCGCCGCGCCGATATCCTTATATTTTTTACGAATTAAGGTAAGCGTAACAGATATGGAACACGCAACATCATCAGAAAAACCGAGGGAAAGCTTCTTTTCAAACAAAAATTAAGGCAGGGATTTCCTTTTCAGAGTTTTCTGGTATAATCAAGATCCCAATTTACATTCATAAATACGTTTGTCCTGGTGGTATTATGCATTCAATAACTCCTACGTTTACTTTGTTTCTTTAAAAAATATAAAGATTATATTTTTAGGAAAATTTCCAAGAAAAAACTGTGAATGTCTTTCATAATAGAAAAGAATTTTTATTTCTAAAGAAACTACTATTACTGAATTAGAAAAACATTCATAATCACAACTCATAAACACATATTTTTAAAATTATGTAATTTTTTGTAAAGTTAGGGATATTAAATAAAATATAAACGATTATTAGAATAAAAGTTATAAAAAAGTTGTACTAAAACACATTGTTTTATATTATAGTTGTAAACGTATGCATATATGTAAAAAGAAATACAATTTAAAAAGATTTACGATTATTTTAAACTTTTAACTTCAAACTTTTTAATTACACTTTATAATTTTACTCTAGCTCTATCTCACTCTGTTTTTACTACGAATGAAAAAAAAAGAATAATTTGATCTATAAAAATTCTTTTTTTTTTCTGTACAAAAATTAAATGCATTCAGTAAGTTTTTATAAAGCAATTTTTTTTTTTTTTTATAAGCAATTTTTTTTAAAAACCTTTTATAATTGAAGTTTACGGAATAAAAGATTTATTAATTAATTAACAATTGAACGTTGGAAAACTAGTAATTTTACTTTGATTGATTCGCTTTGTATATAATTATTGATTTTGCATTATTTTCTACACAATAGGTAAAATAATTATTTTTTTTTTTTAATTTAAAAAAACAAAAACAATATTTTTTAAATTAAAAAAAAAATATTAAAACTTTTTGATTAAAAAAAGAATACAGACTTTATTTGTTTGTTACTTGAATATTCTATGTATTTAATAGCAAAATATTTATTTTAGTAATTAATTTTCAAAAAAACAAAAATAATTATAATTATAATAATAATTACAAAAATTAGTTTCATTATTAATTCAAATCCCACACACAAAAAAAAGAATAAAAAAATTGTAAAATTAACGAATGGAAATTTTATAAATAATTAATAAAAAAATATTGGTATAAATATAACCAAAAAATTAATAAATTTTACTAAAAATTAATAATAACTAAATTCAGTAAACAATTTTTTGCTTGCTTGCATAAATTTATAATTAATAAATACACTGTAAAAAGTAACTTTCTTAGATTTACAAAAAAAATAGAATTCTTTCGAAAAATTAGTGAATTTTCAAAAAATTTTATAAATATTAGATAAAAATCGTAAATTTACTAAATTTAGTAATATTAATATTAATATTAATTTACTTAATTTACTAATATTATATCTAAAAATTCGAGAATCCTCGATTTTTTTTGTGAATTTACGAAAACAGTTGTAAATTCACAACTATTTTTCGTAAATTTACAACTATTTTTTGAAAATTTTCGAAAAAAAATTGTAAATTATCAATTTTTCTTACGAATTGACAAAAAAAAATCGAGAATACTCGAATTTTTTATTAATATACTACATTTAGTAAATTTACGATTTTTATCGAATATTTACAAATTTTTTTGAAAATTTACTAATTTTTCGAAAATGTTCTATAATTTTTTTGTTACTAATTACAGAAAAAAAAAAAAATGTTATTATTATTATTATTATTTTTATTTTGCTTGCAAAAATATAGTAAATATAGCAATATAATAAATATAGCAAATATAGTAAATATATGATATAATATAGTAAGCTTAATAGTAAATATAGTAAATAAAATAAACATAAATATACACTGTAAAAAGTAACTTTCTTATATTAATAAAAAAATTAGAAAATTTTCGAAAAATTAGTAAGTTTTCGAAAAAATTTGTAAATATTCGATAAAAATCGTAAATTTACTAAATTTAGTATATTAACAAAAAATTCGAGTATTCTCGATTTTTTTTTGTGAATTCGTAAAAAAAATTGATAATTTACAATTTTTTTTCAAAAATTTTCAAAAAATAGTTGTAAATTTACGAAAAATAGTTATGAATTTACAACTTTTTTCGTAAATTCACAAAAAAAAATCGAGAATTCAGAATACTAAATTTGGTAAATTTACGATTTTTATCGAATATTTACAAAATTTTTTGAAAATTTACCAATTTTTCGAAAAAATTCTATTTTTTTTGTAAATCTAAGAAAGTTACTTTTTACAGTGTAGTACACAAGTATAAATATGAGTCATTTCATATAAGAAGTCATATAGTTGCCAGAATATACACCCCTATTCCGCTCATTTTGTCCACACTCTTTAGTGTACATTAAATATGAACTCCATCAAATTTTAAGCCCTCTTGGATCCAAAATGACCAAATAGACCCAAATTACGTTTTTTGGCCATTTTTTATTTATTCGTATAATTTTTTAGTAATCAATTAACGAAACCAGTTACAAGAGTATTAAAAGTAGTTTCAAGTAGCTTTATTTCTTGCTTGAAAGAAGCCTAGCCGTGAATTTTAATGGTTCCAAAAAAAATCACTCTTCATAAACTTTAAATATCCCTTTAAGTTACGTGAAGTGGCGTTTGAAGGGTTAGTGTAAAAATAACAAAATTTAAAACGTCAAAGTCCTAATTTAACATTTTTTTGATCAAGATTTGATTTTCAAATTAATTTTTATAATAAAATACTATAAATTAGGTCTATTAATTTTAAAATTTCGCCATTTGGTCTCGTGACTTGGGAAATTTAAAATTTATGAAAAGTGATTTTTTATGGATCCACTAAAATGCGTTTAATATTTTTATCCATGTTTTTAACCAACAGAAAAGTTTTTCTAACATATCTGCCTCTCTCGACTAACTTTGGGTTTTCTAAGGGATTCAAAATTTGAGATATTTAGATTAGCGCCATTGATAACCTTAGTTTTAAGCACAAAATATTTTGAACACAACGAATTTTAAACACTACAATTAGAACACATTTTTTAAAGCACATATTGTATTGAATAAAAAAAATTAACTACAAAAAAAATTGTACTCAGTGCTTATAACACAATGGGCGATTGATTATATTGAAGAAATTTGTTATACATGGCCCCAAACACACAATATAATAAAATCACACACACATAGCAAATTCAAGCACACAAAGATATAAATACATTTTCATACACAAACATACAAAAGAAATAATACGAACACCTTGTGCTCAGGCGATGTCTTCTGGCCAGGAATTTCAAAATCCACCTCTTTGAGCCTACGAGCTCGGAAATTTCACCAAGCGAAAAATCAATTACAGCCTACGAGCTGCTTCAATAGAAGAGGATACAATTTTCTGATAACAAGGCCAAGAACCGCAGTTATATATTATATTCTGCCTTGATCGCTGATTAGCGCGCACGACAAACCCGTTACAAAATTTGCAAAGAAGCAAAGGAGCAAAAATACAATAATAAACCCTAAGTCGCGGAGTCACAAAACTCCGACGTGCTAGGAGCAGCAGCACAGAAGCAAAAACTTCAATTTGTTAACCCATAAATGAAACATATTTTTTCTGGCAATTTTATGACTTTTTATATCGAATGACTCGTATATCTATAAATCCTTTTTTCGTATCAAGTTTTTTCGAGGCACAGGAAATTTCAATAATGTATTGCAAACAAAAAGTAGTTCTTGATGTTTCTGATTTTAAACAGCTTATTAAAAAAAGAATTAACTTTGAAATAAAAAATTTTCTTAAACAATGCTCAAAGTATGAGTGTAATTTTATAGATAGTTCGTAAAAACCGGTTAACTTCTTTATTTTGAAACATGCATTTAAAAAAAAAAAATATTTTAATACTATAAATTCCATTACTGATTTTTCCACTTTCTGGTGATTTTTTCATAATATTGAGGTTCACAATACCCCTTGTCTAAATATACCTAAATTTTAAGTTTCTCCAAAAATTTTAACAGATATTGTTAGTCACTTAAATTCACTTACTCAACACTCATTCTTTCCGTTTTGGTAGACAAAAGCTCTTATTACTGCATTCAGTGAGGTTCAAAGCCTTTAAATATGAATTAAACCTGTTCTATTGTTAAGATGAGCTATCTCACCAAAGTTTTAGAACGACAGTTGCTGATCTGGTGTTTAAAAATCAATGGAGCTTTTGTAAAAAAATTATTCGCAAACAGCATTACTTAACTTAACTGATACTATTCGTCATTGGCTTGATATTCGTGTGGTCATTATTCTCAGCTTATTTGATTTTTCAATGCCTTAAATCTTTGCTCTTTATTGTCTTTAATATAAGGCTCACTTTCTCTAAAATATTTGTTTTTTCTTTAAAAAAAACTTTTTTCTTATTTAAGGGACCAATTTGCTATCCTACAGGCAGCGTTTTTAGAATAGTATTAGTTATTTTAAAAAATTATTTAAAAATTTGATGATTTTTTGTTTTTAAACTTTTTTTATTTGAATAAAATTAAAATAAAATTAAAAAGAAAAAAATTTTTCATCAATTTATTTTATACTTTCAAAATAATTTATAATTGTGTTAGTATGCACGTATAAATTCTTACATAAACTATGCATAAAACATTTACGTATAATTCTTTTAAGTTATTCTTGAAAGGTTCATTACTCTTTTTATTTTTACAAAAAAGAAAAAAAAAAGTTAAATTTTGTTTTTTATTCTTTTTATACTTCTAATTTGAAGTTTTAATTAAAAAGATTTTTTACATAATAGGATTTAATTTTTTTTTTTTAACAACATAAGACTTCTTAATTAAAAGATCTTATTTAAAAAAATTAATTAAATAGGCTTATTTAAATTATTTAGATTTTTTAATTTAAAATATTTTTTCTTTTATTTATTTGTATTTTAGTTTTTCAAAGGTTTATTTATTTCGTTAAGTTTTAAGTTTTTTTCTTTAAAATAATGGTATCGAAGGTAGAGTTCAAGGATTTCTATTAACTTTACAAGGATTTTCCAAGTTTTTATCTAAATTTAGAGTCATCTAGAAACTATGCACTTGAAAAATATGAAAGAATTTATACATATATATATTTTTAATATGTTCATTGTCACACGCATGACGTTATTTATAATTTTGGTAAAAATAAAAATGGTCAATTTAGTCCTGAAGAGGCCTGGAAACAGGCGAAACGTTGACAATATAAATATATAAATAAGGAAGTTTATTTTTTGCCTGAAATTGACCATTATTATTTTTACCATATATATTTTTAGTAAAAAAATTGTAAAACCAAAATAAAGTTTAATAATATATCTGTCACTAAAAAATTACATAGCGAAAATCAAATTTCAAAATAAATTCTAATTTAATTTAAATATCTGAATATTTGCATTAAAAATAAACCAAAAAGAATAAATCAATTTATTTTATATTTATATTGAGAATAAAAAATATAAATACGATTGAATGACAAATATTCGTATTAAAATATTGTAGAATAAAAAGAAAAACATTTATTTCAATATTTTTTATTATAAAACACTTAAGGGCAAAAAAAAGCTTTCTTTGTATTTAAAAATAATGCATTTATTCATTTTTCTAGGTTAAATATAAAAAAAATTCAATGATATAAATATATATATATATATATAAAATTACTTCGTGATATGCCTTAATTTCCTCTCAATAATTAGAAACACGGATATACACAAGAATTTTAGCCATATAAGTAAAATGCCTACATCTCAATATTTATAAGTGTGTTGGTGTAATGCATGATGAAAATTGCTATAGTCTTTGTCCTATATATATAACGTGTCTTTTAAAGGGGAGTGACGTTACACGATAAGGCGATTTATAATGGGATTCTGGAAGCTTTACTTTATTTATATACACGAAACCTATCGGCAACTCATTAAAAAAAAAACAAAGAATATTTTTTTACATATACATACAAAAAAAATTTTATTATTTTATAATACATAAAAAAAAAAACATTGAATTGCTGTATACAAATATAAAGGTTGTTAATTTTTTATCGGTAAATTGTTGAAGTGTACTATATAAAGTGACGTCAATTAAATGAAAATTTTTTATTGTGTTATTTCATAACAATGCATAAAATAATAATAAAAAATTTAAAAGAATACATTTTAATTTTGTTTTTATTGTTATTTCATAGTTATATATATTTTAACTTCAGTTATTCAATATATTGTTGTTTACATTATGATTTTATTTTATCAAGTTATAAAAATAATAACAATAATTTTTTGATTACTTAAATTTTCAAATTTTACAAAATACATGCAATGTTTTATCTTTTAGATAATTTTTTAAAACATAACGTAATCGAGTTGGATTTTCCTTGAATTTTTAAATAAATCGTTATCTTGTTTCTAGGTAATTAACCAGTCGAACCATTTACCAGTATGCGAGATTAATAATATTAACAATAACTAAATATATGGCTGAGCTAATATCTTTCGCTTGTTTCATCCGGATAAGGGTTAGGGTCTTGGAAAACACAATGACCGCATTGTTATACATTGTACATATTTCAATATGAGAGAAACAATTACTCTTAAGAAATTCTACGCCGACAAAGAATTGAGTTACAGAAAGAATCGTAACTCAAAATTTCAGTTAAAGTTTTTCTTCTACTCTGAGATCAGCAATGGGTGTCGAATTAATGACTTTACCTCTCGTGCCTTATTTCAAACGCGTGATCTTTTCAGGCCAATTAACAAAAAAATCGTCTCCTGTTCCGCAAATCAATCATGCATTTCATCAATTCCCTGAATTTTGACAGTAATCGAGTTAATACAACAGCCTTGCAGGTATGAAGTCAACGAATTACATGAAAATTTCTGAACTTCACATTTTACTACTATACTTTATCTCTATATGGAAGTTCAGTATTCTACTTTGCAATATATAATAAAATATATGATTAAATATTTACTGATATCTATTCATAAGCCTATATCACTGACATGCGTTACGTTATACCCTGATGATTATAATTATAAACTTTTAATATTCATTTTTGAGGTGAGCAACTTCGAATTTCCCAGGGTTTCCTTTCATCTTTGATTTTGTTTGATTTCCGATTCTTAGATATAATACTTTAGAAATGTAAAAAATTTTATAATTTTTATGATAATTTTAACCCCTTTGTTGAGGTATTTTTCTAGTATTTAGTAAAAATAAAAAAAGAAGCGCCTTTTAATAAATATATATATATATATATGGGCATGTCCACTGAAGAACGACTAGCTGAAAATTAAAAAAAAAAAAAAAAATTTTTTGGGTCATTTTTTACCTGGGATTTGTGAAATTACTCATACTTTACACTTCCTGATGCATAATTTTGAGATGCAGCTGCTCAAAAGTTGGATTTTTTCAATTTTTTGATTTCAGCTGCCCAATTCAACCTGAAATAACTCAAAACCATGAAACTTTTAACATATACATATGATTGGGAAAAAATTTTTTTTTACCTGGCCTACCCGAAAAAATTTTTTTTTTTATTTTGGGCCACTTCCGGTTCAATTTTTAATGGTTTGAATTTTCAAATTGACCGGAAGTCAAGTTCGCCATAATTATTTTTGCTCAAATTTTCCCAGAATGTTGTCCTAGATGTCAGTTTTTCCCAAAAAAATTTTGGATATGTGATACCCAAATGAGAACCCACAATTATTAATTTAGTCTGCCAAAAACAGCCAAAATTAGCCAAAACAGAGGGTGGAATTTGTTTTTTTTTTTATCCAATCAACTTAAAATGGGTATCAATATAATTAATTATCGGTAAAATTGACCAAAAAAGACCAATAATTAATTTGTACGATATTTTTGGCTGATTTCGAGCTAATTATTTCTTCATCACTTCTTTTTTTATCACAGCCATTACAGAGTGGAATGGATTGCCATTTACATTAAAAGCGTATACATGTATTGACACTTTTAAAAGTCATATTATGAAGTATCTTCTTCACTTACAAAATACACCTGTACTTTAATTGTACTTTAATCATGCTAATGTAATATAAAATAGTAAATTCTTTTTTTTTTCTTTTATTAAAGATAAATTTTAGTTTTCAATTAATAATTATGTTAGTACAATAATATTCCAGTTAAATTCTTTATTATTAATCTTTGTTAATCTTATAATAATAATATGTTAAATTTATTTTCAATTTATATTTTAAAAAATTTTTTATAAACAAATTATTTTTTTGTAAATTAATATACTTATTCAAAAAATCTGTATGTACTATGCACAAAATATTGTAAACTTTTGTAAATTGTTGCGCATAGGCCACGCCTGCGCCTAATAAATTCTAAATAAAATAATTTTGGCTGATTTTGTCAGACTAAAATAATGATTGTGGGCGCTCATTTGAGTATCACATATCCAAAATTTTTTTGGGAAAAACTGACACCTAGGACAATATTCTGGGAAAATTTGAGCAAAAATAATTATGGCGAATTTGACTTCCGGTCAATTTGAAAAATTCAAACCATTGAACCGGAAGTGGCCCAAAATAAAAAAAATTTTTTTTTTGGGTAGGCCAGGTAAAAAGAAAATTTTTTTCCAATCATATGTATATGTTAAAAGTTTCATGGTTTTGAGTTATTTGAGGTTGAATTGGACAGATGAAATCAAAAAATTGAAAAAATCCAACTTTGGAGCAGCTGCATCTCAAAATTATGCATCAGGAAGTGTAAAGTATGAGTGATTTCACAAATCCCAGGTAAAAAATGACCCAAAAAAAATATTTTATTTTTTTTATTTTTCAGCTAGTCGTTCTTCCCAGGATGTGCCCATATATATATAATTATTTAGTAATAATGATAATAATAAAAGAGGAAATTACCTGTGTTATTCGACTAGCTTAGCACAAGAAACAATCTCACTCAGCAAGTGGGGGAGTTCTAAGAAATAGGTAATTGAAATAAGGAGAATATGAATTTATGTGAACATGCACTTATACTAAAATTAATTAAATACTTATTTATTTATTATGAAATGTTTTTTTGAAACTTTATTAATAATTTTATATAGCCTAGTGAGCTTTTGAACAAAATAGAAAATATAATATGAATTAATAAACCCGCGAGGCTTTACATAATACAATCGCAATCCGCGTGTTTTCATACATACATACACTTTTAAAATACCACGCTGATATAATATCTGCTGCTGGAGTCGTCTACTTGTGGATGACGTCGTCTCTGCGTCTGACAAGATATTTAAATTATGAATGCTGTGGAAGCTGATGCAGAATTTTATCGTCTACTGTCAGCTTTTTCACTTTACACAATCGTATTTTTATTTAAATATTACCTATCACTGTATTATTTAATGGCAACAGTGATAGGCAATTTATATAATTTATTAATCTATATGAAAATTTTTGAATTATAATTTCTCTATGTTAATAATAATCACTTTATGATTAATTATTTAATTAATATAAAAATGGCTCCAAGGCAACCCGCGTATCTTTATCAGTATTTTGGCACATGGAGTTGCAAAACCATGAACTGCTCTATGGATATCGCGCGTGACTTCGTGGTTTTAAAAATAAAATCGGAATGTTCATTTTGCAAAGGAAACGGCGCGGCGTGATCTTCTATTACAGCGCAACGCGGCTGATACTATAAATTAATATCATTGGATACAAAAATCTATGACTTTTATTGATCGGTGCTGCTTTTTGTTAACTTTCTATGAGAATATTATTGAACTATAAACAATATATTTGAAATTTGATTGTTGATAGGCGGAAACATTATGTCTTGAACACTTGAGACGCGTGAATATGTGTGTATGTGTGTTTGCAAATATTAAATAATTTAATATTTAATATTTGCTTGTAAAGGGCAAAAATGCCTTGTTACAGTACCTTATTCTTTGATAATTTTCAAGCTCGCGATGCAAGCTCTTAAATAAACTTAATATTGTGTCGCTTCCAAATTTGGGAAAATTTATCTACACAACTTAGACTGCGCCCCAAGGGTGCCTAAACCTTCGGATTTGGCAAAAATAATTTTATTTCACAACACGATCAATAATATATATTTTTTAAAACCATTATTTTTTCACCTAGTGCTTTCAAAATAGTATATTTTCAAATAGTGTACTTTCAAATTCAATGTATTAGTTTCATGCAGATTTAAGATCTAATAATGATTTAATCTATTTGTTGTCGAAAATAAAAGGTTTTGGATTTGCTCACACATGCACAGCTTAAATAAAGTTGAAGGGCCGAATCGTATACCCAGAAAAATTTCGTATGGAATCTCATAGTTCAAACAAATAATAC
Source organism: Anagrus nilaparvatae (assembly GCA_022575985.1). Taxonomy (NCBI): domain Eukaryota; kingdom Metazoa; phylum Arthropoda; class Insecta; order Hymenoptera; family Mymaridae; genus Anagrus; species Anagrus nilaparvatae. The sequence continues at coordinate 11,745,749 of JAKSXM010000002.1, read as the reverse complement.
AAGTAATCACGCCAGACTTAAATTCATAAGTCACAAAGCAATAAATAAGTCAGAGTTGAAAAAAATGGCATGCCAATTTTTATATCCATATAGTGGTAAAATTTCACGACTGATCGGCTTGAAAAATTTCCAGATAAGCTTAAACATTAATTTTTTTAAATTTTTTAAGCGAACTTTTACAGACAAATGAAGATTTCATCTTTATCGACATCATTATTTATTGCTTTTCATTGAGAAATATTAATTTTGACAATTATATTTATCGAACATTAAAATAGTTAAATTTAAAAACTATTCGTACACTAAAAAAAAATCCACTTCCGACAAACAGACTTTCCGTTTGCCACTTGCGGGTAGCGAGATTCCGCTTGCGCCTAACGGAATTTTTTTTCTTGTTCAAATAATTGCAATTCACCTGAAGCGTAAAGAAAATTAAAAAAAATACATTTAAGATAAAAGTTTTTTTTGTTTAATTTTCTTTACGTACCAAATTATTTGTTTGAGCAAAAAAAAAATTTTGATAGCCTGAAACAGAACTCAGTTAACCGCAAGCGGATTTCTTTTTAAAGACTGTGGAAAGTTTTTAATCGGATAAGACTTGAAATTTTACCATTTATATGACGATACGTATTGATTCCGGCCCTTCCCCACTCCAAAAGAAAGTTGGAGCTGTGAAACAGCGATTTTTATAACTTTAATTCAAGCTTGAATTGAAAACATAAACAATATTAACCCTCTCATGGGACTAAAGCCACAAAACTCCTCTATGTGACTTGGACGTGTGTTAGTAAGCCATGCGTATTTATAATCTGTATATGTGACTTAACTTCGCCTAAATATTTCCCTCTCTCTCGAAAAAGCATCTTAACTCACTAACTCCGGGGCGGAGAGTTTTGGAAATGAGCAAAAATAAGTATATTCCCTAATAGATAAGTGGCTAAAAATTCTTATAGTAAAATTTCATGCTCTTTCAGAATCTGAGATTAGTTTTCACCTACAACCCTTAAAAATATTCTAAAAACGGGGGTGAAAGGGGTAGGTCAGGCATTATTAGGAAATGATTGGAAATCAATGATAAAAGTATCCAATTTTATTGAAAAATGTTTGAAAAGAATATATTTTATGTAAATTTAAGTGAACTTCGTATACCTTGAGGTCTCATGCATTTTGGCCCTATTTACAACCCTTAAAAGGTGGATAGGGGTGGTACTAAAGTCAAAATACGGGTTTAGTTGTATTATCACTTGCGAAAACCAGATTTGCTCTACTATGTTTTTTAGTTCGCTGAACACGAAAATCGGGGTAATTTGGCAGAGAAATTGGGGCTTCACCCTTTAATTTGCAAAAACTACCCCCAAAAAGGAGTTTTTTTACATATTCGCATTTTGAGCACTCAGATTTGCACCATATGGGTTTTTTGGGTCGCTGATCAATAATTTCGACTTCTTTTTCATAAATAATTAAAATTTCACCCCTAAACTGGTTAAAACTACCCCCTAAAAGGGGGTGTTTTTGATATTTTCGTACTGTTAGCATCCAGTATGTGCCCATATAGGTTTTTTGGGTCGCTAATCAAGAATTTCGACTCCTTTTTCATATATAGTTAACCCTTAAAAAAGCTAAAACTACCCCTAATAGGGTTGTTTTTGCTATTTTTGCACTTTGAGCGTCCAAAGTACGTTTTTATACGTTTTTTGGGGCACTAATCAAGAATTTCGACTTCTTTTTCATAAATAATCAATATTTCACCGCCGGCGCGGCCAAAACGAGCCACTTTAATATAATTCCGAAACTTCTTATTATTATAAGCTCTAAATTTATATCTGGGGGTTTTCGAGGTTGCTGATTTCAAATATCAACTCAAAAAAATCATAAAATTTCAAGGGGTGGAAAATGAGGGTGGAAAGGGGTGAAAAATCAATTTATGTAAAAGACTATATTTTTACTTGAAAAACTGTACCAGGGGGTTTTTGACGTTGCTGGTTTCAAATTTGACAATTAAAAAATTATAAAACTTCATCTTGGGGTGGAAAATTGGGGTGAAATGGGGTAAACAGGGGTGAAAAATCTATTTTCATAAAAGGCTTTATTTTTGGTTGGAAAACTATAACAGGGGGTTTTTGACGTTGCAGATTCCAAATATGACCATACAAAAATCATAAAACTTCATCTAGGGTTTGAAAATTAGGGCGAAAAGGAGTGAAAAATTAATTTTCATAAAAGGCTTTATTTCTACTTGAAAAACTGTATCAGAGGGTTTTTGACGTTGCTGGTTTCAAATATAAGAATGAAAAAATAACAAAACTTCATCTAGGGGTGGAAAATTAGGGTGAAAAGGGGTGAAAAATCAATTTTTAGAAAAGGCTTTACTAAAATTAGCAACGTCAAAAACCCCCCGATAGAGTTTTTCAAGTAAAAATAAAGCCTTTTCTTGAAATTGATTTTTCACCCCCTTTCACCCTAATTTTCCACCCTTAGATAAAGTTTTATCATTTTTATATGGTCATATTTGAAATTAGTAATGTTAAAACCCCCCGATAGAGTTTTTCAAGTAAAAATAAAGCTTTTTCTGGAAATTGATTTTTCACCCCCTTTCACCCTAATTTTCCACCCTTAGATGAAGTTTTATGTTTTTCTGAAGGTCATATTTGGAATCGGCAACGTCAAAAACCCCTTACTACAGTTTTTCAAGTAGAAATAAAGCCTTTTCTGAAAATTGAATTTTCACCCCTTTTCACCCTTTTTCGCCCTATTTTTCTACCCCTAGATGAAATTTTATGATTTTTTTATGGTTTATTGTTTGGAATTAGCAGCCTTGAAAACCCCCAGATATAAATTTAGAGCTAATAAAACGAAGAAGTTTCAGAATTATAACAAAGTGGCACGTTTTGGTCGCAAAATAGGGTAGGTCGCAAAATAGGGCATGTTTTTGATGTTTCTACCCTTTGTACAGCTTTTCTGAAGGGTTGTACATTAAAATGACCACAAAACTGAATTGCCAATAAGGTTTTGGACCAGAAACCATTTTTTTTTTTTTTTACAAAATTTTGACCCGAAAAAATTCAAGTGGCTCGTTTTGGCCGCGCCGGCGGTAATCGGTTAAAATAGCTAAAAATACCCCTAATATGGGTATATCCTGTACACTCAAAGTGCGAATATAACAAAAACACCCCTTTGAGGGGTAGTTCTAGCAATTTTAAGGGTGAAATTTTAATTATTTATGAAAAAGGAATCGAAATTCTTTATTTGCGACCCAAAAAACCTATATGGGCATATACTGGATGCTAAAAGTAGGAAAATAGCAAAAACACCCCCTTTTCGGGGATAGTTTTATCCAATTCAGGGGTGAAATTTTAATTATTTATGAAAAAGAAGTCGAAATTATCGAAAAACCCGTACGGTGTAAATCTGATTGCTCAAAATGCGAATATGTAAAAAAAAGTCCTTTTTGAAGGTAGTTTATGCAAATTGAAGGGTGAAGCCCCAATTTCAAATTACCCCAATTTTCGTATTCAGTGACCCATAAAACATATAGTAGAGCAAATCTGGTTTTCGCAAGTGATAATACAACCAAACTCGTATTTTGACTGGAGTACCACCCCTATCCACCTTTTAAGGGTTGTAAATAGGGCCAAAATGCATGAGACCTCAATGTATACGAAATTTACTTAAATTTACATAAAATATATTATTTTCAAACATTTTTCAATAAAATTGGATACTTTTTTCATTGATTTTCCCAAACATTTCCTAATAATGCCTGACCTACCCCTTTCACCCTCGTTTTTAGGATATTTTTAAGGGTTGTAGGTGAAAACTAATGTCAGATTCTAAATGAGCATGAAATGCTACTAGCATGAACTTTTTAGCTACTTATCTATAAGGGAATATTCTTATTTTTGCTTATTTCCAAAACTCTCCGCCCCGGCGTTAATGAGTTAATACAGTGCCGTATAAGATTTGTAATTACTTCTCACTTACGCCTTTGTTTGTTTGTTTACATAAATGAATTCTTTACTAAATAAAAATTTACAGAAATACAAACTTTAAATAATTAATTAATTATTAAAAATCAAATAAATAGTGCTGCGAGAAAGTAAGCGTATTATATGAGGTGCCGGGCCCGCGACCATAAAAATACGTCCCTTACCACGTGTAGAGTAAGAGCTAGCGGGAGAATTTTGCGCTATCGGTAGTGGGGAGCTATTTCCATGAGAGGGTTAACCTATCCTTCGTTTTAAAACATTGGATTGTTAAACTGTTGTCAGAATAGTTAAAAGTTGTCAAAATAGATATTTTAAATAGTTATTTTAATTATAAACTGGTTTTTAAAGTTAATTATTATGTTTTATGTAAAAATTTTACTTATTTTAAATTCGAACCGGACCTAAAGTTATAAAAATCGCCGTTTCACAGCTGTAATTTTCTTTCAGTGTGGGGAAGGGTCGTACTGAATATACTAATACGGAAAATGACGTGCCATTTTTACTGCTTTTGTCCTACTCTGAAATAAGTATAAATATTATTAAAGAATTTTTAACAAAACTTGGAAAGTAAACGCCAAGGTTAATATATAAGATTATATGTTTCTTACTATTATTATTATTTTCTGTCACATAAAATTTAATGTAATTCTATAAATGTGCAGAGTTATTTCAATTGAGTTACTAAGTAAGATTGTATTATATCTTGATGTTTAATCGTGATTTCCACTTACGTTTCAATGCGCATATATATATATATATATATCCTACATATATATATTTAGTCAAGTAAAACATGTTATATTCTTCAAGGTGTACATAAAATGAAATTGACATTCTCCATCTCTCTCTATTTTAATTTATAATACGCTTATATATTATTTAATATTATATTTGCTCTCTTACAAAATAATTTATATATACCAATAGGTATTTAATTTATTATTTTAACAATAAAATAATTTATTACTTGTTTTTTCTTTATAAATAAAAGATTTATTTGTTTTATTTTATTTAAGAGTGAATTCTTTATTGTATAATAAAGACTTTTTTTTTTAATCTAAGATTAGTAATTCTTATTATGCTTGGGTACATGAATAAAAAAAAAAGAGTGAGCTCATAAGTCTTATAGGTACAATAGAAGTTAAAATATAAAAAATCTTTTATATTTTTAAAAAAGAAAAAAAAATTCTATAAAACTTCTGACCTATAATATATATACATAAATATATATCTGTTTCTTTAAGATATCTTGGAAAAAAAAAATTTCATGCATATATAAAACTTGTTTTAACTATATGTACATTGTAAAAAGTAACTTTCTTAGATTTCCAAAAAAAAATAGAATTTTTCCGAAAAATTAGTGGATTTTTAAAAAATTTTGTAAATATTCGATAAAAATCGTAAATTTACTAAATTTTGTAAATTATCGAAAAATTCGAGAATTCTAGATTTTTTTTTGTGATGTTACTAAAAAAGTTGTAAATTCACAACTATTTTTCATAAATTTACATTTATTTTTTGAAAATTTTCGAAAAAAAATTGTAAATTACCAATTTTTTTTACGAATTGACAAAAAAAATCGAGAATACTCGAATTTTTCGTTAATATTCTAAATTTAGTAAATATACGATTTTTTTTGAATATTTACAAATTTTTTCGAAAATTTACTAATTTTTCGAAAATGTTCTAATTTTTTTGTTATATAAAAAAGTTACTTTTTACAGTGTATATATAATAATAGAATTTTAGAAGGAATCTATATTAAACTTCACTTTTTTTAATGTTTTTATATATGTATATATAATCGATAGAAAGTTGTATTATGTAAAATTTATAAAAAAAAATTCACAGAGAAAGCTAAATGTAATACAAAAAAAATTGAGTACTTTGTTGTTTGGACTGTAATTTAAAAAAGTATTAAACTTTATTGATCTTAAGTTAAAATTTTCTTCTTTTGAATTTTTCGTTTAATGCTGTTTTTGAAAAAATATATATTCATTGATTATTCAAAGAGCAACCTTTGTTATTGGTATTTTTTTTTCTTTTGGGTACGCCCCGCTACTCTCCTTCGATTAGGAAAAATAGGAATATTTTTAGCCCTACTTTTTATTAACAAATATAACTTTTAAATAATTAAAAATAAGAAACGATTAAATTTTGATTCTTGATAAACAAATTAAAACCATAATTATTAGTATCATTAGGTTCTTTTCCGGCCCCACATTTTTTAGCCCCTTCCAAAAAAATTTCTGGATACGTACCTATATTAATGCTTGTAAAACGCCTAAAAATACATAAATACAACAGAATTTATGTTGTGACTCTGAATGAAAATTCCGACTCGATTTGCAGATTCATCGAAACGATTCACTGGAGTTCTATTTTCAGGTCCATTTTAAAAATTTCTGAAATGAAAAAGAAAAATTTAAGTGAGAATATATTAGTTTAAACAATGTGTTAGTATTTTATAAATCTTGAAACTTATTAAATATGTATTTCTAGCATCATAGCATATATATTAAAAAAAAAATACTTGTCTCAAGTTTTTTTTTATGTAAATGAAACCCTATTTAATTTTTTTATTGCCCCTATCTCTTATGAGTTAATTACCTGTAAATCTTGATTTAGAAACCCCGTGAGTTATAATATTAAAAAATAAAAACTGAAGAAAAAAAATTTCAAGTAGTATAAATCAATGAGTTTATATTTAAAAGAAAAAAATATTTCAAGTAGTATAAGTCAATGTATGTGGATACGAAAAAGTTTCTGATTATTATTATTAATCAAAAAGGTCTTAGCAATTTATTTTAAGTATTATATAGGTCAATCTTTTTTTGAGTAATTCCTTTATTATTTTTTACATGAACCCAGCTAAAATTTATTTTAATTATTTTAATGCAATTAAATGGATTTTGTTTTAGTTCGATATTGGAATAAAAGTTATTTGTAGTATGCTTAAACCAGATATTAAATTATATTGATTCTAATTACTTTATAAAATATCGTTTATTAAATCAGAACTTTATTAAATTACAAAAATCTAATGATCAAAAATTATATTGTAATGAAAACTCAATTATAATTTTAGGTATTCAAAGTTCAAACCCTAAATAATTAATTTGTATAAAAATAAACATTCTTCTATTTGCATAACATTTTTACTAAAGAATTAAAAACAGAATTAAGAGTTTCAAAAGACAAAATGTTTTAATAATTTAAATTCATGCATGAATTTATTGTACTAACAAATGTGACTGATGCTAACTAATCATAATCACACTGAATTTAAAGTATTATATCAATGTTGCATGCGATCTATTTTAAAAGTTAAAGTGTGTAAAAAGCAAATGTTAAAAAAGTTTTTACACGCAGACAAAAAAGTTTAATATTAGATAACAAAGAGTTAAGATTAAAAGATTAATTGTTTAACTAACTAAAGGAAAATAAAATGATTTGATTTGACTATTTTTTTGATTTACGATTAAAATTTTTACAAATAATTGCAAAGTCTTCGTTTTCAAGAATTCAAAATTTTTAATATTTAAAAAACTCTTCTAACTTTTTGGAACATTTTCAAAATTATCATAAAAATTCCCAGTTGCTTCTAATTGTTTCAACTAATCGTTCTTTTGGAGCATTTTTTATTGTTTTAGTTACTTAAAATAAAATTTATTAATTAAAATACATATTTTCATGTAACCTAAAATGAAAATAAATAAAATACATTATCAGTGAATTTGATTAAAATATTTTTTATATTCATAATAAAAATAGCAATATCATCGATAATAACAATTTTTTATTTTATATATTACATAATATATTCTCCTTTAATAAAACTCGTTAATATCACATCATAAATTTTCTTCAAAACACGCATATATATATATATGTATGTATAAAACATGTAATATATGACGACGATCCCTAGAGTCGTTGATCTTCTTATGCAATATATTCACATAATTTCTTAACAATCTAGAATTTTCTATTCATAAATAAATACACACTGTTTTTTTTTTATCTATTTTTTATGTTCAACAAACAAAAAAAAATTCATAATAATAATTCTTCAATTTCCTTTAAATAAAAAATAAATATTTGCATATTTCATTATTACTTTCAATCGATCAAAAAAAAAGAAGCGATTTTGATGCATTTCAATGTACTTCGTATTAAAAATTTTTTTTATTACAAAAGAATTTTTTTTTTATTCGTTAAAAAAAAAGTGATCCATTTATAGTCGATTATAATGTACCTATGAATAAATATAGAAGATTCTATACATTGGGTATGAATATCAAAAGAATAAAGAAAGAAAAAAAATTGCTTGGGATTACGTTGGATAAAATATGAGCTCAATATCTTATATATGTATATGTACAGCTCCAGCTTAACTCACCGGACCAAAATTTTTTTTCTTTAAAAAATTGTTTCTTAATGGTTTGTTTTAGGTCTTAGATTTGCATTTTCATCGGAATTTTTAAAAAATATTAATATTTACCGAAAATTTCTGTCGTTCAAAAATTGTTTTTTTTGAAAGTTCTGAATTTTAGGGCAAACTATCTCAAAAACAAAGCAATTTTTATACATATGATTAGGAAAAAGTTTTTTTTTTACCTGAAGTAGCCGAAAAAAATATTTTTTTTCTCTCACTCAACGTAGAATCGGTATCAATGTAATTCTTTATCAGTACAATTTGCCTAAGAAATACAAAAAATTAATTTATACGTTAATTGGGAGGGAAAAAATTCTTACTGTCCCCTGTTTTAGCTAATTTTGATTAATTATGACTAAAATAAAGATTGCGGATGCTCGTTTGAATACCACAACTCAAAAAATTTTTTGGAATAAGCTGACATATAGGCCAACATTCTAAGAAAATTTTAGCAAAAATAATTATGGCAAACTTGACTTTCGATCACTTTGAAAAATTAAAACCACTAAAAATAAAACCAAAAGTGGCTCAAAATAAAAGAAAATTTTTTTGGGGTTTTCCAGGTAAAAAGAAAACTTTTTCCCAATCATATGAATACATAAAAAGTGCTTTGTTTTTGAAATAATTAAGCCTATTTAAAGCCCTAAAAATTAAAAAAAAAAAACAATTTTCGAGCATCAGAAATTTTCGGTCAAAATTAACATTTTTAAAAAATTCCGTTAAGAAAAAAGCTTTGAAAAAAAAATATTTTCGTCTGGTGAGCATTTATACATGAAAAACCTCATATATATACATAGAAGGAAAAAAAACTTGCCTTTGGCTAACCTAATATAAATATAGTATACTTAAAGAGATAGAAAAAAAAAAGTAAGACTAGTTTTGTAGATAAAGCTTTTTAATATTATATAGTCTAAATTTTAATGTTTTCATCTAAATTTTCTGATATTTAAGCGAGTAATTTTAAATTTATTCTTTTACATCTTGATAAAATGAAATATTTTTCTAAATGTTTATATTTTTTAATATTAATTTTTTTTTTTTAATTTTATTTTTAGAAAAATGTTTCTTTTTTATTTTTAAGCAGGCATTAGCTCTGTATAATTTATTTAAACTTTTTTTTTAAGTTTAAAATAAAATATTTAATATTAATAAAGTTGTAAAAATATTTTATTTCACAAATAATTTTTTTTTATATTTTTGTTATTACCTTTGTCGAAACACGATTCGCAAGTAGTTTTTCAAAGATAAGCAGAAAAAACGTCTAATGCAGGTTTTTTATTAATTTTTTTGCCCCTGGAAATTATTTGGATCAGTCTTGAATTTGCAAAAAACACCCATTTTTAAAAATATTTTTGAAATATTTACAGACCTTAATGATATTCAGCTCACTATTTACGTTTTCGGGGTTAATTACGAATGTTAATATCTTGTATCTGATAAAAGCTCTAAAAACCCTTAAATTACTGAAAAGCACTCCTTTTTAAGAGTAATGTTTCGATACTTATAAATCAAGGGGCGGGCGGCTCACTCAGCGCACACCTAATGTGCGCCAGGTGTGCGCCACGGGAGCGCCTCGTGTGCGCCTAGTGTGGGCCAAAAAAATGGCGCACTCCTAAGAAAATTTTTATAACTGATGCAGGGTGTGCTTAAAAGTTAATAAATAATTGATTAGTACCTATATTTAACCTTACAAGATATTTAGATTTTGCAAAATCAGTATACTTGTCAATTGAAACTATAAATTCTAATCCATTTTAGCGACAAATTTTTACGAAGTAAAGTTAAAATTTTTTTTTCGGGAAACGAAATTTTTTTCTAAATTCCTTTTTAACCTTTCTTATATGTTTTCGGTATCGCTAAACTCGAAAATGAGCATCCCAGTGTATGAAAATGCCTTAAAAATCCTTAAAACACAAAAAACACCTCTTTTTTGCCAACAATTTTTGGATTATATAGCAAAAATCGCATATACAATACGAGACATCAGTACGGAACGTCTAGATCGTAAATTACAATTTATAGTTATTGATGTCCTAAAGATATTTGAAAAGTACCCAAAACTCCTTCTTTTTATTCAAACGCACTTTTTGGACCGAGAAACGCAGGGCGCAATTCTATAACAATGTTATAAGATAGGGTTTCTCGGTGATTTTCTAAATAATGCTGTCATATTGCAAATCTATCAAAGTACTATTATTTGGTCTCCGTGTTTTTGTATATGTTCTTTCATTCTACGTAAGCCGCAATTTTTTATCATTAATTCTCTCATCGCTATTGTTAGTAAATCAAATGTCCATTTTTTGCCAAAATGAAAAGTTTTTAAATTGCTTTTAAAATGGATTAGAATTTACAGTTTTAATTGAAAAGTATACTCATTTTACAAATTAATTATTAACTTTCAAGCATACCCAGCATCAGTAATCAAAATTTTCTTAGGAGTGCACCATTTTTTTGGCGCACACTAGGCGCACATTAGGTGTCCGCTAAGTGGACCGCCTCTTGTTATAAATTGTAAGTACACGGTAGAACTGCTTTGGTTGAATATTCAAAGCAGCTCTATTGTGTATATTTGGTCTACTGTACCTTTTTTGGATCCTTGATCACAAATATATTGACATTCTGAACCTAGATTTATTAAAAATATCAAATATTATACCATAAATTATTATGCATAGCCCGCATGATTTTCATTTTATTATTATACCTGTTTTTACCTCATAGCTTATACGTTTTCATGCATTAGTTACCACATAAATAATTTATTTACATGATAATATTTTTTTATACGACAATATAATAAAAAAAAAAAAAAAAAACTGGAAACATATTTTGTAAATTTGAAAAATACATTTCTTTTTATATATATTATAAACAACAAAAGAATCATTTGTGGTTATAACAAAATAATGCAAAAGAATAAGAAAAAAAATGTCTCGAAAAAAAAATGTGTACTTCAGCATTGGAATATTTCAAGTGGAAAAGATCTTTTGTATAATAAAAAAAAATGCTGAATATTTTTTATATAATGCATAGTAAAAAAATATATAAAAAAGGAAAATTTTATTCAGAGAGAGAGAGAGAGAGAGAGAGAGAGAGAGAGAGAATTATATATTTATGTATAAGATGCATCTCACGAAACAATCCTTATAACCGATAATAAAGCAGTGCGTTATCGTACGTAAGGGAGCAATATTTTTTCGTCTTCGAAAAAGAAATAAAAACTTTCTTATTCGATATTTTTCTATATACTACAGTAAAGAAAAGTATAAAATTTTCTTTACAATATATAATTTATCTCTCTTTTTTATTTTTTTTTCCTTAAAAATTTTTTTTTCCTCATAAATAATAATTTTAAATGTAATATCATACTTAAAATTTTCCTTTTTTTTTTCAGTGTACTATATCAAATTGTATATATAAGTAATCAGTATCTATTTATGTCACTTAAATTATTTTTTTTACGGTTTATACTAGCAATGTGTGTTAAAATAAAACCTAAATTTCATTCATAAAATAATATGTTTATATAATAAGAAGAAATATTGCAGTTTCTCGACACGAGTTAGTTATTTATTCATATAACGATTATGATCTAATACACAAAATTATGTACGTATATATGAGCAGTTCCTAAAATAGTTTTGCTTAAATTCACTACACATTTCTTTTTAAAACACTATGCTGTAAATCATCTAATTACGCCAATCTAGAAAGTTTCATAAAACTCGTCTTTTCAAAATAACTCAACTTTGAGAGAATGTGTCGTAAAAAAGACAAAGTTTTGGACTTTTCATAATAGATGAAAAAAAATTCTCTTCTCTTCTTCTTGTACTACTCGACACTTTATCTTATATAAATCATTCTGTGTTGTGTGCTGTCAAAAATGACATGATTTTTTTTAACGCAAAGTCTATTTACCCAGAAATTTTTTACGTAAAATGCACTCACACATTTACAAAAAAAAATATTTTGAACCTCGACTTGAGCTTTGTTTTGCTTGCTTTTCTGCACTTTGCACTGAATATTAAAATTTTTTTGAAAAATTAACTATTTTTTTTAGTATTTTGTAAGATTTGAATATAATTTAAAAAAAATTTTAATTATTATGAATGAAATCTTTGAAAAAAAGTACCTGAAATTTTGAGGTTATTAAACAAGAATTTCTGGGTAAATAGACGCAGCCTTTTTTTAACATATTGTTTAAAAAATGTAATTCATAATTTTTTTAAAAATCTTAATATCTTTTCACTTATATATACACGAAGAAAAATAACTGTTAAACCTAAACAAAAATGCTTGTTATATTTACATCATAAAGTTTTGTTATTTTAGACTCAAAAAATTTTGTAAATATAATCAATTTTAACTATTAATTAACTTCATATTTGTTAAATTTACAAAATTTTTTTGTTCTTAAAACTTACCCTTTTTTACTAAAATTAACCTTGAAAAATTTACAAAATATTTCTTTTCGTGTAGAGCACCAAAAGGGGTGAACAAACTATATTCTAGCAAGCCTTGCTTTCTTCAGAACAAGGCCCACTGGAACATTGTCTCCTCCCCTCCTAGTGACCTATAAGCGAAAAGAAATTATTTTTGACACATATTATGAAACACTACATTAAAAAATTATAAAACAGACTCATATATAAAGGAACTGCATGTCTAACAACTAACAAAAAATATATTACTAATAATAAATTTTGACCTAAAATATACAGAGAAGAAAAACGAATCATATTCAACAAGGAAATGATCAATATCAAACAATATTACGTATACTCTACATTATTAATTATATAGTATACACCATGTTTAAGATGTTATATATACATGAAAAATATATTTTCAAATATTATACCTTATAATAAATGTCAATGTATATAGGTATAACGTATATTTTGTTTTAAATTATACACCTTTACTTTCATTTTCTGCATGCATTAGAATATTTGGTTTACTTTTGTCACTTTTTAAATTTTTATTCTCACGAAACAAATAGAAAGATTCGAATTTTTTGCAAATCATAGCTCAATCAGACTGTGTGAAGTTTATTGCTGTATTTTTATCGAAATTTGATTGAAGGACGAAGTGATCCAATAAATCTGCTTTCAAAATTTCAAAATTGGAGTATAACATGTATGTATTAAAGATGTCATAAGGTGTTGCAACATGCATAATTTTGTATTCTATTCTGTCTCTACATGAATGATATACGCGAAAATCTGGGCCCTGATATCTTCCAACTATTATATACAGATGATCTACAAGTGTACGTCCAAATAGCCGCTGAAGAGATAAATGGTGGAATTATAATGCTTAATACCGTAGCCCGTAATATTACAAGTTTAACTAACAAGGTTGCTCTTCATTTCAATCCTGATACTTTAGATCAGACTTCTTCGTTGATCTCCTCGATACACTCTATCTTCCTGGTATTGACATGGGTACAGGAGTTATTGTAAAAGAAGTCAAGAATCTTGAAATCATCCTTGACAGTAAATTATCATGGTAACCTCAGTTGAAAAAAAAGTTGTAGTTTTCACGCTAAAATTCATTATGAAACCTCTTAGACTCTTTTTTAACGAATTGTTCAAGCATTAATTACTCCTCACTTGGACTATTGTTAAAATAAACCTTAATGCTCCAGTGCAAGAGCTCGCATAATTAGTTGTTTTTCGTTATACGTTTTTGGTGGTCCATAAAAGGACCGATTGGTTGTTTATATAAATATTGGTTGTTTATATAATTGGTTGTTTATATAATTTGTTGTTTATATAAATAAAATTATTCACACGGTCATGCACATTCACACCTTATCAACTAGAATACCTGAGTTTTACGAAAAAATGGCAACCTTGACGCCCACTAGGCGACTGAGGAACCACTTATTCCTCGTGGACGACTACACGTCGCCCGGTTTGGCCAAACCTTTACAATACTTTAACCAGAATGTAGAAGAATCGACCACCAACTTTTTTAAGACAATTAACTTTAGTAATTTTCACCAATTTCACAACAATATTTGACAACTTAGAAGATTCGATATTATTAACAGCAAAACCAATCAATTACTGAATTAATGACGCGTAAAACATGTGTTCGATCATATATTTGACTTTTTGACACTATATGACGCATACTTTCTTAATTAGAAAGCATGTGTGTCAAATCTTAGTTAAAACAAAAAAGAGAATATATTTAAACTATGAGAGACTATTTAAGGACCTGAAAATATAAAAACCTACTTATCGGCCGAGCTAAAACTTAATACAAATATTTACGTGTCTTACAAATTATTTTCAAAGAGATTTATTAACAACTATTGTAGTGTTGTCTTGCTTGATGCTAAAGTTGTGTTAAAATATCGAATTCAAAGACTTAGTAACTTAGGTATTAGATACATTTTTGGTATTCAACGGGACATTCATATTTCTCCCTACAAAAATAAATTAAACTGGCTTACAACGAACGCACGTAAACTGTATTTTCTAAACATTCATATTTATAAAATTTTACATTTGAACCAACCCAAATTTTTTACTAACATCTTTATTCCATCATCTGATTCCAAATTGCCACTGGATAATTCAAATTCTTAGGCCACTGATAACTGATTACTTCAACAATCTCATGTTTTACTTTCATGCTTTACTTTCGTTATACTAATAATAATATGCGTCATTATATTTATTTATTTATTTATTTTTATCTTTTACTTAAATATATATTATATTGTTGATTCTTTTACGTCTGGTATGGATTTAATAGTTGAATAAATGAGAAATCGACTTTTCCAGAGCAAAGATGTTTATTATAAATATTTTTCCCAACGTTTCGAGTCTTTATGGAGTATAGAATCCCTTGAAAAGGAGTATAAAGACTCGAAACGTTGGGAAAAATATTTATAATAAACATCTTTGCTCTGGAAAAGTCGATTTCTCATTTATTCAACTATATATTATATAATATATATATGTTAGATTACTTAATACACAATTGTATATTCTTAAAGAAAATGTGACTGGGATTAAATGTTTATTTGTATTAAAAATGTTAAACAGATTACTAAAATTTAATTTTATTGTTTAATCAATTTGATGTCATAAAAATTAAAACTAATTTATTTAAATAAGCATTATATGTTGTTTATTATATTTTCACAAATTAACCTGAAACACGTACTTATATATTCATTGATGAAATTTGCAAGATAAATAAATCAATCAATTAAAATGATTTATTAATTATTTGTTTAATTACTTCATTAATTTATTCAGTTCAATAAATATGTTTAAATCAACGAAACAAATTTGTTTTAACGCTTTCTATCGTTAATAAGTCTTTTTTTTTTAAACTATCATAACAATAATTTACATGATTAAATTACATAAGCTCCTAAAATGTGATGTAAAATTTTACTCGAGAAGTAATACGTTTGATGATCTTTCAAAAAACTGCAGGATAGTTCTTGATGGTTATATTTCAGAGATTTTAGAAATAACGTGAAGTAAAAACCCCCTTAAATCTTTCTGTTTTATTGAAATCGATTTTTAGTGTAATTTAAACTAAGCAATCGATATAAATAAAAAAAATTCTGTACAGCATACATAAAATGTTTTTGGAATGAAAATCGATTTAAGAAATTCAAGAACCAGATTCCATATCTCATATCATGTAAAAAATTTTTTCTAAAAGTAAATTTATACTTTATTTAATAATATAATGTAAGTACAGTCAAAATGTATTACTTCAATTTTCAAAAAACCTCCTTAAATTCATTTTAGACCTTTGGTTACCGAAGATTACTAAATAATAAAAAATCAAATTAGTATGAAATTTTAAGATTCATTAATTTTTGAAAAAAATCATGTTTCTTTTATCAATAAAATAAATAGATTTTATGAAAATGAATAAATGTTTATAAATCTCTCGCCTGTATCAAAATTGGCATTGAGTTAAAGAAATTTGTGCCTTATTTAGATTCCATTAGATACAAACAAACTAAAAACTTTATTTCTTTGCTTCTATTTTTCGAGTATTTTTAGATTTAATCTTAAAATCAAGGCATTGTTATAAGGTATAGGTAGGTATTGTAAGAGATAGAAGACTTCGTTTTATTGCTGAAGTTAACTTTGATTTCTTTTTTAATTGATAATGATTTTTTTACAAAGTTTCCTCTTTATATTTGTTTTTTGATAAAGTTTACTCTTTAGTGTGTATAAGTTATTGTTTTGTGTAGTAATTAGTGTTATTGCATGTTAACCTATAGTCTAAGGAGTTCGCCTTTCCTTTGACTGGTTCTCTTTTTAACGTGGCATCCTAACCTCTCGCAAGTGATATAAACACATAATTAACTTTTCTCAAAAAAAAAATCAGAGGTGTATGCCTGGGATCGAAGCGCTTTCCAGAACGTGCCAGACCGTTGTCTTCACCACTGAGCCATTGCTGTTCTTTCAAGGTATTTTTAGAAGACGGAATATTATGTAAGCATTGATTTTATCTGATATGCTCTATTGTTCTTAGGAAAAATTAGGATCAAAACTTTTTTTATAAAGTCAAACATATGAACAATCAAGATTTTTTAAGTTTAAAAGTTTTACACGTAAAAAATTTTAAAGCTTATCAAAAAATTCTTGTTGAATTTAAGTGTTTTTTATTAAGTTATATTCAAACTTTTATCTTGCTCTACTTTAATTTCTAACCATAAATTTAAGTGTTTGAAAATTCAAGAAATTGGAAAAAAGAATTATAAATATATTGTAAACCAATTCGATTCATTGTTTGAATAATAAAAATAAAATTGTCTCTTATTGGTCCGAAAATTCTTTCTATGTATTTAGTTGCAAAACTTAGAGATAATAAAATAAGCAATAATTTTAGGAGTCTTATCTTTTTGGAGACAATACTAAATGACACTAAATTTCACCTGGTAATCAAAAATCCAAGAAATTTTTTAAAATAAATGTCAGACTAATATGCATGTAATAACAAATAAAAAAATACACTGCTTGGGGCAAGTGGATTTTTTTCAGTTTATATTACAATAAATAACTGAAGTTGAAAAGATAAATGTTTATAATTAAAAAAAATTGTTTACCTAAATTTATTTTGTTTTTTAAATACAACTATTTCATTTTAAAAAAATTAAAAAAAGCAATATGTATTTTTTTATCAAACTATACTTTGCTTTCAAATAAAATATTGATAAAAAACATCATTTTTTTTATACGTAAACAAAAATCTAATTGATAAATCTATCATACAAAAATACATGTAACAGAATGATGCTAAAAAAGTATAAAATGTATCTGCGAAATCTGCTTTTTTTTAAAAAAAAAGTTGCTTTTATTTATAAAAAAAAAAAAGTGTATAAAAATTTTCTCATTTTTTTTTATATTTATCCATTAACCTACATAAATCGATAAAATCATCTTTCTCACTTACTCAATATAATATAGAAAGAGTAGTAGTATATAAAAATTTCGATTAATTTATTTTATCAGATATTGCTCGTATATATATATAATATGTATAATCAAAAACTAAAGGATAATTTAATAATTATTAAAAACTTTTCCACAAAATATTAAATGTACATTTTATATAAAAAGTTAATTTTTTTTTATCATTTAATGAGAAAATCTATACATTTTTATTATTATTATTATTTTATGCTTAAAATATTAAATTCCCCACTTTTTAGTTATATACACGAGTTTCATGTTAATTTTCAAATGAAAATGTAATGTAACTGTTTCATATTTAGTGATCAAAATTTTTGATTTGTAAATTAAATTCCTTTGCGTTTTATCCATTCTAGCAGTTTAAAATGCATTTTCAGCTATTGATATTAACTTATTTTTAGATATTTGGTAAATAAGGATCTAATGTACGAGTGAAAAACTCTTTAATTTCGGATGTTTCTTATGGAACCAGGCAAAATTTTCTTTATCCTGCACACATCATAAAATGAGATACGATTTCAGGAAATGAAAACATTTATGGTTTCTAATCTAAAACTTTTAAAGGAAGTTACTCGCCAAAAAATCTTGATTCACAAGTTGCAACGTGCACATTTATGCGGGTTAAAACGGTTCACTTTTGTCCCAAAATTCACTCCGATAAATGAGACTTATTGCTACAACTTTAATTATAACTTGCCTTGAATGATTGGGGGTCAATTTTACCAATTTTTTTTTCCAAAAAAAATTTTTACCAAAAATATTTTTACCAAAAAAAATTATTTCCAATTATATTTTTTCCAAAAATTTTTTTTACCAAAATAAATAAAAATTTTTTTTTCCAATTTCCAAATTATTTTTTTTTAAATTTATATAATAGCCAATATTCTTCAAATATTGTATAACATCATTCCTTTCCAAATAATCGTTATATTGTAGAAAAATTGACAGGAGCCTTCCTTCTTTTAATCTTCGCTTTGGATCCTTACCCTTCTTTACTTCTTGGCCTAATTGTAACTGCCGTATCATAATCTCCGTACCTGCTTGTTCCTTCTTTAACTTACTTAAAAACGCATATAAACTTGGATGATGTTTACTGATAACAGTTTGCAGGAGATTATGCCAACCTTCCGAATTATTATTTGTTCGATCAGTTCCTTGTAAAACAGAATGGTACTGATTCCACAGTTTAGGAGGGTAAATAGGTGGAATCATGGGTGTTCTACCTCGACGATTTTGCCTTCTAGAAGGCCTGCCAAGTACATAAGTTATTCCAAAATAATCATAAACAGGAATTAAATCTTCTGGAATTTCTTCTTTGATTTTTATAAAAGTATCTTTAACTTGGTCTGGTGGTATAAATGCCAAAGCGCAAATCATGTGGCTAGCTACTTTAATTGTTCTATCATTTGGATCATGGTATCGTTAAATATTCTGACAAAGATGAAATAGACATCCAATAAGCTCTTCTCTGAGGATCACCAGAATGTTTGTAATATAGGTAGCCATCGATGTTTAACAGTACTGATTTTTTAGACCGAATAATTTCAATTTTTTCGTACATAATAAAATTTACTAATTTAAAATAATTTAAAATTAAATAACCAAAAATTTTAAATAACAAAGAATTGTGAACCAAATACAACTAATAATTTATGGTTAGGATTTTATACTAAATAATTTTGTATTAATATTAAGAAAAAAAAACAACAGGGCACATAAAAAAATTTTAAATTAATTTTAAATAATTTGAATTTTGGAAACATTTTTTTGGAAAAAGTTATTGGTAAAAAATATTTTTGGTAAAAAAATTTTTGAAAGAAAAAAATTTGGAAAAAAAAATTGGTAAAGTGATTTTGGTAAAATTGACCCTTGCTTTGAATATATTTAATTTTATCTAAATTTCTGAAAATTCTGTTTTCAATTTACTTGTTCACCTCGGTTTTGCGAGGCCCCGGTGTCTCCTCTCTTATGATAGTTTGGTAGTGAACTCATTTACATTTATGATTAATATTTTAATTTTAATAAGTGGGAATTCTTTTATCCCTACTTTTTGCATGGTATCTAATACAGTTTTATTTGCATGTGGTAGTTATAGTTTTTATTATGTATTTTTTTTTTTAAATATTATTGTTACGACCAGTAACGAAATTCCGTATTTCTTTTTTCCTTATGTTGGAAACTCCCACCGAGCTACCAAATAAACTTAGAATTTATAAAATTATGATTTAACTTTTTGTATTGTAACAATTAATTATATTATATAACATTTATGTGTTTGGTTTTTAATATCTAATAATTTAATGGAATTTTCTATGCTTAAATGCATACGCCGCAAAGTCAGAATGTTTTTTTGAACTGGTCATTTTCTGATCGAGTTTTAACTAAAAAAATTATTGTAACGTATCTTTGCAAACAAAAATTTGCTAAAATATTTAGTCTACTGAATCCAATATTGAAGATTGCAACTTCTGAATCTATTATAACTTATTTTTAAAGAATACAATATTAAAAATTAATAATTTTTTTATAGAATAATTTTGTAGGTCATTGTTTCACTACAAATTTCTTTCCTAAAAATAGTAAAAATTGAATATCTCAAAAATTACGGTAGCTGAGTCGCAAAAATATGTCCTTAGTCATTCGTAGACTTATTTTTTTCATTTTGACACCGTTTTTATGTAATTTTTTTTATCGGTTAAACCCTGATGATCATATACACATACACACAAATAAATTTTCAAATATATATAGATGTAAGATAAACTTTTTTATGTGAAAATATCCATGTACAGTATCTAAAAGTTTATACACTACTACAACTATGTATATAAAATAAAATAGTTTGAAGCATAAAACTGAAAAAGTTAAAAAGCTCGTATAAGACTATAGAAATAAGTATTAAAAAAAAAGTTGGTACTCTTGTGTTAAAAGCCAAGCCACCATCTTCTTATATATGCCCTACAGCTAGTAGCTTTCTCAAGATCTAAGATATCTGAGGATTGAATGAAAAAAAAGTAAAAAAAATGAAGGGTGTGTTCGAAGGATGCTTCAAATGAACCTAAAGTTTTGAATCTCATTGACTCTTCTATGTTGGTATCTCAAGTACTTCTTAATCATTCTTGACCCTCTTTTTTTATATATTTTCTTTTACTAACTTTTTTTTCAATGTATACTTTTAGATTTGTATATTTTACACCACACGTAAAGTTTTTTTTTTTATTACATTTTACTTTTTAATAAACATACTCTAAAATTTTTATCAAAATCAATGTAAATTATAGTTCTAAATGACAAATACATTAAAGATAATTCATAAAAAAATTCATTTTAGAAAATAAAATAAGAACATGATTGTATATAGGTATAGTTTTAATAAACAAGAAAAATAGATTGCTTAAAAAAAAGCTAGTATAATATAAAACAAAGTGTAGAAAATATAATGAAAGAATATAAATATCTAAAAAAAAGCGCGAGTACAAAAAAACTGGAACGTTTGGAAAGAATTTTTTTTTAAGAAATAAAATATGTATGTGTGTGTACTATATAATATCATGCTATGATTGGAAAAGATAATAGTGTATAACAAAAAATAAAGTGAAAATGTAAAAAAAAAATGTTAAAATATGTATTACGTTTATGTTTCTGGAAAAAAGAGATTATTATATTATAAATAATTCAAATAAAAAAAAAATTCTTTGTGAAATAACTAATTTAATTTTTTCTATTTTATTTAAAGAATTTTTTTTATCTTATATTATAATAATATAAACTTAGATATTAGATAAGTGGAACAAAAAAATTTTTCAAAAATTTAAGAAAAAATTTACAAATGCAAGTAACAATGGTGAAAATATAAACTTTTCTAAGATTTTAGCAGAGCTAGAAAAGAATAAGAAAATTGATTTATTAGAATCTTCCAGAATGTGTATACAAGCTTGGAAGAAAGTAACTGCTACAACAATAAGCAATTGCTTCCGAAAGGCTGGATTTTTCCACGATATACCTGATCAGATAGAAGAAAATACTGGTGAAAATCGGGATACAAATTTTATTCGCGAAATATACAACAGGCTTAAAACAAACGTTCCATTTGAAGATTTTATCGCCGTTGATGACGATTTGGCTATTTGTAGACAAGAAACGGAAGAAGACATTGACGTTGTTTTAGAATCACATAATACGAATAACTAAGATAATTCAGAAAATGAAGAAGTAGAAGAAACATTACCTACCTGTTCTGAAACATATCTCAACTTAAAAAAATGTAGACTGTTTTTAGAGAACCAAGAAAATATTGATGAAAAACTAATGAAATATGTTGATTTTTTAGAAGAGCAAATTATATTAATAAAAATTAAAACTACAAAGCAAAAAAAATATAAAATTTTAAATAAAAATGTGTTCTTTTAATTTTGTATTGATTGTTTATAATAAATTGATTTTCTTTTATTAAACTAAATATGTACTAGTTATTTACTGTTTAATTTTTAAAATTTATATAATTCGAAATTTTTCAAATTATGAAAAACTTGCATAGTTCGAAATTTTTCGAATTATGAAAAACTTGCATAATTCGAAAACTTGCATAATTCGAAATGAGAACCTGGTCCCATCCATTTCGAATTATACAAGTTCCACTGCATAAATAGGAGGTACGTGGATTTTTGAATGATGAGCGCAGTCGTAGTCCAGGGAGTAGCGTTCTTGCCTTATAAGCGCAAGGTCTCGGGTTCAACTCCCTGTTATAGGAGACTTTTTTTTATTCTGTTATATTATAATATAACAGAAGCTTAAAGATACTCGTAATGAAAAGCGGAAAAAAATCTCAAAATTTCACTAAGTCGGATAAAAACCCAGCAATAAAGCTAAACGGTAAAAATATTGTCTTCAAAAAATCCGTTAAATACCTAGTTGTTCATTTGGATACTGACCTAGGAATCAATACACATTGCGCCTATCTTAAGGGACGCATGCCGAGAATGTTCAATAACCTTAAGAAAATGTCAGGAACATATTGGGGAATAAAATTTCCAGTGGCAAAGATAATCTATAAGTGTCTCTTCATCCCTACGATCACCTATGACGCTTCAGGTTGGCGGGACCTTTGTAATGGGAGTCATAAGAAGAAAATAAATAGCGCACAACAAAGTGTACTATTAGCCATTACTAGGGCCTACTCCACGACATCAAATAATGCCCTGCAAGTAATTACAGGAGCATTACCAGATGACGTGGAAGTAGACATGGCAGCTGCGAGATATGAATTTAGGAAAACGAGCAAAGTTAACTTTTACGGAAGAAACTTAGCCTCTGATGATGGGGACCAGATCACAGAGCTAAGGTTCATTGCGTATGAGGAATGGAAAAGGAGATGGCATGTTTCCTCAAAGAGAAAAGATATCAAAGAAAGAAGTAACCTGTCTTGGTTTCAGCCTCATCAAATTCTTATACAGGTTACTTCCGGACATGGAAACTTCAAAGAGTATCTTAAAAAGCGAAATATTATTACCCAAACTGATGAGTGTGAATACGTGGAAGGGCCAGATAACCCGCATCACCTCTTATTTAAATGTTTAAGATGGGATGCCATCAGAAAATCTCTCATAGGTACAGTCGGACAGACCACATGGACAGAGATCGAACAAACGCCAAGTCTTCTAGTTTCCAAATATAAGGAAACATGCGAGGTGCTCTCCGACTATATTGTGATAAAGTTATGTACATTAAATCTTGTGAAGAATGCTTCTCCGAAAGCAACTAGTCCTGGACTTCTAAGTTGAAGTGCTCGAGACTAGACCCCAAGTTGAAATAGCTTCATTAGGTTACTCAGGGTGAGGATTGTCGGATCCGTCACTTGTCAGGCTCCCGCAATTTGTGAGGAGACCTGCCGGAGCAATCAGGGAACTTTGCTAAATATTTTTTTCTTTTAATTACTAATAAATGTTTCTTTCAACTAAAAGTCTTCAAATAAACAGACGAGGCGCGTCTTTGAGCCCACGCCGCACACTGTGGCAAAGTGGACAAAAATCGCTCTTGAACTGAGTTTTTTAATTATCGACTTGAAACCTACTTTGATCGACTTTAAAATAAGCATGCTTTCGTGTCTCACTGCAGATTTTTCATATTTTTTTATTTTTAATTAGTCTATTTATACGACCTCAACCTATGCATCTATCGAAATTTTCACTTCCTACATTTTTGCACTCTAAAATAAACGGGAAACTTTTTTGTGTTAATCCTGCATTATATACATAAAAATAAAAAAATATTTCTAAGTTAAAAAATATTAAATTATAATTTAAAAATTGTATTTGACTTTGAATATCAAAATACTCATAATAGTACCTCAAAATAGATAAATATATTCATGTTTGCTTCTACTAATAAAAAACGTCGTACTTATAAAAATCAGCAAATGGTTTTCTCAGTTCCTGAGACCTATAACCCAAGTTTATCTGTAAAAATAAAAACAAAATTTTTATTTACAGATTATATCAACGAGATTTTTTGTTGAAAAACCAAAATTAAATGGTGTAATTTTTGAAATAAATTAAAGACAATCAAAATTTTTTTTTTTTTTTAATAAAAGAAAATTTATTTTTTCCGTCTAATAGTGACAAGTCAATTATAAACTGACGCGTTTCGAGATATGTAATCTCATTTTCAAAGATTTAAGAAAATTTTTTA
This sequence comes from Anagrus nilaparvatae, assembly GCA_022575985.1. Classification (NCBI taxonomy): domain Eukaryota; kingdom Metazoa; phylum Arthropoda; class Insecta; order Hymenoptera; family Mymaridae; genus Anagrus; species Anagrus nilaparvatae. The sequence goes on along the minus strand of JAKSXM010000002.1, from coordinate 11,721,171 downwards.
TTTTCGTGTCATCTCTTTGATACAACGAAGTATACTGAATATAAATTTTGTTATATTTATATTTTTCAATTTTAAATTTTAAATTTTATTTGTATCAACATATATTATTATTATTATTTACAATTATTATTATTATTATGAATTATTTTGATTATTATTGTGATTTAAATATTTTATTGCTGTGTCATATAAATAATTAGAATTAAAAATTAATTGGTCATTTAATAACAAATGTGGATTTTTTTGGTATTCTATATATATAAAAAATTCTTCAACAGCATTCATGTATTTACCTTTTTTACAGTAATATAATGCTTCTAAATTTGTATTGATATCAGTATAATTATGATTATTGTCTGTAATATGTTTTGCATAATTAGATTTTATTTTTTGATTTTTATCGTTATTATTGTTATTCTTATCATTATTGTTCATTATTTTTAATAGATTCTTTCTTGTTGGTAGATGTTCAATAAAACGATCTTTAAATGGTCTACCTGTTTGACCTATGTAAAACATATTACAGTAATTACAATTTATTTTATAAATTCCTGTACAATTATCAATATTAATTTTATTTTTATTTTTTAATAAGTTAAATGTATTATTGTTTGTCTTAAATCCAATACAAATATTTAATTTATTTAGTTCTGTTTTTAAAATGTTTGGTAATAAATTTGAATATTTAGCACTTGTATATATTATGTTATTATTTTCTGTAGAGTTTATTGAACTATTATTATTATTATTGTTATTTTTATTTTTATGTTTTATTATTAATTTATCTATTAATTTATCTAGTAATTTTTGAGTTAATGTGTTTTTTTCCTAATAAAAACTTCTACTTTTGATCCCAGATTTAAATATAAAATAAAATTTGCATATATTTCACTTAGTGCAGATAAAAAGGTTGACTAAAATCTAGGAAAATATAAGATTTCTATTGCTGTTTAAAGTGAAAATATTTTACCAAACAGATTTAACTAATTCTGATAAAACTAAAAACCTTGACATTTAAAATAAATAAAAATTAAAAAAATTTGTTTATATAGCAAATGCAATTTGAAAAATGTAATTATTATTATTTATAATAAACAGTTTGTATATATTTAAAAATAACATCACGTTCAACAAAATTTAAATGATGTTATACATTCCATAAATATAATGTATTTAGTTGAGAGAAAGAGAGAGACTAGTGTGTATATTTTAATAATAATTTATTTTATAATGTTATTTAATCTTGATAATAAAATAGTACCTATATTCATATTATATACTAACACCAATAGTAAATATTCATGTACATATATTGTTACAAATATAAATTATTTTACATTAACTAGATTCTCTTTTAAGTATATATGGACATATCTCTCCAAGTAGTCGCATTCCAGAACTTTACTACTCCAGTCAAAGTACGGGGGGGGGGTGTATTTTCACTGGCGAGCACCAGATTTGTTCAACAATAGGTTTTTTGGGTCGCTGTACACGAAAATCGGGGTAATTTCGTAAAGAAATGGGGGCTTCACCCTTAAATTTGCAAAAACTACCCCCAAAAAGGGTTTTTTTTTTACATATTTTTATTACATTACTTTGAGCGCTCAGATTTGCTCCATACGGGGTTTTTGGTTCCTTGATCAAGAATTTCGACTTCTTTTTCATAAATAATCAATATTTCACTTTCATTTTTTTAGTACATTCTTAAAATTGAGGCATAAGTTTAATTAAGTCTTAAAAACTAAGATTTGCTTTGAGTGATTCAATTTTAGGTACCAGCATCCGAGAAAAGTTTCTAAAATAATGGTTTCAAAATTTACGTAATTATATAATTTACAGTTTAAAACTAATTAAGTATTTATTAAATCAAAGAATATTTTTAAATTTGGAAGATAAATAAGTAGTCACTAAACGTATCGATGAATTTTGGAACTTGCACGAAAAGGATGGAAGCATATTTTCCATAGAAATAGCTCTGGACATGAACTGGCATCCAGTTAAAATCTGTACAAATGACAGACAAAAAACATGGCTGCGTGACGTTTGAAAAAGAATTTCATAATCGGCAGGATCAATAATTTTGAATTCAGTCTTTATTAAACCAGGTGAAATAGGTTTTTCTTCTAACAATAGATCTCTGTTCAGTGGTTATAATTTTCTAAAGAAGCATATTTAGGTATTTAGTCAAAAACTTTTAATAATACAGTACTTGAATGAAATTTCTTTCAAAAGTAAAGTAAATTCAAATATTTACCAAGCATACATCTTAAAGAAAATTATAAGAAAACAATTCTCTGAAATTAATATTGTCAATTGTTTGCCTAAGTAGATTTGTGTTAATAAACTCTATATTATTTGCAATAGCGTTCTTAGATAATATAAGTACAAAGAGAAAAAGAGATAGTATCATTTTAATAATAATAGTGAAAAGAGAAAATTGTGAAAATTACCTTATTTATTATTTATAGCTTAGATAAAAGCTTTGTAAACTTTGATGGTTTTATGTGACAAGTTTAACATGAACTTTATCTTTTGTTATATTAAAAGCTCCGATTTTTTTTTTCATAATGAGTTTGTTTACTTTATAACTATATGAAAAATATAAATTTATTTTACTTTTATTTAATAATGTAGATTCATATCTTAAAACAAACATGTAAATCAAAATAAAGTAAATAAATAATATGTAAAGCTAAAACAAAGAAAAAAATTTGTTTTATTATTGAAAAAGTTTTGTAAAAAAGAATAGAAAAAATAAAAAACAATCAATGTTTTGACACCCTTACCCAGATTCTTCTCTCGAACAAATCTATATCTAAAAAGATAAAAATAGGTATTGTACATATATGAAAATCGATTTTCAATGGTTTTCTTTATATTTATAAATTCATATATGTTGGCCTAGAAGCTACTTTAATAAGTTCTGTATTCAATTGAATTTTCAAAGTAAAGCTTTTCAAAAAAAATGTTTCAATTATTAATTTGATTCTTGACCTCGTTATAGGGGTAGGTACTTTCAATCAGGGTATTTAATATCATCAGATGATAGTGGATATTGTTGTTTAAAACCATTTATTTATTGTACTCAGTATTATTTTTTCTTTGATTCTATTAGCACAAACCAGCTAAGTTGTTTTTACTAAAATCAATAGCATTTTCAAAGTAACATTGAAACTATTTTAATGAGTTTGTAGAATACATTCACGATGTTATCATTTACAATACTCGATCACCAATGGATAATTTTCTATTGGCTCAAGTATATAAAGATACATATATATATATAGTTAAAATCTTTATATAATATAAATCGTTTTGCATGTTTAAGCTATACACCCTTACATAGCAATCACGAAAGATAAATGTATGTAGAGCTTGTGTGACAATAAGAGAGAATTAGAGAATGGGAGAGATAGTAAATAGTTTATAGTTTATATGTACAGGAAATCCATATGCATTATATACATATGTGTATACATATATAATTAAGCTTCTCTAGTCAATTCAGCTTTAACCTAAATATAATTGTATTATTTTCTCTGGTACCTAAATTAATTCTTGGAAAATACATTTTTTATATTTTCAAATAGTTTTTAAATTTTGAATTTTAATACTACACAGTTAGAATTTTTATTTATGAAACAAGTGATATAAAGTTATAATGTATCAAATGCGAAGACTTATAGGGCCCGAGATGCGTAGCATCGAGGGACTGTGATCACGTTTAGTACAAAATAGGTACATTTATATCACAAGTTGTATATATCGGTAGTTCTAAGCTATTTTTATACTCAAGTCTGAGATCGTTGAATTTAAAAAATATAGACTGCACTGTATTTTGTATGTAAAAATATGGTTACTATCCAACTTTAAAGGCTCTAGGTGGCCTGGTTGCGATTTGCAACCTGTTTTTCTAATTTTAATTTTTTTCGCTTTCTCAGCCATCCATTTCTTTTTTATTTTCTGAACGCCCTAAATAAATCTAACAAATATTTTTTTTATAACGGTAGATATTAAAATTTCTCTCCCGATCCGAATCTGACCATATTATTTCGGAAAAACCTCAGGATTTTTATTCTATTTATTCGTTTGATTTTAGCAGCTTACTTTGTTTTTCTTTTTTTTTGCAGCGCCACAGAGGCCATTAAAATTTTATCCAGAAGATTTTTCAACCTAAAATTTTCCGAGGAATTCGAAAATCACGTCATAATTTTCATTTTCTGTCAAGAAAATTCAGAAAATGAAAAATTTTCAAAATCAGTTTTTTGAGCTTAAAATTGGTTTTTGAGAATTTAAAAGAAAAATGGGACAAAAATGAACTTTACCATCATAAAATCTATATAGGAAAAGACGTCTCAACCCTTTGAACGAATATTTTTTTAAATTAAACTATTTTATTTATTTATTTATTTAAGGAATTTGTTATGTGTTGGCAAGGCCAAAGCATTCAAATGCAAATACAAAAGGCTGAGTCCAGACAGAGAGCTAAATAACCGTGCGTTTGGCAAAACTGTATGGTTAAACTCGCGGTTATCTACTATTGCCAACTTATAAATATAAAACATAAAATGTCAGAGCAGACGAAAAATTACGTAAAAAAAGATGCGATTAGCATTAAACTGATAATTGAGGGCACTTGAAGTTGTTAAATGAATGTTAAATAACTCTGGTGCCTTCAATAATCAGTATATTATTTTTTACTATAAAATAATAACAATTTTGGCCATTTAGTTTTTTAATTTAAAAAAAATTCCACTTTAACATTTTTATTCTAGAAAAGTTTCATTTTAATTTCAAATTTTAAATAGTCAGAAATTTATTTGCTCCTGGTACTTACTGTATCAATTTTTTATATTGTTCAAAACACTTTACATGATCTTTTTGCTCTATTTCAAGATCTCCTGAAAAATATTTTATTCAAAATAGCTGGTTTTAGCTTTTTATCACTGCATAATTCCTAATCTTACTCGATGGGATTAAATATTTGTTTTTGCTATTGTGTATAAAATATTTGTCAGAATGACATGAAGACTTGCAACAAAATCATGCAAAGATAAATTATAACATTAACAATTATTACAACACCAATTATTTATACTATTTAGGACACTTTGCATGATCTTGTTGCAAGACTTAAGTCATTCTGACAAATATTTTATACACAAACTTTTCTAAAATAAAAATTTTAAAGTGGAATTTTTTTTTAATTAAAAAACTAAATGGCCAAAATAGTTATTATTTTATAGAAAAAATTAACATTATTAAAATAAATTAAAGCCACCAGAGTTATTTAACATTTATTTAACAACTTCTAGTGCCCTGAATTATCAGTTTAATGCTAATCGCATCTTTGTTACACGTGTGCTTTGACTGTAGCATTGAAATTAGTCAAAGCACACGTGTGTTAATTTTTTTTAAGTGAGTGGAGAAAGGGCTTAAGTTGGCAACAGTATAAGCTAACCACGGGTTTAACCGTACGGTTTTTCCAAATGCGCGGTTTTCAGCACTCTGTCTGGACTTAGCCTAGTATTGAATAATTTAATAAATATAAGTAAAAATAAGAATGATAATTGTAAAATAAAAATTTAATTAATAATATTGAAATTAAAATGATTAAATTGATAATTCGCTAACACAATTATCATTTCAAAAATTAACATTTTAATAAGTTGAAATAAAAAAAAAATTTAATTGGAATTAATATTAGAATTAATAAAGGTACTATAATAATGAAATGTAATATTAAAATTACCATAATATGTATATTAATGGGCATATCCATTAATTTTCATACAAAAGTGTGCGCACTCATGACTCCGATCGGGCTCAAATTTCCAGGCGTGGTTTGAAGTAATCAAAAACTCGGCCAGCCAAAATTTCAGCTATTTTGCAGGACGGGTTGGCCAGATACAAGCCCTAAAAGGTCCAAAAATAGCTGTTTTTAGCCAATTTTCAAAAATTTACTGGGCTTCAAGGATTAGTCCAAAAAACATCCGGCTGGTCTCATTTTTTTCCTTGAACTTTCAACTTTTACCAAAAAAATTTTCAAAAAGTTTCATGGAGTTGATTTTTACTGACATTGATTAACGTAAGATTCATTTCATCGAAAAATGCTGATTTTTGAACTTAAATTGTGTCTCAGCATCATTAGTTACATTAGTTGGACAAAAAACTACCCTAATACATTGACAAAATTAAGTAAGTTCTAAAGTAATTTGACAAAAAAATAATTTTTGCATATAAAAAGTTTCTTTTTTGTAAATATTCGAATAGCCAGGAAAAAATTCGACAATTTAAAAAAAAAAATTTTTATTTTAGACCGAAAAATAAGCGATTTATCATTATTTCAAGTTAGAATACTGTATAATGACCCTAAAACTGGGATTTTTGGGAAATTTTTAAAAAAATCTTAAAATAATGATAACTTGCTTATTTTTCGGTCAAAAATAAAAAATTTTTTTTAAAAATCAGCTCATTTTTCCCTGACTATTTGAATATTGAAGAAGAAAAATTTTTTGGTTGACCCCTTAACCAATTATTGGCCAATATTGGTCCAATTAGTACACATTTTCAGAGTCTTATATCTACGAACAGAAGCCAATACCATCGCCCAAATTTTTAGGGAATTTTTTTTAATATCAAAAGAAGCTTTCCTGAAATTTTCAGGTCTTAAAGTGCTCAGAGAAAAATTTTGCAGACGATTAAAGTTGTTAAAAAATCGATATTTTTGGAAACAGCAAGCTTTCAATTGCTTATATCTCCGGTCCCTGATAAGCTTTTTTAACGTTTAAGGTCTCATTTGAAAGGTCTTTGCTAGACACTTTTAATGAAACCAATTGAAAGTCTGTAACTAATGATGCTGAGTCACAATTTAAGTTCAAAAATGGCAGTAAAAATCAACTCCATGAAACTTTTTGAAAATTGTTTTGGTAAAATTTGAAAGTTCAAGGGAAAAATGAGACCAGCCGGATGTTTTTTGGACTAATCCTTGAAGCCCAGTAAATTTTTGAAAATTGGCTAAAAACAGCTATTTTTGGACCTTTTAGGGCTTGTATCTCGGCAACCCGTCCTGCAAAATGGCTGAAATTTTGGCTGGCTGAGTTTTTTATTACTTCAAATCACTTCTGAAAATTTGAGCCCGATCGGAGTCATGGGTGCGCACACTTTTGTATGAAAAGTAATGGATATGCCCATATATATTTATTAAAAGGCGCTTCTTTTTTTATTTTTACTAAATACTAGAAAAATACCTCAACAAAGGGGTTAAAATTATCATAAAAATTATAAAATTTTTTACATTTCTAAAGTATTATATCTAAGAATCGGAAATCAAACAAAATCAAAGATTAAAGGAAACCCTGGGAAATTCGAAGTTGCTCACCTCAAAAATGAATATTAAAAGTTTATAATTATAATCATCAGGTCATAACGTAACGCATGTCAGTGATATAGGCTTATGAATAGATATCAGTAAATATTTAATCATATATTTTATTATATATTGCAAAGTAGAATACTGAACATCCATATAGAGATAAAGTATAGTAGTAAAATGTGAAGTTCATAAATTTTCATGAAATTCGTTGACTTCATACCTGCAAGGCTGTTGTATTAACTCGATTACTGTCAAAATTCAGGGAATTGATGAAATGCATGATTGATTTGCGGAACAGGAGACGATGTTTTTGTTAATTGGCCTGAAAAGATCACGCGTTTGAAATAAGGCACGAGAGGTAAAGTCATTAATTCGACACCCATTGCTGATCTCAGAGTAGAAGAAAAACTTTAACTGAAATTTTGAATTACGATTCTTTCTGTAACTCAATTCTTTGTCGGCGTAGAATTTCTTAAGAGTAATTGTTTCTCTCATATTGAAATATGTACAATGTATAACAATGCGGTCATTGTGTTTTCCAAGACCCTAACCCTTATCCGGATGAAACAAGGGAAAGATATTAGCTCAGGAGTCATGGGTGCGCACACTTTTGTATGAAAAGTAATGGATATGCCCTAATACATATATTAATATGTACCAGAAAGCTCATTGGTAGGATACGATTTGCCCTCTCCCCCCTCTAGGCAATAAGTCTAAAATATAATATTCGATTATTAGCAGAGGGCCACTTCAATTGATTGCTAAATAGAGTAATAAAAGTGTTTTCATATCTACTTATATGAATGATACAGCGATTTGAACAATTTTTTTTTTATTATTTCAACATGGAACATGGGGGCGGGGGGTCAAATGAACTTTTGAATAATTTCGATAAAGGATTATAGAATACGAAGAATTTTACGAGCTACAAATTATTTTTTTTTAAATTAAAATTATAAAGGCTTCAAGATTTAAAATATAAATTTTAACATGTTCCACGTTCGTTGGTTGTGAGTTCACAAGCCGGGTGCAAGTTTTTTAATTAACTATTTCGCAAATGCAATAATAAAGCAGAGTAATTCCATGTATCCATAAAGTGAGCTAGACCCCCAAAAATTAGCTCAGCTTAGGGATATGTGAAAGTATTCTATTTTATGATTCTAAATTTAATTATTAACAATTTTAAGCGACGGCTATCAGGAATGTTTTTCAAGATACTAAAGTCATTCGGAACTATAGAATGTGATAAGATTTTCCAAATCTATTTTAAATAGTTCTTTTAAAAAAGCATTTCTGCAAAATAATTGTTTAATTATTTTTATTTAAGCGGGCCTTTGATCCGAAATCCCCATCTTTCACCTTATAACTAGGGATGCTCTCGAATAAATGCAGCAAAATGCCTTAGAAATTTTTACTTAAATATTCTAACAAAGGGTTTTTAACTGTCGTAATTGATTTACATAATTATACAATTATATTTTTTCAACAATATCATATTTTATGAATTGTAGCAATAATTTTCAACTGTAATTTTCACTAATAATAATTTTTATTTTTAATTATATTCTCATCAAGTTACAGGTTTGAAATTACTAATTAAAAAATACAAACTCTATGCAATATAGTAATTTTTTTTTTTTTTTTTTTTTTAGTTACTTCATTATTTATAATCAACAGCTTAAAAAATAACGTTTACATAAAATAGCTCATGAATCAAGAATAAATAAATTTGAATTAATTTTATATTTTTAAACATTTTTACGCTTTCTGATTTTTTGTAAACTATATTTTAATTACATTAACTTTAACGTAATAAAATTATGAAAATTTTTTTACATTTTCTTTCAGCTTTAAAATATGAAATTTTAAATCCAGGATAATAATTTTATTATTATTATTTTTTTTTTTTGAACTTTTAATTAAGGAAAATTTATATTTAGTTATAATAAATAAATAAACTTAAATTAAATAAATAACCTTGGACGATATCTAAAATTCTGTAATGAGATACCGAAAAACATTTTGCGTGGGAGCACTCATTATTAAAAAAATAAATAAATAAATTTAATAAATAAGATGATGATATTTTACTTAAATAAGAAAATAAAAATATTATTTATCTGAGAGCTAAAATTTTTCAACAAAAAAAATCTAATAAAAAGTGACTTAACAAAAGAAATATTACAATCCTTAGAGAATAAGTTTATATAGTTTAAAAAGTAAATTTAATATCTTTTTATATTATAAGTATATATATAAACTAAGAAGATAAAAAAAAAAAGAAAATTTGTATTTTGATATTTTAAAACGTATTTCAATAGAAAAATGATAAAACTTATTTTTATTCTACAAAAATATCTTGTATTATAAAAATAATATAATTTTATTTTAAAATGTTATATATAAAAATATTGGAACTAAGAATATATATTATTATGTTAATTAAAGTTTTCTGAATAAATAAAAGGAAAGTTATTTTCAATACGGAATGGATACTAGTTTAATTAAGTTATCTATGAGATAAGGACTCATTTATTTTTTTTTAATTTTAAAGTTTAATTTAAGTTTTTGAATGACTATCAAAACTTTTGTAATAAACAAAAATTACTAAAACTTACAAGCTGTATGTAATATCAGAGGTAATTTTATTAGATTTTATGACCGATTTAAAGATTTTGTATTGAATTTACAAATATTTACTGATAAAGATCTGGAATTTTCCGGTTTACTTTTTAATTTTAAAAACGTATAAATTTTTATAATTTTCTTTTAAACTTTTATAAATATTAAACTTTGCAGAAGCTTTTTTATTTCCTTTTTTTCGTTGCGTTGAATTTAAAAAATTTTTTTGAAATAAAAAAAATGTCTCAACCATATATCATCGATTTCACTAGAAACATGTAAATAATTGAACTCAAGTTCTTTTATGATAATAATTTTGCAGATAAAAGTGCAAATGTACAAAAATATATTTACTTATACATATTAGAATAGTATTTATTTCAAAAATAATTTTATTTTTTACTTACTCAGTTTTTAATTTTCAAAATAATATTAAGCGCAGAAAATTTTTTAAACCTTATTTTCATTATTTTACATGAGGGTTGAAATTTTGGTTAAAGATACTTGAGACTAGCATAGACCTTTCCCTGACAATATCAAATTTACATTTAAATTGTTAGGTTTTAATAATAATTTTTTCCAAGTCCCATAAATGATCTCTTCAAAAAAAAGTTAGAAATACTTTTAAAATTAATTTTTTTACTCTTTTCTAATTTTTTTCACAATGGTAACTTCGGTAACCAGATATGTACTTCTAAAATCACTTGGTAAAAAATTTTCCACCAAAAATCTACAGGTTGAACATTATATAGTTCCAAAAAAATCAATTGGTAACATTAAAATAAAAAATTAACAGCTAAAATTGCAAGGATCTATTTTGAAATCTTTTAAAATCTATAAAAGTGACTCACTTTTAGCAAAAGAAAAGATATTTGAAACATGCATCATCCTAATATATAAAACATTATTACTTTTGAAGTACAGGTACTATAAATTTTATTTAATCATATAATATTTATAAATTAATTAATTTCAAGGTAATTACAATAGTATATTATTTTGAGCAGAAATGTATTAATTAATTCATTAATTAATACATTTTGTGGTTCTTATTTTAAGATAATAATTATATGTGAGTGTTTTTCTGTGTGTAATAAAATTTTCCATAAAATATAATGATCATGAAAGAAAATAATAATATAATATATAGATAAAAGAACCTTGACTTGCTGACCGAGCACAAGCAGCGCAGTCGCTTTTATTATATTCAGCGTGACTGATATTATTGTGTATATGGTGTGTGTAGAAAATATTTGTATACATATATATATATTTGTGTGTGTAAATACACGCAATTTATAATTTAACATTTGACATTCAAAATAAAAAGATCTTAATTTACTTTATTTATTTATTTTTTACATAAAAACACTTTTGCGCGTGTTTAGAAAGCTTGTTTTTACATTGATTAATTTTTAAAGCTTTTATAATATTACATAAAGTTTTTGAATAGTAATTGAGATCATTTTTAGTGAACTCAATACATGCTTCTAAGACTAATTACAAAATAATTTTCGTCAATTTAGTAAATTGATAATTAACTTTTTTAGATCCTTACAGGCATTAGGAAACCTGAATAATTTATATTTTTTAATTCTTAATTATAATATAAAATTATCCAATTTCGAGACGTCCGGACGAGTGACTACTGATAAAAAAGTAAAAAGCATTATTTTAAACGTTAGTGAAGGAATGCTAATCTTAGAGCTTTGATGATGAACCCCCTATGTGTCAAAAAGCTTCCCTAAATATGCGTTATTTAAAATTCTTAAACTAAAATGAATTCTAGGTCTGCGTATAAGCAGAACATTTTTATTATAGTAAAAAAAAAATTTTTCTTCCTAGTTGGTCGAAAACAGTTTCTTCGTCCTGCGTCGCAATTGGAACGATCGTGTCTTCTCCTCACCAAGAAAGAAAAACTATGTTTAGACCAAGAGAGCAAATAATGATCGGCTTCGCCTCGAACGGTAATTTGCCTGTGATCTGTGCCATTCTTTTTTTTTTGCTTGTACTATTTTTCAATCCTAGATGAGGTTGGTCTACAAAATATACGCGATATATTATAATCATTAAAAAATTCCAACCAAAAGGTAGAGAAATTTTTCCCTGCTCTGAAATCATATCACCCTGTTTTAAAATACTGATAGCCTTATTTTTATAGACTTTAGATTATTTATTTACCACATTTAATATTGTATCGTTATATTTGAAAACCAATATCTTAAAAACTATTCAAAGAAAAGAGACGAGTAAAGATAATATAAAAGAAATAATAATGTATAAGAAACTTGAAACTTGTAGAAAATTTTTAAATTTCGCAATAAGAGAATTTGAACTACCCAAATATCACTAATATTTTAATCACGTTTCCAATTTTATCTATAATGGATTCAACGTTTGTCACTTTTATAGACTTGAGCAAGGCTTTCGACACCGTGGACCATGGTATTCTTCTTGGTTCACTTGAGATCTACAGTATCAGTAATATTGCTTTGAACCTGATTAAGAGCTATCTAAAAGGCCTTGGAGAGATTGATAGTTGATTAGCTTGTTGCCCATGTAGAGAATAAGATTTTAAAGAATTCCCAACAGTCAGGGTACCAAATTAACTTTAGGACTCAAATAGTTTTACTTAATGTCACAGATATTATACCTCAAAGTGTTGAATTGGGCTTTGTAAGAATCTTTTTGATGTTTGATTTCTGCAAGGCATTACACACTATCGGTAACACTATTCTGTTAAAAAGGTTAGGTTAGGTTAGGTTAGGTTAGGTTAGGTTAGGTAACACTATTCTGTTAAAAAGGTTATACAATTTAGGTTTTACTCAAAATACTCTTAAATGGTTTCATTATTGTTTGCTTTTTCGTCGACAAATTTTAATAGATGAAAACGGAAATCCCACTGAGTTTATCACAACCAGTTCGAGTGTACCTCAAGGGTCAGTTCTTAAGCCCATTTTGTTCATAATTTATATGAATACTATTCTAGGCAATGTAGATTATTGTTACTATAAACTGCTTGTTATTTACCTGCAAATTCTCATCCAATGTAAAGTCTTCTCCTTTAATACTGCTGTAATTAATATGCAGAGATGACCATTGATTATGGATAGAGAATGGACAGAGATGACCATTTGATTATGGACTGGACAACACATAATCATCTCAAACTAAATCCTGATAAAATTAAAGCAATCAACTTTGGAACTGTTTTTCAACTTAATAATCTAGATAGGGTATACAACTCTGATATACCTTCCATATCAGCTTCTAATGTAACTATACCTTATACCTCTACTTCAGTAATGAATTTAGGTTTAATCTTAACCCCTACATTGAACTGATTTTTCATATTATGAAGCTGTCGAGGAATGTGCATTACACTTTGCACCTCTTTCATTTAAAATCAAGGTTGCTATCTTATGAGATACGCAGATTGTTGGTGACATCCTTGATGGTTCCATATTTTGATTATTATTATCTAGTCTATGACTCTCTTCATGCTACTTTCATGGGTAAAGTTGAGAGGATCCTTAATTTTACAATAAGGTTTATCTTTAGTGTTGGCAGATATGAGCGTGTCTCTATAACTTTATTGAGAATGAATTAAACTAGTTAATTAATTAAACTAAATAACAGCAAAATCACTTAGTAAATACTTTAAGCTTATATTTTTACATAGCTTAATATCTACTAGAAGAACGCCACATCTTTCATCACAATGTAGAGAACCGGATGAAGCAGTGAGACGCTTACAGCAAAATCTAACAGATACCTCTAACTGATTTCTTACCATTATCCTTTTCTCTACCAAATACATATAGAACAGAATTTTACAAAAGCTCATTTTTCATTACAGCCATTACAGAGTGGAATAATTTACCCTTTCCTTTAGAGGAATATACCAGTATAGAAACATTTAAAATGCACATAATGAAATGCCTACTCCATTTGCAAAAGACACCAGTTTTCAACCACGTTAATTATACTTTTATTACCATTGTCTATTAAAAAGAGATAAATTTCTTAATATTTTTCCAGCATTTAGTTACATTGTTACAAATGATAATCTTATAAATTTATTTAAATAGGTAAAATTAAATTTTTAATTATTTTTATAATACTATAATGCAATAATTTTAGAATGTTTCGTATTATTTTATACTACTGTATGCACTATGTGCTACAAATTAAATTATATTATATTGTAAACTATTGTAAAATATTGCGCAATGGCCACCCCTGCGTCATAATAAATTTTATAATAATAATAATAATTTTTTTTTGCATGCGAGTGGGACGAAATGTATATGGTTGGAAGATTTTACAGAACTATGACTCTGAAAACTGTACAACCGAGCACATGTTCTAGGTGAGAATGCGCTACGCATAGATGAGTCTGGCTTCCAAATTATGTCGGACTACATGACATCATGTTTCTGAATTAACTCGGCTCACGCTGGCATGCTATCGACTAAAATCACCCCTCATCAAGCATTATACAAGTCAGCCTGGAACCATTTATCACATTACATCGGGGTGATTTGAGGCCATGTATCTTCTTTGGTTGAAGATCCTTTCTTCCATTCATCCTTTCATCCTGGAGATCCCTTATTTCTCCTTCTTGTTATTTCACCATGTTGTCAAATAAATGAATATCCTTGTACGTCCTCCATCGTCATCCCCATTGGTGCCACGTGCAAGAGCCATCTATCTCGACCGCTCCTAAACACGACTCCTAGTTAGGGTGTCGTCAATAACTTTTTAGTTCGCAGAATTTCTTCCACGTACTATGCCACTACGCTCCATGATTACTCGTTTTGGAGAATATTTTCAACAATGTTATCGGACGTAATTTCACCGATCTCTGCCTCCAACGTCATCCTTTTAGTCGTCCAGTGGTCACTGTAAAAAAACGCGTGACACGCGTCGTCTTGTTTGTCGGATCAGAACATACATTCAGGGCTTACAACCTCCCTTGTTCAGAAGAGATAAGCCTGGAAAAATCCGTGACCACTAAGGAACTGGGTCAGGAAGTAATTTAATTCGCTGTATTCTCTCTGGGTACACGGCGCGACCTCTATTATGAGAAACCTGGTCTATGTGCTGTCTACGCGGTCATCCCAGAGCTTTTGCGACTCCAGCATTGAAGTTTTCCTAACATCCGCTTTAATATGATCAAGGTCTTCCTCGTTTTTCCTGTCATGTATTAGTTTGCGCTCTCTGGCACGGAACGCAATTGGAATGATTCTGGCAATAAGAAGAACTGCCGCTTCCAAGACAGGCCTGTAAGGACAAGTAAACCACAGAGCACCTTGTCTCTGCGCTCTTATCATACCTTTCGCAAAGATATCCTTGTCTAGCGCCAGTCTCAAGGATTGCTTAACTTCTTAAAGGCCTCGACAGATGCTGTACCATATATCGGTACGTTCATGGCTTTTAACCAATCACAGGTGAAAATCCAGTTCTCAGCCAATCAGGAAGCGTAAATCATTCGGTACGCGTACTAAATTTCAGTACGTGTACCGACTGGTTTACACTCCCTTATTGGTTAAAAGCCATGAACGTACCGAATGTGCGCACAACATCTGTAGAGGCCTTTATGAACTTTCATGAGTTCCCTTGCCTCTTCGCGGGACTTGGCCCTAGTCGCCCTTCTTCGCATCATGTGACTTTGTCTGCGTGGCTCCGCGATTTCTGTATTCCACCAGTAAATAGGTGGGTTCCTTCCATTAAACTTTGGAAGCGTCACATGCTTTTTTAAGCAGCGTCATTACTTCGGAAACTAGTTTCTCCGCATCTTCCTTACTTCCTACTCTGCGGGGTTTCGCCGAAATTGCCCCTTGTCTCATCATTAAAGCTTGTGTAAATCGTTTTTTGTTCAGCTTATTAAGATTCTAACCTTTTGGTTTTGGCCTATATGTCTCTTCAGGGGACTGTCGCTTGTGCTGAATTTCGAACGAAATGTACTGGTGATCGCTCGCCGTAAAAACCTTCATAGCGTGCCAGTTATTAACCCTTGTACTCAGGTCTTCAGATGCAAAAGACACGTCAATTATTGTTTGGGTGTATGTGGCCCTTCTGAAGGTTGTAGTGTTACCAGCCTCATTCACAACAACGAGACCCAGCCTCGACACCATTTCTAGAGTCGCCTACCCTTTTGAGTCAGTATAGGGTATGCCCAAGTCAACAGCTTTGGCGTTAAAATCAACAATTTTGTTGCTAGCTAATTATGTTGCACCTCTCTCGCAAAGTTTTCTATGTCTGACAATTTTGTATAGTAGTCCTTTATACGTCCTGTCGGCGTTAGGTAGCAACTCACATAAGTTATGGTTTAACTCCTAATCTACGCGAAGACCCTGCCCCTTCCTGATGCTTCTACTGGCACTTTTTCAGGATTCGCGACCCAAATAGCTGCTGCTCCAAGTTTGTCACCGAACCAGGTGATTGGATTTAGATTAGTCATTGGGTATAGCCGCTTATGATCCACATGTCAACCTTTATCTCCCTCTGAATTTGATACATGAGTTGGTTTGCGATCCAACTTCTAAGCTCGTTTCCTTGGGCAACCTTGATCATTTTGTGATCGCGTTTTTGAACTCAGCGCAGTTTCTTGAACCCGGAAAGTGCTTGAGATATTTTTCCTTCATTTTGGCAGCTTTGCAGAGGAAGCATTGCAGCATTCACGTAAATTTTGTGTGAATATTGAACTTGTAACCTTAAATAATTGATTTATAGCCAACAAATTAACTTTAAATTTAATAAAACACAATTAATAACTTTTTTTTTTAACAAAAAAGTCACTGATGAAAATCACTGATGAAAACTTTAAGTTAAGCTTAAACACTTTTTCCGACCCACAACGAGAACGAAAAAAACGCGTTTTCTCCCCGTTAAGAAAGCAAAAATTTCACAATATCACATCTGAATTCAAATATTGATTACTGTCCCTCAATGCTACGCAACTCAGGCCAGAACCTTTACATCCCTCAAAATAAATTTTTCTTTTGTCCTAGTATAGGCGAAATCAAGAGCAAAATTTTATAACAGGATGATAAAATACTCGATTAAGTTTTCATATTTTATATGTCGCATCTACAGATGTTTTATTATAGTTTAAACATTTTTTATTAATATTTATAATTATTTTTACAGTTTATAATAATAAATTAAAAAATTAATATTCAAAATTGTTTTACAAATTATTATACAGCGTGCTGTTGACACAATGATAAAGCTGACAATTAGATAAAATCGAAAGACGAAATTTTTAGAAGTTTGTATAATAAAATGAGAAAATTATTATATTTCTTATTTCCGAATATTTTAATTTATTTCATTATAAATACCCAAAATATTACTAATAATTAAGTATTTTATAAGATAATAAATACGAATAAATTAGACAAAAAATTATGTCCAAGAGATTTTTAGAGATAGATGCTTTGTTTACACTGAACACAGAAAACAAAAATAATGCTGACGCAATTTCGCACATAGAGAGAGGTAGTTGCGTCCAATCACAAAACAAATAATTTGATGAGAAAAATCATCAGTGAGGGAATCACGAGTTTTAGGTAGTAAGATTAGTAGCTGTTTGATAAGGACTAATAATATTTGTTGCAGTTAAAAATTCTAGCACTTGATCATTTAAGCAAGTTTTTAAAAGACCTTTGATAAGAAACGCAATAAGAATTTTGTAGGAATGTGCAGAGGAAGGTTTTTGGACCTTTCTGAGTGCGAGAATTTTATCTTGTTTTCTCTTTCAACGATTGAAGCAGGTAATATTTTTTTAATGAAAATGTGAAGACAGTTACAAGATGCGGTACAAAATTTAGAATATCACGTAAATCAAATTCTTATGTAAATAAAATTCAATGAAATATTCAACATATTGACAAAAAAATATTATTTTTAAAAGAAATTCATATTTGTTCGAGTAGTCTTTTTATTCAAAAAATAAAATTATTTTTTTTTTTTTAAGTAGCATACAATTTTTTTTGTTTTATAATTTATCATGCATAAATAAAAAAGTAGCTATTTATACATACCAAAATAAATTTCAATAATTTCAAGTTCAATGATTCGGAATTACTCAAACTTCAGAACATTATTTACCTATAAATTTTTGAGAGTTAGCATAATATTTTATTTATGCAAGTTGATATCCTTTTTTTGGTTTAATAATTTTTTATATGCATAATATAATTTACAAAAACACAAACATGTAGCCAATTAAAAAATAAGAAAAAAGATAATATAGATAAATCAAAAGTACGAACTTTTTATTTTTTATTAAAAATTAAAACTCTCAAGTGATACTATCTTCTGGTAAACTGAGATGAATATAAAATATTTAATGTAGTAAATGAATAATTCATGAAAATAATTTAAAATTTTTTAAAATATAAATAAAAATAAAAACTTAAAAATATATAAAACTATTGTCTACACTTCAGTTTTTCAAGTACTTCATTACTCTGAACTACAGCATGCACAAGTGCACAATTGACTGGAATAAGTGGAATTGAAATAATTGTTTGAAAAAAAAATGAGAGTTTAGTAAGAGCTTTATTTAAAAGTTCGATAATTATAGTTTTTATAAAAAAAAAAATATGTCTTAAAGAAAACAATTAAAAATAAAAATTAAATTTTTTAAAATAAAAGAAAATAATTACATTATATTTTTCAAAGAAATCTTTTTCCTGTACTTATTTCATAATTATTATACATTACGTGCACTTATCGTAAACAAAAAAAAAATTAAATATTGAGAAATTTCAATAAAAATATAATTATTTGAAAGTTTTCCAAGTATTATTAAGGCGTAACCAGAGCATAAGGCGAACTTTTTTGATATTGGAAAATTGAACAATTTTTTGTCACGGTCTACTTTTTTTTTGAAGTTTAAACTTGAATTATTGATATTTTATAATAAAAAAAAATATTTTTTCTTGAAAAATTTTCGATTAATAAAAATATATTTTTTTATTCTTTTTTGATTTGCGTCGAATTTTAAATTTTGATAAAATTTATCGTTGTAAAAGAATGTTACTTTTGAGATAAAAGCTTTTATTTCTTCAAAATAGGGGTAACTGGGGGTAAAGAGGACCATTTTTTAGTCGCCAAAGGTAAATATGGATAGTTTTTACGAAAATTTTTTAAAATACATTGATTTTTGTTTTCAATTGAGTCCCTGTAGTAAAATCTGCTGCCAAATCCAAATATAATAATTTTTTTACTAAATTTTATTAGCAACTATTAATTATTTTCAAAAATAATGAAAATTAAATAACACGCAAGCCTATGCGACCGAAGAACTTTTTGTATTTTATACCACTACTGCCCATAAAAAAAAAGAATCACGCGCATGACAAAATCAGCGCGACCTATCAGAGCACGAATAAATTAGATAAAAATTATTCCACATGAGTTTTTTAGAGATAGATTAATTGAAAATTCAATAATTTGCTTCAAGATTATAAAATATTCAAAGCTACAATGAAAAAAAAATGCGGTTGCTGCGACTCATCTACTGTCACTGAATTTTTTTTTAGTGTAACAACTTCATACCTATTCATAATAAATTATCTTCTAATTAAATTTGTAAATTATTGTTAAATTAAATTTTAGATCTTTAGCTTTTTATTTTATTTTTTCTTTAGTTAAAAGCCATATTCGCTAACTTTTCTTTTTTGCAACTTGTTTCTAAAGAAAAAAAAAAGTTATGCCTTTTTGAACAAGAAATAAGAAACAAGTAAACGTAATTTATCAAACATCAAATTAACTAAAAAACTTAATTTTTTCATAGAATCATAGGAATTCATAAAAATAATTTAAAATTAAATTTAAAGAAAAATATAGCAATAATAAATATAAATCTATTTAATTTAAAAAAATGAAAGCTATTCATCTCAAGGGAAAAGGAAAAGAATATACATAATGTTTATAAAAAATCTTTAAAATTATTTAAATAAATGTTCGTAGCAGAATTTCTCTTATAAAAGACTAGGAGAAAAAATAAAAGAAATAATAAAAAGATATGAAATATATTTGCATAAAAACCACATTATATACACTGAAAAAAAACACACATACATATAATTTTAGTTTTCATTATCGTACACATAATGAAGCAAAATTTTTAATTACTCATAAGTTTTTAGAGAAGAGTAAAGTAATTAAACTTCTTAAGAATTATAAATATATATTTAATTACTATTTCTAAATGTTGATTTTTTAAATATAACCTTATATGATGCAATATAAATAATACATTTCATTATTTTTATACTTTTTTTTTCTTTCAAAAAATTTTTATGTACACAGTAGATATCTTTATATATCTTTATTATTTTTTATTAACTCGGTATACATTATTCTTTACTTAACTGTATAAAAACTATAAAAACTTTATTATTAAATATAAACAATGGTTTTATAATATAATATACTTTTTTTAAGTTTACTGTGTTAAAAGCTTTCCTCAGTTTTTTTTTTTTTTTTTTTTTTAATGCATAAATATTTGGAGAGATGGAATTTTATTATAACTTTGTTTTCTAGGTTAAGCTAAGTTCTTCCTTTGGTGCTCAAGAATTAAGATTGATGTTGAGTGCATTTTGATTTAATTTGATATTTTTTTGATTTACCAGAATTTTAACGATTCAGAGAAATTTTATTTTATGATTCAATAATATTAAATTAAAAAAATCTGAATGCTTCAATTTTAGTTTACTATTTTAGTTTATCATTTCGTTATTTATCATTTGCAAATGAATTGGTGGGTAATTTTTGGCTAATTTTATATTGTCAGTTATTCAAATATTCATTTTATATGTAACTTATTGTTGCTATGATACTGGTGATTTTGTATCTTATTTTTTTTTTCTATTTTACATGTTATAATTGTTATACTATGCTATTATACTATACTATGTTAATCTGTATCAGAATTTTGTAATTTACAAATAAAGAGACTATTTACATTTACATTTACTTAAAGCTAGCTTTCAATAATTGGGGACGAATCTTCAAGAGTATAAGCAGTTAAATTTTAAGGGCTTAAAGTTAATAACAATACCCTTAGGTTACTATATCAGATCGATTTGAATCGTATAACCAGGGACTCCTTTTACTTATCACATGTAAAATAAAGATAGTATCAAAAAAAAAAAAAAAAATTTAAGCTAAATTATCTAGGCCTAAATTTGAAAAAAACTCTTCTGTACGAACTCATATAATATTCATCTTACTTTTAATAAAAATAAAAAAGCAAATAAACATTAAAATAAATAAATAAGCTAATTTTCATTCTTAAGTATATTTTTTATACTTTATTATACAATATACCTCTAAAAAGTAATAAAGTTAAGTAACTTAATGGAAAATTTTATTTCACCTCGTTTTTTTCTTAATGTAGATATGGGGTTGAACTAAAGTACATATAAAAATTTTTAATGATTATTTATTCAAACGAATGTATAATATAAAATTAAGACTATAAAAAAAAAATTCTTTTTTTTTTAATTACTTTATAAAAGTATATATATAGGTGTATGACATATTTTATAGTAATAAAAAAAAAAAAAAATTAATTTATGAATATTTTATTATAAAATGTCTATAAATTTTAAAATAATTCTTTATTAAATTTATAAGTCTTTTAGTCAAAAAATTAATTCATTAAAATAGCTTATATTATTATAATGTAACATCCTGTCAAGCATAAATAATGATAGCTAAAAAAAAAATGAAATTTTAAATAATTAACTTTTATATATTTACAGCTTAAGTATAAAATTTATTTTTTATAAATTTTTAATGATTTCATTTTATTTTTTTTAATTTAATATTACAAAAAAATATATTTTTTAATTAACGATGTATAAACCCTTTTATTTTTAATGAAATTTTTTTTAGTATACTCCGCATTGTTTATTTTGTTAAAAGTAAAAAATTTTGTAACTCAAGTGTAAATATTTAATTAAAAATACTATTATAATGGATTAAACATTGATGTTTTATTGTAATAATAAAATTTTTCTTTTCGCTTTTGAATTTTAATTTTGTAATTTAGTTTTTCCATTTAGTTTTTAATTAAAAAATTATTTCTAAGTCAGGTAACAGCTTTCAAATATTGAAAAATTTTAATATGATGCCTAAATCAATGTTAGTAAAAAACCTTTAACTGACTTGTGTATTAATTTAGTTAACAGATATTGAACTTGTTCACTTATGGAAGTTTTAACTATTATGCCTATCCCTAATTATCTAACACCTAATATTTAGTACTTAGTTATGTTAAAGTTTATTATAATGCAGCTATACGGCAGCAGTAGTTTCAGGATACTTATAGGATCAATGGTTTTATTTTTTAAAAGATATACGTATAATATTAATATTTAGAAAGTTGAGCGAAAAAAAATTGAAAATATTTGTAAACAATGAATTCTTAACAATCATACTTAAAACTGAAAATCAAGGTGCGGTTCACTAAAGGTCTAACCCCAAAAATAATAATCAATCCCTGTGCTACTTCAACAGACAAGATTTTTCTTTTCTTTCCTTTCGCAACACTCACATTAGATACTTCGGATCAGCAAAACCTGTAAAAAATTTCAGGAAATTTATCAAGTTTGCCATTGAATGCTTACTTCACCGCCAATAAGTAGAATTATTTTCCGTAAATAATGGTTACCCATCTAAGTCCTGTTCTTTTCACCCTACCGACTTCTGTTTTGCGTCAATTTCGACCTTCCTCGTCCAAAACTTTATTGTCACGGTGATAATTCACCAGCTACTAATTTAGATCAGAGCATTCTTTCCAGCCCCCTTTGCTACTGTGTCCAATAATCTTAGTGATTTCCAAATTGATGTGAATCTGGGGTCACTGTTTCCTTCGGTGATGAGCACCAGTACCGCCGTCTTTCAAAGCACTCTCATTATTCCTGCTCGAAAGTTTATGTGAGCATTGTGACTGGACAATCATAAACTTGAGTTTTGATTTTCTATCTCCGATTCCATCGGAGCACGGGGGTTTCTTGCTCCTTAGTGAGTCCACGGTGCAATAATGTCTGGAACTGAATCCTTCTTCTATAATGTCTGGAATTTCAGTCCAGTCTTATCAGATGCGTTGGAAACAGCGCTTTAAAGATATTCCTGACCCCTTCCTCGTCCGTTAATAACCCAGGAGCTGCATTAACTTCCCCAGCTTTGAAAATGGGAGATTATAATCAAGAACTTTGATAAAAATAATTTTTTTTTTTTTAATATTAATTTTCACTTATAAATTTATGTTATGACTGAAACAAATTATCTATTCACATTCGCTTTATTCAAGCCAAAATATTATCTTCAGTAACTGGTCTCTTTAAACTTTTAATGCTTATTCGCAATCATTTTTAAACTTTAAAAGAATTTATTCCTGAAACCGTACTGAAACTAGTCATCTAACTATTATACAAAAACAAGTTGTAAAAAGAAGGGTCAATAAATAAATTAAAATAAATATGTTTTGATTTAATTAATTAAAAATATCATAAAATAATTAAGATAATCGAATTATATACTGCAATTTTATTATGGTTATGCGAATAAATTAATAATTAATTAAAATGTGTTACTTTGCATTTTTTTGGCCTTTTGAAGTTTATAAATGCTATGAAAAATATTGCGCGGCTGACATTTATAAGGTTCTTCATCTGTATGTGAACCTTATAAACACTACAGTTCGCTAAGAAACACTTTATAAATAATTTAAATAATAATCATAAAGATAAAGGAACTTTTAAACTTTTTGGCTCTGCGCCAAGTTCTGAAAATTTAAGTTAAAAAATGCTTTTTGCTTGAACTGAATTTTAATTTTTGTTTTTAAAAAATTAATTTTTAAACTCTGTATATATACCTAAAATG
Organism: Anagrus nilaparvatae; assembly: GCA_022575985.1. Lineage (NCBI taxonomy): Eukaryota > Metazoa > Arthropoda > Insecta > Hymenoptera > Mymaridae > Anagrus > Anagrus nilaparvatae. Next base: position 11,697,263 of record JAKSXM010000002.1, on the reverse strand, counting down.
TAAGGAACTTTCTATAACAAATTCTACAATCGTCCGGGAAATTTTTGCAGTCGTCCACCAGAAAACTTATTCACAGTTGGCAACACTGCGATTCATTTACGAACCTCTTGAGCCGGATTCAGGACTGCAATAATTTATCGGATCATTGTAGAATGTTTCTACGATTATCCCGTAAACCCTCTGCGGTTATAAGGTAGTGACACCAAATGAAATAAATTAGAAACAAAAATGCAAGTAAAAGGATGAAATTACGAGGGGTAATTTCATGGAGCACATTCTTACTAGATTTCTAGAAATCCTAAGGATAAAACAATTGTACATTAGTAAATATCACTAGGAATAAAACTGAAATCTATTCCAGAATGTCACCCCTTTAAAGATATCGCTAGAATACTTTGAGAATACTGGTGATAATTACTAAATTTTAATTGTTCTGAGTCGATTTCATGGAGCAAATACTTACTAGATTTTGGAGGCACTATAATTGAGATGATTGAACCCAAGAAATTATTTCTAAAAATTTATTAAAATTTTGCTCCAAGGAGATTTTGCTCCAGCATAATTTTAATAAATTTTGAGTCATAGTTAATTATTTCTACTCTAGTGTCGCTAGAATCTAGTAAGAATAATAGGAATGTAATCGCTCCTTTCGTCACTTGTGTTTCTAAAATCGCTCTAATACGCATAAGCAAAAACACAGTAATAATCATGCCTTCACAAATATTGGATTGGGTCCAAAAACTAATCAGGTCATCAACACGATGAAAAAAACTTATAGTTAAAAAATGAAATCAATCTGATTAATCGCTTTTGAGATATCGTGTCCATGAGGAGTCGATTTTTTCACACTACAGAGTAGAGTGAGTGCTTTCTCGCTACTGCCTCGCTCTATAATTATAAATAAAAATCTTAAAAATAAAAAATTTAATTATACTTACATAATAAATGAATTTATTAACAATAAATTTTACAAGTAGTAAAATTTGTCAACAATTATAATTATGTTTATCACTTAATAAAGTAAGCTTATAAAAGTTTATATATTATTCAGAAAACCATAATGTTATATATTTAAAGTCATAATATTATGTTCAAGTTGAACAACAATTCAACGTTCCAAAAACACGTTAATGAATCTTAATCAAAATCTAAATCTGAAATCCCTTGACGATTAATTCTCAACATATAATAATAATAACATATAACATAGGAAAACTGAGAGAATAACTTAAAGTTCCTTATATATGTAATTCCTTTTGAATTTATATCGCATTATATTATTATTATTATTATTATTATTGTTATAATGTGTTAAAAACGGCCTTTAAAAACTATAATCAAACTATTATTATTAAAATAAATTTTCTTTTACTATACCATTATTTAATTTTATGGATCTATATATTTTCTCTTTATAGAAAATATAAACAAATCTAATTATTTCATTTTAGTGCTAATTTTAATAGGACTTATATGTGTATATGTTACGAACTAGGTATCAATAAAGCCACCCGCTCGCTACGTACTCTATAGCTATAGTGCATTAATCTGCATGCTAAGTCAAAACCAATATTTTGTTCCTTGTTTAAAAAAGAGCTGCAAATTAAATTTCTTCGATTTCTTCCTCACAAAAAATAAAAAATTGTACATTTTTAACTAAGGGAGCAAAAAAATAATGGCTTCGCCTATGACATTCTTTTTTTACTACCATGGAAAAACGAAATTTTTCTTTCTCAGTGGGGAGAAAACGCGTTGTTTTTGATCTCATCGAAATTCGACTCGCTAGGAAGAAAAAATTATTTAAGGCAATATGATATTTAGATTGATGAACTCAAAAAATTTTTAATTGTTTTAGAATTAATTTTCTAAAACGTTGAGAAAAAATTAAATAATACCTTTGGGCTTCTGTACATAAATTATTATTCAAGACGCATTTTTCTAAACAGAAATACATTAAGATTATAATTTGATCCCCTTGAGATACAAAAGTGTTCAAGAAACCTTAGTAAAACTTTTGAGAACTACTAACCAAGATTATTTTGAAATTATAATTCTACATATTAATGGATTATTTAAGTTGGTTGACCAGCTATAATATTATGTTGACAATGCAAGATTTTTAGATCTCCTAGTTTATTAAAGAAAAAAAAAACATTAAAAATGACAATTTATGAATATTTATTATATATATTATAAAAGGCCATTTTAGTGGCTAAGAGAGATAAAAATTTTATTTTTATTTTATTTCAAAATTTATTAGGCTTTATCACCTTTGTACAATACGTAATACAGAAATTGTATGTGAGCACTTGATTTAGCTAAATTGCAACTTTAAACAAACAAAAAATTAAATATACACAAATTTTACTTAATACATCCAATTAATAAATTAAAATTAAGTAAGCTATAATAAAAATTATACGATTAAAAAAGTTACACAAATAATAAAAGTGCAGTTAAAGCAAACTATTATTCAAACTTAGTCAGTAAAATATACATTCAAAAAGGTTCAATTTATTAAACAAGTACAAAAGTTAAAGGTTTCTGTATTAATATAAACTTTTAGAAATTCACTGTTGCGTGTTTTGATTTACATTGTTGCATATGATGTGCGTTGATAATATAATTAAATGTTTATAAACTAAATAATATTTATAATAATTATTAAAAATAAAAAATTTATTTGCTAAATTAGGTTAAAATTTCATGAAATATTTGAATAATAATTAATTTTAATTAATACGGTATCATAATCAAGAACGACTTTATGATTGATAAGTAATCAATAATTTGCTAAAATTTTAACTAAAGAAATTTTATAAATACATTAATTAAACTGGGTCATAAGATAATTTTTTAATGATTCAACTGTATTCTAAGTGCTTGTTCTTATCCCATTTCAAATTATTCTAAGTGTCTAAATCGGAAATATTCTTTATATAAATTTTTAAACCCCCCCGCCTGTTAAGCCGGACTTTTTCAAATAACCCATTCAATGAACATGTTCCATTTTAATAACCTAACAATAAATATTTCGGGCAACTGGACCATATTTTGTAAAATCGTATTCGTGTTCAGGGGCCTAGAAAATAGTTATCCCGATGTAAAATTGCATTGATCTATGATAAAAAATACAACGAATTAAGGTTCTAAGACAAATTATACTGAATAATTTATTCATAATAATTTTTCGTTAAGGAGAATCGTAGCTCTAGGCAGAGCTCTAGGTCATGCTGCAGGTACCATAAAAAATACTCTCATAATTTTTTGGCTTTACACGATAAAAACTTACGTATCTCCCTTAAAAATTATTAAAAGTATCTGGTAGGGGTGTGGAATTACCAGAAAGTCTGGTCGCGTGCCCAAAATTTCGGTCTTTTTTGTCAAATTTTTGCCTGTCAGATTTTGCGCGAAGCCCAAAACTTCCCGAAAAAGATCTGCTCTTACTGTCTTGAATGGAAAGCTTCCTTGGTTATCCTAAATTTGACCCAACTCGAAGCAAAAAACCAGAAATTTCGGGTAACCGCACACCTCTAGTATGTTGTAAAAAGAAAACTTTTGGATTGTTATAAAGTTGAAAATGTTTTAGATTTTATCAGAAGAAAAGGCCGAAGAAATTTTACTAATTTTGGAAAAAAAAAGTAAATTTTTATAAACGTCAAAAAATTAATTCAAGGTACAGGGAGTGCGAGAATGTCTGCAGACCTTTTTTTTGACTATAAAAACTTTCAAATTTTCATAATAGCTGCGTAAATTGGCCCCCGCTAAGAAATCTAGCCTAAGTAGAAGCATCCAAAATTTGTCCAAAAACTCATTTCTGTTAGAATTTGATCTCTCCTCTACCTCTACTAGGCCACTACAAGCCTCCAAAAACCAAAAAAACCCTAAAAAAATTAGGCTGAATCTAATTTTTCTTACTCGTGAACAGATAATACTCTACACATTGGCTGGAAAACTTAAAATATCATAACTTTTTAAGAAAAAGTTTTTTGTTTAGGCCCTTAGGACCTCTTTCAGACCCCGAAATACAATTTTGATTTTTTCGAAGAACCACTTTCTGATACGCAAAAATCCGAAATCTTTGACCGCCGTTTACCCGCGCTAAATAAAATTTTTGTTTTAAACAGTTTATTATTTTGCAAAAATCCAGTTCCAGTTGCCCCATGCTATTACCGCCATTAACCCACGCCTGATATATTTAAATAGTAAAAATATACGTAAACTAAAACGTAAAATCACTACAGTAAAAGCCTGTAAGAGTTCACGCTGATTAAAAACAAAAAAACTTACTTCACAATTTATATATACATACATAATCATAATGTTAATAATAATAGTAACTTTTGTATCAGAAGACAAGAGATTTAACTTAATTTAACAAGAGATTTTACTTAACTATCATTTTAACAAAGAATAAAATTTATAGAAAAAAAGTTTATAGATTTTTAATCTTCGACAACTTATTTTTCAATTAACAATTATTTATATATCATAAGGTTTAATTTAATTTTGCTTTTACTTTTTTTTAATAAATTGTATTAGTAACATCTCTTTTTTTAAAATAAGACTTATTTCTAAAACTTTTTTAATACTTAAAAAAAAGTTTATTTTCCGCAAAGTAAAGTAGTTATAGGTATGAAAGATAAAAAATTTTTAATTGAAAGTTATTAAATTTTTACTTTTTGCAAAATAAAATATATTTTTTTTCTTTTATTTCCAAAATAGATTAAAAATATAAAAAGTATAAGAAGTAAGTGTAAAACGTATTAAACAAGTCAATGTAACTCATTATTATTATTAGTACTATTATCTAAATTTTTTCGACTAAAAACTTTTATAAAATAAAAAATAATGAATACATCGATCTAGAATTTTTTCTAGAAAACTTTATATCAGTACTATAAACAGCATTTAATCGGAATTTCGCAATTTAGGCTTGTTGTACAAAAAAATTAATTACAATACAAAAAACTAAGTTTTTCGTCGATTTTCGGACACGTGTTTAAAAACTTTGGTCGGGCGGAAAATATCAAGCGGAAGTCGGTGAAATGTATTTCAATGATTTAAAACAATTTAAATTATAAATAAATTAAATTTTCGAATAAAATTTATTATTATGACTTGTATTAAGATAAAAATCCACTAAAAAATTATTATTTGATATATAATTCATTAACCTGTCCGACAAACCCATAATGTTGTGCGCACTACTGTGGTTATTGTCGGACAATACTGAATTTTGTAATCAATTTTTCGAAAACGGTTAATTGAATAATAAATAAATATAATTTATTAACTAAATGTAGGTACCAGAACTTAACAATAGATGGTAATTTTACATATAATATCGAAAATAGCTTGTCCGCCATAACTCCTTAAATTTTGCGTTGTCCCAGGATTCCGCATTTTACCATATTTATAATTTTAAATCTTCACACGAAAAAAATAAATATTATACAGGTTGCTAGTAATTCATTATAAAAGAAATTAACACATATTTAAGTGCACCGAGTATTAGCCAAACTAGTTGTTTATGTTGAATTCAACCCCCAAAAACGCACTTTGGAACCATTATTTGGTATGCTTGAGAAAATGTTCTGTTCCATTTTCTGTTGCAAAATCAAGCTTTCTACTTATGTATTATTGACACTAATAGATGCCAAAATCTATACTTTTTTATGAAACGTATAATAATAAAGTACATGAAAATAAAAAAATATTAATTTATCAAAATTAGGGGCTTATTGGTTTTTTCCTCGTCACCACAGACGTACTAATTACTTAGAACCTTCTTCTAAGAATTATTCCCTAATTACTTTTTTACCCCCAATTGGTAAATTCTCATTTAAAAAAAAAAATTTATTTTCTTTAGATTTTATGTATAATTGAAAATTTCAAATCCAATATAATTTTATTGAATTTTAGTGACAAGAATTAAATATTTAAAATAAAATTATTCAAAATTTTCAAAAAAAAAACCAATAATTTATGAAATTTTAATTTAATTATTTAACATAAAAGGATTATGAGTATCAAATTATAAATTTATATATTTTTAATTTGATTTATTGAATAATTTTGCAAATTAATTTTAAATTAATAATAATAATTAACAAATCATAATTTTTTTATTTGATATTTTAAAATAATTTAATTTCTAAACTCTTATAATAAGATAAATATTTATATATTTATTTTATTATAATTTTTTATTTTTAGTTTGTTTTCTATTATTTTATTTATTTTTCCAATAATCCATTAAGATTAATTTATATTATATGTAGGAAATTTTGAATTTTAGCTTGTTTTTACTTTGAATTTTCGAAAGCTAATTTGATGCATATTTCAAATATTGACCTTTTATTAAAAATTATTTTAATCAACTTAAAAAAATTAAAATTTTACAATTAATCACCCCAAACACCCTGAAAATAAATTAATTTCTCCTATATAAATCCTGACCTAATTAAAACTTATAAAAACAAAAATGATTTTTTTAAATGACAATACATAAATTAATTAATTAAATTTAACGACAAAAAAAAAAGAAGAAATTATAAAACTGAAATAAAAAACTAGTATTAATATAATCTTTTCTTATTATTATTATCTTATCCTTGAAATAAATAAATTTTTCTTTTAATGTTAAAAATGTAGGTAATAAAAATAAAAAATAAAAAAAAATAAAAAAAAAATCTTCTATTTTTTCAAAGTTTTAATGCATAGTATTTTTTAAAGCACGTGTATAAGTATAATAATAGTAAAGATCGCTAAGGGTCAGTCGTTAAGTAGTAATAGTCAGTACGATCAGACGTAAGTCGTTAAGGTACTCTCTCTTGTTCTACTTAGATATTTTACGTGTTTTATATCTTAACTATATAATAATAATAATAAGCTTAAAATATATATCTTTCCCTTTCATTTTTAATTCAAATTACCTCAAGTGTTTGTTTAATATATGACTTTTTTTATAACAACATTGTCTATATAATTACCTTATCTTTTACTAGTAGTAATTAACTAAATTATACATATAATGTGCATTTAAAATAATTTATTTCTTTTTTTTTTTACAGATAATATCGACGAATTATGTAAAAAGTTAAAGTAGGACCAATGACAGTCAAAATTTGGTCTCGCCATGAATGGCCCCCTCAATTTCCGTTTGATGTTTGGTAAGTTGTAACAAAAATTTTCAAATAAATTTTTACTAATGTTTTAAAAAATAGACTTGTAAATAATGGAAATTAAATGGAACAAGTACCAATTTCTTTTTTTTTTAATTTTCAAAATTCATAAAACAGTATTACAATAAACTTCCAATATAATGAACCCAAAGAAAGTGTAAATATTGTTCAGTATGTCGGGTAAATTTTTATTCAGTTTAAATGAAAACATTACATGTAACGATCCTGGCTCTGGCTTGGAATAAGAAGATTGATCGGCATACATATAGGAAAATTGGTTATATAGTTATTCGTTTTTTTGGAAATTTACTGTAATACTTGTCAGATTTTGAAAAGATTCAAAAGAACTCATGATATTTCTAGAACAAATGCATTAATATCTATTTTATTATACATGCAATTTATTTTTTTCATGAATATCGAATATTATAACTCTAAGCCTTAAAAAAATTTGGTTTCCAAATATTTGAAAACCTCGGTATGAAATAAGAGTAATGCACCCCTTAAAAATAATTACACTCAAAAAATAATCAGGTTAAATAACCGTAAAAAGACTTAGCCTATTTTTTACGTTTTTAGGTCGTTTATTACGAAAGTTAAATTTTTTTTCGGGGAGGATCGGGGTAACACCCTTTAATTAACAACATACGTCTCTTTTTAGAAGTATTTTGTAAATGGACACTAACCGTAACAAGATTTAGCCTATTAACATGGAAAATGTTTATAGGGAGGGGTACTTCAAAACTTGAAAATTAAGAGGGGGTCGAATTCGTCCTATTTAAGGGGGGATAAATGAGACTTAGAATAATTAGGAGACTTTGAAAAATCTGAGCTTAAGGACTTAGGATAATACAGGTTTATGGACTTAGAATAAAATCGATTAAGGGACTTAGAATATTTCAGGTTTAGGGAATCAAAATAGTTGGGGTTTAGAATCTTAACAGCTAGTGAGGTGATAATTACAAATTATAAAATTAGAAAATTGTATTGTAATGTTGGGTAACATTTGTATTATACCTAGTCCTCAGCTGGAAGTAAACATGTTCCATGCATTTAGGTTGTGTTTACACAAACCGGTTATAATTTTTTTTATACATTTTTTGTGTCGCTGATCATTACAATAACAATTATAAAACCGTGATTTGACTGAAGTAAAGAAAGGATTGTTGGAAAAAAACGAAACTCTGTTAAGGTGTGTTAATTTCAGAAGCTTTCTCTATCATTTATTTGTTCTTTAGATTTACATTATATGTGGGCCCTGAAAAGGGCTGGTGACTTTTTTTGAACAAAATCAGATTCGTGGCCCCAACCTTTGAATATAATAAAATCACATACACACCTCGAATTCAAGCACACAAAATATAAAATACAATTTCGTTTACAAACACACCCAAAAAATTTAAAAAAATACTCACAATCAATACTACGAGCTCAGAAAATACACCAAGCGTAACAACAATCACAGCTTACGATCTACTTCAATCAATAAGGAAAATAATTCCTAAAGCCAAAGCCAAAAAATGTCCTAATAGTTAAATTTAAAAATTATCAATAAATTATGAAATATAATTATCAAAATCGATGCTCTTTCTTAACGAAGATCTATCAGAAAAATACTCCCAATTATGAAATTTTCTTTCAAGGGTGGTGTAGAGGGTAGACAAAAATGTGACATGGTGTTACAAAGGGTAGTAGGGTACCTAAAAACGAAAAAATTTGCGTAACGTTTTTTTTTTTTGAGCGATCCCAAATAAACAATTATAATATTATAATAAAATATAAAATACTTTATATAAATAAAGAAACTAAAATAACAAGTTTACAATTATGCATATTAAATTAAAATCATACGTACAATAAAAAAATGGATCAGATCAATGTTTCAAAAATTTTTTTCATTTGAATAAATAAACTTCAATTTATTTGATTTAAATCATAAACACTATAAATTTTTTCAAATAAAAATTCAAAAATCCAGCCAGCCTCTACTGAAACGTGAAATATACTGTTTTAACTAGGCATTAAATTAAGTTATAAAAATTTATTTTTATAGTGAGAAGTTTCAATTACAATCTTCTCTCTTTACACAATCTCCTGTTGAATTTTTGGCATATCCAAATGAACAATAACATACTTCTTTTTCAGTGTAGACCTGAAAATAATCATTTTGACTAAATTATTTCTTTTTTTTTTTAAATTCAAATAAATTTATTTTTCTCAGAAAATTTAAGCGCGCCAACGGATTAAGTTCCACATTAAAGTTTACCAAGTTCAAATTAATGATTGAGCAATATCCTTCCTGAGCTCTTTTTGACTCGTATTTTAGTCCACAGTGGTTCTCCGAGGACTATTATAAGGGTCAATTTAAACCAAACTGGACTAAACCTAATGATTGGGTCTTCCAATCGTTTCTAAAGTATTTTTCTCCGTCAGCACTACTAATTGTAAGAACAACCCTCAAAGTCAATTTTTAGGTCATAAGTTCAGTCCTCCATTTTTGGCGGCCATTTTCGTTAAAGCATTTGATAAAAAATCCTCTAGTAGGACTCAAATTACTTCTGACACTTCAAATTTTTTGACGAATAAGAGAAACCGGGGGTTTATTGCGTTTCGAGAGCTCTAAATACATAAAAAAAATAGCAGCTTTTAAAAGTTCATTTTTTTAAAATTTCCAGTTTCCTTAGAAATCACGTGACCAATTCAAAATCAGAAAAAAAATTTGAATTCCACGGAAATCTTGACATAAGGATCTTTTTAAGAATTGTAATGGAAGAATTTTCCGGTTAACTTAGTATTATTATAAAAAATAAAAACATCTTTGAAAAAAATGAGGTATTTTAACCTAAAACATATAAAGTTATAAGCTTATGTAAAATTTTCCAGAGAATCTAAATTTTTGGTCAAATTTTTAATTGCCCACATCATTTGGCGAAAAATCTGATATTTGTAAAAAATGAACTATTAAAATATGCTATTTTTTTATCTAGAGCTCTCAAAACACAATAAGCCAGCGATTTCTTCTTTTTATCAAAAAATGTAAAGTTTCAAAAGTATTTTTATTCCTACCAGAGGATTTATCATCCATATACTATTGAAAAATCGATTTTTGAAAAAAAAACGACGTGTTTTATTGATTTCTAGCGTATACGCAGCTCTCAGGTTTTTAACATATAGGATTGCTGACTGAGTTTTAAAAATGTGTAAAACATAGTTATTGGATTCCTAATAACATCCATGACTTTATATTGATTCATTCCCTTGCAAAAATTATACTGTAAAGCTTTTTTTTTATTTTCTTAGAAAAGAAAAAAAAAACATTTTTAAAAATGTTACCAACATATTTGATTTTCGCATGGAATTAATGTTTTGCAGAAAAAGTAAAAAAAAATTATCTTTAAAAATCGTCAAAAAACGAAATTGGCTGCCAAAAATCAAGGCCTGAACCTTATTAGCTAAAAACTGACATTGAAGCTTGTTTTTAACAGTACTTTCGAAGAAAAAATTAGAACTGATTTGAAGAAATTAGGTTTAGTCCGGTTACGGTTTGGTTCAAATTCAACCATATTTGGAAAATTATTTTAGGGAAAAATAATCTGAGAAATTGGTTTAAAAATAATGATCGTGAAAAATATTCCCCAACCAAATTTTCTTTTTATAAAATAAAAACTTACTGGACGTAGACACATGATATGTAATTTACATAATTGCGGACACATCGGACCTATTTTACTAGCAGTAAAATTTGTTGGACTATTAATAACATTATCATCGATACTTTCAGATTCTAAAATTTTATTATATAATTATTTTTTTGTTTTGATTAATTATTTAATACTAATAATAAGCATTACCGTTAAACATGATATTAGCACCGAACACAAAAATAGCAATAAATTTAAACATATTGTTTTAAAGTATGAACATGCAATATACCAACTGAATTATTTAAATCTATAAAAACCTGATAAAAACAATTGTTATATGTATATGTACACTGTAAAAAGTAACTTTCTTATATTAACAAAAAAATTAGAAAATTTTCGAAAAGTTAGTAAATTTTCGAAAAAATATGTAAATATTCGAAAAAAATCGTAAATTTACTAAATTTAGTATAATAACGAAAAATTCGAGTATTCTCGATTTTTTTTTGTGAATTCGCAAGTAAAACTGATAATTTACAATTTTTTTTCGACAATTTACAATAGTTGTAAATTTCCGAAAAATAGTAGTGAATTTACAACTTTTTTCGTAAAATCACAAAAAAAAATCGACAATTCTCGAATTTTTCGAGAATATACTAAATTTAGTAAATTTACGATTTTTATCGAATATTTAAAAAATTTTTTGAAAATTCGCTAATTTTTTGAAAAAATTCTATTTTTTTTGTAAATCTAAGAAAGTTACCTTTTACAGTGTATCAATTGCGTATTGGCTTTATATATAATTATATACTTCTTTTTTAAATTTATTATCTTTTTTTTTTTTAACAAAAGTTAATTCTTATGTAAGTGAAAAATAAATTTATTTATTTATTTATTTTGCTTACGCCCGAAGGCAATTACGAAGGATACACAACTATATATTTTAGTTGTGTTATAAAAAATAAAACAATATTTACAATTGTGTTAAAAATATAAATTAATATAAATATTTTAAACTACTAAAATGTGCAAAATATAAGATTTTTAGATATTCAAACAGGATAATAAAGTAAAATTTAAAAAAACTAGAATCTTAAGAATATTTTCTCTAAAGTTTCGTTTTGATTATTAAATTTTAATAGCCTTGAAAACTTATTAAAATTTTCATTATAAAATAGACAAATTCTCTATTAAGATAATTTAACTTTAATGTCCTCAATGAAAATGGTGTAATCAGTCTAAAATTATAAGAAAATTGTCCATTGTTAAGTAAAATATCAATGAGTTCAGAACAATTTACATTATGATCAATGAATATTTGCAACTAAATGATATCATTTGCATTCATACTAGAATTTATTGTTTAGACTTTGAATTTTAAAGCATTTTGAGAATTCAACTGTATGCATAGGTAAATAAATAATTTTAATACAGCCAAAAATTAATTAATTATGAAATATTTTTTATTTTTCTATTCGTAATAAATTGTTAATTTCTTTAAACTTGTCGTCAACTTAAGAATAGCATTATGTTTCATGATAAATTAAAACTTTTGTAAAAACAAATTTATTTAAGTTATAAACTTATATTATATTTCTAATTAATACTCTTATTTCAATAATTAAAAAAATTTACAAATGTAATTTTATTCTAGTTTTAATTGCTAAATTTGTATTTATACTTTTGTTGCTTGATACTATATTTTTATTATATAAATTTTAAAATTCTTAATCTATGTATATTGATCAGTGGCTTATACAAATAAATTTTTCATAATCGTAATTATATCTACTACTAACCTCATGACTTAAGTGCCAAAATATACAAAACTTTTGAATAAAATTATTTACACGAATTTTAAATTAAAATAGATCTTAAAGTGCTCTATAAATTCTGGTTTAAAATGGTTTACTCTAAAAACACGATTAAATGGATGATTCTGGTAATTTCATTGGAGTAAAAATATTTACTAAATATTTTCATTTTCTTATTCCAAGTCTAAGATTTCTTACATCAATGAACTCACGAAAAAAACAGTTGGTTTAGATGATCTGTGCTTATTTTTAATTTAAAAAAATAGTCCATGAATAATTAAATATTTAAATTTTTAATTATAAAAACAATAATTATAAATTATAAATAATTATGAAATATATAATGAAAAGAGAGACATCAAAAAGATATAATAACTAATCTCAAATGACAAAAGGTATAAATTATAATAGCATTAAGATAATTAAAATTATATGTATGAAAGCATGACGAGAAAATCGTCGTTTTCCTTTTATACGTTATAACGATATCTTAAATAATTGACTCAATTTATGAGATAATGTCTTCAATTTTAACACATTGTAAAAAAAAAAAATCATAGCTTTTAGTCACGAACATTTTAATATACTTGACGTATATTTATTTTAAAAAAAAATTTTCCAGAAAAATATATATTATTTATTTATTTTCGCCTATTTCTATACCCACCTACTACTTTTTTTTTATTGCAGACAAGAATTTATGTAATAACTAAAAAGTACAAAATTTCTCTAGAAAAAAAAATGTATATAACTTAAGAAATAGAAAGAAAGTAGTTAGTTTCCTTTTTTTTTTTTTATTTTATCTAGTTTATTATGAGAGTTGCAATTTTTTTTTATATCTGACCTAATTAGACTTATAAGCTGATTTTCTCTAGTTTTTTTTTTTATAAATAATACAGAGAGTCAACCAAGTCGAATGCAGAAACATTCCTTTTTATATCTTATTTTTTTTTTATTTCTTTCATTTATAAATAAGAATATTTTATTTTGCATTAAAACTTGAATAAATTATAATTTTACTGAAGAAAAAAAAAATTCATTCACTAATTTAAGCAATTAAAAAAAAAAAATTGTTTAATTACGTATATAATTGAAATGTAGAAATGAACATTTTAGCAGAAATAAGTAGCCAGACAAATACAATAATTACTACTTGCTCTTTACTGTTTTATACCTGTACTTTTTTTTTCCTAAGGCCAATTGAAGCCAGAATACAAAATTGAAATGAAATCTGTCGTGAAATTAAATAATTTTTTTCTCTCTCTTTCGTTCGTTCCTTTTTTTTTTATAACTTTTATTCTTTCAGCTGTTTCTCTATCTTTTTTACATTTTCACTATTTTTACATTCAATCGAACAAACCATCAGATAAATATTTGGCATTGCGCCGCGACAACTTCACTTGCAAATATTTGTCAAATGCATGTACATAACTATTATGCTGTTGAAAAGAAAATTAATTTTTTTTATTATATAAAAATAATCATCTAGTTTTTTAATTTATTTTTTTTTTTACTTTTTTTTAATTTTAGTGCTTGATATATTTCTATTTTATTTTTTTGAAGGTGGATGATTGAACGTGTTGTTATTTTTTTTACGATAGACAAATTTTTATTTTTAACGAATTTCTGTATACTTTTTTTTAGTTGACCTAGATTTTAACCTAATTTGAAAATATTCAAGGATTTGAAGGCTATAATTTTTAATTAAGGACTGTAATAAAAATAACAAGATTCTATAGTTATTTTCTTCTGCATATATTTCTGGAGTTACAATACAATTTATATGAATGTTGAATATATTTATATTTGTAGTGAGACCGTTAGATTCAATACACTATTGCTCCAGTCAAATCGTGGTTTAAGGTTTTTAGTTACTGGCCGTCATCAGATTTGATCTATTATAAGTTTTTTGAAAGGAATTGTTTCTTAAAGAGGTATTTTTTATGTATTCGAACTTAGAGATTCCATTTTAGGGGTAGTTTTTGCAAATGTAAAAGTGAAGCGCCATATTTTTGTAGAGACAGGGTCCCAAAGAACCTGTATAGTAAATCAAATCTGGGGATGAACAGTAACTAAACACCCTAAATCGCGATTTGACCGGAGTATATGCATGTATCATATATAATTGTAAAAAATTTTGTTTTATTTCGGACCTTTTAAGCGAATCTCATTATCTATAATAAAAATTTTACAGGATAAAAATTTTTAATATTTGTACCCCATTAGTAGTAACTCTAAAATAAGTAAATAAAATTAAAAAAATTTTATGTCATAAATTTTAATTGAAAACTGCATATATATATAAAAAATGCTTTAAAATTAAGTGCTAGAATTAAAATTTAAATATTACATAAAGCTATATAATTGTGTGTGTGTTTATATACATATATTCGCACGTCCAAGATAGAACGACCAACCAAAAAATAAAAAAAAAAAAATTTTTGTGTCGCTTTTTACCTGGTGTTTGTAAAACCACTCTTATATAATTTTGAGATACAGCTGCTCCAAAGTTGGGTTTTTTCAAATTTTTGACTTGAGCTGTCCAGTTCAGGCTGAAATAACTCAAAACCATGAAATTTTTAACATATACATATGGTTGGGAAAAAATTTTCTTTTTACCTGGTCTACACAAAAAAAAATTTTTTATTTTGGGCCACTTCAGGTTTCGTTTTTAACGGTTTTTAAAATTAACCGGAATTCAAGTTCGACATAATTATTTTTGCTCAAATTTTTCCAGAATGTTGGACTATGTGTCTGTTTGTCACAAAAAAATTTCTGACATGTGATATTCAAATGAGCGCCAACAATCATTATTTTAGTCTGCCAAAATCAGCCAAAATTAGCTCGAAAACAGCCAAAAATAGCGTATAAATTAATTTTTGGAAGTCTTTGGACTATTTTACCGATAATTAATTTTATTGATACCAATTTTACGTTAATTGAAAAAAAAAAATTTCGCCCCCTGTTTTAGCTAATTTTGGCTGATTTGGCAGACTAAAATAATGATTGTGAACGCTCATTTGAATATCACATATCAAAAATTTTTTTGGGACAAACTGACACATAGGCCGAAATTCTGGAAAATTTTGAGCAAAAATAATTATGGTGAACTTGACTTTTGGTCAATTTTAAAAAATCAAACCGTTAAAAATGAAACCAGAAGTGGCCCAAAATAAAAAAATGTATTTGTATAGACCAGAAAAAAAAGAAAATTTTTTCCCAATCAAGTTAAAAGTTTCAAGGTTTTGAGTTATTTCAAATTGAACTGGGCAGCTCAAATCAAAAATTTGAACAAATCCAACTTTGGAGCATCAATATCTCAAAATTATGCATCAGTAAGTATAAAATATCTATTTGTTCAACAAGGGAAAAAAATAGGATTTGGCTTTCAATGCAGTTGTATGAAAGCCAAATTGAAAGCATTGAAAGTGCTTTGAAAGTAACAGACTTTTGAAGACAGCATTGAAAGTAAAATTTCCTAAATTTTTTGCCGTGTTAAGCACATAGTTTTTCATTAAAAGCGAAAAAAAGATCGTCCGTAAATAAGAAAGTAGATCTTTTTTGCAGCGTGTAATAAAATAGGAGTGATTTCACAAATCCCAGATAAAAAGTGACACAAAAAAAATTTATTTTTTATTTTTTATTTTTCGGCTGGTTGTTCTATCTTGGACGTGCCCATATATATAAAAGATATTATAATGTCTTAAAAGTTTTTATTATAATAAAGCTCAAATACTTTGGTTAGAGAGAAAAAAGAGTTAATATATATACGCATTTCTTATCATTTAATATAAATCGTGTATGCAAGAAATTTACTCAACTACTATATATTTAAGTGAAAGAGAGAAAAATACAGAGAAACAGAAAATGTACAGAAGAAAATTAAGTGTACATTTAGCTTATATAAATTCAGAGATTCTCATGAGACTCAACAAAAAAAATAAATAGTAGTATTCACCTTGGCAATATATATAATTATATATATATGAGAAATTCCACCAAAAGATTGCGCTTATTATGGTCAACCTTTTGAAAAAAAAAAAATTTGAAGGCACACCTTGCTAGTACGTTTTTTTGAGTTCCTTAGATCATACATAGTCACAAAAAAGTGATGAACAGAAAAAATGTTGCGTGTACAATAGTTTTTTTTGAGTTGGAAGGCTCAAAACCACGTTTTTCCGATATTTAAAAAAACCAATTTTTGAAACTTTTTTTTAATCAATTAAAATCATTCTAAACGATATATTTCTGTTTTTTAACTTATTTTGTACTCATAATTTACTAAAAAAATCGTTTTTATAAAGAAATAAGACAAATTTTTAATTATTAGCGTCTTAAAGCAGCTCAAAAATTAAAAAAACGTTTTTAAAAATAAAGACTGCTATTTAGCTTTTAAAACTTCTTTTAGTGGAATTATTATTAAAAGATAATGATAAAAAGTTGAATTAAATATAACTCATTAGTTAAGAGCTTTAGAAATTACCTAAAACAGCTGAAAAAAACTCCAAAGCTAAATTAACCAATTTTGGATCATTTTTAAAATAGCAAAATCAGTCTCGTTTTCAATGATTTTGTTTATTACTAAGTTTTTTACAGATTTTATTATTTTTATTATTTACTTTAATTATACATATTTTAAAGTATTATCTTTCTGTTGAAAATAATTTTTCTTTTAATTTTCAACGTCTTAGAGCAGTTCAAATGTTAAATATTGGGTTTTTTAAAAATTCATAAAATTGGGAATTTTCTAGCAGATTCAAATGATATTATAAAATGGACCAAAAGACGCATTTCCTAGTAATTTTTCCCGTATAATTCGAACTCACTATTTATTTTAACATCTTACTACGCTTTACAGGAGAAAAATTCATTTTTTTAGTTTTTTAAGGTACCAATTATGGGGGACCAATTTTTAAAAATTTCGCAGTCTTCAAGAAAAAATTTTCTGAATAATATTTGCAATTTTTACTTATATATTTTTTCCTCAGGAATTCGATGAAATCACTAGTTTTTTCATCTGGGGGTTTCCTTAGCCATAAAATCTTATGTTTCTATTTTTACTGGTTTTGCCCAGTCTTTTATATTTTGCATTGGTAGCCCATTTGAACCTAAAGGGTTTGAAATATTTAAAATTATCTTTAATAAATAAATAGTCAGTGAAAAACTACTCGATAAAATACTGAAACTTTTTGTTTATTAATAGTCAAGTTAATTAATAATTAATTATTTTGCAATAATTCTCCTATAATCTCAATTTCACGTTACTTAAAGTTCAATAATTTAAAAATTTGATAAGTCAGTGAATTTTCATCATAAGACTAAACGATTTCTATTTTATTGAGCAGTTTTTTCCTATCTATTTATTTATTAAAGATAATTTTAAATATTTCAAACTCTTTAGGCTCAAATGGGGTACTAATGCAAATATATAAGATTGGACAAAGCCAGTAAAAATAGAAACTAAAGATTTTATGGCTAAGGAAAACCCCAGATGAAAAAACTAGTGGTTTCATCGAATTCCTGAGGAAAAAATGTATAAATAATTCTTGCAAATACTATTCAGAAAATTTTTTCTTGAAGACTGCGAAATTTTTAAAAATTGGTCCCCCATAATTGGTACCCTAAAAAACTAAAAAAAAAAAAAATGAATTTTTCTCCTGTAAAGCGTAGTGAAATGTTAAAATAAATAGTGAGTTCGAATTATACGGGAAAAATTACTAGGAAATGCGTCTTTTAGTCCATTTTATAATATCATTTGAATCTGCTAGAAAATTCCCAATTTTATGAATTTTTAAAAAACCCAATATTTAACATTTGAACTGCTCTAAGACGTTGAAAATTAAAAGAAAAATTATTTTCAACAGAAAGATAATACTTTAAAATATGTATAATTAAAGTAAATAATAAAAATAATAAAATCTGTAAAAAACTTAGTAATAAACAAAATCATTGAAAACGAGACTGATTTTGCTATTTTAAAAATGATCTAAAATTGGTTAATTTAGCTTTGGAGTTTTTTTCAGCTCTTTTAGGTAATTTCTAAAGCTCTTAACTAATGAGTTATATTTAATTCAACTTTTTATCATTATCTTTTAATAATAATTCCACTAAAAGAAGTTTTAAAAGCTAAATAGTAGTCTTTATTTTTAAAAACGTTTTTTTAATTTTTGAGCTGCTTTAAGACGCTAATAATTAAAAATTTGTCTTATTTCTTTATAAAAACGATTTTTTAGTAAATTATGAGTACAAAACAAGTTAAAAAACAGAAATATATCGTTTAGAATGATTTTAATTGATTTAAAAAAAGTTTCAAAAATTGGTTTTTTTAAATATCGGAAAAACGTGATTTTGAGCCTTCCAACTCAAAAAAAACTATTGTACACGCAACATTTTTTCTGTTCATCACTTTTTTGTGACTATGTATGATCTAAGGAACTCAAAAAAACGTACTAGCAAGGTGTGCCTTCAAATTTTTTTTTTTCAAAAGGTTGACCATAATAAGCGCAATCTTTTGGTGGAATTTCTCATATATATACTAGCTGCCTCCGGCTCGCTTCGCTCACCTCGGCAACCGCCAAGGGGGCTGCGCCCCCCTGGACCCCTGCAATTTGATTTTTCCAAAGATATGTTGTTTTAGGTTACTCAATATTTTGTATAATAACCTTTTTTTACCCGAATTATTAGCTAAAATTTACTATATCATAATAATTACGGACGTTGGAACTCATGCAGATAATTCAGCGATGCAAAGCTGATTACCTACCCTAGGATCCGCAAGTGGCAGTTGCTTCCCTCAACTACCAATTTTAGGATTATCCCTGATAATAGCTGTAAATGCTTCTTTTAGTTACTCTATTGAGCTACTAAATTAGTTGCCGATAAGATTTACAAATATATATAATATTAGTCCTAAACTTTTATAATTTTTGAAAAATGATTGTAACTTTTGACAGATTGAGCCGATTAGCTTGAAAATTTAGGTGGATACGTAAAAAATATGCCCGTATCGAATAAAATTCTTTTTGATACAAAAATTTTTCCTCGGTTTTCAGTTTTTTTGGTTTTTTTTTGAAAATTTGATAAAAATTTTTTTCTTGGAAATTCAGTTTTTTCAACATAAAAATTTTTTGTCGTTATCAATCGAAATAAACGCTAGCCTATGTTTTGACCCGTAATTTTTGCCGTCTTTTGCCGTAAACCCGATGTCTCTAACTTTTATCGTGTTCTAGTTTATCGCGTTCGGACATACATACACACATAATTAAAGATTTATATATATATAGGATAGGATATACATATGGGTAATTCCAATAATTTTCTTAGAGATTAGGGCGCACTCATGTCACCGATTAGACTCAAATTTTAGAGTACAATTGGGGGTTATTAACAAGTTTCTCAGTAAAAATTTTAACTCTATAGCACCTCATGTGGGCGAAATATGGCTGTTGGATTTGTATGGGATTGGATATTTCGATATTGGATTATATTTCGATTAGGCATTGATTTAAAATTAACTTTTTTAGTAAAATACATTTTACATTTATCATTGCCAAAAAAATTGACGCCCGAGAATTGGCTAAAATTTTTTTAAAAAAAAGGATACTATTTAGCGGTTAAAATTTGATCAATAAGATAAAATTTGGAGTTAATTCAAGGGAATGGAGTAATTTTAAAAATGTGCTTAATCAGGCTATTTTTGGACCTTTAAACGACCATATTTCAGCCCCATGAGGTGCTAGAGGGCTAAAATTTTGGCTGAGGGACTTTTTTATGACTCCCAGCTGTACTCTAAAACATTAACTCAATCTACGACATGAGTGTGCCCTAATCTCTACAAAAAGTACTGAAATTAGCCATATATATAAAATCTATGTTATAAATAAATGTATATTTTTAAGTTTTTAATTTTATAGTGCTAGTTTCATTTCTTTAATTTTAATTAATTGTATATCTTAAAATAATATTTCATCGTTTTTCAAAATTCATATAACGTAACTTATCATAGATCTATCTTTGTTTTCATTCACATAAAGTTTAAAAAAAAGCTCCCATGCGCAAAAGGAAAACTTTTCTAAAATATTTGTTTATAGGTGAAATTTTAAGAATTCTGTATAATAATTCATTTTACTAAATATTATTTAGTGAAGAATTCCTTATGATTTATTCTCATTGACTTTTTTTAAAAGTCCTTTTTTTAAATTGAATTTGTAAATTTATTAGATTTTTTATAAAGTGAGCTTTTCACTGTGACAACCATATTTATCTGATTTTTTAAATTTATCAAAAAATTTTTAATTTTTGTCATATATTTTTATTTTCCCAGTAAGATTATAACCTTTTTTACACTGTAAAAAATCCTTGATTTAGAATTTATCAAGTAACGGTAATGTTTAAGTATTTACTAGTACAATAATAAATTTCATAGCAGTATTTTTTACAGTGTATGAATAATAAAATTTTATTTTTTATTCACAATTGGCAACAATATTTTTCTTTAAAATTTATAAAATATTACAATTGAAATGTAAGTATGGAACATAAAAAAAAAATAAAATAAAATTACATTTATACGTATCAAATTTTCACCTATGCACACTCATAAATAAATAAATATAAATTTTTACAAACTTATATCATATCCTTTTCGTACATTATATGCGTGATGCCTGTAGGGATTTGTGAAAGTAGGTATAAAATAACTGAAAGAAATGCTGACGTTCTGAATGAGCTTTTTTTTTTCTTTACTTAACATTACATCATCTATCTATAAAAATGTAGGTTTTTCGTTTTTTTATTGCTCTTCTGTAGAAGCATAAAAAATATCCTCTTTTTTTTCTTTCTTAAAATATTATATTTTATAGAACGGACACTTATAGTTTAACATGTCGATATATATGTATATATATTCTGATATTTTTCTTATACATTATAAAATTTTTTATTATACTTACAAATATATATTGAATATATGAAATATTAATTTTTCAATTTTATATTATTGACATGTCTAGTTTTAATAATTTATTGAATAAAACCTAATAAATATCATCATAAAAATTTTAAGTTTTTTTTTTCTTTTACAATAAAATAGGTAATAGATAAAATCTTAAATTTTTTTTCCCCTTTATCAAATGTAATATTATTTTGATAGTTTATAACATTTTTTATTAATGCATATCGATTTTTGTTTTCTTAATTCAGTACTTCTATATTTGATTAAATTTTTTTTATATCGTATTCTTTTTTTCTTTAACTTATGTATCATTTATTTTACTTTATTAAAATATTAATTGAACATGTCTATTGATACATTTTATATAATAGATAGAGATTACCAATTAGCCACTTAATCATTTGCTTCGGCCAATTTTTCAGCTTATAATTTAATACTTATTAGCTTGGAATTTTTGGAAATAGTTGCTTTGGTTTTTATCTACCGTGTGAAATTGATGGGTGGACACTTTTTTTTTTTTGGCAACTCACAATAAATTTTTTTTTCCATAGCTTTGTTGTTTTACGCAAGATTAATCTATCATTTCAGCAGAGATACCTAATTTAAATTTTCATGCTCAAATGATTAAATTATTTTTAAAATAAGTTGAACCTGATGCTGCAGCCCCTAAGTTCGATTTATATGCAATTTAATTAAGCAACTACTTTTTCAATATAAGGTACATAAAGATTATCTTTCCTTCTTTGACAATAATTCAATTGACCACGTTACGGTCTGTTACCATTCGAGCATAACATTCTTATATTTTTCTACATCTGCAATTAGCTCGACTACCTATTCTTCCTGAATAGTATAATACAAGACCCCAATTTAATGAAAAATGGTTGAACTATTACAGCCAAAATTATATTCACTTAATCTTTAATTGTAAATTTTTATTTATTTATTTAAATTTATTTAAAATAAAGGAATATAATCAGCTATATAATTAAACAAAATAATTATTGACACTGCATTTCGATAAAATATAATTATATAATTTATTATTGTTATTATTATTATTATTATTATTAATAATATTATTTAATTTATTCTACAAAGCAAAAACATACTGCACTCTTGTTCTTACATTAGTCTAATATAAAATAAAATTTTTAATAGTTAACAAGATAGTAAATATAGCAAATATAGTAAATATTATAGTAAATGTAGAAAATAAAGTAAACATAAATTTAGTAAACAAGTATAAATTATACATATTTTATTACTAAAGTGCTAATAATACTGAAAGAAGGAGAAACTTGCCCTAGAACAGGAGGAAAAAGAGCGGCCAAAGAAAGAGAAACTGCTCCAGGAACAAGAAAATAAAATAAGACTGCTAGAACAGTATCAAAAGCAGAGAGAGGAGCAGAAAAAGGGAAAGAGCTGCCAAAAAAGAAGCAGACAAATCCTAAGGGATCGACGAATAACACTAAGGCAAACGACCTACAGAGGGCCGTCCAAGAGAACGAGGACGCCCTAGGCATAAGTCCAAGAAAGAGAAAAGGCAGCTGAAACAAAAGAAGCTGCAGCTTCAACAGGGAAATCACACACCTGAAAAAATGGATCAACCACAGGAGACAAGCAAAGTGGCTGATGAAAAGGAGCAAGAAAAGCAGGTGCAACCTCAGAAACTGCTCGGCAAGGAAGAAAACTGGCAGATAAAGGAAAGGAAGAAGAAGAAGTCCAAGGTCAAGAAGGCTCAGCAGACAAAAGAATATGCTGAAAGGGGTAAAGTTTTCTTCAATCCGGGAAGGCAAAGATACAGGGAACGGAAGGAAGTCTTCCATATTACTCCGGTGGCAGGAAAAACCTACGAGGAAACGCTCCTCGATTTAAAGAAAAGTTTCAACCTTGAGGTGCAAAGGTCCACAGAGTGGTAGTGTCCTCATTGAGCTGGCGGAAATGGAGAGCCGCCAAAAATTGATAGCTGCAGTGAAGTTAGTAACGGGCCCTAACGTGATTTGATCCCCATTCTCAAACTCAAAATCCGACATCTAGATAGGTTCAAGAAAGAACAGGAGATTCAGGAGGCTGTCGCCAAGGCGGTTCAAGATTCAAGGCGCTAGGTATTGATACCGGAGACCTACTCCTGATTACCATTTTCAAAACAAAGGCACGACGAAACAGATGGCTTTAGTGGACCTACTTGAAGCTGACGCTCTACATCTGGACAAAAAGGGTAAAATCCAAATCGGCTAGGCATCGAGCAGAGTGCATCTCTGCGCGTAAGTAAGACGCTGCTTCAAGTTTTTGGGCTATGGACATAGTCAGTATGTTTGTATAAGCCTGAACAGAAGCAAGGCGCACCTTTAATGTGGCAAGGATGGCCACAAAAGAAACGAATGCAAGGAAAAGCCCAAGTACCTCTGCAAGACCAGAAAGGACAAGTGCTCTACGGAGCACCATCCTGGAGAAATAACTGCCCCAGTTACCAGGAGGCTCTGGCTGTGACAAGGAGCAGGTGTCATCGAAGATGATTCGGGTTCTCCAAGGGAACATGAACCAAGCCCGGGAAGCTGGTGCGTTGTTTGAACATATTGCCCGTGAATAAAATTCAAATGTCCTCTTACTAAGTGAGCAATCTTACAACATGAAACACAAGTACTGGCTTTCCGATGACATTGGCAGCTGCGCCTAATAGCTCCGAGGTAGAGCCCAAACGTCCCTGACCCAAAAATGGAAAGGGAATGGAACGCCACGTTTGGGCCACGTGCGGGAAGACAACTTATAAAAGTTGCTACCTCTTCCCAAATGGCAGCTTGGAAGTACTCGCTGCAAAACGAGCCAGCATCGAGAGCACGGTTCGAATGACAACTGGTAGCATCATCCTTGCTAGAGAGTTCAACGCCAGGGCCTTAGAATGGGTCATGCCGACGACCATCCTCAGAGGATGAATAGTGCTCGAAATGGCCACTAGGTGCAAACTATTGGTATAGAATAGAGGAAACAGACCTACCTACGAGAGGGCGGCGTGGGGTGCCTCTATCCCGATAACCTTCACATCAAAAGGTGCTTCTGGGAGAATCGGCAACTGGAGGGTGATCGATTGCTACAATGATAGTAATCACCATTACATCGTCTTCCGAGGGAACTTCAAAACGACCTCTGTACAGGAGGCATCCTCTGGGTTGGAATGTTCCAAAGATGGACGAAGACAAATTCGAGAAGAATCTTTGAATTGAGTCAGCGTCCGTCCCCGCTTGACATGAAACGGCTACAAGTCTCCATGAGGCTGTAATCTTTAAAAGTTAAAAAAGTAACGTCTCTATTATACGGGGCTTGTGACGCCTCCATGCCTCACCAAAGGCCCTGGAAAGAGAGAAAGCCAGTTTACTGTTGACTCCCGGAATAGCAGAGCTCCGTAAAAGATGCCGCAGGATACGACAAAGGGCGCAGGAAGCACGGAACAGGCCCAAGGCTGCTAAGCTTTCTCGGGAACACAAGGATGTCAAACAACGGATGGCTAAGGCCATCCGTCAAAGCAAGGCTCGATGTCTGCGTTCATTACGCGAACAAGTAAACCCCTGGGGTTTAGGATATAAAGTCGTAATGGGCAAGTTAATAAACCTTGGGTCTGACAACATGATGGACGCGGTGTCGAACGAACGTGGCACATGGAAAAAAAAAATAAAAAGAATTATAAATAATATGAGTATAGTTATTCGTGTGAACTAAAATTTTTAATTAAGTCCAAAAAAAAGTTATTAAGATTTTTTTAAATATTTCGAGAAAAAAAATTACTTTTTTTTTTTAAATCTTTATAACTTTTTTTTGGCCAAAATTATAAAATTTAATTCACACGATAACCATACTCATATAATTTATAATTCTTTTTTTTTAGGGCTGCCAAACATTTTTTATCACCGGTACAATCAGCTCG
The DNA here is from genome assembly GCA_022575985.1 of Anagrus nilaparvatae. Lineage (NCBI taxonomy): Eukaryota > Metazoa > Arthropoda > Insecta > Hymenoptera > Mymaridae > Anagrus > Anagrus nilaparvatae. The sequence continues at coordinate 11,671,746 of JAKSXM010000002.1, read as the reverse complement.
TTCCGGCGAAAATACGTGAACTTTACATTAAATTTTAATGCATAAAAAATTATAAAAATTAATTTAAAAAAATTTTTTCATGTACTTTATTAGTTTCTTTATTTTACACCAAAAAATTTTTACATTATCTCTTCCCGTTTTCCGCTAATAGCATATTATGATCCCGTGTCCAGAAAAGTAAAAAATGGCTCAAATCGCACGTAAATTACCATCCGAGGCGAAGCCGAAGTTGGCAAGCTGCGATTTGGGTCATTCTTTATTTATGGACAAGGGTCCTATACAATTTTTCTTCGTCCTTTTTCGGACGCGCAGTGGCCGGAAAATACATGCTTTCTGGACGCTGACATGAAAACTAATTTTCCGATTTTGTTAAAAACCGAGCGCGCCAAGTAGAAACTTACCTTAACTAAAATTATTACTTCCCAGGGTACCCCTTTCTATAAACATGTACCGTGTTAATACAGTTACATTCTAATAAATTCACTATAAAGCAATCAGTCAAAAGATAAAGTCAGTAAATTAGTCAAATTTTTTTGGCACCTCAATAATAAAAAAATGAATTAATTTGCAAAATTACAAGCTACAAAATGCTATATTTTCCAAGAAAGTCATTTTTTATGAAATTTATGAAAAAAGCAACTTTTTCGAAAAATAAAGTATTTTGCAGCTTGAGATTTTGTAAGTTAATTCATTTATTTATTATTGAGGTGTCACTTCTCTTAAAATTTCGTTAAAATCATTTTTTGAGCAAATATCTGCTCAAATTAGTTTTAAAGGTTATGTTCGATTTACCGAGTCGAACCTGCCGGGTCTCGTATACGATACTACAGCACTACAAAATTAGCATTGTTCATTGTTTTCACATGCAATAAAAAATTGTCACATTTAAAAACTTGTCACTCTTTGTGCTATAAAAGATTTTATTTTAATTAGAATGCTTATCAATATATGCCAGGTATATAATTAATAAAATAAAAAAAAAACTTTGTCAATTAAATTAATTGAAAACCCATAAAATAGTTTTTAGTGTATAATAAAAAGTTTATGTAGATTGTATAATTAAAATTTATTACAGAAAATTTAAAGTTCTCTACTTTTAATCATCCTGTGTAGTGTAAAATTTTGTTATTAAATTTACAAAATATATATATATATATATATATGTGTATGTATACTGGACCAAAAATACTACTATATAATTTAATAATAATTAGATTAGTTAATTTATACTTAGAAAATATAGTTTTATCTAGTGTGTTTTATATAAAGGGCGATACATTTCAAGATATCTAATATCTTCATGAAATATTCTAGAGAGAGCAGCAAGTTTAAAATTATATATATACTTATAAGTAAAACTTACTTTAGATTATATAGACTTCAAATTATAATTTTAATGAATTACTTAATCCATAAATTATTGGTCTATTAAATAACTTGATAATATCAAACTCTCGATCTTCGCCTAAAGAATCTAATATTTAATAAATTTATTTATTTAATTTATTGTTTTTTTCTCCATTCTTTTATCATTTCACACCAAGTAATTAAAAAAATTTTTTTTTTGAAAAGTGTTGACAATTCTAGTTTTACAGCCAATGTGCAGAGTATTATCATGTTCATGTGTCGGGGAAATTTAATTAAGCCTAAAATATTGTATTATTTGATGTATTTTTTAGATTTTTGAGGTCCTGTCGTGGCCCTGAGGTCTTATTCTAACGGGATTTAATGAGTTTTTTGACAAATTTTTAAATGCTACTTTTTAGGCTAGGTTTAGTTGTGGGGGCCAAATAAAAGTGACTTTCATGCTGAAATATGCTAAAGATTTTTGTATGAAATGTATTTTTATTTTAAATAAAAAAGTCAGATAAATTTGAACACATCAATCTAACAAGTTTTCAAAATATTATTAAAAATTATTCGTTGATAATTAAGTAGCTATTTTTAAATCTGTAAACATTTAAGATTTTAAAATAAAGGTTTTACACTAAAAACACGATGACTGCATAAGATACTTTTAAAATTTTCAATAAAACATAACAGTATTTCAAAATTAAAAGCTTTAAAATTTTGAATTCAGCTTTAATTTAAGATCCCTTGGAGCACGATGCTTTAAATTTTGGCCTTCTGGGGATTTATTTTCAAAAGAAAGAACTTCATTCAATGAAGCATGTTTTAATAGAAACTTTAATAAACAGGTTATCTAATTTTACAAACTATGCAAGCACTATTCTAGATCAAATTTAATTGTACAAACACGTTTAAAAAATATTAAAATATGAAAGATATAATGTGTACTAGACTATTTATATTTTTGATATTCATACAGTAGACTAATACATATAACACAATGAAATTTATTTGAACTCTTAATTTAATAGTTTTTTATTTCAACAATATATTATGTCTGACTTATCAAAAGTAACAAAGAATTTGAGTATTCTTAACTTCCCCACACTCCTTGTTTCTCTTTTTTATTAATCTTTCTGATAGTATATTTCACACAAAATTTCAGAAATTTAACACACAGAGTTTGAAAAAGATGTGAAATGCCTTACAGGTGCGCCTGAATTATGCATGAATTTAAGATTATGTAATTTAATCTTTGCAAAAAAGAACCTGAAAGTTATTTTAGTCAGCAGCGGGACTTAAAGCCTACACAGAGCCATTGATCGTTCTTTATATAAAAATTGATGGGCTTTATGGAGGCCGCAATCTTGTAGACAATCTATTAGGAAATTAAATTTGCTGTTTACATATATTTACAAAATTTATTGCTTAACTTAAGTTTAATAAGGAAGATATATTTTGGGTGAGGAACAACCGATACCGAGGGCGGTAGTGGTTCGAAGTTTCGAACGTGGTAGTCGTTCGGGTTAAGCACATTCTACAATCATCCGGTAAACTCTTATGGTCGTCTGCTAGAGGTCCGCAAGTAGTGGTGCCAACGAAAACTAAATGATAACTTAAAATGAATATCTGTATTTATTTTATGTAAAGTTGGCACCACTGGCCGAAAGAATTTACCGGATTGTTGTAGAAGGTCTTTAACCGTCTGAGATTTTCGCCTATATACTTCGCTATTTTTAATTTTAAAAAAATTTCCGCGATGTTAGGAAGGTGGATTTAGCCCAACAGCTTAGTTGGCATGGAATTCGTCATTTATTTTATAAAACAATACACTTTTCATTTCTCAATAATAACGTTGATCAATTAATGTACAAAAGATCCTTTTATCAAAATTTAGTATTTACATTTCTAAAATAGGTCAAACTAGTTTATTTTATATATTTATATATTCAATAATTAAAAAAAAATGTACCATAAAATAGTTTATATCAAGATCAAGAAAATTGAAAATAAAAAGTACCTGAACTAAAAAAAGCAAAAAAAAAGAAATTATAAAATGTTAAAAAGATATTAAAATATAAAATAATAAACGTTTGTATTGCATGTTATAGTTAAATATTTGCATAACATTACAACTAAAGATCAAGTAACGATATAGTACATATAGTTTGATTTGAAATGTCATAATTATGTAAATTTTAAATATGTTATTATATATGCATTACATAGTATAATTTATTGAAATACAAAACAAACATTAATCTTTTTTTTTTAATTAATATTAAATTTATAAAATAAAAAAATTAATCTTTTGATTCTTTGCTTTTTTAATTGGATAAAAAAAAAGTTGTAATATTAATCAAGATATATAAATTTGGGTTTCCTGTATAAGCTTAAATATAATCCAGAGAATTAGAATAATATTCGAAAATTATATATAGGATATAACATTATATATAACTTATAATTTTACGGATTTGTAATCTCATATGTTCTACTAATTTTAAGGAATATTTGATCGGACTACGTAAGTATAGATAGAAAAATTTTTATGGATATGGGTTATTTCAGATTAAGGAAATTTTCGAAGCTGTTATTTTTTTAATGAAACTTAAAAAATAGATTTTTGAATTAAACTGTTTTACTGAAATAAAATATTTGACATCTGAAAAAACTAGAAAAAAAAGCTTATTTTTTTAGCGAATTAAGAAAAAAAAATTTTAATCCAATTTCCTCCTGAATTCATCGAAATTTTTAAAATTAAATCTCTAATAAGAATTTTAATGATATAAAAAATTTTTTATCAAACTAAAAATTCAAAAAAAATTTGCCTTCTAAAAATGACCTAAACCATCCCATATACATTAAATCCTTAATTTAATAATATTCTACATGTTTTATCAATAAATATTTGTTTGTTTTTAATTTATAGATAATTAAGTACATGATAAAAATAATATATTAATCTATATTCTTCAAAACTAATACTTTATCTGAAAACAAGATTTTCAAAAACTTTTATTAAAGAATACAGAATTAGATTTCTTATGATGTTGGTGTATTTGTGAACTTAGAAGAAACTACTCTCTTTAACTTCAGTTGACATAGTTTTACATAAGTCAAATATATATACATCCTTTTGACTTTATTTTTTTTTTCTTATTTACTTAAAAGAATTTCTATAAAGTATACTTTAAATGAAAAAAAAAAGTTTTAATTAATGGGCTTTTTACTTTCAATTTAATTGTTTTTGTTTACTTTTTTTTTAATTATATAGCATTTAATAACTATTATTAAATACTATTGTTAACAATTATAATAATTATTATTAATTTAATTTTTTTCAAAGTCTTGAAAATTTTTAATTACATGCTGAGTTTAGCAATTTAATATAATATACGTTAGAAAAAGTTTTCAAATTTTTATAATTAAATTTAATTTTCATCTTAAAGTTTTAAAACAAAATTTTTTTCTTTTTTCTTTTAATCTGTAATGGAATTTATTTTAAAAAAGAAACTTTTAATGTATTGATCTATTACCTTAAATTTATATATCTGGCTTGTTGAAAAGAAAAATCTGATTTTGTTTAATTTAAACTTTTTATTATTTTAACCTATACACTCACATATTAAAACTTCAAATTAACGGTATAATTTCCCAAAAAAGACTGAAAATTAATTTATACGCTATTTTTGGCTGATTTCGAGCTACAGTTGAACCAAAAGTTGTACATATGTTTTAGTATATATTGAATGTAATTCCCACCATTTTTGAGCCCTCTAGGTGCAAAAATGTCCATATTTAAGTTTTCTGGGATTTTTTCAGTTTTCTTAAATATTTTTTAGTAATAAACTTATATACAGTACTAAATTTGACATAGGGAAAGTCCAAAAATGATTAAAATATGTTAAAAACTTCTGAGAACTACTTTTTTCTTAAATTTTATAAATCAGATAGTTCCGTTTTTCAAAAAAAAAGGTAATTTTGGTCGTTGTCTAAACTATAAATAAATCAACTTTGAGAAGCTATATTTCAAATCCGATCAAAAATTTTGAAATTTTGATCCCAAATAATGAAATAAATCTTTTTACATAGGAAAAGATTTTTGTCTAAAATAGATTTTCATTTTTTATAAGTTTTCTAGCCAAAATTCCAATCAACTATTTAAGTCCACTTGGAAAGATATGGATTAAATAGATAGTTTTTTCAAAATGTTACGCGCTGCTTAAAACTACCCACTATTCGTAGAATCATATAGTATATTTATAATAAATTCAGTAAGCAATACATACTCACATATAAGCAAAGTACATTACAAATAAACAACTCCTTGAATTCTGGTAAATTGGTACACGTGTCATATGAAAGTAGGCAAGGCAAACCAGTGATCCCAAGGGATCTGGCCAAGCTACGAGAAGTTGATAAATTGAAGCGTTGATTGCTCGCTTCCCTAAAGGTCTTTTTAGAAACCTGTATATTATTGTTTATTTGCTTCTAATCCAATCAATGCAGTGCGCTAATACCCCATTAATTGATTGGATGCCAAATATACCGACGTTTCCAAAGGAACGGACCCACGGTAATTCTGGATTTTTTTTCAACAGATTGATTTCGTATGTTAAAAAAAAAGAATCTAGCAAGTTTCAATTCAATTATCTTAATTAATATGATGAATCTAAAATCAATAACCGCCCGACAAATTTTCGAAACATCTCTTATGATCTCCGATGATCTTTTCAAATCTCTGGAGATCTGAAGTGATCGAAAATTTTGGGTGATTTCTTTAGTTCTCCGTAGATATATGGAGATTACACTAGATCTCTGGAGATTACTGGAGATTTAAATAGATCTAAAGTGATTTCCAGAGATCACTGAGATGAAAAAAAAAGTTACAAAAATTTAGAATGAATATTTAGAATCATTAAACAAAGCTGTAAAACGATAAATTTGTTTCTTTTACCTTATTTTTTGACTTTATTTAAATTTAAAAAAATGTTATTATTAGTTATTTACTAAAATCTGTTGCAAAAATCAAAAAGTACAGCAATAAATTTATTAATTCTCTTGTAATAAAAATAATTATTGGAATCGTCTCCATAGGAAATACATTTAGTAAAATGAATTTAAAAAAAATTAATTAGTTGATCATTAAGGCCGGCACTTCCTTTACAAGGGAAAAAAAAAGGGATTTTGTAATAATTTTTTCGTGTAGAAATAATAATCACAGAGACTTAAAATTTTTTTTAACTGAAAGGTAATTTATTTAAAAGTACATTTTTTTTTTTTTTTGAAAATTCAAAATGGCCGGGAATAATACCCGAAAGGACCGGGTAACCCGCTGAAATTTTTTCGTGCTAGGGATTGGGGCTTGCAATTGTTCCCCATGAACGAGGAATTCCCAGTAAGCGCGAGTCATAAGCTCGCGTTGATTACGTCCCTGCCCTTTGTACACACCGCCCGTCGCTACTACTGATTGAATGATTTAGTGAGGTCTTCGGACCGGTGCGCGGCAACGTTTTCGGACGTTACCGACTGTGCTGGAAAGATGACCAAACTTGATCATTTAGAGGAAGTAAAAGTCGTAACAACGTCGTAGTAACTGCTCCCGCGTAGTAAAGCCGTAGTAACTGCTCTCGCGAAAGACCTTTTTTTTTGTGTACATTCTAGCCCCCGCCAGGATCATCTGAAACAAAAATTTTTTTTTTTTTTTTTATTTATGTAAATACCTTCGATATTAATGAGGCAGAATTTTTAATTTTTACTTATTTAAAAAATTATTCACTTAAAAAAAAAAAAAGTCAATTCTTTGAATAGTTATGAAAGCGAGAGGAGATTGTATAATATCAAAAATCTTGAAGATAAAGACATAAAAAAATATTTAAAATCTGATGAATTAGCAGGAATAAAAGCTTTTTGCAAAACTGATAACTTTTTAATAACTTTTTACCGGTACAAAATAAATAATACACTATACACATCACAAATTTATATCGAGTGCAAAACAAATATAGTTACACAGTCGAGGTAGAATATAAAAATCAATTGGATTTCAAATTTTTTTAAATCATATATAAAAAAAAAAAATAATCATATTTTTTATTTATAAAAAATAATCATATTTTTTTAAATCATTATATAGCGAAGCAAGATAATTTAAATTAAATATTTTAATGTCTACTACCAAAATATGCTGTTATATTTATAGTATTGGGAATGCATTTTACTTTCGAGAATCGTATACATACTTTGTATATCAATACTTTATTTCTAATTTTATAATCACAACAATCAAACTTTAATGAAAAAAAAAATGTTATTGTAAATTTTAAAATTTTGAGAATATCCTATAAGTAATTTCAAAATTAAAAATGTTTTTATAGTCTAAATAATATTTGTTTTTTATTTTTGTTTAAATAAAATTATTTGCGATATTGAGAAGTAAATACTCCAGTAAAAATCCGGTAATTGGACTAAAATCAGGAACTGAATCAAGCAAAGATCTTTTATATTTTTTTTAGATTGCAGAATTCAAATCTAGGGTCTATAACGAGTCTAAAATGGTTGAAAATTAGGAAAACACTCTTTAATAAGCAAAAACTACTCTTTAATATAAACTTTTAAATAGCAAAATATAATTTAATTAATAAACAATAAAAATAAAACCTCTAAACTTTTTATAGCCAATTAATGATTTCAAATATTATCATATTCACATTTTTGTTATTTATTTATTAGAGTATTTATTCAATCGAAATTCCTGAACAAAATAAAAACTTATACTTAAGTAATTACCATCAAGTTTAATAAAATTTAAGCACAATAATGCATTTTTTAAATTTAAATAAATTTAAAAATATATTATAAATATTTTTTAATAAAAATTGTTAACTTATTTAGAATATGCTTATTAATATATTGTAATTAAAATTATAAATATTTCTTAAAATTACTAATGATCAACTAATTCATTTTTTTCGTTCAATTTATTTTATTGTATTTTCTATGGAGACGATTACAATAATTACAAGAAAATTAATAAATTTATTGCTGAACTTTTTGATTTTTGCAACAGATTTTAGTAAAATAAATAATAACAATCAAGTTTATCATTTTACAACTTTGCTTAATGATTCTAAATATTCTTTCTAAAGTCTACCTTTTTTTTTACCTCAGTGACCTCTGGAGATTACTTCAAATCTATTCAAATCTCCAGTAATCTCCAGAGATCTCCGGAGAACTAAAGAAATCACCCGAAATTTGCTATCATATTAATTGTATTTAAACAATTTCTGTCTCTTTCCTTGTTGTACGTGGAAGCTTTTAAATAGTCTCCCCTTTTTTATTAACCAGAGTGACATAAGTTATTTTAATAAATCAACTTTTTCAAATTTACAAATTATCGAAAATTAATTTTTTAGTAATGAATGGATGTTAATTAGGATATTTTTGACTTAAAAGTCAGAAAAAAATTGGAGAAAATTATTAAAATTATTAAAAAATTATTAAATTATTAAAATTATTTAATTATATTATAAATTTTCTTTATTACTAATTTTAATCCGTAAAACGATTTCAATGTATTAATATTTTTTTTACTATTTTTTTTGTAGATATTTTTTTTGCTTTTATAATATTTTATAAAAAATATACGTATAAAATTTTTAAAATTAACACATGCCTCGTCTCCAAATTTACTGCTATTTGAAATTTATTTATTTATTTATTTATTTATTTATTTATTTTGCACATAAACAGTCCTAAAGGACCAATACATATAATGAATTTTGATACAAGCGAATATATAAAATATAGTAAAAATTAGTACAACAAATATAAATTTGAGTAATAATATATATATATGCATTTAATAAAATAATACTTCCAGTTACAATAATGAAGTCAGATATTTTTACAAGTAATAGATATGATATTTAATAGGATTTTAGGTATAATGATTTGACTCGATTTTTGAACGATGTCGGCTTAATACAAGTTTGGACTTCGGGAGGGATGGTATTCCATTGTCTTATACAACGATTAATTAACGAATAAAAATTAAAGTCGTTACGAGAGCAATGTTCAAGAAGCGTTCTAGAGTCACGTATAGGATAGGGTACATTACGAAAGACGAATTTTTCATTAAGCTGTGGACAATTTATTAATCCATGTAAGATCTTGTGAGTAAACACTAAATCATTAACTTTGTGATGAGATTCAATAGTGCGGATGTTAAATCTTACAGAAGCATCATGATACTCATGATCAAAATAATGCATTGGTAATTTAGATTTTTCGCATAGATATCTTAAGAATATATGTTGTACTTGTTCTAATTTTTCAATTGATTTGGACAAATACGGAGACCAAATTCCAGAAGCATACGAGAGATATGGAAAACATAAGAATTGGACAGAACTTTTAAAGCACGTATGCTGCTGAAACTATTAGTCTTCCGCTTAATCCAACCAAGAGCTTTTTTTGCTCTTGAGGCTGCATAGTTTATGTGATCTTCAAAGTTAAAGCGACTATCAAACACCACACCTAAATCTTTAAATGAAACGACATTTTCTAAATAATTATTGTTTAAATAATAATTAAAAATTAACAGGCATTTAGATCGTGTAATACGCAAGACCTTACATTTATTAATATTTAGGGGAATGCAGTTTTTCTTACTCCAATCTTCAAGTGCTAATGGATCCGTTTGTAATTTTAATGCATCCGACAGAGAAGCAATCTCTTTTACTATTTTACAATCGTCAGCATATAGAAGGATTAGGGAATTGAAAATATTGGTGGGTAAGTCATTTATATAAATTACAAAAAGTAGTGGCCCAAGATTGCTTCCCTGAGGGACCCCAGATACATTTTCAAATGGTTTGGATAGACAATTATCTATCCGAACCCTTTGAGATCTCTTAAATAGGTAACAAGAGATCCAACGTATCCAGTTATCAGCAAGACCAAGTTTCTGTAATTTTCTTAATAAAATTTCATGTGAAATTTTGTCAAATGCCTTAGAGAAATCAGTATAAATTACATCTACTTGACGCTTAGATTCTATCGAATTGGTAACATAATCAGAAAAAACTGATAAATTAGTTAGTATTGAAAGGCCTTTGACAAAACCATGTTGATACTGTGATATATGATCTTTTATGTTATCATATAGTTTCATATAAAATATACTTTCAAATAATTTTGAAAAAGTACAAATTATGGATATAGGACGGTAGTTACTAATATTTTGTTTGTTACCGTTTTTGAAGACTGGAGTAATTAAGGATTGTTTCCAAAGATCCGGAAAAACATTTGAGGATAAATAGTCATAAAAAATTAACATTAGCGGTTCAAGTAGGGAATAAACGCAGTTTTTTATAAAAATGTTTGGAATTCCGTCAGGGCCAAAGCCACCTTTATTATTTAATTGTTCCACAGCTTGAACTATGTCATTATAATTTATTGTGAAAGGGGCAGTTTGTTTATTACTAGTGTTATTAGGGTCAAGAATATTATAAGAATTACTATTGTTATCGTGAACAGATGAAAAATAATTAGCAAATAAGTTAACTGTATCTTCAGTCTCTTTTGAAGTTTCGTTACCTAAATGCATTTCTTTTGGTACGGAATTTAAATTATTAGTATTTTTAAGAAATGAAAAAAATGCTGAGGGGTTTGAACAACAGTTATTTTCAACTTTATTTATGTATTTTTTATAACATGAATTAGATAGTTTTTTTGATTTATACCTTAAATTTTTAAAATTTTCAAACTCCTTATCATCTTCATATCTAGTCCAGTGGTAATGAGATAGTCTTTTGTTCTTTATGATTTGTTTTAGTTCATTGGAATACCAGTCAGGATAGAATTTATTTTTATTATTATTATTATGTAAAGGGACATGCTTTTGTATGATTGAATTTAGGATGGAATAAAAAGAATCTATCATTTTATTTACATTATTATACTTTTTTAGTACAGACCAGTCAGTCTGTAACAATACATTATTAATTATTTCATAATCTGCTTTAAAAAAGTTCTTTCTTATTATTATAGAGTTATTATTTTTAGCTTTGGTATTCACTGTTTTACTAACACTTATATTTAATTCATAATACTTGTGGTGTTGATCAGGATCCATTAGACGGTCACAATTTTCAGTAATTGTTAAACTAGATAACTTTGAGAAACACAAATCAAGAGAATATCTTTTTCATTGTGTATGTCAAAATGCTGGCGTAAATTTAAAGAAGAAAAATAATCTTTTATTATTAGAAATTATGACAAAAACTATATAGATCCCCATAAATCCGATGAAACCATTTTATTTTAAAATTTAACTACGTTGTATAGGGGAAAAATATATTTTTTTTCATTTTTTAGAGCCCCATGTTTCAGGTGATCAATTTTAGAAGTTTTGCAGTTTTCGAAAGAATTTTTTCTGAACACTATTTACAGGAGAAATCTATTCGTTTTTTTTCAGAAATTTGATAAAACCAATTACTTTTTTATCCGAACTTTACTTTAAAACTACCGTAGACCTCTGGGCGGCTGAATTTTCTATTTTAGTACAAACAGACTAAGTCATCCTTATTGAAGTATCTTTATTTAATCCCACAACTTCAGTTTAATGTTTGCATATATATAAAGTGAAAACAAAATGCAAATAACTTAATGTGACATAAATTCGTTAACTTACTTTTCTATCGATTCTCCAACTTTTTCTAAGCTTTCGTAATTCTATAAAAAAGTATTTATTAACTTTTTAAATTCTTTAATTTATTTAAAAGCTTGCTTGAATATTAAATAATTCCCTGTGATCTAAGAGCGGTGTCATGTACAATTTAATCAGAAAATGTACAAATATAATTTTCGATATAAAAAACTTTCATCTACAGATATATGTAAAAAATTTTTATCATATATATATAGTCTAGACTGTTTTTTTTCTCGAAGTATCTGGGATTCCTGACGCGCCGGCAAAATTCGAAAATATAAGTAAAAAAAATAAGTTTCTCGTTGGATTTAGATCAAAACATCAATTTTTGAGCCCACGATAGCTCTCAAAAGCTTTTTTTTGGCCCCCTTAAAATTGGGATTATCTTAAAACTTTCAGTTTTTCTAGTGGATTCAAATCACGTTTAAGATTATGTTCCAATTGATATACTTTAATATTTTTTCCCCGGGAATCCGATGAAACCATTTCTTTAAGCTTTTGATCACGTTTTATAGGAGAAAAATCGATTTTCGTTGCCTTTTAGGGTCCAAATTCCAAGAGGACCAATTTTAAAAGTTTTTTAGTTTTCTGAATTTTATCTGTAACAAGGTAGACCAAAAAAAAACTTATGCTCTCTGGTCTTCAGAAATTAATGTAATATGATTTTACTTGAACTCATTATTGCCAGGGAGTACAAATGGCGATGTCTGGCATCTTTAATTTTTACAGAATTTTGAATCTAACAATCGTTTTAGAATTAAAAATGTATAGCATTTTAGTTTTATAGTTAATTTTAACCTACAACCCTTAAGAAAATATATTTTAAAGGTTAAACATTCAAAACCAACCGATTTTAGGCCTATTTCGCCGACAAAACATGTCACTTTGATAAAAAAGCCAACATAAAAAAGTTATAGCATTCTACTCAAGGGCTAAAAATCTAATGAATTAGGGGTTGAATAAAGTACTAATTTCATTTTGGTGGAAATGCTAAATTTTTATAGGGCTTCTAGCTTTTTTTGATTTAGCAACCTCAAAAACCCCTGGGTATAAATTTCCAGTAAAAAATAACAATTATAGTTTTCGAATAATAAACTGTTTTATAAAAGTTACACTTTTTGTCTGCAAAATATGCCTAATAACACAATTTTCGGATGGTCAATATTAAATATATATTTTCTAATAGGATTGCTGGTAAAAATTTACTATAAAGCTCTTTCTACGTTAGATTAATTTTTTGTAATCCTGTGCTTGTGACTATAGCACTCTACTACAGTCAAAATATACAGAATTAAAAAAAATTAATCTAGTCTAGAAAGGGCTAAAAACTAAAATGCTGATAAAACTATCTTTAAATTTTAAATTCTTTGAAAATAAAAACTGCTAAACATCAAGTACTAATGGATAAAATGAGTCAGAGCAAATGTGAAATAGAATTACTAATCCGAAATACAAAGTCTAAAAAATAATATTTTCAATGAAATAAGCTAGATTATCCATATTATTAATTATGCATGGTTCGAGCAATATTATAAAATATACAACAAAATAGAGATTATTACATAATGTTTTAGTATACCTGAATACTCGATAATCAATTTTATTAAAGTAATGACTAATAATGATTATTCGATTAGAATAAAAGAGACAAAACATGTATAGATGAGAGAAAACATTTGTAGAAATAATTACCCAACATAATACAGATCCGATGAAAAGTACTCTAGTTTTATCTGATTAATTGAAATAATGAAATTTGGTATTAAAATGAATTAAGCATATTATAATTAGATATTTTATTTTACAGGTGTATGCCAAACAACAATAACAACAATAACAACAACAACAATAATAACAATAATAACAACGATAACAACGGTATGAAAACATTATGTGCATCAGATATTGATTCATCGGATTGCATTTTAGTTGTTGGTATATCAAGACCAAAAATAGCATTAATATTTTTAATATTTACAATGCTATCGTTATTTTTAACGTTTCACATATTATATGACAGTGCATTATATAATATTAGTATTGATAAAAAGTCAAATAAAAATTCAATATTATCATCAATTATTGTTCCTGATAATAACAATATTAAATATAACAATATTCAGATACCTCATCAAAATAAAATACATTTTCCAAAAACAAATCGTCATTTACCTCAAGCTATTATTATTGGTGTTAGAAAATGTGGCACAAGAGCATTATTGGAAATGTTATTTTTACATCCACAGATACAAAAAGCTGCTGGTGAAGTACATTTTTTTGATAGAGATGAAAATTATTTTCGAGGTTTAGAATGGTATAGAAAAAAAATGCCTTATTCTTTTAAAGGTCAAATAACCATCGAAAAAAGTCCTAGTTATTTCATTACTCCAGAGGTCTGTCTTTTTTTTACTGTATTTTACTTTACTTCTTGCAAATAAAGCACTCGAGCACTAAAGCACAACTTATTAGCACAACAAGCTTTTATAAATGCTAAATTATTCGATTATTTAATTTCAATTCAATTTTCAATTTAATCATACTTTATTCAACGCTTAGAAGAAAATAGTATTTTATTTAATATTTATATTAAAATCGATAATATAAATTTATTGATCGAAAAAAAAAAAGAAAAGAAAAAAATGGTATAAAAAAAAAATTATGATTCTTATCATCAAATATTACTGCCTTTTTTTTTTTATTGGATTCATTAGATAAAAATTTAAACTTTTGGCAAGACGTTAAATTTGATTAAATATTTTTAAGGATGAAATATTTTATATAAAAGAAAAGCTTTTTAATAAATTAATCATACGTTTGAAAAAAATGAACAGCTGGTAGTTCATATATATGAGCAAATTTCTTAAAGTTTTTCATAGTCATTAACTGGTTCACAAAAAATATTTTTCTACTAAATTAAGAAAAAATTATTTTTACTTATGATGAAGTTTTGTTAAATAATTGAGTAAAAATTCAAATAAAACTTATTAAATAGATAAATTAAGCTATGAGTACATCCAGGGATAAGATAGGTGAAATGCCCTAAGACCTCGATTTTCAAATAAAGTTGATAATGGTCTCACTATGACCTATAAGCTTGGATTCCCATAGTCCATTTTTTCCCTTGGCCCCCTAAAATAAAATTTTTCGCTCCCCTTCCCGAATAACTCAAAAGGTACATTTTTCTAGTTATAGCAAAAACCTTATTTGACCTTCAAAATATTTTTACTCGAAAAGTATATGCAAAAGAAAAAAAAGAAAGAAAATAAAAGAAAAATATTAAAAGACTAAAATTAAACTAAAATTAAAACTTAAAAGACTCCTTGTCCAATCTGAGACAATTTGGTGGCGTTGTAGCTGATAAATCAAATGGGAGGTAAAAAAAATTCTGGATCGTCAAAATACAAATTTTACCATCTACCTTATTTGAAAACCATGTCTTAGGGCATTTCATCTACATTATTCCAGGATACTCTTTTTAATTTTTTGTATATAAAATATTTTGTATTTATGTTATTTTATGCAACCTTATTTTATTCTAAAAATTTATGTGTTTACCTCAATTTCTATTTAAAATCTTTAAATATTGTTATATATATTTTTTATACTATATAAAATTTTTAATTAAATAAATGTATATTTCTAATTTATTTAATTTAGTAAAAAGCTTTTTAAAAATATATAAAATAAAAATGTATGGTATTTCACTGCTATCAGATATTTTTACTATTTTTATTTTTTAATTAATTTAATAATTTTTTACTGACAGATAAGAATATAAAAAACTATATTTTTTTTTAAAACATACATTTTTATAATAAATTATAACGAAATAAAATTTTTAATTTAATAATTAAATTGAAAAAAATTTAAATGGATTTTAAAAAAAAAAACTTTTTTGAAGCTAACGCTCTCATTTTTTATGTAAATAATATAATTTTGAATTTAACTATCATATGAGAGCTGTAACTATTATGCTTAAAACTTGGGATTTAATTTTTATTTTTTACGTATATGGCTTATTTGAATCAAAAATAGAAAAAATTTTCGGGAAATTATTTCAGTTTATTTCTTTTTTAGAATCTTTAGCGAAAATCCTTGAGAAGGTTTGCTATTAACTATTTGAGCTTTGCAAGAAGGGTTATAAATCTGTAGTTATCAGGTTTTGAAAGGTTTTCATCTGGTTAGAGACAGGATAATCTTAGCAACCATCCAGGTTTTAGAAAAATTTATATGCCGCATACAGCAGTTAAATCATATATTTTATTATTTGCAGCTACTTTCCAATTCTTAAGTTGTTTTAAGTTCAAACTTAAATTATTTACTTCAAACTTAACTTACCTTCAAACATTTCTTTACGTTTAAAATTATTTGCAATCGTTTGAGTATGAAAAAACATTCTGGTACCTACAAGCAGGAATTTACTGGTGGTAAACAGAAAGTAAGCTTGCTGCAAGCCGATGTTTTTTCAAGTATAAATCTTTCCCTAGTGATATCTTCAACACTTTATATCCCTCCGCAGTTTTTCATAATTTTTTTGCTATCGTTTTTTTTTGTTTCTTTCTAATATTCCCTTTTAATTACTGAAATAGTTCACTCAGGGTCCTTTAGAATTCATACTTCCTTCTTTAACTAGTCTGTTCCCAAAATATCCTATAGCTTCCCAAAAACTGAACATGCTTTCGCCTTACTCTACTTCTTTCCATTTTTTTTCCTTTTATATTTCAAATAATTTTTTTAGTTCGCAAAGATTTTCTAAAAAAGAATTAAGCATTAAAAATAAGCGCATTAAAAATTACTCCAGTCAAAACGCGATTTAGGGTGTATTTTCTCCTACTGACATATTTTTTGGGTCGCTGATCAAAAATTTGGGGAAATTTTTTATGAATAATTAATACTTCACCCTTAAATTAGCAAAAACAACCCCTACAAGGGGTGCATATGCAATTTTCGCACTTTGAACGGGGTTGCTTTTGCTAATTTAAGGGTAAAATGTTAATTATTCACCAAAAATTCCCCCGAATTCTTGATTAGCGATCCAAAAAACCCGTATGGACTTAATTTGGTCGCTCAAAATGCGAAAATTGCAAAAACACCCTTTTTAGGGGTTGTTTTGACTAATTTAAGAGTGAAATATTAATTATTCATTGAAAACTACCTGAAATTCTTGTTCAGCGACCCATAAAACCTCCTAAGACCAATTCTTGGCTAAATCTATAAACTCAGTTTGCTAATATATCAAAAAAACCCCTTTTTGGGGATAGTTTTTGCAAATTTAATGGTGTTCCGAAAATATCTCCCGGAAATAATCCCGATTTTCGTGATCAGAGACCCAAAAAACATATAGTAGAGCAAATCTCATGTCAGTAGGAGAAAATACACACCCCCCCCCCCGCGTTTTCACTAGAGTAATAAGCTAAAAATTTTTATAAATTTCATGAAAATTACAAATAAGCCATATATAATAAATTTTTATCTGTTTTTGTAAAAAAAAGCATATAGAATATGTGTAAACCTATAAATTTTTAAATGCATTCATGTAGCATATAGCCGCAAGTTTAATTGTACAATTGCCAAATAAATTCGTGGTTTTGGCACACAAAAAAAAGAAATAAACATAAAATAAAATTGTAAACACTTCAACACGTAATGGTTAACAGATAATTATATTAACATTGTTGAAAAAAATTAATAAGATGTTGAAAATGTAAAAAAATTAAGACATAAAAAGTACTTTAAAAACATGGAGGCACCTTAACTTATACCCTTTAGAAATGTATATTTTTTCTCAATGAAAACCGTAGGAAAGCAACAGGAGATATAAATTTTTTATTTTATTTATGTATGACCAACAGCTCCGGAACATCTATAACGATCACTTTTTCAAAAGTCGCATTAGTGCTACTGCATGACTCTATTATTATATAATACTAGCACAAAGTGAAAAACTAACTTTATATCTTTTGTATTTTAACATAAAGTACGTTATTTCGTGGTTAAATATAATATACAAGACCGTAAAGGTGTATAAGTATACATATGATAAAATTTTCATAATAACACGTATTGTAATTTTCTAAAGCTAATTAAAAAATTTTTCGAGCTTTGAAAAGCTCAATTAACTTCATATTTTTTTTTTTTTAATTTATCGTTTGTGATGTTTTTAAGTTAAAATTAAATTTTACTTATTTTATGACAAAAATTATTAGCAATTAGTTATAGTTTTTCATTTTTTAACGGTTATTCATGCTAATTAAAAACTTATAGAATTGAGAAAATGTAGGCAGATTTTTGTGCGATCAAGTGCAAGCAGTAAACAAGTAGTTTTTCCACTCGTGGTGATTCGTATGCTTATCTGATAGATCCTTGTCTCTCGTTATATTGGTCGTATTATACTCCAGAAATTTTAGTGCTACTCGCTTTAATTATGTAAAATTAACACAACATTCTATAACTTACAAGTACCCATTCTGAAATATGCTATAAATTTAAGTGAAAAAAGCTCAATAATTATTTTTATTTATAAAACTTTTCTTAATGACTTGACTTTAGTAACTTGCGCTTTTTAAAAACAGAGCTTTTACGATAAAATTTTTTTTATGAACCACTTGCTACTTTCTCATTTTTGCTATTTATCAAGGGGAAAAAGCAGTAAGAGAAAAGTCTAGTTAAATGTTCGAAATTTTCGGTAAAATATTTAAAATTACTCTTAACCGTAATACAGTAATTTCCCAAATTATATTTAGTTTAATCACACGTGATTTAGGACAGCCTTTTCTTTTACTTTTCTGTCGAATTTTCGTAAAACTTGAAATTAAGAAATCGAACAATAGAATAAAAGCTGAGACCTTTTTAGATAAAATTTAGAAAGATTCTTTCATTTGTTCGGAAGTTGAATTTAGTATATTTTAAAAATTAAATTTTATAATCCTGAAAAAATAATCTGGTTCCTGCTACCAGGATTCTGGTTGTGGCAGCCGGAACTTTTTTTCAGTGTAAGATAAATCGTAAATTGTTGATTTTTTAAATAATGCCAATCAATATATTTGTAAAAACCATTTCTATTATAAATCTGTTGACCCACTTCTCCGAAGTTATTTTTGAATTTAAAACTATATTTTTTGCTATCAATTAAATGTCAATTATTTAATTTTAGATCCTTTATTCATAAATAGAACTTTTTCTATCAATATATTTAGAGTTTTTATGTCGGGAACATCAATTATTCTTAGTTACATAAATAGAAAATTTAAAATGACAAACTATTTATATTTCGAAGCGTAAATTTATAAGTACATAAAATATATGATATTTATTTATGCATAATATGTCACTTATAACAAGTCAAATCAGCGGTTTATTTAAATCCCAATAGTAAAGTAACGATATTCCACAAAGAGGTAACAAATAAATCCATTGATAGTTAACTTCTCTGAAAGGTTTCAGTATGGAGTAACCGCACATGGCTATTGTCTATACTTTATATTATACAAACTGCCTTCAGGGAACTAAAATATTGATCTATACTACTGTATATATAATTTTACACTAGAAATATAAGCAATAGACTTTCTCTCTCTCTCCCTCTCTGATATACTTATTGGTAACTCACTTCAGGGAAGTTGAGTATATTACAGAGTCTATAATTTAAATTGATAAATAATTTTTCTTAAACCAATTTTATCAATTTTATCAATTGAAAATATAATTTTTATAAATTAACTAGATTTATTATCCCGATTTTAATTTTAAATGATTTAAATGACAACTCTGACACAATAATTGACTTGATTCCTTTCTTGGAAAGGAGTTTTTTAGCTCATTGTTAATTTCCAATAAAAGCTTCTTTGCTATCAGAAAATTATAGATAAAATAAATCAATTATATTTTCATTTAAAAAGTAACTTAAGTTATGAAATAGTCTATATAATTGTGATATACAACTATCATGACATTTATGTACCTACTCTTCGTATTTAAGTTAACCACTTTTCTAGGTATTAAACTAAACCGCTGATGTGATTAGTACGTTTCCATGACATATAATGTACACACGTAACTGATGTTCAATAAAATATATGAAAAGCTATTAAAAGATATTTTTATTGGTTTTTATGGTTCTATGAAATGAAATAAGTCCATTGTTTTTTTTGTGCCAAGAAAACAAATAAAATACTACTTATCTGAAATGTTATTTTATAATATTAAGTTAAAGAATTTTTATACTATACAGTAAAATTATGTAAGCAAATATTTCGTTTGGAAATTCAGACTATGTGCATTACTTGTAAGCATACGATAAATAATTTTATATTATTGACTAAAAATTACCTAAAATTTCGATTCAGTGACCCAAAAAACCTACAGTATAGCAAAATTAAGATTCATAGTGAGGATATAAAAAAAACGTCCCCACATAGGGGTGGGTGATTTTTTTGCTAATTTAAGGATGATGCGCTCATTTCCTATGGTCGATTTTCCGAAATTTGGATTCAGTGACCCAAAAAACCTATACTAGACCAAATCTGGTGGTAGCCAGGAGTTATACAACCTCCCCCCCTCCGTAAATTGACTGGAGTCGGCCTAAGGGCCCACAAATGAATAACGAAAAATGACTGCTTTAATTTCTGTGACTTTTGGAGACTGCGTTATGGAACGCGGTTTACCTGCAAGCTAAAGCCTTAGACCGGAACTCAATGTTTATAAAGTATTTCTTTCGTTTGGAACGTGCACCCTAAGAATCTTTTTCATACTATCCTCGCTGTGTCTAGGGGGAGGATTTTCTATGCAAGAAAACCGTTCTCTTTTTGCTTTCTCAGAGTTGCCCTCACGTACTCTTGTATATTTGGTTGCCTAGTGAAAAGGAAAAATAAATAGCAATTTAATGTTCGTAGTTCAATTTGATGAAATTTTACTACCAATCTGCTCTTTTCAAATTTTAGAAATTGTTCAGAGGACAAAAAAAGGGTAATTAAAAAAATTTGTTTGTAAAAAATCAATTTGGTTTCAAAAAATGAATTATTTTTAATTTTGTTTTAACGTAATATAATTTAGACAGATTTTCGATCAAAATATTTACTTACATGATTTTACGATAGTTATGGAAAAGTTTAGCGAAGGGTGGAATAACTATACTATTCATGTTACAGAAAACTGCTTGCGTGACACCTAAAACGTATAATTTTGTTTTTGGTGTAATATCCAGGGATGTAAATATTGTTATTTAAAATTTGTAGGATATGAGATATTTTATTAGATTAAAGTTGTTTTGAAGATAGGTCGATAAGCATAGAATAAATTTCTAAATACTGCAAATAATTTATAAGTGTTTTTTTCACAGATGCACAATGAATCACCTAAAAATAATTTTTGCACATAAATATTTTCTAATAATTCACAGATTTTTTAGCACAAAGTTTGTATATGTAACACTTAATATGCACAAAGCAATGAAATAGTGAGTAAGTATAATTAAAAAAAGGTAAAAAAAAATAATAATTATTAAAAATGTAACACAAAAAGGTACCAGAACGAATCTACGCCATGAATTCAAGTGTACGATTATTATTAATCGTTCGAGAGCCTGTAACAAGAGCGATTTCCGATTACGCACAATTAAAAAGTCACGCAACATTAGGATTTACAAATATGATAAATAAAAGTAATTTAACATTACGAGAACGAGAAGAAAAACAATTACCAGCACAAGCAACTAAAAGTTTTGAAGAATTAGCGATATTACCAGATGGTAGTATTAATATTGCATACAGACCAATAACGATATCCGTTTATCACTTACACATGTTAAGATGGATCGAAGTATTCAAACGCTCACAAATATTAATCGTTAATGGTGATAAATTAATAAATGATCCATTATCGCAATTAAAACGCATAGAAGATTTTTTAGGTATCGAATCAAAATTAAGTTCTAATAATTTTTATTTTAATCATACCAAAGGCTTTTATTGTATGAAAAGTCATAGTTCAGAAAAATGTTTGAGAGAAAGCAAAGGACGCAAACATCCAAAAGTTAATGACAATGTTATTAAAAAATTAAGAAAATTTTTTAACGAACATAACAAAAGATTTTATGATATGGTTGGTGAAAATTTTAATTGGCCGGAAGAGTAAATTTAATGAAATCTACAATTGAATAAAAAATAATGTGATATAAAATTGTAATTTAATATTTATTAATATCGCTATTATTATTATTATTATTATATTAAATGGTGATTTTTTCCTAAATAATATTATATTACACTTGTTGGTCTTGTTGCACAAAAATTTTGCGCGTAGAACAAAATATCCCATTAATAAAGGTTTTAAAAAATGCTAGCTCATTAATCATTCAAAAAAAATTTTTACAGAAAGACTGTAAAAAAAACGAAAATCATTAAAAAATATTTTAAAAAAAAAGGATGTGTGGATATAAAGGGGATGATTATATAAGAGGGTTGTAAAGCTAAGAATTATTACACATAATTATTATAAAGTAATTATTAAGTAAACCAATAAAAATAATCGCAGTGTTATCTTTTCGAAATATTTTACTGAAGAAAAAAAAATATTTTTTTAAGATTACAATTCGACATGCAAACTTTTAGTTTTAAAATTTAATATCTGTGTATGTGAAAGATACTTAGAAAGTACTCTTAATATATCATCCCCTTTTTTTGCACTATCTTTTTATTTTTTAATAATAATAATAATTAAAAAAGACGTCCATTAAATATATAGCGAACGAATAGAAAATTTGATCTCATCAATTTTTTTTTTTTGAGTTTAGAGTGTATAATTATTGAGATTGCTTTATGTATTTTATAAATTATATAGATTTTGTGATTTTTTATATTAGGTTAGGATAAAAAAGAGGTTGTACTATAAAAACCACGAAAATAAGCAATTGTGGTACTCAATTATCAATAATCGATACAGCTGAAATTTGTTTAGCTAGGTGGAGCGTTTCATGTCAATTTTTCAAATTTTTTTTTTCTTTTTTTCAATATAAAATAATGTTAGAATGCTAGAATTTATATAAAAGTTTCGAATTTTTCGTCAATTTAAAAAGTTTTTTTAAAACAAAATGAACATTAACTCAAAAATAAAAATTTAGGTTCGAAGATAATTTTTAGTTTAGCCTACGAAATAGAAAATAAAATTTTAAGTTGGTAATGCTGATATGAAACGCTCCGTATATACAAATAACGACTTGCGAGACTTGATAATTAATGAGAGCTGTGTAATCGATTGCTTCTTTTTTAAATGTAAAAAGTTTTTTTTTTTTGATGAAAATAAAAAGTTAGATTGTATAAAAGCTTTTCACAAAATATATATTGTTTTTTTTTCTTCATTTTATTATGCGGGATATAAAAGAGATAAAAGAAAATCGATTAGTCGATGATCCTGAGGATTTGTTTATTACAAAAAGATTTGTTTTTTTTTATATATATCAGAAAATATTTTGAAATAATCTGAATTTTTAAATAGGTACTAAATTTTGGTGAATTTTTATACATTGATTTTTTATTTTTCACTAATTTTTAAGAACTTTTAATGTGCAGAATTCAAATTTTAACCAGTCAGTTTTTTGCTTTGCGTAAGTAACTTTTATTTTCCTTCTGAATCAGAAAAATTAAGTAAATTTCAAAAAAGCATCAATTTTTTATAAAATTATACTCCACTTTATCAGTCTATTAGCTCTAATTTTCAAAATTATTTTAAAAACAGGCTAAAATTTACTGAAAATTCTTCTATTTTAATAACCCAATACTTAAATATTGTAATTCTTCAAACCCTAATTTAGCCATAAAATCAAATAAATTTGACCATACATAATTTTAATCAATTAATCAAAGTAAAACCAGCTGTGTCACACTCTAATCCACTTTGAATAAATATAAAAAAGTATTTCTTCGTAAATGTATTTTTATTTCGATAAAACATAAAATTTATATCAGAAGAAAATAAGTTTTTCTTGTTTTTGTCATTCGTATAAATTGAATAAAATATATTGAAAAAGACAGTCACATGGAAATTTGAAATTCCAACAACAACAACAAAATTTTATATTTTTCTCATATCATATTTTATTTTTATATCAACAAAATATTAAGGAAGTAGACAATTTGACTTATATCCCGTTATTGTTTTTTTATACTTTTTTACCAAATTTAAATATCAATTTTATTTTAAATAAAAATGCTTAGCTGTTTCAGGAAGTGTAATTATTTTGTTGAAGAGAATTTTTTATGTAATTTAAATTATGTGTCTTATGTTAACGCATAAAAGCTCTGTATTTGTGTGGAGCATCTCTGCTTTTGACGTGTTACAAGAGAGATAGTTTTTTTTTTTAAAGAATTTTAATTAAAAAATTTTGTATAAGAGGGATGAATGACTAGATGTTCTTTTAAACAAAATTTTTATTTTAATACTGTGTATATTTCTTTGAACCAACAAAATTTTTTTTCTGTTGGACTAGGCAGTTATTTACTACATCTTATCAGTGGTTTTCTCAAGAAATCTGTGTATGGTGTAGTCTTTTTTTTGAAAATGTTTATAAGTAAATACGAAATGTTTTGCTCAGAAGCAAGTTTTCAAGCCAAAGAATGCTAGATCTGAACGATTTGAATTGAAATTCTGCTTGGTGAAAGTTTAAAGGGTGTAAACAATTTTTGAATTAATAAGTTGTAGCTATTTGTTTGTAAGTATTAAAGTATTATTAGCTTTTATTTTATAAGTAAATAGCAAAAACTCGTTACAAAAAAGTATCGGTATCTCCAGCTGAAATTAAATACTCTTCAACATGAACCAAGCAGAATTTCGATTCATACAGCCCATATTTGGCAAGCTTAATCTTTACGACTTGCTTATGAGCCAAATTTTAATGCGTAGTATTTGTCAAACCTCTTGCACTGTAAAACTAAGTGTTCAAATATCTTAGTTTCAAAAAAAAGTTACACTACACACAATGGTTCTGAGAGAGCCACCTTAATGAAGTAAAGTGCTTTTTTCGGCGTTTATCTTGTAATAATTTTGCCCCAAAACACCTTAAATATTAAAAAAAAAACAGAAAATTAAAAAAATTTATGCTGTTTTTTAATCTGAATAAAATTTACCCATAGTTTATGTTCATAAAAAGAGTTCAATTCACTTGAATTCAAAAATAGCAATACATCAAACATAATTTACCCCCTGATTATAAAACAAACGTGACCAACGGTAATTTACAGAGATTTAGTTTAAAAAATTTAAAAAAACTCTTAAAAGAGCACAAAGTCTTTCAACCCTTAAAAATTAAACTAAGTATAAAATAACAAATATTTTTTAAATAAAATAAAATCAATATTTAATTTTCAAGAAAAAAAGTTATATTAAATTGTGTATATTAAAATTCTCAGAATCACGACTAAAAATTAATTAAGGTCTTACGAACGTTACAAATAGTAGCTTTTTTAAATGCTTATGAATAAAGTTTTTAGATGTTTAAACAATAAATAATGAAGATTTATAATAAACAATTGCCGTGCACATAATATTATTCGTAGTAAAAATTTTTAACTTTATTATTTAAACAATTATGGCTGTTTTTAGTTTTTATACTTAAGAAATGCAAAAAAAAGTTCAATTTTTGACCGATTTTAAATTTTAAGGGCTCATTTTTTTCTTTATACAATTTATGATAAATTCACCGCGGAAAATCTTAGAAAAAATTTATCCATAAAAGACTACAGCTAATTGTTTATAAATTCTAGTGAAAAAAATAGAAAAAAATTGAAAAAAAGTATAAACAATTAGCTGTAGCCTTTTACGGATAAATTTTTTCTAAGATTTTCCGCGGTGAATTTATCATAAATTGTATAAGGAAAAAAATGAGCCCTTAAAATTTAAAATCGGTCAAAAATTGAACTTTTTTTTGCATTTTTTAAGTATAAAAACTAAAATCAGCCGTAATTGTTTAAATAATAAAGTTAAAAATTTTTACTACGTATAATATTATGTGCACGGCAATTGTTTATTATAAATTTTCATTATTTATTGTTTAAACATCTAAAAACTTTATTTATAAGCATTTAAAAAAGGTACTATTTGTAACGTTCGTAAGACCTTAAAATCTCTTTTGTCTTATAAATAAAATTTTAATTAAATTATTGCCTCTTACTTTTTTCATCAAAAAAATCATAAAATCATTTAAAAAAAAAGGGCCAAGATCGAAAAATATTATAAAAACAGTCTTTTCTGTATACATAAATAATTTTTAATATATAAAATAGAAATGTTATTAAATATTAATTATATTAATGGATCATATTGGTCTAAAAAAAAAAAAAATAATTAAAAAGTTACTATATAAATAATAATTTAGAAATTAGTATTAAACTTATATACATAAAGAGATTAAAAACAAATATTTTTCTATATAAATAATTCATATTTGAAAATAATTAAAAAAAAAAAAAAAATGTTGTTATTATTATAAAATCGTTATTATTAAGCTTATATATTAATTATTATTATTATTAAGTGTTGTAAATAAGAAATGAAAAAAAAAAGTATACAATTTTTAAAATAAGGTTTTTTAAATTTAAATAATTAAAATATTCTAAATTAAGTATCAATGAATTCAAGTTTTTGTTTATATTTTCACAGATAATTATGAAAATAGCAGAAATTAATAAAGTTTTTATAATTAAAATATTTGTATTGTCAATTTCTATGCATTTCATTAACAAGTTTGAATTAGAAACTTAGTTATCCAAGATTATAATTTAACAAAGTGCTTTAACTCTATGTAATTATAATACACGTTTAATCTCACTAGCATGAATTAAACTTTCAAATTGTCGATTTTAGGTTACAATTTTTGTACTTTGTTCATTGATATTTTTAATTCGAAAAATAGCAATTGTTGAGTACTTTTTATGATTAAATATTATTCACAATGAAATTTTTTACGAACTTTTATTTGAATAATATATAAAAAAATATTTCATTTACTTTGAAAACCGGCAGATGTCGTTTTTCTCGCAAAAGTAAAGTCAATCTCATGTTATTTAAATCACGTAAAAATTTATTATTGTTTAAGTAAAAATTTTTTGCTATTTAATAACTAATTGCATTATATTAAAAATTAATTTTTTCTTATTTTAAGTGTTTGAAACATATTTACCATTTAGAATTTTTCAACGATATATTTTGGATTTTTTTGGTTAAAAATGAAAATTTAAATTTAGATTTTCGGTTAAAAAGAAATACAAAATAAAAAATCATTGCAAATAAATATTTGTTGTGATAATAATCAAATTTAAGTTTTTAAGTAAGTACAAAATATTTTAGCATTAGGCATGGATGAAGAAGATCTTTCGTAATAATAATTGAAAAATATTTAATTGGGTTAAAAATTTAAGTAACTTAATTAATTTTAAGTTATTTGTCCATCTTTATATTACGTACAGTGAGAGTAGGAGATATACCAAAGCCATTTATTTGGCTTAAGAATCTTGCTTGAATTGTTTTAATTCAAGCATGTCTTAGTCAATGCGCCAGAAATGCATCCAAAAATCTTACTGCACGAAAATGGATCCACCTCAGTAAAAAGTATGTATTTTTGGTCGCTAAAAACGATTTTGAAGATTTCATCCATTTTTCGATGGCCTGTTTTGAGTAATAAACGCTATATCATGAAAAATCTACAAAAAATTTGCAAGATAGGTAAATTCTTGAAAAAAATTGCTGATTGAACCTATTTCTGATACCCTAATAAGGTTTTCGGGGTTGCTAATCATGATTTTGAAGACAGAATTTTAAAAATCAATATGGCGGACTCAACATTGCGTATTCCCAACCTCAGAAACGGAGATTTCGCTGTTTTAAGCATATTCACGTCACGTCATCTCGTAAATCTTTCGGAACAGTTATCATGATTCTGAAGTCAGATTTTTAATAATCAAAATAGCGGGCTGAAAATGGTGATATTTGAAGCATTTTATAGTTTTTTGGTAAGTTTTTGGGTCCTCTGATATTTCAGATTTTTAAAAATCAATATGGTTGTATCCAAAATAAAAATTTTAAAAAATCTAACCTCAGAATTGTGATCATCGATACCAAAAACTTATTATGCAACACGTTAAAATGCTTATAATAGCATTTATTGCCAATTTTGAGGTTATAAATCTAAATTTGACTTCAGAATCATATTAACTGTTTCCGAAAGACTTACTAGACAACGTAAATATGCTTAAAACAGCATAAATTGCCGTTTATGAGGTTAGGAATACGCAATTTTGAGTCCGCCATTTTGATTTTTAAAAATCTGTCTTCAAAATCGTGATCAGCGACCCCGAAAACCTTATTAGGGTATCAGAAATACTCATTCAGCAATTGTTTTCAAGAATTTACCTATCTTGCAAATTTTTTGTCGATTTTTCATGATATGGCGTTTATTATTCAAAATAGGTCATCGAAAAATGGATAAAACCTTCAAAATCGTTTTTAGTGACCAAAAACACATGCATTCTACTCAGATAAATCCATTTCTATGCAAATACAATTGTTGGATACATTTAACATTGCTGGCGCCTTTGACTAACTCTTGAATTTTAAATTTTAGTTTAAATGCAAATTGCTTGAAAATTCAATTGAAGAATCTTGACAATAATCATTCAATTTTTCTGTTAAACACTGCCATACCTATTACTCATTACTAAGTTTAACTATTAAAATATTTTAACCAACATTTTTTCATTCGTCAAATAGGTACTATAAATATTTTTTTTTTTATTATGCAAAGTACAAATTGAACAAAGTATTTAAAGCACAAAGGTTTCTTAAAAGCTTTTCAAAATAATTATCTTTTAGTAAAAAAATTACTGTGATGAAAATAAGAATACTCATTGTTAAATATAAATTAACCAGAAGTTATAATTTTTTTAATTTCTAAATTTCTGTGATAAACAAAAATATCCATTTACCAAAAAAATATCTTTTTTTTAATTTTTAGAACTTTAAGACTTTTTTTGGTACTTAATAGCTCAAGAATTATAAAAATAAGTTCTGATTATGATATAGCACATATTAAAAAATGAAAACTGTGGTAATAAATTAAGATCTGCTTGATTCATTTACTTGCATAAATTATTGTATAAAATTGTTTTACCAAAATACAGTTCGAAAGTATTTTTAATTTTTGCTTACTTTAGAAAATATTATATTTTAATTAAATTAATACTGTGAAAATAAATTAAAATAATTAAATAAATATATTTGATATCTGGTTGAATGGGCTTCAGGTATATACACGGAAAAAAATATTACTACGAAAAGTGATTTTGTTTTATAAGCTATCATACGAAAGTAAGAATGGTTAAATGAGATAGAAATGGATTTTCGGAGTATAATTTACTCATAATGATGGGAAGAATCAGTGCCGGATTAAGGACTGTGGTGGCCCGTAGGCACTTAAATTCTGGGGGCCCACTAGTAGCGACGGAAAACAAAAAAATATTTTTAAATACAAAAAAGGTAAATCCGGCACTGGGAAGAATCCTCTCTGTAAAATTATATTCTTAAAATAAAATTCATAAAATTCATCCTCTATTTAGCTTCCTACTTATATTTATTCCGGTTTAATACATTGGTGTAAAAGTTATATTAGCAGTAAACGTGTTTAATTTCAGAAGGAAAAACATTCTATGAATCAAAATTTACTCCATAATTAAATTTTTACCTTAAATAACAAATTCTATTCTCTCAAGCCTAATTCTAAATAAAGCAACAATAAATAAAAAGTTTAATCTTTTTTTTCAGTGTATAAATTTAATTATCCCCTGGCTAAAATATCCCTACGGATAACTTATAACAAAATTAATTAATTAAAATACATTTTAATAATTATTTAATAATGTAAATTTCATATTTTATATAAACACAATAATTTATTACCCCTTTTTTTCACTCATTCAACCAAATATAAATTATTATTATTCAGTTTATTTACCATGAAAAAATAAATCCAATTAATTTTATTTTATTTATTAAAATAATTACTAACTATAAAATATATTTTTAGAATTTTTTTTCTTTTTTACTTTAATAAATTACGTTTTTAAATTAAAATAAAAAACTTTTTAACATGCATAGAAAAAACAAAAGAAATTTATTTTAATCTAATGAGCAATTTTTAAATTAGTAAAACAATTTATCTTAAAAAAAAAAAAAAGTGTAGGTTTAATAATATATAGAAATTTTTTAAGCTTTTTTCTCTGCATGCAACTTTTTTTTTCCTTTTTTTGACAAACAAATTTAAGTGAATATTTCAAATGTTTTATTATTAAAATAAAAGCTCGAGCAAATTTAAAAAAAAAATTCTTTCACGAACTTATATTTTTTTTTCATGTGTGTTTACCTAAAAAAAAAAGTAGGATATGCAAAAAGAGAGATTAAATTTTTTTTTGTGCTTTTTATGCAAAAGCTTATAACTTATATTATATTCTCTGCGATTCAAGATAATAAATTTATTTTATTGTTTTTTATAAAATATGTAAAAGTTGATTTTTTTTTTATTTCTTACGTAATTTTTAATAAAATAAAGAAATATTGATAATTTTTTTTATGTTTTAGCAAGATAAATTGTTGTTTAATATTTATGGGTAATTGCTGGGTTTGAATTTTAATTGAAATTTTAGACTCATTTAATAGTTTAGATTGAATTTTGAAGTAAAAATTAGGCAGATGATTTAGATTTTGCTTGATTTATTCATTTTAAAGACTTTGCATGAATATTCAAACTGCATGAAAATTCATCCAAGCCAATTCAGGAATTGATAAAACGATTTCACCAATAAACCATTAATAATCCCAACAAATTCTAAACGGGTTCTTTTAAGACCTTTTTAAATCATTTATCACCCTGATCTCTATCAATAATATTATTTTCTTTCGAAAACTAGCAAATAAATAATTTATTTAAATGCATCGATAAAATATCAATTTACAACTTCTCTGATTAAAAACTTCCAGTCCAAAAGATTTTTTTAAATATTTTTTTTTTTTGGTTTTCAAAGTGGGTCAAAAAGTTTCAAGTATAAAAAAAATTAATCAAACAAAACCTATTTAAAAAAAAAGTATTGTAATTTTTTATACATAAAATAGGTACTTCAATCGTAACTTTTTAAATAAAAAATATAAATTTTTTTTTCCTATTAGACAGAGAAAGATAGAGATTGAAAAATAAGATTCAAAAACAACAAAAAAGTAAAGTTTTGTAATTTTATATAAAAAACCAAAAAAAAAGTTTAAAAAAAAATAAATAATGAAGAGTAATACATATAAATACAAAGTTTTTATTTTTGTTTTGTTTTGTTTTTTGAAAGAAAAATAAGAGTCAAAAAAGCACAAACACGAAAATAAGAAGACAATATGTGACTTGTCTAAAAAAAAAAGTTCAACAAACCTGCGAATGAATGAACGAGGAAAAAAATGCTTTCGAACTTTTTATGATAATAATACATGCAAGTTATATCTGAAATGGATAAAATATAAATGAAAACTTGAATTCAAAAAAATCCGATAATTTGATAGATTTGATAAATTTTTTTTTCTCTGTATTTATAAATATTTTTTATTTATGTGTATGTTAGCTTGGTCATTAATATTATAAATTTTTATATTTTTGAGAAGTACGGATCCTAAGAGAGGCCACTAATTTAACTCGCTGAAAGAATAGGGTGCAAGTATTTCATTCTGATTTTGTACTGCTGGTACGAGTTATAATCTGCGTACTTTTGAGAAAGGGCCAACAAAGATGATTAATCCCTCCTGCCACAAACGGATTTTGCTTTATTGACAAAATTGTTGTAAATTAAAATAAAATCTTCATGCTTTTTCCAACAATTGACCCTAAATAGAGTCTGTTTTCGAGAAAAAATTTTGATTTGTATCAAGCGAATTTTTTTCAGTGTACTCTCATGCACAAAAATTTTGATGCTAACTTGGTTAGGATCTGGCATACCCTGAAAAATATATAAATTTTAAAAATTAACGACCATACTAATATATATATAAACAATACATATTAAAGCACAAAAAAAATATATTTTAGCTTTTTTTTATTTAAAAAAATAAAATAAAAAATACAGTACATATTCTATAAATAAATTATCCTTAATCGACTTTTTATGTCAATCATTTGAATATTTAAATATACTTAATTATTAAAAAATAAAAATCAAAAAAATTATTATCTCATTTTGACATAAAAAATTTTATTTTTTTATTTTAAAAAAATAAAGAAAATATAAATTTTTAATAAAAAGAATTTATGTTTAAGATGAGAAGCTTTTCATAATCTTATATACAAAAAAAAAGTATATAAACCTCAAAGGAAAAATTTCAAAAGACGTCTTTTTTTTATGTGACACTTTTTCCATCTTCTGTACTTTGTTTCTGTGTACTTGTGGTTTTATATATTTATGCATAAAACCTAAATCTGAAACCTAAAACTTGTTTTTTTACGTAAACTTACAAACTAAATTTTTTTTTTTTAATCTGCATAAAACGTTGGTGTGTAGAGTCAGAAAAAAAAATAATAAAAATAATAATTCATTTTAAAAAATAAAAAAAAGCGTCTTTTGTTTAAGCTTATCAGAAAAAAAAAAGTCTTTTGGAGTAATTAAATTGCTCGAGAATCAAAAGCGCGTAGGTTTTAAAAAAAGAGATAAGCACCATCAACTATTTTCCTGTACGGTATTTAAGGGTCAGCACGAAAACACTCAAGAGATTTAAAATTAAAATGTATAATAGAAAATCCGTCAGTTTAAAAAATTCATGAGTTTTTTAATTTCTTCTTTGCATAAAAAATTTTAATTGTTTCACCTTTTTTTTCTTTATTTTTATGTAATTAAATTATTTTCCAACATTATCACGAAAGCATTTTAAGAAATAAATTTTTGTATCTCAGATTGCAGTAAAAAATTTATATTTTTTATGTTCATTTTAATTATTTTTAAATGTTTATCACTGTCTTACAAGATATAATTCACCTCTAAGAATTACTGTGAATTTGGAATTTGTTGGTTTATATATTTTTTTTGTCTGCGGTCAGAAAACACTAATTTGAGCTGCCGGGAAAAACGTGTTCGCCGCTGTCAAAAGAAAATCGAATACGACCCTAGTCCATTAAAAAAGAATGCCCATAACCGCCGTTTACCATCCTCAGCCTTATTAAATAGACGGGGCCACAGCGAGAGGCTTTGTCAGCCTCGCCTTTTGGTCATTCACGTACGATTTTGGCCATTCTTTAATTTTCTGGACAAGGGATCGTAAGATACTATTGAAATATTTTAGAACAGGTGTAAGCTTAATGTACAAATGAAAATATATTATACATATCAATAATGCATATCATAAATAAAAAGTTGACTAAGCAAACTAATTAATATAAGTAACATATACATATCTTAAAAACATATCATGGTTTATAATAATAAATAGAAAAAGCAATCATTAAAAAAATAATCATATAACATAAGTTTTTGTTTAGGTAAGGTGTAAATAAAAAATTTTTAGCTAAGTATAAGATGCGATATCTACTTATTAGTGCTATGGCCAAATATGCTGCTCACGATTGTAAAATATCATACCATAGATCGCAGTTTACGATCCTGGCGATTCTTAATTTTCTAACCACGAGCCTTAAATATACTGTAAAAAGTAACTTTCTTATATTCAAAAAATTAGAACATTTTTGAAAAATTAGTAAATTATCGAAAAAATATGTAAATATTCGAAAAAAAATCGTGAATTTACTAAATTTAGTATATTAACAAAAAATTCGAGTATTCTCGATTTTTTTTTCTGAATTCGTAAGAAAAATAAATATAATTTACAATTTTTTTTCAAAAATTTTCAAAAAATAGTTGTAAATTTCCGAAAAATAGTTGAGAATTTTAACTTTTTTCGTAAAATCACAAAAAAAAATCGAGAATTCTCGAATTTTTCGATAATATACTAAATTTAGTAAATTTACAATTTTTATCGAATGTTTACAAAATTTTTTGAAAAATTGCTAATTTTTTGAAAACATTCTATTTTTTTTAGCTACTTTTTACAGTGTACTATTAATAATTTACATGTAAATTTTTTCTTAACTAGAAATTATTGCTAAATTCCTTAATTTTTTAGCAAACAGATTTCAAAATATAATAATTGTACTTTCACCTGTCATATTTCCTATTTGCTAGCTCATTGGATTATTATTATTTAAATAATATTTAATTATTCATTAATTGTTTAAGCAAAAAATTTCTAAAAATCATGAAGGCGACGTACGTTTATATGCTTTTACCCTCAAATCTCTATTCTAAGATTTACGATTTTTCTTAATTTTGTCGAATTTGATGTAATTATTTGTTACTGATTATAAATGTTAATGCAGGTTTTAATTACAAAAAATCGACATCTACGGGTAAACAACATAAATGCGCATTATGCGCATCACGCTTAATTTTAAAATATTTATGTTTCAAAAATTTCCTACGAATTGGAAATTAAGCTTTTAGGTAAACATAGACAACAACGTTTTGGGGGCTTTAGAATTCTGAAATCTGCTCGCTACAGAAATTTAACATTTCGGTTGTTGGCCAAATAATTATTTCTCAATAATTTGTTAATGACATAAAACTAACTAAGAAATTTACAAAGTAGACCTCAAATTCGAGTTCAGCGAACTAAAAAACGCAAATCCAGCTCGTTTTTATTCAGTGAAATTGTATAGCCGTTAACAGCGTATTTGGCAACAGCACTACATTGATTGAGATTAAATAAAGAAGAAAATTTTATTTTTATTTAAACGCACACATCCTTTTATTTTAATTAATTAAATTTTGATTTTATTACAAAAATTTAATGAAAATATATCATCAAAATAAACTCAACAAAAAAAAAATAATAAATAAACAATATTATAAAAAAAAAAACACAATAAATAATTTTTAATTATTTTTTTACTTTTTATAAAATAATAAATAAACCATATTAAATAATAAAAATAATTTGAAATTGTAAATAAAAAAAATATAAATAGTGAGTATAAAATTGTAGTAAAAAATAAAACGAGTATAAATGGGGACGAGAGTACAAGGGATGAAAAAAATTCAATTTAATTAAAAATTTTATTTTTATTAAACAAACATATTTAACATCATAATATCGAACGCTTTTTCAACCAAAATAAAAAAAAAAAATCAATTTTTTTATTTTTTGATCCTTCTCTAGATAAAAATTTTAACTAATACATAAATAAAATTTTCTTCCTCTTTCTCTTGAAATACCTCTAATTAATACTAAATTTAAGATGATATTTAAATATTACTAATTGTTTAACTGCATATGTAAGCTAAGTAATTTTTTCTTATAATTATTATCACGAGACTCGCAAACTTTCTATCTAAAACATCAAAATTTAATTTATTATTTCGTAATATTATATTGCTTTAAACACACCCTTTATTCAAATTTACATGAATATTTAATATACGAAATTGAATTTTTAGTTTTACATGCAATTTAGATATTTATTTTTTCCAAGAAACTTATTATAATAATTAATTTAATTAATTAAAAAAGTATTCTTAGGAGTTAATTTAAAAAGTTTATTGGATTCTCAATTACTGGGCGAAATTTTGTGCTATTTATCAAAAAAATAATTATTTGGTAATTGGTACCTAAATATTCCCAGTAGAACCAATTTAACTTTATAAAATAATAAAAAAAATTACGAATATCAAAAAAAAAAAGTGTAAGTATGTGATATATAAAAAAATTGTATACTCTGAAACTTACTGAAATGAAAAAAATGTATTAATAATAATAATTTTTATATTAAGGTAAAAAAAAAAAAAAAAACTTAAAATTTTTTAAAATACTAATTAAATATATAAATGTATAAAATTTGTTACATATAGTTAAAAAGTTTTTTTATTAAAAATATTTAAAATTTTTGATGGTCTTATATATATAAATATTGTTATTTAGGTATTAACAAAATTTTTGTAAAAAACGAGTCAAATTTTATTATGTAATAACAACGAGATTTTAGCGTGTCCATAATTTTTACAAAAAATCTGGTTGACTTTCTATTTTAATGAAAAAATTTATTTTTCTAGAAGTAGAGATTTTTTCTTGTTGTTTCCATTACTGATGGACCAAAAAATTTTTTTTTAATTCAGTGCAAAATTATAAAATTTTTTTATTGGAAATAGGCTTTTCATAGGTTTATTTCTAGGCCTAATTAATGAAATTTAAATAGAAAGTCGACAGAAATAAAAATAAATAAAGTCTGCTCAAAAAAAGCAATAAAAAAGTATTAAAAGTCCAAAAAAAAAAAAAGTTAATAAAAATACAACGATTTTTAATCTAATTGTAATTTTCTTATATTATTGTTGTAAAATTTTTGGTATTTACATAGATAAATGTTATTATTATTATTGGCTTGATTTAATTTTTCAGTACTAGACAAAAATCAGACCAACTAGATTAAAAAAAAAAATTTATAAAAATTTAAAAACTTGTAAGAGTGTAATATTTTGATTTTAAATTTCTTTTCTGATATTACAAAAAAAATGTTTAATAATATTAAATATTTTATACATTTTATATGCAGTTAAATATATTATTAAATTTATAAAATATCAATGTATAATTTAAAAAAAAAATCAAATATATTTCTCTCTAAATCTCTTAAAATATTTAAAAAAATTTAATTATATATAAATGGAAATTATTCTATAAATATTTTAAAAAAAAACTGCTTCGTTTTACCTGTTTAAATAATTAATATTGTGGTTTAAAAAAAAAAATTAAAAAAAAAAATCGTTCGATTTTTTCTTAAATATTTATATTTACAAAAAAAAACAAGTATGTTTGTGCGTTTGAATGTTCATTCATTTATTATTATTATTATTATGTATAAATATATATATATATATATTCAAGTTTATGTGAAAAATTATTGAAAATAAATTCTGCAGAAAAAATAATAATAAAATTAAGTACATTAAATAAATTAATAAAAAAAATTTCGTCTTTACCATTTATTTTATCGATTTCCTTTTTTCAATTTTCCTGATGCATATTATTGTACTGAAGAGTTTTGTTGCGAGGTTTCATAGCTATTTTATATAAATAAATAAATTAAAAAATAAAAGCAAATTGAAAGAAAATTTTATGATTTATGAGATTTAAAATTCAAGCAACAGAATTTTTCAGTATAAAATATTTTATTATTCTTTAAAAATAAATCAAGGTAAGTTGCATTGACCAGGGTCCAAACTCAAAATGTTCTGAAGCATCAAAATTTCAACAAATCAATTTAAAACCTAATATGGATAATCTAAGTTTTGAAATAGCCTCTCAAACCCCAGGGACAAAATATAGAGTTTAGGGGAGAGCGCCGTTGTATGGCGCGGTACGTAATGCGCCAAACCGTAATATTTATTAACAGATTCATTATTTTTTTAAAATTTCAATTAATTTTTATATATAAATAAGTAATAAATTAATTCGCGGAAAAAAATTTCATCATCAGCCATTCTTTATTTTTTTATTTAAGAAAAAAATTTTTCAAGGGTTTTGTTACTATTTTTTTCGCATTGTTTTTAGGTATAAAAATCTAATAAAATTAGTTTTGAGCAAAATTTTTTCTGTTAATTTATAAAGTGGACTATTTCACAATAAATTAAAAAATTTTTATTTAAAAAAATATATTATTCGCTGTAAAAATTAAATATTCCGAAAAGATACTTATTTTCCTATTACGGCGCGGTTGATGTTCTTTATAGTGCGCATTGTTTTTCTAGCAATAGACAGTGTTTATAAATAAAAATTGTTTACAAACTCTATTCATAACATACTTTAGGCAGTTTTAAATAATTTTTATTCATAAAAAATAATAATTTAGGATATTCAAGTAAAACAATAAATTTTCGTAGGGGTGCTAATGAAAATACTTTATTTATTTTTAACTAACATAAATAACAAATAAATTAACTTAATTGGTAATATTTCGTAATTGAATAAAATATCAAACAACTTAATTTACCTATAGAAAAAAAATTTTGAAATTAATTTACATTTATAAACACTGCGCCGCTTAGGAACACACTGCGCCGTTTTATGAACACTTGCTTAAAAATCGGAGTTTAAAGAGTTCGTCTTATTTTAATTAATACAACTTTAAAAATTATTTTAGAGTTAAAAATCATTAATAAAAATATTTTTGAGTCCTTACTGAATACATATCAATAAAAAAAAGTTTTAAAAATTAAATAATATTTTTACTACAGAGCTTAGAAATAAGCCGCGCCATACATGGGGGTTCTCCCCTAAACTTTGTGCTGTCGCACGGCTGAAGAAAAGCACTATCCGGTTTCTACAGATAAGCATTTTTTAAATATAAAATAAGGCCAAAAATGTAGGGTTATAATAATCATTCGAAAAAAAAAATAAACAGAAATAACTCTTTATTGTAACTGACATTTATTATTATTTTATTATGCCCAATTTTTCTTTTTGTGTAGCAATTGTTTAAAACTGTATTAAATAATTGTTCACTCACAATAAACGTTTCACTATTGCAATCAATAATACGTTGTGCCTGTAATGATTTTGTTACTTTATCATCTTTAAGTAAATTATAATAATTATATAAAAAATCATATTTAACATTATTCATAAAAATTGACACGTTTTCAAGCCGAATGTTTCAATCAGTGTATTATTTCTTGAAGTATATTCGAGATTGGTCAAACCAGAATATATGACAGAAGAAAATAAAATCATTAAAAGTGAAAATATGACATAAATAATTTTAGGGTATGGGGACAAAAGTTCCAAAAAAAGTTTCCCACTCCGATTTTCACAAAAAGTTTATTTTCCCATTACCTTTTTTTCCCAATCATTTTTTTTCCCAAAAAGCAATATTTTTCCAATTTTTTTTTCTAAAAATTTATTTTTCCCAATAAATTAATTCACATAAAATATTGTTAAAAAAGATTTTTTTATAAAACAATCATTTAAAAAAAAATAATTCTTTTTTACAGTATATTTAACCCTAAATTTTTAGTTTAAAATTATAAATTTTCGTACAAAGAAATAAAAATTTTCGGTTTTCTAAATTGTTAGAATTTTGGATACTATTCAATTATTATTTAAAAAATATCGAGCTTTAAAATTTTGCGGGTTACAAAATTTTAATAATGAGTAATTTAACTGGAGAAATTATTATAAATGGAAGTACACGATATCTTCATGTAGACGAATTTTTGTATTATTATCATTCAGACGGTAGAAAATCAACTTATTGGCAAAAAAGGTCAAGAACTAATAACCTTTCAGAAGGCTGGCATAATCGTTTCCAGGTGGTGCTTGGACAGTATCATCCAAGTGCCTTTGCTTTCTTTGCTGAATTGCAAAAAGAACAAGCATCCACTGAGATAAGGCTACGCCACTTAAATCTTGGAAAAAAGATAAAAAGGGCAAGAACATCTGCCCAAAAACAATTGGAAACATCCATTTATAATATTGTATCTAGATACGAAAATCTGAAGGAAAAAGGTGGAAATATACACTATACTTAAAATCAGTGACACATCATAATTTTTTTTTTTTAAGTTTTTAATTTTAATAAATTTTTTGGGAAATATATTAAAAAATTTTTTGGAACTTTATTATCTTTTTAATTTTTTGCAATGGGAAAAAAAGTTTTTGGGAAATTTATACTTTGGGAAAAAAATCCTCTGAAATTTTTGTTGGGAAAATTGTCTTGGAACTTTTGACCCCCAATCAATTTTAGATTTTAAATTATTATATTTACAGCTTGTAGTAAATCCCAAAATAGTTAAAAAGATATATAAGGAACCAATGCAACATATCCGTCATATTCTGTAAGAATGTAAGGATGTTCTAACGTTTTTTTATTCGAATCATGTGAATTAAAATAATGAAAAACTAACTGCATCGTTTTGATAATTTGAAATTCACTTAATACGTTAGCATTTTCAATAATTTTATAGCTTGCATTATATATTTCAACAAAACATTTATACTGCATAATTGGAACAAAATATACAGGTTTTACAACAATATCTACGTAAGAAGGCCATTTTTGAAAACCAGCTGTAAAATTTTTTCCATTCATATTTATTAATTTTTCTGGAAAAATTTTAATACTTGGCTCAGAGTATTTGATGTTCTCATACTGATTGAAAAATGGATTATAATATTAAATCAACGAATCGAATTCAAGCTATTGATTCTGAAAATTGTAAAATTTATTAAAGAGTTTTCCAAAAGCACGCGTAGTAGATCTTTTAATAGGTTTGTATTTTTATAATCGTCCTTTAATAAAATCAACAAAAATCTGGGACTTATTGTAAAAGCCCTAGTTTTTTCTTGAACGAATTTAAGAGTTTTATTTAAAAGGTTTAAGTCTGTATATTTATCCTGAATGATAATGTTGTTGGGGCAAATCTTTTGGTACATTTTTGTAACCAAGTTTCGTTATTAACAATTTCATCTTGTACATCGATCATGACAGTTGGAATTTGGCTCGTTATATTTTGTAAAAGTACTTGGTACCGAGACTTAAATTCTTAGTTGGTTTTTTTAACGTAAACATTAATTTGTTGTTCATTTGAAGTTTGGCGAATATGCTCTATCACCGAATATATTGAAGTTTCTGCATACTGGATGTTTTTAATCATAATGCACAAAATTAAAATCACACTTATATTCATGATTTCAAAAATTTTTATTGTTATACATATAAATAAATAAGTAGAATTTGAATATTAGAATAAGTTCACTCAATAAATGACAAAAATTTTCTAATGTTGGTCAACAAATTGACAACCATACTATAAAATCGTAACATAAAAATTATTTAGATTTCGTAATGTTTGCTTTGTTTCAAAAAATAAAAAAAATATCAGTTCTTAAATTGTTTAATTATTTTGACCTCTATATTTAAAAAAGATTATCAACTACCTATGTCAATTTTTTTATTTTATTATATTTTAATATTGATTTGACAATTATTTTTTTTAAATG
Source organism: Anagrus nilaparvatae (assembly GCA_022575985.1). Lineage (NCBI taxonomy): Eukaryota > Metazoa > Arthropoda > Insecta > Hymenoptera > Mymaridae > Anagrus > Anagrus nilaparvatae. The sequence goes on along the minus strand of JAKSXM010000002.1, from coordinate 11,630,576 downwards.
GAAAAAAAACCACAAATAGACCTACATGAGATATTTTGTATTGAAATTTTTTTACGAAAAAATTGCCGATCGTGGTTAAAGATATTAGACTTTTTGTAACCCATACGATAAAAAAATTTTTTAATTCACTTAATTTGGTTTTGGAAAATTTAAAAGCATTTAGAAAGCAAAAAAATTATTGAATTTTATTAAATTACAAAAAAAATATAATTATATTCTGCTTTATTAATATTTTTTACTCGTTTAGGTTACAAAATCTGATTTTTTATATCCAGCGTAGTTCCGCCATTTTCGCTTACAAATTTTCAGTATACAAAATACCTTATTGATTTCAATTTTTGAATTTTAAGAAATATATAATTTTCTACGCAAGTTTTTTATACTTTCATTAAATTTTTTAATTTTCTCATTTAAAACCTAATCGATAAATTTTAATTTACCTAAGTTTTTCAACTTTTGATACCTAATTAAATTTTTGATTTTTTTTAAAAATTATTTGTTAGTATAATTTTTAAATAATAATGGGCAGAAAATGCTTTAGATTAATGTGAATAAATATTATTCTTTTATCATTACTTTAAATTTTTATGCAATATAAAAGGATAAAATTATTAATTTTTGAATTTAATTTACCCGCGCCATTTACTTGTCAAAGTTTCCAAAATTGCCACCCAACGTCTCTAGCGTCGTTAAGAATAGCAGAAAAAAATTTTCATATTTTCTCGCATCGTTTTTATTGTTTGTAAATAAAAAACACGACTGGTGTAATGGTGTTTGTTAATAACTTGTTTTGTAAAAAAGGGTCGTGTGCTTTTTATTTTTATAATTAATTTTAACTTTTTATTTTTATCCGCGTGTTAAATATGTAATGCTTTAGATTTAGTATTTGTTTAAAGTGTGCAAATATTATTGGAAGGTATAGGTATCATTGTTTATTGCGAGAAGGAAATGTTTTGGTAAGTTTTTTAAATTTTAACCTCTCTTATTTATAGTTAAATTCATTTTAACTTATATATTATATATGGGTGCTTTTTACGGGAACTGTATATTTTATTATTATTTATAGCACAACAATTTTACCTTTTTTTTTCAAATATTTTTGTAGTTTTATGTTTTTTAAGGTCCAAATAACCTAAAATTTTCAATGATACTGCTACAAACGTAAAAGTATATAAAAGTAAATTCATTGTGTTATTCTTATGGGATTTTTTATTTATGCAGATGTTTTTGACATTTCGAGACTAATATTTAAATAGCTCTTGATTGAATCCACAAAATCTCTTAATAACCTTAAATCTACACAAGTACTCACAACAGTATATCAGTATATACCTACAGTTGCAAAAAAGTGATAAGAATGAAAAAAACTAAACTATTTAGTATACAGTGATAAAATATAAAATGATTATAAAGTTACAATAAAAAAAAAAAATTAAAAACAAAATAAAATAAAAAAAGAAAAGTGTAAGAAATTAAAATCTATTTGACTTATCTTTTATATAACAACCGGGTGACGCATATATACACATTTAAGTCTTTTGTACCAGCATAAGGGGACGCTAAACACAAAGACTATATTTTTCATATATGAAATAAAACAGGATTTTGTATAGTTACACCAGGTTAAACATTTATTTTTAAACAAGTCCTTGCGTTTTTGTTCGATTTCTAATAAAAAAGAACATTCGTTAAAAAGCTGCATGTAGTTTTTGTGGAAAAGACCGCGAATCTATTGAATATAACATTTGATAATCCGGCATTTTTGATTATCCGGCAACTCCCATGTCCCGACGATTCCGGATAATTGGAATTAATAATTATATTACTGTTAGCAGATGATAAAATTTCACGCGAAATTTTTTTGTGGTGTTCTCATAAAATTTCATGATACAATTATGTTATATAGCACATTCCGCGTTTAATTAAATATTTTTACAAGAAAAAGAACTGAAAAATGATTTAATTTGGACCTTTTTTCAGAAGATACAAATTTTCATGTTTAAAAAAATTTCTTTTTTACAATTTAGTTCAGAAACAACGCATTTCTCGATGGCAATAGAATAGTATATTACGACCCATGGCCAGAAAAATAAAGAATGGCCCAAATCGCACGTAAATTACCTTCCGTTGCGAAGCCGAGGATGATAAATTGCGATTTGGGGCATTCTTTTTTTATGGCCCAGGTTCGTATACGATTTTTCTGCATCAGTGGCCAGAAAACTTTTTTTTTTAAATAAGTAATTGCAATATATCGAAGGGAGCATATAAATTTGTCCACAATTTATTTAAAAAAAAAAAATCGTCCAAAGTAAAATATATAAGGGCATATCCATTACTTTTCATACAAAAATTTGCGCACCTATGACTCCAATCGAGCTCAAATTTTCAGAGGTGATTTATAGCGTAATAAAAAACTCATCCAATCAAAATTTCAGCCATTTCGCAGGACGGGTTTCAACTTTTACCAAAAAAATTTGACGGTCAAAAATAAAATTTTTTTTTTTTTTAATGAGCTAATTTTTCCCTTGCTATTCGAATATTTAAGAAGAAAAAATTTTTTTTGACCCCTTAACCACTTATTGGCCAAATTGGTCCAATTATTCCACATTTTCAGAGTCTTATATCTACTAACAGAAGCCAATTCCATCGCCCAATTTTTCAGGGAATTTTTTCAATATCAAAAAAAACTTTTATGGAATTTTTAGCCTTTAAAGTGCATAGAGAAAAATTTTGCAGACGATTAAAGTTGCTAAAAAAAAAAGGATTTTTTCGGAAACAGCCAACTTTCAATTGCTTATATCTCCGGTCCCTGATGACCTTTTTTATTGTTTAAGGTCTCATTTGAAAGGTCTTTGTTAGACGGTTTTTACAAGACCAGTTAAAAGTCTTAAGCTAATGATGCTGAGTCACAATTTAAGTTCAAAAATCAGCTTTTTTTCGATAAATTGAATCTTACATTATAATCAATGCCAGTAAAAATCAACTCCTTGAAACTTTTAAAAAACTTTTTTGGTAAAAGTTAAAAGTTCAAGGAAAAAAATGAGACCAGCCGAATGTTTTTTGGATTAATCCTTGAAGCCCAGTAAATTTCTGAAAATTGGCTAAAAATAGCTATTTTGAGACCTTTTAGAGCTTTTATCTCGGCAACTCGTCCTGCGAAATGGCTGAAATTTTGGATGGGTGAGTTTTTTATTACCCCAAATCATCCCTGAAAATTTGAGCTCGATCGGAGTCATAGGTGCGCACATTTTTGTATAAGATATGCTCATAAATATATAATAATAAATTAAAATAGTTGATTAGAGTATGTATTTTTCTAAAGCTGACAAAGCTGTCTTTAAAAAATATTTAAAAAAAGTGTAATAATTTAATCAAAAATTTTAAAAATTACTGTTTCAGCTGTTGAAGGGCATGCTAAAATTCTTAATAACTCAGCATCTACAGAATTATCTGATGCATATCATGATGAATGTAAGTAACAAATATTATAAGCTTAATATATACTTATTGCCCGTCCAATAGTTTCTAATTATAGCATGAAGCACATTTCTTAATTTTAGATTTTTATAGGTATTTCAGTCAATACACTGATTTTATTATATAAATATTATATTTATCTTAGTAAATTTAATTTGTTAAAGAATGTTTATTTTTACTTTTTTTTATCATATTATGTATAATTCTATGATCTACAAAATTAGTTATTTTCCCTCATAATTTATCAAACTTAATAGTCAAAACCATAATTAATAAAAAAAGTACATCCTTTTATTTCCAAATAATTATTTTTAAATTAACTAGATGCATTTAATTTCAACAAAACAATAAAAATTTGCATTTTCTATAGGTGATCAAAGTAACACTAACACGGTACAAAGAGGGTGGCTAAGACGGTTGGGCATTTGTGAAATGATAGAGAGTGTTTCTCGTAGAGCGCTGAGTGGCTCCAGTGGGAGCTACCACGTTCGTAGTGCAGAACTGGCTCGTGACAGGAGATTAAAAACCCTTTCTGCCACTGTCGTTTTTTTAGACGATACGCAGCAAATATTTCAATTAGATGTATGTTTTTCAATTTATCTTTTAATTTTATAAAAACATTTGATATATGTTTTAAAATACTTAACAGAAAAGGGCAAAAGGACAAATTCTATTAGATTTAGTTTTCCAACATTTAGAATTAGTAGAAAAAGATTATTTTGGATTACAATTTGCTGAAAGTGGAACAATTACTTCAAACGCTCTAAATTCTGAGTCAATGGTAAACTTTTGAACAAAATGAAAAATTTTAGAAACAAAAGTAGAAATAAAAAAAATATGTTTTACAGAGATGGCTGGATCCTAGAAAACTAGTAAAGAAACAAATAAGAAGTAAAGGTGGTCAATTTTTCTTTCGCGTTAAATTTTATGTCTCCGATCCAAGTAAATTACAAGAAGAATATACTAGATATCAATTTTATTTACAATTAAGAAGAGATATTTTACAAGGAAAACTTCAACTACCTCCAAGCATTGCCTGTTTAATTGCTAGCTATACTGTTCAATGTAATCTATCCTAATTTATTTATTTTATTGGTTTAATATGTACCAACTAAGTAAAAAAAATTATTTTTTTAGCTGAGTTAGGTGATTATAATCCTGATGAACATGGTCCTGGATACCTATCTCGTTTACAATTGATTCCTGGACAAACTGAAGAAATGGAAAAAAAAATTTCTGAAATTCACAAATTACATAAGTAAAATTTTTAAATTGAATAAGTTGAGCCACTTTTTTTCATTATTTGTTAAACATTTTTTAATTAATTACAGGGGTCAACTACCAGCTGATGCAGAATTTAACTTTCTTGACCATGCTAAACGACTAGATATGTATGGAGTAGAATTACATAATGCAAGAGTTAGTATTATAATAAATCTTTCAAAAAATGTATAAAAATAGTTTGATTGAAATTTTTTTAAAATAAATGTACAGGATTCAGCAAATAAAGAAATCCAAATTGGTGTAACATCTATAGGATTGGTAGTTTTTCAAAATAATATAAAAATTAACGTATTTTCTTGGGCAAAAATTGTAAAAATATCATTCAAACGCAAACATTTCTTTATTCAAATAAGAAGAGAACAGGTAATTTTCAAATTTTTACAATTAAAATTTCAAAAATATATTTTTAAATTTCAAATTCATATATATTTTAGTCTGAAAATTACGATACAATATTAGGTTTTAATATGATGACTTATCGTAGTTCAAAAAATTTATGGAAAGCTTGTGTTGAACATCACACTTTCTTTAGATTACACAGTCCTAAAATAAAACCACGTAGATTTCCATTAGCTTTAAGTAGCAGATTTATGTATTCTGGCAGAACTGAATTTCAAACAGTCGAAGAAGGAAAACATCGTACTCGACTTGAGAGAACATTTATCAGGTAAATAATTAACTTTATTTAATACATGAAATTTATCTAGAGAATCTTCCAAGAATATTTTTTACTTTAACATTTAACAGATCACCAAGTAAAAAATTAATCCATGGGATTATTCCTATAACCATATCAGATGAAAAAAATAAACTTTTATTGTCTTCTAATAGACCAGCAAGATCATATGATAACAAGGTACAATCTCTTGGATCAAGGGAACCACGTCCAGCATGGGGAGAAGGAAATCAAAGTGATGAGTCAGTTGATTTTCTGTAATTAAAATGAATTTTAAACTTTAAAATTTGATAAATTAATTTTAATGATTTTTAGCGATGGTGGATTTTTGTCAATGAGAGAAGAAGTATCTGCAAATCAAACTCGAAGTGGTGCATTTTCCCCTATGCTAGGATCTCGAGCAATAAGTTACGCTGATGAAGACACAACAATAAATGAAAGAAGCGTGTATGATAATCCTGATTACAGTGAACCTACAAGCTCTCCTGCCCCATTAGTACGATAATTTATCTCTATAATCTAGTTTTTTATTTGCAAACATAAAATAATATTAATTTTTTTTAAGGCTGTAGATGATGGATTAGTAATGATAAAAATAATCCCTGATGAGCAAGGACGTTTTGGTTTTAATGTTAAAGGTGGCCTTGATCTTGAAATGCCAATTTTAGTATCTCGCGTTGCTCCTAATACACCTGCTGATCAATGCTATCCAAAATTAAACGAAGGAGATCAAGTTCTATATATCAATGGTCATGATGTAAATGGTATGTTACACGAGCATGTGGTAAATTTAATACGCCAGTCACGTAATAATGGAAAAGGGGAACTTACGTTGACCGTGAGACCAAATGCAATTTATAATGCATTAACTGGATCAGAAGAACCTCTAGAAGAAGAACCACCCTTCAGGTAATAGAAATAAATAAAAATTATTCTTAATCTGCATAAAATATTTTATTTATTTATTTTTTTTTTATTTATTAAACGAATTTACGGGACTCGCCCTTTACATTCTATTATATAATTATTTTATAAATTTTTATACATCTTACTTACTATAAATAAAGCTATTACAGTATAATAAACTTTGTTTGTAGTAGAAAAGAAATTTTAACTTTAAGAAAACAAAAGATTTATGAAAAATTGTTCAATGAAACGTAGATATTTTAATTAAATTTAGCAACAAATTTATTTAAGCTTTTATAAAAGCCAATTTCACTCTTGTTAGTGATATAAATCTTTTTGTTATACATATTAAAAGTTTCTAGAATTCTAAACAAGGACAAACTTTTTCTACTGTTTTTAAATTCAATAGGGATTGTAAACATCAGTTGTCTGTCTCTTAGACCATCTCTTTTAGGAACATAAAGATTTATGACAGATTTGATTTCATTATCAATATTTATTTAAAAATTTTTTTAAAGATATGTACCTGATGTACCGCATACCGCAGTTGGTTCGGATGCTCTAGCCCAGTCCATGTTATTACTAGCTGATGGCCTTGCCAGTGGAGCTTTAGTAGCTCAATATGAACAACTATATAGAAAAAATCCTGATTTTACATCTACGGAATCGAAAAAACCAGAAAATCAAATAAAAAACAGATATAGAGATATTTCTCCATGTAAGTTTTTATAATAAATCTTAAAAATTTTAATTTTTTAAGTTATTGTGTTATTGTTTAGATGATGTGACTAGAGTTGTCTTGATGAGCAATTCTAATGGTGATTATATTAACGCAAATTATGTTAACATGGAAATTCCTGGATCAGGTATTATTAATAGATACATAGCTACACAAGGCCCTTTATCAGCTACGATTGCTGATTTTTGGCAAATGATATTAGAAGCTGGAAGTACTCTAGTAGTTATGCTAACAACATTAGTTGAACGCGGAAGAACCAAATGTCATCAGTATTGGCCATCGCTAAATGAAACATTAACATTAAGAAATTTATCTTTACACTGTACTTCTGAGACTGCTGAAGAGACTTTTGTGTTTAGAGAGTTTGTTCTTACTGACACCAATGTTTGTTTATTTATTATTTAGAAGAAAAAAAATTACTCCACTTTTAAAAATATAAATTTACTTTACAGACTGGCGAGGAAAGGGATATAACACATATGCAATATTGCGCTTGGCCAGATCACGGAGTTCCAACTGATTGGAAACAGTTTACAACGTTTACCGAAAAAGTAAGAGCAGCACGAACAGGTATCGTTGAGCCTGCTATAGTTCATTGCTCGGCAGGTATCGGAAGAACAGGTGTCTTAGTCCTTATGGAAACCGCAATGTGTCTTATCGAAGCTAATCAACCAGTTTATCCTTTAGATATCGTTCGTTCAATGAGAGATCAACGAGCAATGATGATTCAAAATGCTGTAAGTCTTAAATATACATCTTTTTAAAAATCATAAAATTAAAATTAAATTATTTCAGAGTCAATATCGATTTGTTTGTGAAGCCGTTCATAAAGCTTACAGCGAAGGAATTGTTAAACCCTTACCAGAATTTAGTAGGTGAAAAAATTTATAGGATATTTAAAGTCTGGCCATTAATCATATTATTAAAATAAATCTTATGTCCTGACAATAATATTTGTTAAATGATATGTAGATTTTTAGAAAGTTCCATTAATTTTTAGAATAATTTAATATGTGATCATCAGTAATAGTATTTTTTAGATAAAAAAAAGTATCGATATCATGTTACTTATATCGCCCATTAAAAAAAAAATTTAATTTTTCATTAATGATCGTTAATGATCATTTGTGATATTATTTAGTAAAAATATTAATTTAATTAGAATTGCGATATTATATAAAAGTATATAATTATGTGTTATATTCTAATCATTTGTAGAAACTTTTTTTAGCAAGTAATAAATATCTAAAAATTGATGTAAATTAGCATTTTTGCTAAAAAGGCAAAAATTATGGAATACAATTTACTTATCAATGTTAATATTGAAAATTTTTTCATTAAATATTTAATAATTATTTAAAATTGAAACGGCAAATGGGCCTATTTTTTTTTTAAATTGTAATTCATTTTTCTTTATTTTATGATACATCGTCAAAATTAATTTTAATTTATTTTAATGTATATTGTATATCCTTACTAATTGTGATTTGTATAATTTAGATTTTATTTATTTTAAGATATTTCCTTTATTTTTCAAGAGATAATAAAAATTTTAAAAATCAAAAGGCCCAACAACCGTGCCTTGAAATTGTCGTTTTAAATAAAAACGTAACCGTCTGTCAGCCTTGAAAAAGTCTAATTTTTATCGGAATATAATACTAAGAAATTAAATATTCCAGTAGTATATTATATATTTTTATACTGTAAAAAAAGCCATTTACCTATAATGTATGCTGTGTACAAAAATAAAATTATAACTTTGTGTAAAAGTGATATATACACAAGAGAAAAAGGGGGAGTGAGGCCCTGGTAGAGCTACTTATCGCCATATCTAATTGTTAGAAAAAAAATTTATTCACTTATTTTGTCCTTAAAAATTATTATTATGTAATTAAAGTACATATTATTGTAATATTTGAAAAAAAGCAGTATTCAATTTTATTTATTATAAATTTATTAGGTAAAATAAACACTGTCAAAGGCCTTTTTTTTTGTTTATGTAATATGGAGATCTCTTTTTATTAATAATTATGCGATGCACAAAAATTTATACCATTAAAATATTTAAAAAATTGTTCTCATGTTAAATTATATTACTTATAAAAAATATTACAGTTTGTCACATAGCTGTCTAGTCCAGATTCAAATTTGTACTTTCAAATATTAAAATAAACATCATTTTTTGAATTTAAAACCAAAAAAAGTTCAATCATTTTTTCAAACTACCTAATCTTCCTTCTTCATAAGATAATTTAAATTGCATAAAACAAAATAATAAAACATTTACAAAAAGTTATTTTTTATAGACAAATTATTTGCGACAAGCGCACAGTTCTTGTGATCCCAAAAGGCATTGTTAAACATTATCTTTATAATTGGTTGCATGGTATTGAGATTATTTGATATTCCGAAAATATACAAAAAAATATTCAATAGTACGTATTTTTATATTTTTTCATAGAAATTGAAAATGACTGAGTAATTAATAATCGAAGTAGTGAAAAAACAGGTAGGGGGGAGAAAGTGACATCACAACTCAAAAGCGCAATAAAATCTGAATTGTGACGTCACAGGTAATTTATTTAATTCTTTATTATTCTCCGGTTTATTATTTTTTAAATTACAAATAAAAAAATACGTATCTAACATTTTTTTACAAATTACCGATGTACAAAACCAACCAGATAGAATTAAAAATTTTTTTTTTATGCTACAACCCTATTTACAAGTAAAATACCCTGCCAACTAGCTGGCACTAAGGTTCCTCAAACAATGAGCTTAAATCTTCAATATCATACATTCATTTCTATTAACTTTTAAAAGTTTTTTTTATTGATCAAAAATTTTCAAAAAATTAATTATCAGATTCGAGGAATCGAGTAAAAACCATATTTTCAAATAAAAGTAACGTACTTTCATGGAACTAAATATTATGAAGTATTACACCAAAAAAAAAAAATATTGCAATTTTTTTAATTTTTTTGTTTTTTTAATTTTGAAAAAAGAATTTTGAAAAACTTTGGTATCAAATCAAAAAAATTACCTTTTAAACGAACTTTCTAAAACTAGTACTCTCATAGAAATAAATTAGGTACTACGTCCAAAATAATTTGGTATTTTTTGTATTTTTTGTGTGAAAAAAATTTTGGGAAAAAAATTTTCAAAAAATTATTTATCAGATTCTAGATATCGAGTAAAAATCGTACTTTCAAATATAAGTATTTTCATGGAAATAAATGAGGTGTTACATCCAAATTAAAAAAAAAAGTAGTTTGAGATTTTTTGATGAAAAAATGTTTGAAAAAAAAATTAGGCCTTAATTGCATAATAAAAGTAAAAATAATATTTTATTGACCAGAATTGGAGCTGAACTTAATTTTTTATTGTTTCAAATTATTTAAAATAAATAAAACAATACAAATTATTTTGATGTGTATAACAAGTTTTTTATTTCACAATATTTCACCAAAAAATCCGTTGCCATGGCCTCTTCAGGTGATCTGAATACAAAAATTATATAATTTTTTCTTAATTGGTTGTGAAATTTTACCGGTTACACACACGCACGCACACACACACAAGTGCAGACTTTTTTTAAAAACTGGTTTTTTCTGAGGTCCCAAAACGTGCTTAAATGCCCAAAAATCAAAATTTGACCCATCACAATGGTTCCAGATTGAGGAACTGAAATATTTATAAATAAACTGGAGTATTTATAAATTTAGTAAAATTGATCTTCTACTAACTATAACAATTTTATAGCTTTATTATTTTTGCTTAATTTGTATAAACAACTGAATAGAATATTTTAAAAAATGTTCATAAAACCCCAAAGATATGGTTGCAAATAAACCATGTGCATAATAAAGAATTCGCCTTATACGTACTTACTTATAAGCTTTTTCTTACGTCCATGGAAAAATTTTCTAATTTATGAATTTATTAGTATATATTGGTAATCTAAAACAATTTTACATTTTGACCATAAAAATTTTAATTAGATAAACGATCCGTTCCTTTTAGTATGGTTCGCAAAAATTAAAATAAAAAATGGCTAGCAGTAAAATAATTTCCCTTGGGGTTGACCAAAGTAGTAGCATATTACATCCCTTGCCATAAAAAAAAGACTTGGACTAAAAGTACGCAAGATTTTAATCCAACATAAAAATATTTTCTGGCTTAAATAATAATTTTAAAACAAATTAACCTGTTTTCTTTTGAGTAAAATAATTTTTAGTTATAAATGAGGTATTGTAAACTACTAAAAAAAAATCAAAACAGAGCCAAAAATACAATAAATACAATAAATTAAAACTTTTTAATTTCTGATTCTTCATGAAAAACTTTTATAGGAAAAAGGGAAATTTTTTTAATTTCTTATGAAATTTTGAATATTTTTATAGTATTTGGCGTCGAAAAGGTATAAAACACCTAAAAGAAACCTAAATTATAGATTTAACACAGTGGTGGAGTGCTTGGTTTTTTTGACAGTTTTTAAATCAGTTTCTAATGTAATTTCATCTATTTTAACGATACAGAATGTCACCGAAAAATGGTCTAATTTTTATTTATTAATTTTCAATAAAAAGAAAATATTTTTTTTTAATTTTTAAATTAAATGAAAAATGTCAGATATCAAAAAAAATATCCTGTATAATTATAGCTTCAAAAAGTGGATAGTACAATCAAAAATTAAATATTCTAATATTCATATTTAGAAAGTTTGAAAAAATTAATCAACCTTTAAAATTGTGCCTACAAAAAGTTCTAGAATATCAAAAAATCTCAAAAGCATTGGACAACCTTATTGGAATAAAACCTATAAAAAATATAAAATTGTTATATTATTTTCAAAATTTTAAGTACTTATACACTCTGCCTTCATATATGCAATGCTCTTTCACTTTTTATTCTCTTTAAAAAATAATAAAAGGTTTTTCAAAGAAAAAAATGATACCATCAAATATTATTTTTATTTTTAATTATAAAAATGAAAAAATAAAAATAAAAATTATATAATATTATAAAATTGCATTTAAATGCACTTATTTATCCTTATAATTAGTTACACATCTTTTCATTTATTTTTTCTCAGATTATTTCTTTTTCATCTTTTTGTCATTATTTTTTCTTCAAATTATTTATTAATACAAAATTCGAGATAAAAATCAGTATCTATTAAAAAGTTCTTTAAATATTTTTGCATTTCAAATAAAAACTATATTTATTCGCAAAACAAAAAAAAATTCGTTTAAAAAGTTTTTTGAATTTAAAAATAAATTCAAGATTTAAAATATTGATAACAGCATTGCCAATTTATAAATAATAACAATTGCATGTGCAAGGTAAGGAATTGTAAACCTCCTACTTTTATTGAAAATGAAAGATGCAATAACTCTTAAAGTATTTGGCAGTGCAAAAAAATAAACCACCTCTTCGCGTCCACAATAACTTGATATTCAAGTTGGAATATAAAAGCCACTTTCCTTATTGCATCTTATCCAGTTTTAGTTGAGTTTCTTTTGCAAAGTTATAAAGGAGAAAAGAAAAGCTTTCTCAAGTAAGTGCATTTTTACACATTTTTAAACAAAAAATCAATATAAAATATTTTAAATTTTAAAATTTGAAATTTAATGTAAATATATGAAAGTTGAACAAAATTGCAAACCTGGGAAATTATAAATTTAGTTTATGGTGTTAATTTGTAAATGAATAAATATTAGGTACTTATGGTTAACTTTTAATTAATAAATTGTCTATAATTATAAATTTAATATTTTATTTTTTTATATAAACTTATGGAAAATATTAATTTCTATTTGAATAAAATTAGTGTATAATTTCAATACAGGTATAATTGTTAATTTACATAATATAATTAAAAATTAAAAAAGAAATCAATTTTATAAATAAATAAATTTAGTTTTTTATATATTTTTCATTAAAATAATAAAATCAAAGAAATTCATCATTGGTCAGGAATAAAAACATGTAATTTAATGTATCTCCAAATCTTTTCCAAAGAGAGAAAGTTCAAAGAGGGCTTATTGAAATAAGAGAAACTTTCAATCTTTCGATTTTCATTCTTTAATAATAATTGCATCTGCTATTGAAATGTAGGCAATGTTACGGTCAAATTATAATTTTACATATTATTTGTAAGAAAAACAAAATTTTTTTATCTTTGTATTTTTATGATCAATCTCGCAATATTATTTGCATTAAAGAAATGTGTAAAATCTTATTATAACGAGTTCTTACGTAATGGTGTTAAAACCGGTCTTTAAAATGCATCTCTTGAAAAAATAATCAGTTTCCCATGGAAATATATATTTTTTTTACGATGCACTTATGAAATAATTTTTTTTTATTTTAGAATGAAAATTGTTTTGTTATTTGCGTTAATAACAATATCTTATGGATTCCCACAAAAAGATGGTCAATTATTTAGCGACGAAGCTATTCGACAAGCACAAAGTACATTTTTAATACCAAAAGATGCAACGATACAAAAAGTACAAGAAGGTATTGAATTAGCTGCATATGAATCAATTCCAGGAGATCAAAGAATAAATCTTTTTGAAATTCTTGGTGAACATGTACCACCTGAAGTTGTTAATAATTTACAAAGTCAGATTGATCAAATTGGAAAAAATTAAAATTTTTTTTTTTAACCAACTATTTGAGCTTTGTATATAATTTAGCGATCTTGTAACCATTTGTATTTTTTTAAAATAAAACAAATTTTTTGTGAAAAGGTTTTTTTTTTAAAATAAATCTCAGATATTGTTAATGCCTTTTATTCTATTTTATTTATTTATAATAATAATAATAATTTTATCGACAACAAATTAAAATTTTTTATTACAAAAAAATAACATAATTGAAAAATCAAACATTTTAAATAATGATTCAATTCATGAAACCTATTTTTTTTATTTTGATTGAAATTATGTATTCAACGAATATAACGCACCGGGAGAAAGCAACCATAATATTAAGATTTTGATGCTCTTACATTTATAATATAGGTAATACAATGTTTTTTTTACTTTCACTTTTTGACATTTTAAAAGAAAACTTATTGAATATTTTTTTCTTTTAAAAACTTATTATACTTAAAATTGTATTTTGTCTTCGATACAAGTTTTAATCGGCTTAAATTGAAATAGAAAAACAGTAAGTGATTATTTTTAAGTTATATATAAATTAATTTTTTTTTTACATTTCTGAGTTTTTTTTTTGTAATAAAAAATGCTATGATACCAAATTTTTTTTTATAGATAATTTTATAGGTAAAAGTGATGGGTTACTGGACACTTAAAGAATCAAATTTTATTGTAGTAAAAAATAATAATAAACAAGTCAACATAAAATTTGATTCTTGACTTTTGTAACTTAAATTATTTTATTACAAAAAAATTACTCTTATTATAAATAAAGAAAATTGGCTTAAAACTCATGTACTTATGCATGGCGTGGTATGCCCCCAGATTTGGTCTAGTATGTTTTTTGGGTCGCTGATCACGATGTTCGGTGTCATTTGATTAAGAAATTGGGGCTTCACCCTTAAATTAGCAGAAATTACTCCCAAAACGGGATATTTTTAATATATATTTACTCGTTGAGTGTCCAAATTTGATACCTAGGAGTTTGCTGGGATATTTATATTTATTTATAATTATATTTATCTTTGATCAAGAATTTCGGTGATTTTTTTATGAAAAATTAATATTTCACCTTTAAATTAGCAAAAACGACTCCTAAAAGGGGTATTTTTGCTATTTTCGCACTTAATTTAACTTAACTAACAAGGGGAGTTCAATACATTTGGAACACCGAATTACACCAAATGGTTATGGATGAGTTTGTTATGTTGAAAAAACATGCCGACTACCCTCCGTTCCTTCCAATGGGCCTTCTGGGCCTAGAAACGCAGGGCTCAATGTTATAAAATAGGATTTTTTGGTAATTTTCAAAGAAACGCCAAAACCTCGCAACTTAACCAAAACTCTTCTGGATGGTCTCATTTTTTTGGTTTAAGTATCACCTTTTATATGCCGTAAACCGCAATTTATTATCACTAATTCTCTCATCACTATAGCCAATTAAGCAAACGGTCATTTTTAGCTAAAAATGACCAATTTTTAAAATGCTGCCAAATTTGTAATTTCTGACGAAAATGGGTTTTATAGGTCTGAAAAAATTTTTACAAGCTTCAAGTTTCCAAACCTTCTTGACTTTACCTTTTGCAATTATTTGTTAACCAGATATGATTATTTGAAGTCACAGTCCCAATTTTACGATTTTTTAAAAAATCTCATTTTTAATGCTAACTTTGAAGAGCCATTTCTTAAAAACGAATCAAGGAAATGAGACAAGCAAAAAATTTTTGGAAATTTGAAGCTTGTACAAATTTTCTCAGACCTATAAAACCCGTTTTCGTCAAAAATTACAATTTTGGCAGCATTTTAAAAATCGGTCATTTTTAACTAAAAATGACCGTTTGCTTAATTGCCTATAGTGATGAGAGAATTAGTGATAATAAATTGCGGTTTACGGCATATAAAAGGTGATACTTAAACCAAAAAAATGAGACCATCCAGAAGAGTTTTGGTTAACTTGCGAGGTTTTGGCGTTTCTTTGAAAATTACCAAAAAATCCTATTTTATAACATTGAGCCCTGCGTTTCTAGGCCCAGAAGGCCCGTTGGAAGGAACGGAGGGTAGTCGGCATGTTTTTTCAACATAACAAACTCATCCATAACCATTTGGTGTAATTCGGTGTTCCAAATGTATTGAACTCCCCTTGTAAGTTAATTTAAGGTTGTAATATTAATTTTACTTTATAAAATCGTTATAACGATTTAGTTACACAAACCGGTTATTATGAATCGCTGATCACGAATTTCAGTGTCATTTGGTTAAGAAGTTACGGCTTCACCTTTAGATTAGCAAAAGCTACCCGCAAGATGGGGTATTTTTAATATAAACGCTCTCTGAGTGCCTAGATTTGGCACCTAGGGGTTTTTTAATTCGCTATAAGCAATAATAAACATTTGGCACACTTATTATGTTTCAAAAGACTACCATTTTGCACTAAAACTTTTTTATTTTGGATATGTAGGTTCAGAGATATCATCAGTCAAAGTAGCCGTTTTTTACCCATTTTTAAAAACTACATAGCACCCACAAAACTTTTTAAGAAATCAACCAATTACCACGCAAGTGGTCTCATTTTTTTTGTTTTAATAAATAACAACATTTAAGAGCAAAAAATTTCAAAAAACTTACCCTTAATCTACTTTTATTTCAATTTTTCTGTTTTTAAAATGTCGACCTGCCGCCACTCAGTGCCTAAAATGGGCACAGTAGATTTACAGAGTTGAAAAGGCCAATGAGAATAAAAAACTAGAACCTTTTCCAGTCAATTTGAGAAAACCAAAATCTTTTTAAGTTGCCACCATTTTTGGACAGAGGGGGGTGGCCGGGTTGAGAAATAATCGCCCATATTAACTTAAAGTAAAAACCTTATAACAAAAGATTATTCAAATAAATTTACTTATTTTTATTTTTTTTTTACAAAGAATAAGCAGGCATCGATTTAAAGAACTTGTCGAAAAAGCTATCCAAATTTTTTCAATTGTAAAGAAAAAAGAATTATTTACTCCGGTTGAAATAGATAGTTTAAAAGGTCCATCAGGGATTTTCTACAGTACATATATGAAAAGATTAAAAAGCAAACAAGAGAAAGAGAACTTTAATAATTAATTTTAGGCTCTAATTTACTTTTTTAAATTTAAAATCATCAGTAAATATAAATTTTATTTAATTAATCAAACATTTAGTTTCAAAATTTTAAATTGCGCAAATTTAATATGCAATTATATAATATAAAAAATAAATAATGATATAGTAAAATTTTTGTTGTTAAACTTTTTATTTAAGAATAAATTATGTAGGCTACAGATACTTTTTATTACTAAGATTAGGTTTATTACTTTGATTAATCATTGGATTTTGAACAAAACAGTCAAGTTTTCCTCGCTAATCCACCCAAGCCTTATGAAAATAAATTTTTCAGCTGAAACCATTCAGAAAGATATAAGGAAAAAAGCGCAGCAAAAAATTTTTTGTCATTCAAATGTGTTAAAAACACTCCCAATCCCCCCATTTACCCAAAAAGTTCAAAATAACCATTTTGGCAATTTTGAAGGGATATAGTAGGTTCTTAGCCTTCTAAATTCAAATCTAACATCAAAAATTAAGTTATAGGGGTGTAGCATCCTTATTTAACCATTTTAACCCTTAAAATTTAATTTTTCTTAAAAAGAAAACAATTTTTTTTATTTTTGTGGGATTTAGTAGGTATTTTGGGCTGCTAAAAATTTTCAGGATTATTTACATTTTAAAGCTCAGTTATTATAACCCCAATATTTTGTTATTGTGAGTAACCAAAAAAATAATAATTATGCGAACCTAAATTCAGGATGTAAAATTATTAATTTGGGGCTGAGGCCCCCAAAATCATTGTTCTATCTCAGCCTGGGGTTTAAGTGCCGTGGTCAACGGTCCAAGTGCGCAGAACTACAAAAAGAATTTCAGTGTGCACTTAATATTAAAATTTTTTGAAAAATTAACTATTTTTTTAGTTCTTTATAAGATGTTTATAAGATTTAAATATATTTAAAAAAAAATTAAAGTTATGAGCAAAATCTTTGAAAAAAATTTTAAGGTTATTTTGGAGCAGTAGAAACTTGGCACGCGGTGAAAAATTGAAAATGAAGATTCAAATTCAAGCAGGATTTTTATATATAAGAAATCGAAGCGTCACAGGCCTAAACGGAACAGACTCTCAGCTCTTACATTCCGGCTTGGAGTAACTCTGAGCCTTCGCCAAGTTTATAGACTCTGAGTTGGCATATTCATTGACTTAGCGTAGGCATCAACCTTGGTAGGCATTACGATTTACGCTTCATGGTATGAGGCTACAAGCTAAAACTCAATTTCTGAGGCTTGGGGTCAATAAATTTTTCTCCGTGTATGATAAAAACGTCTCTCTTAAAACAGAAGTAATTCTGGGACAAGGCAAAAGAACTGCGGTTATGGAATCAAAGTTAACAACAGAGCACAATTCAGAAGAAAAAAGAAAACAACGTTAAAAAGAACTAGCACATTAACTTAATGAAATTGCTAAAGCTTACGGAAGCTTGTATCCGCCACCTATCGGCAGTGTCGATTGTCGATAAATTTTTAATCGTCAGTCAACATTGTTGGTTGATGACGAAAAAAAAGCGAAAAAAATGGTTAAAAAATGAAAAAGTGTCTTTAAATAATTATTTTTTTAATAAAAATTAAATTAAAACCGCATAAAGTATTAATAGAATGACCAAAATAAATTTAATATCATATAAAAATTAATTAAAATCCGCATATATTAATAATAAACGTGTTTATACTATAATATTTAGCAGAAGTAAAATTTAAGTCCAAAGCATGACTATTTTTTAATTTAATTTAAATTATTAATTAAACTATTTAGTTAATATATGTTGCTTATAAAATTTTAATAGTACGACTTTTTTTTATGACAATTTTTACAAGTTTTTATTAATAGTGTGTACCAAAAATACATCAAAAAGATTAATAATTAACTTATATTATTAAAAATTTTCTATTTATTTATACTGATTAATATCAGAGATTAATGTATCCTATTCATCTCTGTTAATATACTCCGGAATCGAAAGTCCCAAAATTATGGTTTTGCTCCAAAGATTGGCAACTTCTGATGATGTTTTTTTAGCTAGCGGAGAGAGAATAAAAAAGAGGTTTTACTTCAGAAAAAATTCTAACAAGAACATCCAACATTTGGTTTTGCTCCAAAGTTTGGCAAATTCTAATGATGTTTTTTTAGCTAGCGGAGAGAGAATAAAAAAGAGGTTTTACTTCAGAAAAAATTCTAACAAGAACATCCAACATTTGTAAGTTATCGCTCTAATTCTGATATGCGATAATCTCTCTCAAGTTTACCAGAGTATTAAAACTCCTCGATCAGCTAAGAGCTCTTAATTTTACCTAGTAAGTAAAGTGGAGATCTCTAACAATATATTCACCATTCATTAGTAGTAGAATTTTATTACTTGGACATCACACAATGTACATATAGAATAAATCTTGTATAGTCTTAATTATATTATATAATCTTGTTGTTGCAGAGAGTAACATTACATACATAGTATGGTTGCCAAGCTGTCCAAGATTCTAACTAAAATGGCATCTTTTATCCTAATTTTATTGTCTTACAACTACACTAATTAATGCTGCAACAGAAAGTTTTTGTAACGGGAAACAAACATTACAAGATACGGTTGAAATTTCAGTTGAATCTAAATGTATATCATGCCCTATTGCTAACTTGCTCAAAATACATAAAAATCCATACTTCATGCCACCTTGAATTTCATGAGTCAATGAGTCCAAAGGGCAGAAGATTTTTAAATATCATTAAGATAGCTTATATATTCTAGCACTAAATTTTTTGCTGGTACATCCATAACAAATATAAAATATATTTTGAATTTTTTTGAAAATTTTGTGTGTTTTTCTCTTAGGACCACCTACAAATAGGGTACACTTTCTTCAAGTTTACCTTAGAGCTCTTAGCTGATCGAGGAGTTTTAATACTCTGGTAAACTTGAGAGAGATTATCGCATATCAGAATTAGAGTGATAACTTACAAATGTTGGATATTTTTGTTAGAATTTTTTCTGAAGTAAAACCTCTTTTTTACTCTCTCTCCGCTAGCTAAGAAAACATCATCAGAATTTGCCAATCTTTGGAGCAAAACCATAATTTTGGGACTTTCGATACCGGAGTATATTAACAGAGATTAATAGGATACATTATTACCTATTAATCTCTGATATTAATCAGTAAATAAATAAAAAAATTTTAATAATATAAGTTTATTATTAATCTTTTTGATATATTTTTGGTACACACTATTAATACAAACTTGTGAAAATTGTCATAAATTAAATATGAAAACGCCGAGGTTTTTACTATAAATTGAATGAAAAAAAGTCGTACAATTAAAATTTTATAAGCAACATATATTATTAACTAAATAGTTTAATTAATAATTTAAATTAAATTAAAAAATAGTCATCCTTTGGACTTAAATTTTACTTCTGCTAAATATTATAGTATAAACACGTTTATTATTAATATATGCGGATTTTAATTAATTTTTATATGATATTAAATTTATTTTGGTCATTCTATTAATACTTTATGCGGTTTTAATTTAATTTTTATTAAAAAAATAATTATTTAAAGACACTTTTTCATTTTTGAACCATTTTTTTCGCTTTTTTTTTCGTCATCAACCAGCAATGTTGACTGTCGATTAAAAATTTATCGACAATCGACACTGCCGATAGGTGGCGGATACAAGCTTCCGTACAAAAGAGAGATTTGATCCAAAATATGAGGAAACGATAATGCAAAATGACCAAATATTAGAATTTCTAGAAAGATTGAAAAATAATACAATTGAAAATCATGTCTACAATTATATAAAAAATAATTTTGATGAACTTTTTAAACCCGAATATGTAATCAAAGAATTTAATTCCATCTTAAGTAAAATCGTTAGTATTTCTAATGCGAGTGATAATGAAAGCATGGATAATCTTGACATTTATAAAACATTTATCAATAATCTGATAAAAAAACTGAACCAGGGAACACCAACATCCGAAAAGGATATAAACGAAATTAAACAATTAATTACATGTCTAACAGATATAAATTTTTTAAATTTTCGTAAAATGAGTTCTAAAAATATTTTAGACATCAAAAGGTGGATAAATATGCCTACAAATCAAGGAGGATTGATAATTAAGAACAAAAAGCTAAAACCATGGCAAATATCATTATTAATTTCTATTAAGAAAATAAATAATCACTGCCACCAGTTCATAGATACTTTAAAGGACTTAACAAGGATGGAAAACTGGCAAGTTTTCTTGCCATTCTTAGAAGATAAATCTAAACTTGAAAATGCAGTAATATTGCTAAACAATTCCACTCATTGTGAAATGAGTTTAGTCAATTATATATATTCTTCAGAGAGAGATAATAAAAAATTAAAAAAACGAAGAATATTTCTATCAATTAGTAAGCTTTCTTGCGTTTGCTGCGAATTGGCTATAAAAATAATAAACAAATATTCTCATTGTAATTTCATCACGCCTGGCAAACACGGCAAAATTTATATCAATTGGGATACGCCACTCAAAAATGAACCATTTGGTGATAAAAAATTAAAAGAACATTTATTATCAAAACTGGCTTTATATTATCAGAAGGGCCTATTGACTAACAACGAACGTTCAAGAGAACTTTCAGGCTCACTTGCTAGTGAATCACCAATATCTACGCATTCATCTAATAATTCAGGTAATATCATCAAAAATGATTTTTATTTATATAATTATGAAAAAAAAATTTTAATAAATTTTCCGTAAACCTATTTTTATTTCAATTTTACTGATTTTTAAATTTCGACCTGCCATCGCTCAGAGCCTAAACTGGGCACTTTAGATTTACAGAGTTGAAAAGGCCAATGAAAATAAAAAATTAAACCCTTTTCTAAAAGTAATTTATACGCACGCTGTTAAATAAAATATGTTTTTAATATTATTGTTTTTCTGCTCAAAACTGTTTTTATACAATAATATACGGGCATATCTCACCAAGTGGTTATATTGCATACATGAGGGTTTTAATGAAAATCCAGCTTTCTGTTTTAAAAAAAATATTATTGAAATTTATTTAAATATATTTCTTCTCAAGCCTCAAGAAATTTTTTTCCCTAATTTCTTTAATTATTAAGAAATAATAGCGTTGGAATGATTCGAAACCCTAATATTTTGTTGGTAACCTTGTTAAGTTTTTTAAAATCCTAACATTACAGAGGGAATGCCGTAAAACTGTTTGCCTTTTTTAAATAGATTTTGATAAATTAATAATATATTTAATTTCTTCACATAATTGAAACAGTGTGCTCCTTTTCTAAAAAAAATTCTGCCAGCTGAAATATTGGTAACCACATTTTCAAATAAATACGACCAAAGAAAGTTTTTTAAGCCACAAATGAATGCCATGAACAATTTTTACTTCTAACTCTTGTGTAAATTCTTTACAATGTTTCACAATTTGAAAGTGATTTGAGAAAAACTGGTGCCTCTAATAATTTAGTAGATAGATATCGTCATCAAAAGGCTTTGTTGTCGATGCGTAATTTTGGTATTAAAATCACATTTTTTAATGGCACTCGTTCAATTTTTAAAAAATCTTTGCAAAATCTTTTGTGATTTATGTAAAATGTTATAAGATTTCAGTTCAAAAAAACGGCATAGCTTAATTCAATGCGTTGTATGTATAAACTTCAGTTATATATAAACTAATCGTACAATTTAGAAGCGTTGTTTACCAATAACCAAAAAATAAGAAATAACAAAAAATAACAAACGTGTAAGAATTACGTTACCCCTTTGCATCCGCCCCTGATTTTAGCAGTAGTGAAATAAAAATTAGGTACAATGATAAAGAATTTTTAAAACAATTATTTAATAATAGGAAGTTTAAAGACAAATAATTTGAATGCTTTGAGTTATTTTTTGAAAGAATCAGGAACTTTTCTTATATAGAACATTTAATTTTTTGTTTATAAAAAAATTGAAAATTTATCTTCTTATTATTGGTATTATAGTTTACAATATTTATTACAATATTTTTTCTGCTACGCTTGATACCTTTTTTTTTAAGATAAATTGGCTTATAAAAATTTAAATTGATTGATTTTTTTTTTCTTTTGAATTATTTAGTTAATAATTGTTTTTTTTGATTATTATTGATATTATACAGTAATAACTGTACATTAATTTTTTTTTTGGGCTGAATTTTGTGATTAACATTCTAACCCTTTTGTGGCTTATTTAATTTGAATAAAGTAAGCATACTATTATTTTTTTGGATTTCTCCCATTTTTTTTTTTAAATAATTAATTTTTTTTCCTTTGATTTATTTTTGCTAATTGCTAATATACAGGGTGATAATATTTCCTGGGTCCTTGATTTGATTCCCCAGTTTATTATTGCGCTTGAATTTTTCAATTTATTATTGTTTTTTTTTAATTAATTTTTCTAAATACTTCTAGTATAAAACATAATTTTTATTATTATCTTGATTGCGTTTGCATTACAAGTGTCTTTTTGCTTTCGCTTATACATAGCAGCGTTTAGAACCGTACCTTTATTTTTTTTTAGTTGATATTACGATTTATTACTCGCTACAACTGCTTGCTGACCATACTATTTATTTTTTTTTAGCACGTACTTTACTATCACTTGCGTCTGCGCACGCTTAATTTTTTTTTAGAATTTGTTATAAAATTATTACCCTATTTAATTTTTTTTTGCACTTGCGAATTGCTACTTGTATTTATTGATATTTACCCAATTACAGGTGGCGTTTTGAGTTCTAATTTTCTTTTTGAATTCTTATTCCTGCATCATACGCTACATAATTTTCATTAGTTAGTACATGTTTGCTCGCTTGAAACTAGTTCTTTTTAAAACAAGTTTAAATTTTTTTTAATTATTAATCGTATTTATAATTACAAATCGAGTACACTTCGTGGAACTTAAAATAAAATTTTTTCGTTATTGTATATTTAATGATAATTAATAAAGTTTTTTTTTTTGCTTTTGAATAACATAAACTTTTTAGTTTAATTATTTAACAACCAATTGAACTCAATTAATTTTTCTGTTCTTTCATTTTTTTTCTCCTTAATTCGTGTAAGACAATTTTGTCCCCAATACAGGGCTCCGTGGAATGATTCTGTAGATTTACGACCAAACGATGAACTGCCCTTTACCCTGAATGCGTTAAATGCGGATGTCTCGTACGACCCGATAGCAAGCGACTCAGTCAGAGGGAACTTTCCAGTATCAATTGGGAATGCAAGTGCAAATTCTCAAAATGGCGTATCAGTCACGCAAGTTCCTACAGCAAATGGCAATGCAGGTGCTATTTCACAAAATAACGTACCAGTTACACAAATTACGGCAACCACACATGAAAACTGGCGCAGTCGGCCTACCGAAAATTGGCGAAACTCATCGTTGCCAACTTCGCGTAATAATGAAAGTTCACGCGTAACGGTAGCTACATCGGTTGCTACTACTACTGTAACGAACACTTTCATGACTTCGGAGTCTCGTACGACTTCAAGCACCGCAATGCCCCGTATTTCGGCTTCACAGGGACTAAATCCCTTAGCCCCACCTTATACATTGAATAATACATACTCATTGCCTTATGCTAGCGCTGCAAATGCAAACACAATTTCTTCGGCACATTTTCCGAATCTTTCAGCTCCCGCTCAATATGCTGACCCCCTGGTTACCCTAAATATACCAAATATCGCGCAACAAGATTGTCAATGGCAATTAGAACCAAATAACCACCATTTATGGATTTCGCGGAATCTTCAAGGATTACCGCATGTAGCGAACTCTACGCAACTAGACGATAATATTTTGGCCATTGACAACCAGCATGAGGAAGCAATGGAGTTAGAAAGAAGAATTCATCATTTACGCCAAGAAACCCAGCGTTTAGAAGACCATAATAGGCGCATGCAGGAAGAGATGGCTCATAAGCGAAGGATAGAAGAGCGCATGGAAATCTTGCGGCAAAACTACGTGGCTGCGATGTTACCTAAACAAGGCTCAACACCAGCCCCACCGTTTTCCCAAAATTTTCCCATGCCTATGGCGCCTGCCCCGACTATCCCCTTTTGCGGGGGGGGGGGGGACCAACCACCCTTAAACTTTAATCATAAATTTCCTCAACAAATGGCTCATAGCGTCCAATTTAACGATAAGCCAAATTATATACAGCCTCAAGTTCAACAAACGCAACCAACTCTAGTAGATGACGACTTTCAGCAAGAGCGTTCTCCTAGCCCCCGAGAAAGCGTAACTTCTTTTAGCGGGTCAGAGACTAGAGTTAGGAATAATGCAGTGCCACAAGCCAGCAAAACTTTGAAACAGTTTAACTTAAAATTTTCTGGTAATTATAAAGAATTCCCCGAACAGTTCTTAAAGGACTTAAAAGAGTTCGTGGACGACGCAGAGTATTCTATAACTGTGATTTTATCTGCCCTAAAAAGCATATTTACCGGGCAAGCCCTGTTCTGGTATCAGGCCGAAAGGCAATGTAATACCATCAAAACCTGGAATGATTTTAAGCGGGCTTTTACGGAACGCTTTATCAGTAAAAGAGACGATGACGACCTCTTAGAGGAACTAAGAGCCCGAACTCAGGGTAAGGGTGAAACTATCTCTGAATTTACGTCGAAATTCCGATACATTGCCAGTAATTTGCAAGAAAAGTTGCCCGAAGAGAGGCTAGTAAAAATTGCAAAGAGAAACCTTCACCCAGACTACCAGAGATATATGTATAAAGAATACGTTAGCTCTTTTCGTCAACTTGTAAAATTAGGACAAGAATTCGAGCAAGAACGAGAATATGTAGCGAAATATACGCCTCCCCCACAAAAGGGCAAGTGTAAACTCCCTGGTGCAGCATTTGAAGCTAGGAGTGGGGGCCAGAGCGCGAAAAACTCTGAAGTGTCAGCAATTGAGACTGAAATTGAAGTTAAACCGGCACTACCGGTTATAGAAACGCCAAAGACTAAAAATTCAGGTACTAAGAAGAAAAGAAACAGGAAAGGCAAAAAGGATAAAGCAGAGGACACTGGGACTTGCGAAGAGAAAATCGACGCAATAAATACCGCCGTTCAACAAAAAGGAGCGGAAAACGCTAAGCAAGCGTACGTGCCTAAACCAAAAGGACAAGAAATGACCCAGCAAAATCCGCTTTTCCAACAGCCACAGTTACATCAACTATATGGCGTACCAAACTTCATGCAACAACCTATGGTTGCAGCTCAGTTTCCGTTTATGGCACAAAATCAATTTGTACCTCAACAACCAATTATGACGTCGACATACCAATATCCTAGTCAGGCTCAAAACAATGGCCAACAATGGAGTCAAACAAATAAGAAAGTGACTAAATCACCCCCAGCTCAAAACTCAACGGCATGTACGCTATGTCGGCAAACTGGGCACAGAGTCAAAGACTGTCCGCTCAGAAATGGCCAAGTCGTATGCTATCGTTGTGGTAAATTGGGAAAAATGTCTCCCGATTGTGACTCTCCGACTTGCATTGCACAGCGAGAATCCTCGGGATACGAGGGGGCGGGGGTGCAACAAAAATAATTGCATCCCCGGTCGAAAAAATAACGACAAGAATAAATAATGTAATCGAAACAGTAGAAGTCGGGACTGAAACCGAAATAGCGTTTTTAGAAGACTTCGAAATTGATTCAGTCCCAATTGCGCCTTTAGTAACAGACCCCTTTCAAGAAAATCCCTTCGAAGAAATAGCGGCCATCTATTCTCCCAGTGAGCTCCTGGGGGATAACCGTTACTACTTTTCGGTTGATTTTAATGGACAGGTGCTTCGGGCTCTTTGTGACCCAGGAGCTATGAGTTCTTATATTCATTCTCGAGTAATTGGTAATTTAACTTCCAAACTTATAACGGGAACTAATATTTTTGCGAAGGGGGCGGTAGGGGGAATCACCCTTAAATTAGCTAAAACTACCCCTAAAAGGTTTTTTCCGTCGCTAATCAAGAATTTCGACTTATTTTTCTTAAGTATTTCTTGAGCATGCATTATAAAAAAAAAATATTAAGTTATTAAGTACACCATACTACTGCCATCTTACAGAAGACTTGGAAGTATTCAGGGCGCTTGTTTTAAATATTTTTATAGTTATTTACTTTAAAACTTGATATTTACTTAACTTGGGATTCGACTATTGTCGAAAATATTGATTCCAAATTATTTAACAATAAGTGAGGTTTTATTTTTTTTAGCTCCAATACAGTCTAAATTTGACGCATTTTTACGGATGTTTTATTTTTTAGTTGAGTTTAAATCAACCTTGCTGGACAAATTATAAGAGAAAATTTAGAATACTTTGATTTTCTCTCTTGTCAATATTTTGTTCTCAATCTGACGAGAACCTCTTCAAGACCTTTATTTATTAAAACATATTTTTACATATTAAAAAAATTACAAAGAAATATTTTCAAATTACATATATATTTTGAACATCCCATTTAAAAAATTTAATTTAATGTAATTAAAAAAAAAACAAATGTTAGTATTGTATTTGGAAGTTCAAAAAACTTATTTTTAAACCAATTTTAGTCAAGAAAATTTTCGAATAAATGCATGCAGGCACTTATTATTTTAGTGGGTTTGTATTTTGCGTGACTTCGTGTCTTCCCAGCATTTACCCATATAAACTTAAGTATTTTAGCAAGTGGGCTTTAGTCTCCCATAATTAGCTAAAGAAACAAGAGATATTATTTTTTTGCTTAAAATGACGCAAGTATTAATTTTGAGCTTTTTTTGGACAATTGATTTAAAAAATGATTCTAAATATATTGGGAAAAAAAATAATTTTTTACTTTTTTGTAGTTTACTTTATGGGGATAAAATATGGAGAAATTTTTGACATGAAATTCACTTAAATTTTCTTACTATGAATTCCAGTAAATTGAGCCAAGGCAAACTTGAATATTGGCCAAAAATTCATATTAGGTACTAGAAACTAAATCCATAGTCGTTTTGAAGAAAAAAAATTTTAATGTTATCCGATTATTAATAGTAGGTAAAATATATCATTAACTTGTATCCAGAAAAGTAAAGAACGACTAAAGCCCAAATTACAATCTAAGGCGAAGCGTTTATATATGGACACGGGTTGTATACGATTTTTCTTTGACAGTGTCGAGAAAACATATTTTTCCGACCAATTAACGGAAATTAGTGCTTTTTTACCTCGCGGTTTGAGCGCGCTGACAAGAAAAAGTAATTCTATATAGTTTTCCTTTACGCAAACTTTAAAACTATTTTGGGCATTTTTTTTATGGAGAAGGGTTGTTTTAGAAGGGATTTTTCATTTCTAGCTGACAATCTATTTTGGAGGATAATCTGGTAACAATTGAAAAACAATAAATAATATATTTCTGTGGAAACATATTAATCCAAAACCACAAAAAGTTGGCTAATATAAGCAAAAAAAATTTTAAATAAAATTTTGGCCTAATGAAATCAGCTGGACTTAAGCATGTATATTCCTAATAAAATCTATACACAATCTCGTATTTACAAAACAATTTTCTTAACTGACCCTTTTTACTATTTATTAAAATATAGTTGGGGTCTAGGTATATGTGTATCTATTAAAAAAAATTTTAATATAGGCTATTAATAGAAATTTAGTATAAAATTTTGAGAATTTTATTGTTGTATATACGCTACGGTTAAAGAATAAATTTAAATATATATATTCATGGCTTTTAGGGAAGCCTTCGGTTTAATCATGATTAATATGTAACTATAATAACTCCGCTATACCGGTCCTAAGCCCGGAGCCTCATAAGGCTGAGGAAGGAGGAAGGTAGTTCAGGCAGCCTTATCCAGGTTGAACTAGAATCAGAGATACTGGATATAGCTTTCTGGAACAACTGAGGCTGGCCTATAAACGGGTCCTATGCCTTGCTTTTCTCTGTGGGATACGCAAATTGCTGACCCAATGCACTTTCATTGATTATGCCGCAGATAGCTCATAGCTCTCTGGAATAACCGAGGCTGCCCTATAAACCGGGTTTATGTCTTGCTTTTCCTTTGTGCATCCTTAATGAACGTGCTGCAGCTCGCTATCCTTAAGTATCTCTGAGGAATCGGCACACCAAAAGGGGCTCCAAGGTCTTCTCCAAATTTAAGTGCGATATAAGCCATATGCGAGGTCGCCTTAGGCCTTATGTATATGGCTCTTAGCATGGGAGATTTCCACCTTGAGCACAGCGACGCAGCCGATTAACCCATTACCGCCCAGGCAGCCAAAACGTGCCACTAGATTAATACCGGCTTAGATTTTCGAAAAAATCATAAAAATTCATCTAGGGGTGGAAAATTGGGGTGAAAAGCGGTGAAAAATTGATTTTTATAAAAAACTTTATTTTTACTTGAAAAACTATATCGGGGGGGTTTTCGAGGTTGCTGATTTCAAATATGACCTCCAAAAAATACTAAAATTTCATTTAGGGGTGGAAAATTGGGGTGAAAAGGGGTGAAAAATCGATTTTTATAAAAGGCTTTATTTTTACTTGAAAAACTATACTGGGGGGTTTTCGAGGTTGCTGATTTCAAATATGAAGTCCGAAAAATGTTAAAATTTCATCCAGGGGTGAAAAACTGGGGTGAAAAGGGGTGAAAACCCGATTTTTATAAAACACTTTATTTTTACTTGAAAAAATATATCAGGGGGTTTTCGAGGTTGCTGATTTCAAATGTGACCTCCAAAAAATAGTAAATTTTCATTTAGGGGTGGAAAATTAGGGTAAAAAGGGGTGAAAAATCCATTTTTATATAACACTTTATTTTTACTTGAAAAACTGTATCAGGGGGTTTTCGAGGTTGCTGATTTGAAATATTTACTCCAAAAAATGATATAACTTCATTTAGGGGTGGAAAATTGGAATGAAAAACGGTGAAAATCACATTTTACAAAACCCTTTATATCTACACCAAAATTATACCAGGGGAGTTTGAAGGCCTCTGATTTGAACAAAATTAAACTTGAAAAAAGGTTAAAAAATCACATTTGATAAATATCTTCATTCCTAGTCCAAAAACTGTATTAGGGATTTTTTGAGACTGCTGATTTCAAATATGAAAATAAAAAATATATAATCTTGAGGTGAAAAGTCAACTAAATAGGGATTGGAAAAAACAATTTTGCTCAAATGCTTTATTTCTAATCAATCAATTATTACTAAGAAAGCTGTCTATTTATTGTGAATTAATTTTTTCATTTGCGTTATTATTTGAAATCAGCAACCTCGAAAACCCCCTGATATATTTTTTCAAGTAAAAATAAAGTGTTTTAAAAAAATCGGGTTTTCACCCCTTTTCACCCCAGTTTTCCGCCCCTAGATTAAATTTTAGCATTTTTCGGAGTTCATATTTGAAATCAGCAACCTCGAAAACCCCCCGGTATAGTTTTTCAAGTAAAAATAAAGTGTTATATAAAAATCGGGTTTTCACCCCTTTTCATCCCAATTTTCCACCCCTAAATGAAATTTTAGTATTTTTTGGAGGTCATATTTGAAATCAGCAACCTCGAAAACCCCCTGATATATTTTTTCAAGTAAAAATAAAGTGTTTTATAAAAATCGGTTTTTCACCCCTTTTCACCCCAGTTTTTCACCCCTAAATGAAAATTTACTATTTTTTGGAGGTCACATTTGAAATCAGCAACCTCGAAAACCCCCTGATATATTTTTTCAAGTAAAAATAAAGTGTTTTATAAAAATCGGGTTTTCACCCCTTTTCACCCCAGTTTTTCACCCCTGGATGAAATTTTAACATTTTTCGGACTTCATATTTGAAATCAGCAACCTCGAAAACCCCCCAGTATAGTTTTTCAAGTAAAAATAAAGCCTTTTATAAAAATCGATTTTTCACCCCTTTTCACCCCAATTTTCCACCCCTAAATGAAATTTTAGTATTTTTTGGAGGTCATATTTGAAATCAGCAACCTCGAAAACCCCCCCGATATAGTTTTTCAAGTAAAAATAAAGTTTTTTATAAAAATCAATTTTTCACCGCTTTTCACCCCAATTTTCCACCCCTAGATGAATTTTTATGATTTTTTCGAGTTCATATTTGAAATTAGCAACCTCGAAAACCCCCGGGTACTAATTAGCAGGAAAAAAAACATAATATTTTACGAATAACAAAGACTTACGTCAAAGTGGCACGTTTTGGCCGCAAAACAGGGCTAAAATCGCTTGTTTTTTAAGTTTCCGCCCCTTGTAGAAATTTTCTGAGGGTTTTTTGGTAAAAAATGATTCTAAAATTGAATTCCTCATGAGTTTCTAGTTTTAAAACAATTTTAAAATTTAATTTTTAATGAAAATCTAAGCCGGTATTAGTCAAGTGGCACGTTTTGGCTGCCTGGGCGGTAATGGGTTAAAGGATAGTTGCGGGCTCCGCTAAACCATGACTGGAGGTTATTATTTTCTGGTTTAGTAATGTGTGAAGGTAAACCTCGGAGCCAGGAAGACTTCGGCCTTTCTGGATGGGCGTGGAAAACCTAAGGAACTCTAGCTGTGTTTGAGGAAACTCTAAAATCCTCCGCCGTGTGTCTGCCCATGCGGGACATGTGTGTTTACTAACAAAGCTAAATGTGTTTGTCTACTTACATGCACGGTATGGACAGTATGCCGTGCGGCGCGACCCGTGAGTGCCAAAAGAGGATCCTGGATGGGGAAGCGAGCTGTCTGGTTGCGTGCCGAGCAACCTGAACCATCTTTGGCCTCTGCTGTAGCAAGACGGGAGGTGGGGTTTTCTGCAGCCGGAGCCCATCATTAACGGCTTGGCGATGTTGCCGGTATGTACCCAAGCTGCTGGAGGACTCTAAATTTCCGAAGCGAATTATGCTTTTATTCGTGGAGGAATGGGAGGAGCAAGGTAGTGCAAGTACATGCCGTCAGCTATATCCTCTGTGATGCAACCAGTCTGCATGTCAGCTGCCCAGAATGTAAGGGGTCGAAGGAGGCCGTTGCATATGGAGCGATGAATTCTTAATGAAATGAAAATGTCTGAAAAAAACATAAACAAAAGCGCGAATCAAAAGGATAAGAATATCCAAGATCCTTCTACACAGGACATGGACTGTGAAATCGTAGATGGAGACCAAGAAAGCGATATTGTTCAGACGACTTTTGCCAGTACTTCAATTGGCAAAAACGTCACAAACCTAAACAGATGTCATGCGACCATCGAGAAGTTCTATGATGAGATGCTTACTTGCGTTGAACAGATGGAGGATAAGATTAAAAAGCAGACTAACATTTCGATGGTAATCCAAGATAGTGTTAGGCTGTTCAAGAATAATCTAAGCATGTTAAAGACAATTAAGGGCATGCAAGCCCGAGAAGTCCTCGCCATCGAAACTGAATTTAAGCAGTATATTAGCGAGCAAACTAAAGCCGCTAAACATACAATGAAAAGGGTTCGAGAAAACTCGGAAGAGGAAAATGATAGTGGAAAACAGACTCCCTCAAAGAAGTCTGCAGGTGAAAAGAGCTCAAAAAATTTGGGACTGAAAGCCAATTCTGCTGCATCTGCGGCAAAACAACTCTCAGCTACCAGGGCAACCAATCCGCGAACGCTCCCTAGAGCTACTGTTTCACTGATAAGGCTAACAAATGAAACAGTGGTAGCAGCGGAAAGAAATGGAGATAATATGCTGGGACCCAACCAAACTCCTTCCGCAGACAATGAGGACTTTCAAGAGTTCACTGGTCGAAGGAACAGGAGGAAGAAAAGAAAAAAGGCAGAGAGAGAAAAGGAGGAAGGAAAAAGAAATAAAAAGAAAGCAAACGCCAATGAGGAAAGCGAAGCTTCCCAGAACTAGAGACAAAGCAGTCGCGATTAAGCTACCAGAAGGGAGAGCGTACGCCGATGTCTTGAAGCAGATCAAGGAGAGCGTTATAGGAGAAGCCACTGCAACTAACATCTGTGCAGTTCGGAAAACCCAAGCTGGTAACGTATTGATCGAGATGCGAGGAAAAGCAGAAGGGCATACAGCCTTTTTTGAGGCAGTTAAGGCAACGATGGGAGAGAGCGTGAATGACACATGTCTGACACCACGCCGAACTCTTCAGATTCGGGACATCGATTGCCTTACAACAAGAGAGGAAATAGAGGTAGTCTTGAAAGACGTTCTAAAGGAAACCGGCCCGATCATGGTGAAGCTATCTCAACATAATATTCGGGAACAGAGATCAGCCACGGTCGAGCTGGACGAGAAGGCGGCATTCAAGCTGATAAAGAAAGGCAGCATTAAGCTAGGCTTGGGCAGTTGTAGAGTATGACTACAGGCAACTCCGCTTAGATGCTTCAGATGTTTAGCGTATGGCCACATAGCAGGTAATTGGAAAGGACCCGATCGAAGCAAACTATGCTTTAAATGTGGGATGGGAAACCACAAGGTAGTCGAATGTACAGGGAAGCTGCAATGCTTCCTGTGCAAAACTGCCAAATTAAAGGAAAAAGAGCTCAAATACTTCCCAGGTTCCAGGAAGTGCTCTGAGTTCCAAAAAGCGATCAGAAAATGATCAAGGTGGTCCAAGGAAACATGCACAGAAGCTGGACTGCAAAGCAGCTTATGTATCAAACTCAGAGAGAGATCAAGGCAGACCTTTGGATCATCAGCGAGCAGTACCGAGGGGGTAATCCAAATCCAGCTACCTGGTTCGACGACGAACTCGGAACAGCAGCTATTTGGATCGCTAATCAAGAAAAAGTACCAGTAGAAGCATTAGGAAGAGGTAGGGGCTTTGTGTGGGTTAGAAGTAAAACTATAACTTACGTGAGCTACTACCTTACGCCGACCGGACCTAGACAGGAGTATTATATGAAATTGTTAGGCATAGAAGACTTTGCGAGAGATGCGGGTAGAAACATAATTGTTGCAGGCGATTTTAACGCCAAGGCTGTTGACTGGGGCATGCCATACACTGACTCAAAAGGGGCGGCAACCCTTGAAATGGTATCCAGGCTGGGACTCGTTGTCTTGAACGTGGGTAACACCACTACCTTTAGAAGAGCCGGCTATAACGAGACGATAATTGACGTGTCTTTCGCATCTGAAGGCCTGAGCACAAGAGTGAATAACTGGCACGTCATGGAAGATTTTACAGAAAGCGACCACCAGTATATTTCGTTTGAAATCCAGCACGAACGACAGCCCCTCGGCGAGGCATATAGGCCGAAACCAAGAGGTTGGAACCTCAATAGGCTGAATAAAGAACGATTCATACAAGTTTTATCGATGGGACAAGGGGCAATTCTAGCGAATCCCCGCAGAGTAGGAAGTAAGGAAGACGCGGAGAAACTAGTATCCGAAGTAATGACGCTGATTAAGAAAGCCTGTGATGCTTCCATGCCTCGAAAAAGGTTCAATGGAAAGAACCCACCTGTGTACTGGTGGAACCCAGAAATTGCAGAGCTCCGCAGACAAAGCCACAAGTCGCGAAGAAGAGCGACTAGAGCAAAGTCCCGCGGAGAAGCAAGGGAACTCATGAACGTTCACAAAGAAGTTAAGCGATCCTTAAGGCAGGCGATCAACTCCAGCAAAATTCGCTGTGAAAGGAAGCTATGTATTGAAGTTGACAACGACCCCTGGGGACTTGGCTTCAAGATAGTTACGAAGAAGCTGAGGGGCTTCGCGGCCAGCTCGCTAATGGACGAAGAGGAGGCAAAAACAGTCGTTGATGCCCTATTCCCGACGTACCCGACAAGAGTGGATCAAGAGGATAACATCAATGTGGAGGATATCCCGGACTTTACGCAAGGAGAGCTGTTCGCTGCCGTGGACTCCCTTAGAAATAAGAAAGCTCCCGGCCTAGACGGTATACCAGCCGAGATTATAAGATTAGCTGCACACGAGTGTCCATCATTGATGCTAAGGATGTACAACACATGCATCCGAACAGGAGTCTTTAGCAGGCGATGGAAAAAGGCAATACTGGTACTTATCAGCAAAGGAAAGGGTGATCCTACACTCCCATCCTACTGGCGACCACTAGGACTTTTGGATACAGCGGGAAAAAGTTTCGAAAAGATGCTTCAACCTCGTATCTTAAACGCTGTAGAAGCAGCGGGAGACTTATCTCCTCGACAATACGGTTTTAGACGGGGGCGGTCCACCATTGGGGCAGTGAAGGAGGCCGTTGACGCGATAGCGAGGGCCCAAACGGGTAATCATTACTCTCGTAAAATTACTCTTTTGGTCGATGTCAAGAATGCATTTAACTCGGCAAAGTGGACAGACTTCTTGCAAGGACTGAGTGACTTCGCAGTACCCAAATATTTGATGCGG
Organism: Anagrus nilaparvatae; assembly: GCA_022575985.1. NCBI lineage: Eukaryota > Metazoa > Arthropoda > Insecta > Hymenoptera > Mymaridae > Anagrus > Anagrus nilaparvatae. The sequence goes on along the minus strand of JAKSXM010000002.1, from coordinate 11,595,378 downwards.
GTAATGAAGAGCTACCTAAGTGACCGAGTACTCTTGTACGAGACTCTATAAGGTAAAAGGAGTAGGAAAGTGACAGCTGGCGCGGCTCAGGGTTCGGTACTGGGACCTGACTTATGGAACATTTCTTATGATGGTATCCTGAGGCTGGAGCTAGCGGATGGCTGCTTCATGATAGGTTATGTGGATGATATTGCTCTCGTAATCATAGCAAGAAACGTACAACAGGCTCAGAACAGCTTGAACGTTTGCATGGTAAATACAAACATATGGATGGAAGAGCATGGATTAAGTCTTGCAGCTGCTAAGACAGAGATCGTAATGTTTACGGGGAAGCAAATTCAAACTGTCATCCTGATACGAATCGACGAGGATACTGTCATAGAGACGAAAAGGTTCGTTAAATATCTAGGGATAACTCTGGACACGAAGCTGACTTATTTGGAGCACATCTCCCAAAGGGTCAAGAAGGCAGGTACCACGACGCAAGCCCTGAGCAGGCTGATGTCAAATATGAACGGCCCGAAGTCCAGCAAGAGAAAGCTACTAATGTCTGTAACTCACTCCATCCTATTGTATGGAGCAGAAATTTGGAGGAAGGCGTTAGACAAGGATATGTATTCGAAAGGCATAATAAGAGTTCAGAGGCAAGGTGCTCTGAGGGTTTCTTGCGCGTACAGGACTGTCTCGGAAGCGGCAGTCCTTGTGATCGCAGGCATTATCCCAATTATGCTCCTCGCCAAAGAGCGTAAACTTATTTATGATAGAAAAAATGAAGGCGACGTCGACCTTATCAAAGCGGAAGTTAGGAGGGATGTGATGCTTGAGTGGCAGACGCTCTGGAAGGATCGCACAGACAGCGCATGGACCAGGCGTCTCATAAAAGATGTCGCTCCATGGATCCAGAGAGAACATGGGGAAGTGAATTACTTCTTGACCCAGTTTCTCAGTGGACACGGGCTTTTTCAGTCCTATCTCTTCAGGATGGGCAAAGTTGAAAGCCCCGAATGTGTGTTCTGTCCCGGCAAACGCGATGATGCGTATCACACGTTCTTTCGTTGCGATCGGTGGGTGATCAAAAGGAGGGAATTGGAGGCGGAAATAGGGGACATTACGCCTGACAATGTCGTTGAAAGAATGCTTCAAAATGAAGAAGGATGGAGTGCTGTCGCAAGGCTCGTGGAGGATATTCTGAGAACTAAAAAGCTATTGACGACACCCTAACTAGGAGCCGTGTGTAGGAGCGACCGAGATGGACAGTTTTTGCACGCGGCATCAAAGAGGGGACAATGTAGGACGTACAAGGATATCTATTTATTTATTTATTTATATACTTATTTATTTATTTATTTATTTATATATTTATTTATTTATAAACTTACTTATTTATCTAGTTGACGATACGGTGAAATAACAAGAAGGAGAAAGAAAGGATTAATGGATGGAAGGATCTTCAACCAAAGAAGATACATGGCCTTAAGTCAACCCGATGTAATGTGATAAACGGTTCCGGGCTGACTTGTATAAGGTATGATGAGGGGTGAGTTTAGTCGGTAAACATGGGGCAATGCATTCTTTGCTGAGTGCCTTGCCATCATGGAGTCCGAAACTGTTCAGAACACCGGGTTCTTTTCGTGCGTAACGCATTCTCACCTCTCTGCCAGTGTGCAAAAAAAAAAAAAAAAAATATGTAACTATAATTAAATCATGGGCTTAAATAATGAAGTTTTTCAATGGCTTTTTCTTTTGCTTTCATTATAATTAGAAAAACGCCACAAAAAATAAAAGTAAAAAGTATGAACTGAATAAGTTTTTTTAACCATGACATATATACTAAACTATTAATTATATTACTGTTACCAGATGATGAAATTTCACACGAGAATTGTTAAATAATTTGGGATCAATATTTTCGACAATAGTCGAATCCCAAGTTAAGTAAATATCAAGTTATAAAGTAAATAACTATAAAAATATTTAAAACAAGCGCCCTATATACTTCCAAGTCTTCTGTAAGATGGCAGTAGTATGGTGTACACGTTTTAAATGTAATAATTTGTTTAATTGTTAATAACTTTTTATTAGTCAACAATTTAGTGAATATTTTTTCACAAGCCCATTGCACAATTATTCGTACAATTATTTCACTAAAGCTTTTAATTGTGCATTGCATAGTTCAGCAGAAAAATAAGTTTTTCAATTGGGGGGATAATTTTTCAGCCCCCCGCCTGTTTTATACGTTTTGCAGAAAAGAACAATTTTGCACAAAAAAATAAATTCGATGTACATTTAGTACAATTAAAAAGGATTAATTTGAGCTATAAAAAATATAAATTAATTTTTTTGGGGGGTTAAGTTAACCGAGGTTTACTATGTGTATTTATTTTAACTTCTTCTGCTCTTGATGTTATACTCCAGTCAAAATACGGGGGGGGGGTTGTATTTTTACTGGCGATAATGAGATTTGCTTTACTATATGTTTTTTGGGTCGCTGCACGAAAATCGGGGTCATTTCGTAGAGAAATGGGGGCTTCACCCCTAAATTTGCAAAAAACTACCCCAAAATGGGGTGTTTTTTACATAGTTGCACTTTGAGCGCTCAGATTTGCACCATATGGGTTTTTTGGGTCGCTGATCAAGAATTTCGACTTCTTTTTCATAAATATTTAATATTTCACCCCTAAATTAGCTAAAATTACCCCCCAAAAGGGGGGTGTATTTTAAGGGTGAAATATTGAATATTTATGAAAAATAAGTCGAAATTCTTAATTAGCGACCCGAAAAACCTATATTGATATATCCTGGTTGCTCAAAGTGCGCAAATAGCAAAAACACCCCTTTTAGGGTAAGTTTTAGATAATTTAAGGGTAAAATATGGAATATTTATAAAAAATAAGTCGAAATTCTTGATTAGCGACCTAAAAAACCTATGTGGACATATTCTGGTTGCTCAAAGTGCGAAAATAGCAAAATCACCCCCTTTTCGGGGGTATTTTCAGCCAATTTAGGGGTGAAATTTTAATTATTTAAGAAAAAGAAGTCGAAATTCTTGATCAGCAACCCAAAAAACCCGTATGGTGCGAACCCCATTTGGGGTTTGGCCCCCATTTTGGGGTAGTTTTTTGCAAATTTAGGGGTGAAGCCCCCATTTCTTTACGAAATGACCCCGATTTTCGTGTTCAGCGACCCAAAAAACATATAGTAAAGCAAATCTCATGTTCGCCAGTAAAAATACAACCAAACCCGTATTTTGACTGGAGTATTACAGCCAAAGGCGTCCTTTGAGGACTAAGAACTGAATTATCTTTTCTAATTTTATCTGACTTCCCTTTTTCACTTTCATCATCTAGTAAATTTTCTAACCGTACTGCAATTCTTTGTGCTTGTGCTTGTTCTAATTGTTTTCTTCTCTGCTCTTTGACTAATAATGAATTTAGCTACAATTAAAGTTTTAGATTAATGTTTAGTTCTTACTGTTATTTAGAATTTATTTTAAGCACAGCTTACATTATTTTTAATTTTTGAAAAGAAAAAATTTCAAATTTGTTTAAACTTTTATCAGCTGCTGACTGTGAACTTGCAAAAGCTTTTACTACTGATGTCCGTGAGGGTCCAGTATCAAAATTTGTTTACAGGCCTAAAGATTTTATTAATTTATTAACTTAATTTTATAAATACCAAAGAAAAAGTAAAAATGTTTAATTACATTATTTTCAAATGCTGAGCCGGAATGATTATAAACATCTTTTTCTTTTGATGTTGCAGCCAGAGATGCTGCTGAATTTTCTTTTTTCTTTAAATCTAGCAATCTTGTGTTTTTAAATGATTCTGGCGATAAAATGTCAAGATACTTAACTTCGTTATTTAAAATTTTTAATTGTTCTAATTTTGTGAAAATCTCTTCACCAATTTCTTCTTGTTGGCTTCTTAAAAAATATGATTCTTGAAAAATTTCATGTCTATTATCTGGTTTCAATTCAAGATCTAATACTATAATTATAATTAATTTTTAAACAATAAAACAGGAATGTTACTAAAGAATGGGTGGGGCAAATGGGCCACCTACTTCGCGCATGAGGTTTTATTAAGACACTTCTTTTTAATTAAGGAGCAGAGAGCCGTGAAAAATTTTTTACATATCTAGGACAAGAAAAGCCTATTTCCTCCCCTAGAGAGGCGGGTTTTTGCTCATTATATGTAAAATTATGTTTTAAATCATGGGACAAAACACGAGATTCGACTACTGCATGCAGTCTACACTCGCTCGCTCATGCATATAACTGCATGCAAAGTCAAAAACAATATTTTGTCTCTTGTTTAAAAAATAGCTATTTACTTTTAAAATAAGCATGGTGTATATTATTGTATATAAATAGTTTCACGTAGTAAAAAAATAATATTAAAAACATGTTTCATTTAACAGCGTGCGTGTAAATTACTTTTAGAAAAGGGTATAATTTTTTATTCTCATTGACCTTTTCAACTCTTTAAATCTAAAGTGCCCGGTTTACGCGCTGAGCGACGACTGGTCGAAATTTAAAAATCAGAAAAATTGAAATAAAAATAGGTTTGCGGTAAATTTATTGAAATTTTGTTTTCATAATTAGATAAATAAAAATCATTTTTGATGATATTACCTGAATTAGTAGAGGATGTTGGTGACCCAGTAACAACTGATTCTGCGATTTCTCGAGAGTATGGGCTGTTGCTAAAACACCCTTTTTGCCACATAATTGCAAGTTCTTTAAGAATGTGTTCTTTTAATTTATTATCACCAAATTCTTCATTATTTAATGGGGTTCGCCAATTGTGATATATTTTCCCATGATAACCGGAGGTTATAAATTTTATGTGGAAATACTTATTTATTATTTTGATGGAGATGATACACAATGCGCAGCATAAACGAGAAATCCCCAAAAAAATTTTACGCTTTTAAACATTTTTATTACGCAGTTCTTCAGCTCGAACATAATTAATAATTGCCATTTCACAGTGCGTAGAATCATTCAAGATTGTAACTGAATCAAGAATTTTTGTTTTATCTTTTAAGAAAGGTATAAAAGACTGCCAATTTTCAATTCTTTCAATATTTTTAATTGCATCGCGAAATTTAAAAGATAAGTCTAAAACTCGTTTAATGGATAATAATAAAAATATCTGCCAGGCTTTTAATTCCTTATCTTTGATTAAATAGCCTCCTTGATTGAGTGGCATATTTAGCCACCTCTTTATGTTTACAATTTGTCTTTCGTTAAGGTTGCTTAATTGTTTAATATCCGTTAAGCAATTAATTAAACTGTTTATTGTGTTACATTCATTTTCAGATTTTGGTGTTCCCTGTTCAAGTTTTTTTTGTAGTTTCTCGATAATTAAGCTATATTCTTTTAAAATATTCTCGTTAATATTTCTTTTTGTCGGGACATTTAATATTGCATTAATCATTCCACTTAATTCTTGGATTTCTGCATCTGGTTTACAGATTTCATTAAAATTCTCCATTAAATATTTATAAACATCTTTCCTAATTTCATCTTTTTCCATTTTTTTTATAATTTCTTTGACTTCGTTGTTTTGTTGAATAGTTACACCAGTTTTTTCATCAAACCGGGTTTCTAGACCTGGCGAAATCAAAAGTTTTTTTTCATAAATGCACATAGACGTGCAAATTAGATTTCTTGATAATACCATAATATTGCACAAAGAATTCAAACATTTTTCCTGTGCGCTCAAGCATGATGATATTTTTCTCTTTCCCGCACACGATTTTTGTTGTTGTGTTCCATGAATTTTACAAGTTTCTTTGTTTTATTAGTTAAATTATCTTGTTTAAGTGGATTTTTGCTTAAAATTAAAGCAGTAAATAATGACTTGTTGCAAAAGCTGCATAATACAAAAAAATACCATTTTTGAATCCCGGCAAATGGTAATAAATGTAAAAATAAAATTCTTTTTATTTCGTTTTCTCTTACATTAGGAATAATATGCAAAAACAATTTTTATGATTTTAAATCCAGCAAAGATATTTTAAGTCTAAAAATAAAAAAATTGGGATAGTTTAGAATCATGTTTTTTAAACTTTTCTTTATTATAGAGCGAAGATCTACCTTATAAGAAAACTTTTCCGATCGGGATAGGGTGCAAAAATCGACAACTTGTGGGCACGATATCTCAAAAAGTATCAATCGGATTACTTTCATTTTTTAAAACTTAGTTTATTTTATCGTGTTGATAATCTGTATAGTTTTTGGGCTCTATATCCAGAATTTCTAAAGGCATGTTTATTCTTGTATTTTTGCTTCACACAGGTGAAAAACCTTACAAATGTTAGCCGTGCAATAAATTTCATTAAAAAATTACTAGTAGATTATTTGTTGTTAGTAATTTTTTTTGCAATTTTCCATTTGTCATTTTGAAATTAAAAAAAAAAATAGTTTTGTATAGCCATCTTTGATTTGCAATATTGAGTTTCAATTTGATTTTATCGTAATATTGAAATTTGAGATTCTTTTACATAGGGATACATGTTAAAATATAAATTTTTATTTAAAATTAATTGAGTATTTAAAAATAAATTGATGCGTAGATAAGCTTTTGGGCCTTAAATGGTTAACCGTATAATTGCATCTTATAATATGATTGCGTTAAATATCTTAAGCAAATAAAAAATTTTAAATATTAAAATTACATTGTTTTTTAAAAATTGCTGCCAAAATTACAACCATAGATGAAAAACAAATCTTATATGTCTCAAAAATTTTGTACCAGTTCAAAGTTTCAATCGAAAATTTTTACTCTCATCTCACTTTTTTGAGATATTTTTAAGATATGGGTTTGCAAAGATTTCAATAAAAATAGATTAAATGATCATTTGTGTTAAGCTAATAGTTTAAAAGAGGCAGCTAAAAATTTTTTGAAAACTTAGTGCCTATATACAAAATTTTTTTTTATGATTAATAAAACTTATTTTTATTGAAAATTTTAATTTTCGCAGAAACTTAAGGTACTTGCTTTACAAATTATAATGGAAAGAGAATTGGTCATGAAAAATTTGTGGCTTACGGACTTCAAATGTAAAAATTACACTAAAAAACAGACCAACAAAAATTTGATAGGGAAAGAAGCTAGGCTATAATTTTATTTAAAATACAGTCATTTATTTTACAAAATAGAGCCCTTCTTCTTCTCCCTGAAGGGGCCATAAACAACCAATCCATAATGATTTAGTGTGATTAAATGTTCCAAATGTAATGAGCTCTCCTTGTAAGTATTGAGATTCATGTGCGAAGATCGCGTGGGAATGTTTGTATACGTAAAAGTTTTTTTTTTTGAAAAATAGTTATTTATTAACAATACATGCATATTCTAGGGTTCAAAGTGGCAGGAAATTAGGACATGAAAAAACTACCCCATTTTAAGTTTTTTTTTGCAATATTTCCGGAGTAGAACTAAAATTTTCTAAGTAATTACTTTTTTTGGAGAAATGGTAAGAAAATATAGGGATTCAATAATTACAAGGCCTAATTGGGATACGAGACTAATTATAGAAGGTGAAAACTACTTTAAAATTTAAAAAAAAAAAAAAAAGTCCAAAAGTTTTATTGCACACGTTATTAAACATAATTAATATTTTTCTTCCTAGCGAGCCGAAAACACTTTTTTCGCCCCGCAAAGAGATCGAAAAAAACGCGTTTTCACCCCACTGAGAAAGAAAAATTTCGTTTTGTCCATGGGAACAAAAAAAAAATACCCCAGATCGCAGTTTACCATCTGAGGCTTCGCCTCGGATGCTAATTAACGTGCGATCTGGGCCATTCTTTTTTTTTGCTCCCTTGGTTAAAAATGTACTATAATGCATTTTTCATTCTCCTAAATGGTCACTGTGGATAAATATTTTAATTTAACGACCTTTTACGAATGAAGTATTTTATATACTTTTAATTATTATTATATTGCTGTAACTATTTACATATGAAATACAATGTATTTCATACTATGCATATATTTATATATTATCTATTTATATATTTATGTATATAATACACTTCATACTATTTCATATTATTTCGTATTAAGCAGTTTTTAATAATTTTTAAAAAATACTAGATATTTTTATAAATAGTTTTTACAAATTTTTTTAAGCTATACTTAAAAATTCTGGATAATTAACCTTAAAATATCAGTAACTTTTTTTCAAAGATTTCACTCATAACTCACCAATCAAGTTGATTCGCGCTTTGACTTTTGACTTTTGTAAGAAATGGCGGTATGGTGAATTTTTTACAAAAATCTCTGAAAAACTTGGAGGAGTTTTTGCTTCTTAATTTTAAAAATTTCTAAATCTTCAAAATTAATTAAAACAGGAAAATTGGTTCGAAAAGATTCCATTCCAAGAATTATGTTAATTCAGTAGTAAAAAGGTGGGGAAAGAGAGTACGGAGGCCAAGCATGCTCGAAAAAAAATAAATACAAATATTGTAGGTGTGCATAACATTAGGGGACAAAAAAATTTTTTTAAAAAAAATTTTTTTAAAATTATTTAAAAAAAATATATAAAGTTTTATTGTCTTATTATGAAAAGATTATTTATTAACGACGCTCTGGCCTTGAATCCCAAGTCGTTGAGTGATAAAAAAAATAATACACATTTAACTATTTAAATGATACAAATAATACTTTATAAATTCAAAAAATTAATTTCTTAAATAATATTTACAAATTTAATGGTAAATATCTCTTAATTTTACAAATTTACATTTAATGTGTTATTACTTTTTAATCACGCAGTACTTCTGCAAAAAGAAAAAATTCAAAATTCAAAACTCGAATTTAAACTTCCGTGTATATATTTATCAAATAAATATAAATATTTTATATTAAATGCAGTTTACAAATTATTTTATGGAAAAAAATTTATTTTAAAATAATAAATTATTACTTAATTAATAAATATGAAATTACGAATTACAGAATAATATTAAATTTGTGTTTTTATTTACTATAACCTTAGTGCGCGCGCTTTGTATAATAAACATAGGGTCTCTTCATCATTGGTTTGCATTATAGGATAATTAATTAATTTCTTAAATACGCATAATTATTTTAAAATTTTAGACTAACACTTAAAAGTAATCCTTTCAAAGAGATGAAATTGAAATTTTGAAAATAATGAATTATTGATCATTTTTTTTCTGAAAAGGAAATATGCTTGAAATTTGGAATGTTAAGGGGTACATAAAGAGTGAACAATTGTTACTTTCCTAGAAATTGTTGGTAATTAAATAGAATAGAATAGAATAGAACTTTATTTGTGTGATTTGTAGAAATTCTGAAATTAAAAATTGAGAAAATTGAATTACTGATATACATTTTTTTCTAAAATTTGAGTATACTTAGTAGAAATTCTAAAAAATTTTTCTTTCGAATGAAAGCGATGAAATTAAAAAACGAAAATATTCAGTTTATAACAATAAATTGTTGTTTTCCTAGCTATTGTTGTTTAAAATTTGAGTACTTACAAGGGAAGCCCGGAACATTTGGATCGTCAAATTACAATCTATAGTTATGGATGACTTTAATATGTTGAAAAAACACCCAAGATACCATCTGTTTATTCCAAGGCGCCTTCTGGGCCTAGAAACGCGGAGTTCAATCATTCGACAATGTTCCAAAATTGGGTTTTTAGAACATTTTACTATTTTCTAAATAACGCTGCCATATTGCATTTCATCTCGCATTTCACCCAAAGACTACCGATTGGTCTCATTTTTTTGGCATAAGGGCTGCCTTTCAATCCCCGTAAGCCGTGATTTTCCATCGCTAATTCTCTCATCACTATAGTCAATTAACCGAATGGTCATTTTTGGCCAAAGTGACCAATTTTTAAATTGCTGCTAAAATTGTAATTTTTGACTAAAATGGGCTTTATCGGTCTCAAAAATTTTGTAGAAGCTCCTAGTTTAAAAAATACCCTGCCAACTAGCTGGCACTGAGGTTCCTCAAACAATGGGCTGTAATCTTAATTTACAACAAATATTATTGATTACAACCATGCAATTATACATACATTTTTCGTTTTTAGTAGCTAGTAAAGTAGATTATTAAGATCATTTTGTTATTAAAGTGAAAATTCTAGCGTCCATGGATTGGTCGCGCCGGCGTTAATGGATTTTAAATCATTTTTGCATAATTATAAAGAGAGAAATATAAAAAAAGCTAATTTTATTTTTTTTTATAAAAGAAATGGTTGGTAACGATGCGAAAATTACAAATATTCGCTCAATTATTATAAAAAGATAGGAGTTTTTACCAGATTTTATAATAATTTCTTATAATTTATTTTCTCAGTGTACTTCTTGCATTTGACCAATCTTCCGCAACAATGATAATAATAATAATAATAATATTTTGTAATAAAAAAAATAGCCACATTAATTGCTTCAAGATTTTAACATTATTTATATTATTCCTATTAATCACAAAATAATAAATTATTTAATTCTATAAATAGTTTGATTCTTTAAAAAATGCCAATATAACTTTTAAATCTTAATTTTAAAAATGCAAACATAACCATTTAATATTTTTAGGCTGTTTATTATTGTTTATAATTTCATTAAGCTGCATACATAAATAAACATAGCAACGAGCAAAATAATCCAAGGAAGTCAAAAAGAGGCAAGATTTCCATCATTTTTTCTTGTGTGATATAATTTATATCAAAATAAAAAAAAAAATTGTGATCGGTTACAAAAAATTACTATAAACTAAATTTCTAAAACTTGTACTCTCATTAAAATAAATTAGATATGTCAAATACGAAAAATAAATTTGATGTTTTATGTATTTTTTTGTAACGAAGATTTTGGAGAAAAAAATTTTCAAAAAATTAATTATCAGATTCAAGATATCGAGTAAAAACCATACTTTCAAGTATAAGTACTTTCATGGAAATAAATGAGGTATTGCATCCAAATTAAAAAAAAAAAAAGTATTTTGAGATTTTTTTAATAAAAAAATTTTTGGAAAAAAAAGTTAGGTATTCGTTCGATAATAAATTGTTTTGGAATATCACTGGTTTACAATATTTTAAAATATTAGTACTTTCATAGAATTAAAAGAGGTATTACACCAAAAAAATATTGCAATTTTTTTTATTTTTCTTTTTTTTTAATTTAGATAATAAAAATTTTGAAAAAATTAAGTATCAATTCCAAAAAATTACTGTAAACGAGGTTCTTAAAACTAGTACTTCCATGGAAATAAATTAGGTACTACGTCCAAAAAGAAAAAAAAGTTTCGTATTTTTTGTATTTTTTTGTGAAAAAAATTTTAGGAAAAAAATTTTCAAAAAATTAAGTATCCGATTCGAGATATCATGTAAAAACCATACTTTCAAATATAAGTACTTTCATGGAAATAAATGAGGTATTACATCCAAATTAAAAAAAAAGGGGGGGTTTGAGATTTTTTGATAAAAAAATGTTTGAAAAAAAAATTAGGTCTTAATTCGATAATGGTTTTGAAATATCACTAGTTATAATATTTTCAGATATTAGTACTTTCATAGAATTAAATGAGGTATTACACCCAAAAAAAAAAAAAAATATTGCATTTTTTTTAATTTTTCTATTTTTTTAATTTTGACAAAAAAAATTTTGAAAAAATTAAGTATCAGATCCAAAAAATAACAATAAACAAGGTTCTTAAAACTAGTACTTCCATGGAAATAAATTAGGTACTACGTCCAAAAAGAAAAAAAAAATTTGTATTTTTTTGTGAAAAAAATTTTAGAAAAAAAATTTTCAGAAAATTAAGTATCCGATTCGAGATATCATGTAAAAACCATACTTTCAAATATAAGTACTTTCGTGGAAATAAATGAGGTATTACATCCAAATCAAAAAAAAAAAAAAGTACCTCGAGATTTTTTTGTGAAAAAATTTTTGAAAAAAAAATTAGGTCTTAATTCCATAATATTTGTGAAATATCACCGATTACATACATACACACACACGCACACGCACACACACACACACACACACACACACACACACACACACACACACACACACACACAGACTTTTTTTAAAAACAGGTTTTTTAGCTTCCTGGGGTCCTAAAACGTGCTTATATGCCAAAAAATAGAAAATCAAATTTTGACCTAACACAATGGTTCCTCTTTGAGGAACCAAAATTTTTATTCGTCTATTTACGATCATTTGTTTGCAACATATGAAAATTTAAATCGAAATTCAGAGTCTCAATTTAAGTGGTTTTTAAAAAAAAACAATTTTTATCACTACCTTTGTAGGACCATATCTCAGAAAGATTCAAAGATAAAAGGACGAGTAAGGATTTTTTTGCAAATTTTTGGGATTCGATCTATAAAATTTACTTTTATCATAACTAACAATTTTAGTAGCAATTTAAAAATTGGTCATTTGGGACAAAAGCAGTTTTTTGGTTTAGATACATATATATTATATATCTTTAAGATATAATATAAGGGTGTCTGTCTATACCAAAATTTGTTCCACATTTATAAGGACATTATAAGGACTGCTAGGACATTTATTTGCCAAAAATAAGGACCAATAAAATCCATTTATTAGCTTCAAACAAAATAATCAACGCGTATATCACGGGTGTCTTTAAATGTTCGTGAATCTTTTGATCTTGCATGTACAAAAAATAAATTAGGGTTTTAAGTTCACTTTTACTGAGTTTTTAAGCCAAAAAATTTTTACATCGGTTGAGCACTATTTGCGCAAAAGCGAATAGAATTTTTTTCACGTCATTTTTGAAAATATTTAAAAAGACTTTTAAGTACAGAATTATGTACTGACGCTTTCAGTTTTGCACAAAAAGTTCCCAACGAATGTAAAAATTCTTTGGTTAAAAAAAGTACCTTAATTTATTTTTTTTATATGCGAGATCAAAAGATTCATGGTCATTTAAAAACTCCCGAATGCAATCTGTTTTTTTACTAATATATGGCTCATTATCGTTTTTTTTGCAAAAGTGACGTACAGCACGTTTCTGACTACCAGATGCATTAATTAAAAAAAATTTTTTTTTTAAATTTTTAATTTCAATAAGTTTTTGATGGTAGACCATGAAAATCAACATAATTTAATGTTTTAACTACTATAAAACATAAAAATATAGCAAAAAAGTCTTTACCAGTCCCTGTCACAAAGGAGATTCCTATACTTTGTGTCACTCACACCTATCAATTAATATTCAAAAAATTTTATTTGGGGGTTAATTGATATATCATAAGGTTAAACTTTTTCCATATAGAAAAAATTTAAACTTACTTTTACTAATTATTACAAGGGTGAGAAGGTGTGTCACACGATTTTACAAAATTTTTACGTAATACGTAATTTATTTATATTAAATTTGATTTCTCTTCATAAAAACATTTTTAAAACCTTTTAATCACATAAATGACAACTTAAATACATAAAAAATAAATTCTCACATCGAGAGCACTTTAAGAGGTCCTTAAATAGGAAAACAAAATCAGTTTAAGTTCGGAAATCACGAAGGGACAAAAACAAAAGCCTTTACCGTACCCCCATGGATCTCCGACTCAGAAGCGTTGTAATTAAAATATTAAAAACTTAGCAAGTTTCAATCATAAAAATACTTTACTTTCCAAACGGAAAAGTTTTTTTGTTCATTTGTCTACGAATTATTTTGATTTTTCTATAAAAAAGCCTTTACCGTTCCTGCCTTTACCGTTCCTCTTTTTTTTTTTAATTATTAAATATTTTTAAATTTACTTCCAAAACTCGTTTTTTTAGTAAGAATTCTTTAAAAATATATGATATTGTGCTCTAAAATACATAAAACCTAGAAAAATTCATATATTAAGGCCGTATGTAACGATTTTGGTTTTTAATGGTTTTAAGCTGTTTTTACCTTATAATTGTATGAAAAAACGTAATAAATTGATGTAAAAGGTTCGTTATGGTGATTTTTATGCAACACTGACTGACTATTGGTGAAAAAAGTCTAAAAAGCCTTGTTTGGACTTTAAAAAAGGAATTTTTTATTTTTATTTTTTGAAAGCTATTTTTTCAAAAAAAAATGAAAACGAGCCATATATATATTTTTATTTATGATAAAATTAAAAAAAATTTTTATATCAAAAGACAAAACACGTTCTTTCTATAACGACAATTTACCTCGCAATTTAGCAAATAAGTTTAAAATAGGGACCTTTTAAAATACATTGGCTGTGGTATGGGCGAAATACGCCCATGGTACCATGTATTTTAAATGGAGTCACGTGAACTGCCCCAGCCAACGTCTTAAGGACGACAAAGACTATTTCCTGAAAATAAGGACCTTGTAAGGACTACAAGGACAATAAGAACTGGTAGATACCCTAATTTATCTGATAAGTTTAAAAGACTATTAAACTGTATCAATGATAATTTTATACCTTGCAATTAGTCTAATTTTTGCCAGTAAGGGTCTATTTTTAAACCCCGTAAACTGCGCATTATTAACAATAACTGTTTCTCCATTATTCGCTAAAAATGACTATTTTTTAAATATATGCGAAAATTACAATTATATACTGAAATAGGTTTTATAAGTCTCAAACAATTTGCATAAGGTCCAAGTTTCCAAAAATTTATATCTCAATCTATTTGCGAGTTAATATAATTTAAAGCCAGACCACAATTTAAATTTTCCTAAAGAATGGTAAAAAAGTACTTTGAAGACAATTTCTTCGGATCTACATCGCCGAAACGATTGAAACAAAAGGGATAAATAAAGAATTTTTGTAAAATTTGGGATGTACAGAATTTTTTAAAACTATAAGACCAACTAGAGCTATAGGAACATCTATAGCTAAGGACCATTAAAATATCGGCAGTATTGGTTGAAAACATTATGTTTTTTTTAAATATAGTTCAGTCATATTGTTATTAACATGGAACATATTTATAGGGAGGGGGTACTTCAGAACTTGAAAATTAAAGGGGGGGGGTGGTCAAATATGTCCTTTTTAAGGGGGGGGGGGTCAAATTTGTCCTATTTAAGGGGGGGGGGGGTCAAATTTGTCCTTTTTAAGGGGGGGTCAAATTTGTCCTATTTAAGGGGGAGGTCAAATTTGTCCTATTTAAGGGGGGGGGTCAAATAAGACTTAGAATAATTAGGTAAGTATATATAAATAAATAAAATACTTTTAAAAGACTTTGAAAAATCTGGGCTTGAGGACTTAGGATAATACAGGTTTATGCGGACTTAGAATAATATTAGTTTAGGGACTTGGAATAATTCAGGTTCAGGGATTTGGAATAATTCAGGTTTAGGGACTTGGAATAATATCGATTAAGGGACTTAGAATAATTCAGGTTTAGGGAATAAAATAGTTTGGGTTTAGAATCTTAACAGCTAGTGAGGTGATAATTACAAATTATAAAATTAGAAAATTGTATTGTAATTTCGAGTAACATTTGTATTATACCTAGACCTCATCTGAAGTAAACATGTTCCATGCATTTAGGTTGTGTTTACACAAACCAGTTATAAGTTTTTTAATATGTGAAAGAAACTGGTAATATATTTGTATATATTTTTCAAAATATTATGAACATGTAAATGGAAAATTAATGGAATTTTTCGTTTCAAAATTACTTGATAACGAAATTATTTAAAAACTTTCTCGCTTCAATGATCGTTTAAAAAATTTAATACGGAAACCCCGTTTTCGCAAATCATAAAAAGATCTAATTTACTATTTCTTTAATTATCAAACGTAAAAATATAATCTGTAGACATAAAAATTTTAAAATTAAAAAACAAGCACACATATACCAAAAAAATGAGACCAATCGGTATTCTTTGGGTGTGAAATGCGAGATGAAATGCAATATGGTAGCGTTATTTAGAAAATTGCCTAAAAAACCAATTTTGGAATATTGTCGAAAGTTTGAACCCTGCCGTTCTAGGCCCAGAAGGCGCCTTGGAATAAACAGATGGTATCTTGAGTGTTTTTTAACATATTTAAGTCATCCATAACTATGGATTGTAATTTGGCGACCTAAAGGTTCCGGGCTCCCCTTGTAAGTACTCAAAGAGCATCCAGGAATATTAGGGGAAAATCTGCACCAGAATGATATCTAAAAAACCTTTTACAGATTGTTTATACATAAAAAAATAATAAGTTCCCCGTTGGAATTTCGCCCCCAGCTGCACTTCATGGGGCAAAAGAGGGGGCAAAAACGCGTTTTTTTTTCTCAAAAATTCATATCTTCGGTTCCTTAGTACCAAAATAGGTCTACATGGTCTTAAAAGATTCGTCTTTGATACCTTTTCACATACAAATCTCAAAAAATAATTTTGCCCACTTTAGGACTCTTAAATTCAAAAATACTGAAGACTAACATTAAAAATTTTACTTTAAAATTCAATTATTTTGCTATATCAAAAATCACCTCATAATATGAAACCACCTCATTATAAAATCACCTCATTATATGGAAAATTTATATGTTTTTTATCTATCAAAGCCCTTCAAAATGAGCCTGGTTAGATCAAATTTGAACAGCGGAAACCGTCAAAATTTCAAAAAAACCAAAATTTATTATGGGGTTTTTATGAAGATAACAAGGGGGTTGTCAACTGTTTTGGAATACGATTTACTTCTAACTTTCAAAACAGATTGTGGTAGTTGAGAAAAGATCGGGCTCATTTTGAAAGACTATGATAGATAAAAAACATATAAATTTAGTCGTTAGTATTTTTGAATTTAAAAGTTCCAAAAGTGAGCAAAATTATTTTTTGACTTTTTTATGTGAAAAAAGTATCAAACACGAAACTTTTAAGACCATGTAGACCTTCCTTAGTACCAAAATATTGGTACTAAGGAACCAGAGATATAAATTTTTGACAGATTTTTGAAGAAAAAAAGAGGAAAAAACACGTTTTTGCCCGCCCCCCTGCCCCATCAATTACAGCTAGGGGAAAAATTCCAACGTGGAACTTATTATTCTTTTATGTATAAACAATCTGTAAAAGGTTTTTTAGATATCATTCTGGTGCAGATTTTCCCCTAATATTCCGGGATGCTCTTTTAAAAAATAATAACTATAGGAATAAAGTAACAATTGTTCAATCTTTAAGTACCCATTGATTAGAGTTAATATTCCAAATTTCACGCATATTTTTCTTAGAAAAAAATGTATATCAGTAATTCAATTCTCTCAATTTTTATTTCAGAATTTCTACTAATCACATAAATAAAGTTCTATTCTATTCTATTCTATTTAATTACTCAACAATTGCTAGGAAAGTAACAATTGTTCACTCTTTATGTACCCCTTAACATTCCGAATTTCAAGCATATTTCCTTTCAGAAAAAAAATGATCAATATTTCATTATTTTCAAATTTTCAATTACATCTCTTTGAAAGGATTACTTTTAAGTGTCAATCTAAAATTTTAAAATAATGCATATTTAAAAAATTAATTAATTATCCTATAATGTAAACCAATGGTTACAAAATTACAATAAATCATGAAATTTTTAGTATGATTATCTGTTTCAGAAAAAAAATAATTTCATAATTTAAATTGGCAAGTAACTTTTATCCGAATCATGCAAAAAATGCATTTTCCGGATCTTTTTTGTATACAATTATTAATTTAAAAAAAATAGGTATAAGAAGTTAGCCATAAATTTTATCCATTAATTTTATTCTCATTAAATAAAATATATTGATATTAATAAATACTCTTTTCATAATAAGAAAACAAAACTTTATATATTTTTTTTAAATTAAAAGTTTTTTTGTCCCCTAATGTTATGCACACCTATACAAGATTTGTATTTATTTTTTTTCGAGCATGGGCTTCCATACGCTCTTTCCCCACCTTTTTACATAATTCATGGAATGGAATCTTTTCGAGCCAACACTGGAATCACGCGTAAGGTTTTTTTCGCGCGCAGGTAAGTATCTAATATTAGATAATTCATTTTCAATAGATTAGATACTAGATTATTTTCCGCAAATCGTAAAGCTCTATTTCAATAATATTTAGTTTTTTAGATAAAAGAAAAGATTCTTAACTACCAATTAAAAAAAGTTTGCAAAAGATTTTTTTTTAAATCCTAAAATTAATTATTATGATTAATATGACGTTAAAAAAAGATAATTATGAAAAATTTTTGGAATAATTTAAGTGTAGGTTCTTAAGAAAACGTATATATTAATTTTAATTTACTTTAAAGTAAAATAATTATTTTGAGAAAATTCGCAGAGTCGATAAATATAATAATAATACCCCCTCAAAATAAAATCCCTCCAAAATATTCTCCTTTATGTCTGATCCTTATTGTGAACATCATACAAACTACTATATAGGTTGCAAATCTCTCGTCAAATCTGCGTCTAATTTTACACGTTTTTCCATAAATACTTTAAGTATATATGTTAAAATTATTTTTTTCAAAAGATTTAAATTGATTCAAAGTAATAAACCAAAATTTTTTAATTTTAGGATGTTAATACCTATTAAAATAGTTAACAAGGATTCGTTATTCGAGTCAGTGATAATAGAAGTTCATGGAGATTTTCAATCAGTAACACCGAATAAGGAAGAACATATTATTGACAGTTTGTTTTTTACAAATAAGGAAGAAGCATGTTTAATAATTGGAAGTCACATTTTAGAAGGAAAACAAGTAACTATCAGTAAGCCATTTGTTATGATGAAAAAAATTACTGATGATAACAATAATAATAAGGAAGTTGTGAAAACTAGATATTTTGTTAAAACCATTATTTCAAAAAAAATTATTTTTAGAATGAGGCCAAAACCTAATTTTATGAATTTGCCTAAATCCACCTAAATCAATATGAAGCTATAAATATAAGTTTGTTGTTAACTATAGGTTTTAGTTTTTTATTATTTTTATTGTTTATTGTTTGAGCAAAGACATAATATGTAGTATGTTTCATTTTTATATCTACAGTAAAAGTTTGTTAACGAGTTTATAATTTTTTGTTTTTTTTTTAATATATTTTTTTTGCCTCAATTTTTGGCCAGCTGAAAAAAAGGCGTCCAAGCATACTCTTATAAGTTTTATTACTTTGCTGATTCAAATAAAAACTATAGTTTACTTACCTTCAATTTTTCTGTAATGCAGGATCAAATAATTTGAAAAAAAGATCAAAATTAAGAATCAAAATTATCAATCAAATTTAAATTAATCACAAATTTTTTATTTATTTCAATTTACATCAAAGATGGCTATACAAAACTATTTTTTTTTTAATTTCAAAATGACAAATGGAAAATTGCAAAAAAATTACTAACAACAAATAATCTACTAGTAATTTTTTAATGAAATTTATTGCACGGCTAACATTTGTAAGGTTTTTCACCTGTGTGAAGCAAAAATACAAGAATAAACATGCCTTTAGAAATTCTGGATATAGAGCCCAAAAACTATACAGATTATCAACACGATAAAATAAACTAAGTTTTAAAAAATGAAAGTAATCCGATTGATAGTTTTTGAGATATCGTGCCCACAAGTTGTCGATTTTTGCATCCTATCCCGATCGGAAAAGTTTTCTTATAAGGTAGATCTTCGCTCTATAATAAAGAAAAGTTTAAAAAACATGATTCTAACCTATCCAAATTTTTTTATTTTTAGACTTAAAATATCTTTGCTGGATTTAAAATCATAAAAATTGTTTTTGCATATTATTCCTAATGTAAGAGAAAACGAAATAAAAAGAATTTTATTTTTACATTTATTACCATTTGCCGGGATTCAAAAATGGTATTTTTTTGTATTATGCAGCTTTTGCAACAAGTCATTATTTACTGCTTTAATTTTAAGCAAAAATCCACTTAGGATGAATTTTTCTCTCTTTAAAATAATTTTTTTTTTCATTTTTAGGATGCGAATTTTTTCATGAACGATCCAGACTTCAATGACGTAAATCATGGGCACATTACTGGCAATAATAATAATTTATGTTTAAAATTTATTTAAATTTTTCAAAAGATGGAAACTTAATTTTTGAAATATTTTAAAATATGATCAGGTATAACATAATTCATTTTTTTTTCAGAATATTTAAAACAAAATGGATAAAAAAGATAATTTAACTAATAAAACAAAGAAACTTGTAAAATTCATGGAACACTTACAACAACAAAAATCGTGTGCGGGAAAGAGAAAAATATCATCATGCTTGAGCCCACAGGAAAAATGTTTGAATTCTTTGTGTAATATTATGGTATTATCAAGAAATCTAATTTGCACGTCTATGTGCATTTATGAAAAAAAACTTTTTATTTCGCCAGGTCTAGAAACCCGGTTTGATGAAAAAACTGGTGTAACTATTCAACAAAACAACAAAGTCAAAGAATTTATAAAAAAAATGGAAAAAGATGAAATTAGGAAAGATGTTTATAAATATTTAATGGAGAATTTTAATGAAATCTGTAAACCAGATGCAGTAATCCAAGAATTAAGTGGAATGATTAATGCAATATTAAATGTCCCGACAAAAAGAAATATTAACGAGAATATTTTAAAAGAATATAGCTTAATTATCGAGAAACTACAAAAAAAACTTGAAAAGGGAACACCAAAATCTGAAAATGAATGTAACACAATAAACAGTTTAATTAATTGCTTAATGGATATTAAATTTCTACAAATAAGCAACCTTAACGAAAGACAAATTGTACACATAAAGAGGTGGCTAAATATGCCACTCAATCAAGGAGGCTATTTAATCAAACATAAGGAATTAAAAGCCTGGCAGATATTTTTATTATTATCCATTAAACGAGTTTTAAACTTATCTTTTAAATTTCGCGATGCAATTAAAAATATTGAAAGAATTGAAAATTGGCAGTCTTTTATACCTTTCTTAAAAGATAAAACAAAAATTCTTGATTCAGTTACAATCTTGAATGATTCTACGCACTGTGAAATGGCAATTATTAATTATGTTCGAGCTGAAGAACTGCGTAATAAAAATGTTTAAAAGCGTAAAATTTTTTTGGGGATTTCTCGTTTATGCTGCGCATTGTGTATCATCTCCATCAAAATAATAAATAAGTATTTCCACATAAAATTTATACCCTCCGGTTATCATGGGAAAATATATCACAATTGGCGAACCCCATTAAATAATGAAGAATTTGGTAATAATAAATTAAAAGAACACATTCTTAAAGAACTTGCAATTATGTGGCAAAAAGGGTGTTTTAGCAACAGCCCATACTCTCGAGAAATCGCAGAATCAGTTGCTACTGGGTCACCAACATCCTCAACTAATTCAGGTAATATCATCATAAATGATTTTTATTTATCTAATTATGAAAACAAAATTTCAATACATTTACCGCAAACCTATTTTTATTTCAATTTTTCTGATTTTTAAATTTCGACCAGTCGTCGCTCAGCGCGTAAACCGGGCACTTTAGATTTAAAAAGTTGAAAAGGTCAATGAGAATAAAAAATTATACCCTTTTCTAAAAGTAATTTACACGCACGCTGTTAAATGAAACATGTTTTTAATATTATTTTTTTAGTGCGTGAAACTGTTTATATACAATAATATACACCATGCTTATTTTAAAAGTAAATAGCTATTTTTTAAACAAGAAACAAAATATTGTTTTTGACTTTGCATGCAGTTATATGCATGAGCGAGCGAGTGTAGACTGCATGCAGTAGTCGAATCTCGTGTTTTGTCCCATGATTTAAAACATAATTATACATATAATCAGCAAAAACCCCTCTCCCTAGGGAAGGAAACAGGCTTTTCTTGTCCTATATATGTAAAAAATTTTTCACGGCTCTCTACTCCTTAATTAAAAAGAAGTGTCTTAATAAAACCTCATGCAAACCCCATTCTTTAGTAACGTTCCTGTTTTATTGTTTAAAAATTAATTATAATTATAGTTATAGATCTTGAATTAAAACCAGATAATAGACATGAAATTTTTCAAGAATCATATTTTTTAAGAAGCCAACAAGAAGAAATTGGTGAAGAGATTTTCACAAAATTGGAACAATTAAAAATTTTAAATAACGAAGTTAAGTATCTTGACATTTTATCGCCAGAATCATTTAAAAACACAAGATTGCTAGATTTAAAGAAAAAAGAAAATTCAGCAGCATCTCTGGCTGCAACATCAAAAGAAAAAGATGTTTATAATCATTTCGGCTCAGCATTTGAAAATAATGTAATTAAACATTTTTACTTTTTCTTTGGTATTTATAAAATTAAGTTAATAAATTAATAAAATCTTTAGGCCTGTAAACAAATTTTGATACTGGACCCTCATGGACATCAGTAGTAAAAGTTTTTGCAAGTTCACAGTCAGCAGCTGATAAACGTTTAAACAAATCTGAAATTTTTTCTTTTCAAAAATTAAAAATTAAAATTAATGTAAGCTGTGCTTAAAATAAATTCTAAATAACAGTAAGAACTAAACATTAATCTGAAACTTTAATTGTAGCAAAATTCATTATTAGTCAAAGAGCAGAGAATAAAACAATTAGAACAAGCACAAGCACAAAGAGTTGCAATTCGGTTAGATAATTTACTAGAAGATGAAAGTGAAAAAGGGAAGTCAGATAAAATTAGAAAAGATAATTCAGTTCTTAGTCCTCAAAGGACGCCTTTGGCTGTAATACTCCAGTCAAAATACGGGTTTGGTTGTATTTTTACTGGCGAACATGAGATTTGCTTTACTATATGTTTTTTGGGTCGCTGAACACGAAAATCGGGGTCATTTTGTAAAGAAATGGGGGCTTCACCCCTAAATTTGCAAAAAACTACCCCAAAATGGGGTGTTTTTTACATAGTTGCACTTTGAGCGCTCAGATTCGCACCATACGGGTTTTTTGGGTTGCTGATCAAGAATTTCGACTTCTTTTTCTTAAATAATTAAAATTTCACCCCTAAATTGGCTAAAATTACCCCCGGAAGGGGGGGTTTTTGCTATTTTCGCACTTTGAGCAACCAGAATATGTCCGTATAGGTTTTTTGGGTCACTGATTAAGAATTTCGGCTTATTTTTCATAAATAATTAAAATTTCACCCCTAAATTGGCTAAAATTACCCCCGAAAAGAGGGTGATTTTGCTATTTTCGCACTTTGAGCAACCAGAATATGTCCACATAGGTTTTTTAGGTCGCTAATCAAGAAATTCGACTTATTTTTTATAAATATTCCATATTTTACCCTTAAATTAGCTAAAACTACCCCTAAAAGGGGTGTTTTTGCTATTTGCGCACTTTGAGCAACCAGTATATGTCCATATAGGTTTTTCGGGTCGCTAATTAAGAATTTCGACTTATTTTTCTTAAATATTCAATATTTCACCCTTAAAATAGCTAAAACTACTCCTAATAGGGGTTTTTTTGCTAATTGTTCACTTTGAGCATCCAGTATATGTCCATATAGGTTTTTTCCGTCGCTAATCAAGAATTTCGACTTATTTTTCTTAAGTATTTCTTGAGCATGCATTTTAAAAAAAAAATATTAAGTTATTAAGTACACCATACTACTGCCATCTTACAGAAGACTTGGAAGTATACAGGGCGCTTGTTTTAAATATTTTTATAGTTATTTTCTTTATAACTTGATATTTACTTAACTTGGGATTCGACTATTGTCGAAAATATTGATTCCAAATTATTTAACAATAAGTGAGGTTTTATTTTTTTTAGCTCCAATACAGTCTAAATTTGACGCATTTTTACGGATATTTTATTTTTTAGTTGAGTTTAAATCAACCTTGCTGGACAAATTATAAGAGAAAATTTAAAATACTTTGATTTTCTCTCTTGTCAATATTTTGTTCTCAATCTGACGAGAACCTCTTCAAGACCTTTATTTATTAAAACATATTTTTACATATTAAAAAAATTACAAAGAAATATTTTCAAATTACATATATATTTTGAACATCCCATTTAAAAAATTTAATTTAATGTAATTAAAAAAAAAACAAATGTTAGTATTGTATTTGGAAGTTCAAAAAACTTATTTTTAAACTAATTTTAGTCAAGAAAATTTTCGAATAAATGCATGCAGGCACTTATTATTTTAGTGGGTTTGTATTTTGCGTGACTTCGTGACTTCCCAGCATTTACCCATATAAACTTAAGTATTTTAGCAAGTGGGCTTTAGTCTCCCATAATTAGCTAAAGAAACAAGAGATATTATTTTTTTGCTTAAAATGACGCAAGTATTAATTTTGAGCTTTTTTTGGACAATTGATTTAAAAAATGATTCTAAATATATTGGGAAAAAAAATAATTTTTTACTTTTTTGTAGTTTACTTTTTGGGGATAAAATATGGAGAAATTTTTGACATGAAATTCACTTAAATTTTCTTACTATGAATTCCAGTAAATTGAGCCAAGGCAAACTTGAATATTGGCCAAAAATTCATATTAGGTACTAGAAACTAAATCCATAGTCGTTTTGAAGAAAAAAAATTTTAATGTTATCCGATTATTAATAGTAGGTAAAATATATCATTAACTTGTATCCAGAAAATTAAAGAACGACTAAAGCCCAAATTACAATCTAAGGCGAAGCGTTTATATATGGACACGGGTTGTATACGATTTTTCTTTGACAGTGTCGAGAAAACATATTTTTCCGACCATTTAGCGGAAATTAGTGCTTTTTTACCTCGCGGTTTGAGCGTGCTGACAAGAAAAAGTAATTCTATATAGTTTTCCTTTACGCAAAATTTAAAACTATTTTGGGCATTTTTTTTATGGAGAAGGGTTGTTTTAGAAGGGATTTTTCATTTCTAGCTGACAATCTATTTTGGAGGATAATCTGGTAACAATTGAAAAACAATAAATAATATATTTCTGTGGAATAAAATATATAATTTATAAATAATTTATAATTTATAAATATATAATATATATATATATAATTTCTGTGCAATAAAATCTATACACAATCTTGTATTTACAAAACAATTTTCTTAACTGACCTTTACTATTTATTAAAATATAGTTGGGGTCTAGGTATATGTGTATCTATTAAAAAAAATTTTAATGTAGGCTATTAATAGAAATTTAGTAATTTTGAGAATTTTATTGTTGTATATACGCTACGGTTAAAGAATAAATTTAAATATATATATTCATGGCTTTTAGTGAAGCCTTCGGTTTAATCATGATTAATATGTAACTATAATAACTCCGCTATACCGGTCCTAAGCCCGGAGCCTCATAAGGCTGAGGAAGGAGGAAGGTAGTTCAGGCCGCCTTATCCAGGTTGAACTAGAATCAAAGATACTGGATATAGCTTTCTGGAACAACTGAGGCTGCCCTATAAACAGGTCCTATGCCTTGCTTTTCTCTGTGGGACACGCAAATTGCTGACCCAATGCATTTTCATTGATTATGCCGCAGATAGCTCATAGCTCTCTGGAATAACCGAGGCTGCCCTATAAACCAGGTTTATGTCTTGCTTTTCCTTTGTGCATCCTTAATGAACGTGCTGCAGCTTGCTATCCTTAAGTATCTCTGAGGAATCGGCACACCAAAAGGGGCTCCAAGGTCTTCTCCAAATTTAAGTGCGATATAAGCCATATGCGAGGTCGCCTTAGGCCTTATGTATCTTATGTACCTTATGTATCTCCATGGCTCTTAGCATGGGAGATTTCCACCTTGAGCACAGCGACGCAGCCGATTAAAGGTTAGTTGCGGGCTCTGCTAAACCATGACTGGAGGTTATTATTTTCTGGTTTAGTAATGTGTGAAGGTAAACCTCGGAGCCAGGAAGACTTCGGCCTTTCTGGATGGGCGTGGCAAACCTAAGGAACTCTAGCTGTGTTTGAGGAAACTCTAAAATCCTCCGCCGTGTGTCTGCCCATGCGGGACATGTGTGTTTACTAACACAGCTAAATGTGTTTGTCTACACACATGCACGGTATGGACAGTATGCCGTGCGGCGCGACCCGTGAGTGCCAAAAAAGGATCCTGGATGGGGAAGCGAGCTGTCTGGTTGCGTGCCGAGCAACCTGAACCATCTTTGGCCTCTGCTGACGCAAGACGGGAGGTGGGGTTCTCTGCAGCCGGAGCCCATCATTAACGGCTTGGCGATGTTGCCGGCATGTACCCAAGCTGCTGGAGGACTCTAAATTTCCGAAGCGAATTATGCTTTTATTCGTGGAGGAATGGGAGGAGCAAGGTAGTGCAAGTACATGCCGTCAGCTATATCCTCTGTGATGCAACCAGTCTGCATGTCAGCTGCCCATGTGAGGGGTCGAAGGAGGCCGTTGCACATGGAGCAATGAATTCTTAATGAAATGAAAATGTCTGAAAAAAACATAAACAAAAGCGTGAATCAAAAAGATAAGAATATCCAAGATCCTTCTACACAGGACATGGACTGTGAAATCGTAGATGGAGACCAAGAAAGCGATATTGTTCAGGCGACTTTTGCCAGTACTTCAATTGGCAAAAACGTCACAAACCTGAACAGATGTCATGCGACCATCGAGAAGTTCTATGATGAGATGCTTACTTGCGTTGAACAGATGGAGGATAAGATTAAAAAGCAGACTAACATTTCGATGGTAATCCAAGATGGTGTTAGGCTATTCAAGAATAATCTAAGCATGTTAAAGACAATTAAGGGCATGCAAGCCCGAGAAGTCCTCGCCATCGAAACTGAATTTAAGCAGTATATTAGCGAGCAAACTAAAGCCGCTAAACATACAAAGAAAAGGGTTCGAGAAAACTCGGAAGAGGAAAATGATAGTGGAAAACAGACTCCCTCAAAGAAGTCTGCAGGTGAAAAGAGCTCAAAAAATTTGGGACTGAAAGCCAATTCTGCTGCATCTGCGGCAAAACAACTCTCAGCTACCAGGGCAACCAATCCGCGATCGTTCCCTAGAGCTACTGTTTCACTGATAAGGCTAACAGATGAAACAGTGGTAGCAGCGGAAAGAAATGGAGATAATATGCTGGGACCCAACCAAACTCCTTCCGCAGACAATGAGGACTTTCAAGAGTTCACTGGTCGAAGGATCAGGAGGAAGAAAAGAAAAAAGGCAGAGAGAGAAAAGGAGGAAGAAAAAAGAAATAAAAAGAAAGCAAACGCCAATGAGGAAAGCGAAGCTTCCCAGAACTAGAGACAAAGCAGTTGCAATTAAGCTACCAGAAGGGAGAGCGTACGCCGATGTCTTGAAGCAGATCAAGGAGAGCGTTATAGGAGAAGCCACTGCAACTAACATCTGCGCAGTTGTTGAAAACCCAAGCTGGTAACGTATTGATCGAGATGCGAGGAAAAGCAGAAGGGCATACAGCCTTTTTTGAGGCAGTTAAGGCAACAATGGGAGAGAGCGTGAATGTCACATGTCTGACACCACGCCGAACTCTTCAGATTCGGGACATCGATTGCCTTACAACAAGAGAGGAAATAGAGGTAGTCTTGAAAGACGTTCTAAAGGAAACCGGCCCGATCATAGTGAAGCTATCTCAACATAATATTCGGGAACAGAGATCAGCCACGGTCGAGCTGGACGAGAAGGCGGCATTCAAGCTGATAAAGAAAGGCAGCATTAAGCTAGGCTGGGGCAGTTGTAGAGTAAGACTACAGGCAACTCCGCTTAGATGCTTCAGATGTTTAGCGTATGGCCACATAGCAGGTAATTGGAAAGGACGCGATCGAAGCAAACTATGCTTTAAATGTGGGATGGGAAACCACAAGGTAGTCGAATGTACAGGGAAGCTGCAATGCTTCCTGTGCAAAACTGTCAAATTAAAGGAAAAAGAGCTCAAATACTTCCCAGGTTCCAGGAAGTGCTCTGAGTTCCAAAAAGCGATCAGAAAATGATCAAGGTGGTCCAAGGAAACATGCACAGAAGCTGGACTGCAAACCAGCTTATGTATCAAACTCAGAGAGAGATCAAGGCAGACCTTTGGATCATCAGTGAGCAGTACCGAGGGGGTAATCCAAATCCAGCTACCTGGTTCGACGACGAACTCGGAACAGCAGCTATTTGGATCGCTAATCAAGAAAAAATACCAGTAGAAGCATCAGGAAGAGGTAGGGGCTTTGTGTGGGTTAGAAGTAAAACTATAACTTACGTGAGCTGCTACCTTACGCCGACCGGACCTAGACAGGAGTATTATATGAAATTGTTAGGCATAGAAGACTTTGCGAGAGATGCGGGTAGAAACATAATCGTTGCAGTCGATTTGAACGCCAAGGCTGTTGACTGGGGCATGCCCTACACTGACTCAAAAGGGGCGGGGCCCTTAGACGGGGGCGGTCCACCATTGGGGCAGTGAAGGAGGCCGTTGACGCGATAGCGAGGGCCCAAACGGGTAATCATTACTCTCGTAAAATTACTCTTTTGGTTGATGTCAAGAATGCATTTAACTCGGCAAAGTGGACAGACTTCCTGCAAGGACTGAGTGACTTCGCAGTACCCAAATATTTGATGCGGGTAATGAAGAGCTACCTAAGTGACCGAGTACTCTTGTACGAGACTCTACAAGGTAAAAGGAGTAGGAAAGTGACAGCTGGCGCGGCTCAGGGTTCGGTACTGGGACCTGACTTATGGAACATTTCTTATGATGGTATCCTGAGGCTGGAGCTAGCGGATGGCTGCTTCATGATAGGTTATGCGGATGATATTGCTCACGTAATCATAGCAAGAAACGTACAACAGGCTCAGAACAGCTTGAACGTTTGCATGGTAAATACAAACATATGGATGGAAGAGCATGGATTAGCAGCTGCTAAGACAGAGATCGTAATGTTTACGGGGAAGCAAATTCAAACTGTCATCCTGATACGAATCGACGAGGATACTGTCATAGAGACGAAAAGGTTCGTTAAATATCTAGGGATAACTCTGGACACGAAGCTGACTTATTGGGAGCACATCTCCCAAAGGGTCAAGAAGGCAGGTACCACGACGCAAGCCCTGAGCAGGCTGATGTCAAATATGAACGGCCCGAAGTCCAGCAAGAGGAAGCTACTAATGTCTGTAACTCACTCCATCCTATTTTATGGAGCAGAAATTTGGAGGAAGGCGTTAGACAAGGATATGTATTCGAAAGGCATAATAAGAGTTCAGAGGCAAGGTGCTCTGAGGGTTTCTTGCGCGTACAGGACTGTCTCGGAAGCGGCAGTCCTTGTGATCGCAGGCATTATCCCAATTAAGCTCCTCGCCAAAGAGCGTAAACTTATTTATGATAGAAAAAATGAAGGCGACGTCGACCTTATCAAAGCGGAAGTTAGGAGGGATGTGATACTTGAGTGGCAGACGCTCTGGAAGGATCGCACAGACAGCGCATGGACCAGGCGTCTCATAAAAGATGTCGCTCCATGGATCCAGAGAGAACATGGGGAAGTGAATTACTTCTTGACCCAGTTTCTCAGTAGACACGGGCTTTTTCAGTCCTATCTCTTCAGGATGGGCAAAGTTGAAAGCCCCGAATGTGTGTTCTGTCCCGGCAAACGCGATGATGCGTATCACACGTTCTTTCGTTGCGATCGGCGGGTGATCAAAAGGAGGGAATTGGAGGCGGAAATAGAGAACATTACGCCTGACAATGTCGTTGAAAGAATGCTTCAAAATGAAGAAGGATGGAGTGCTGTCGCAAGGCTCGTGGAGGATATTCTGAGAACTAAAAAGCTATTGACGACACCCTAACTAGGAGCCGTGTGTAGGAGCGACCGAGATGGACAGTTTTTGCACGCGGCACCAAAGAGGGGACAATGTAGGACGTACAAGGATATCTATTTATTTATTTATTTATATACTTATTTATTTATTTATTTATTTATATATTTATTTATTTATAAACTTACTTATTTATCTAGTTGACGACACGGTGAAATAACAAGAAGGAGAAAGAAAGGATTAATGGATGGAAGGATCTTCAACCAAAGAAGATACATGGCCTTAAGTCAACCCGATGTAATGTGATAAACCGTTCTGGGCTGACTTGTATAAGGTATGATGAGGGGTGAGTTTAGTCGGTAAACATGGGGCAATGCATTCTTTGCTGAGTGCCTTGCCATCATGGAGTCCGAAACTGTTCAGAACACCGGGTTCTGTTCGTGCGTAACGCATTCTCACCTCTCTGCTAGTGTGCAAAAAAAAAAAAAACTATAATTAAATCATGGTCTTAAATAATGAAGTTTTTCAATGGCTTTTTCTTTTGCTTTTATTATAATTAGAAAAAACGCCACAAAAAATAAAAGTAAAAAGTATGAACTGAATAAGTTTTTTTAACCATGACATATATACTAAACTATTAATTATATTACTGTTACCAGATGATGAAATTTCACACGAGAATTTTTTTGTGATGTTCTAATAAAATTTCATGATTTTATTATATACATGGCTAATTCCAAGCTAATTCCGCGTTTAATTAAATATTTTTAGAAGGAAAAGAACTAAAAAAATGATTTAATTTGGAACTTTTCTCAGATGATACAAATTTTTATATTTGAACAAATTTCTTTTTTACAGTTTAGTTCAGAAACAACTTACTTCTCGATGGCAATAGAAACTAACAGTAAAAATTGAATTTTTTTTTTAAATAACTATAATTTACAATATATTGGAGAGAGCATATAAATTTGTCCAATCTATTGCCATCGGGTAAATAAGTTGTTTCTGAACTAAACTGTAAAAATAAATTTTTTTAAACATGGAAGTTATTGTATCTTCGATTTATTCACATTAACTTTGTATTTTATATTTTATTTATAATCGACGTAATGCAAACTTTTATTATTTTCACATAAGAGCAATTATTTTAAAAGTCCTACTTAATTTGAGCCTGGAATCATAATTATTTTTTTTGAGGGCACATCGGAACGACCCTTGTTTTTGTGAAGTTTGAACCCTCAGAAAGTCAAAAAAAGTTCGGTGATAGGAGCCAAAAAGATTTTTTCACTTTTATTTTAGAAACCGTGTTTTTCGAATCTGAGCTACCCCAAATTTTAAAAATAACTTTTT
Source organism: Anagrus nilaparvatae (assembly GCA_022575985.1). Lineage (NCBI taxonomy): Eukaryota > Metazoa > Arthropoda > Insecta > Hymenoptera > Mymaridae > Anagrus > Anagrus nilaparvatae. The sequence goes on along the minus strand of JAKSXM010000002.1, from coordinate 11,564,346 downwards.
AGGTAAATAAAATTTTAAAAAATAGATTAGAAAATCTGATTGCTAGGGAAAAATCACTCCAGAAGAAAAAAAACTTATCTTTTTTCGATGAAATTTAGCCAAGTTATCGTCAATTTAAGATTTTGCTCAAATTCGTCTTAAAAAAGATTGAAGTTCTATATTGAAAAATGCCTGTTTCTGAACTTTAAACATGCATTAATCGCTTGATTTTCATCGTAAAATAATAATTTTTTTTTTTTTTAATCGATTACAAATTTCAATTTTTAGGTCAAAAGGCTTTGAAAACTTTAAGTGGCAAAAATTACTTAACACAGTTTTTGATAATAAAGCCGAAATTCCGGGGGATTTTTATCATTGGTTTTTCCAATTTTCTGGGTCGTAACGAGTATTTTCCGAAAAAATAACGTCAGGAATGGCTTCAGCAGGAAATGTTAGTAACGACTTAATTGAAAAAATTTTTTTAAACTTATATGTGTGTTTCCTTCCCCATAAACCTACGGATAAGTTTTGAGAGATCAATTGGCTCCAATAAATAATAAAATTAAAGTTATAAAACCTCACTTATTGTTAAATAATTTGGGATCAATATTTTCGACAATAGTCGAATCCCAAGTTAAGTAAATATCAAGTTATAAAGTAAATAACTATAAAAATATTTAAAACAAGCGCCCTATATACTTCCAAGTCTTCTGTAAGATGGCAGTAGTATGGTGTACACGTTTTAAATGTAATAATTTGTTTAATTGTTAATAACTTTTTATTAGTCAACAATTTAGTGAATATTTTTTCACAAGCCCATTGCACAATTATTTGTACAATTATTTCACTAAAGCTTTTAATTGTGCATTGCCTAGTTCAGCAGAAAAATAAGTTTTTCAATTGGGGGGATAATTTTTCAGCCCCCCGCCTGTTTTATACGTTTTGCAGAAAAGCACAATTTTGCACACAAAAATAAATTCGATGTACATTCAGTACAATTAAAAAGGATTAATTTGAGCTATAAAAAATATAAATTAATTTTTTTGGGGGGCTAAGTTAACCGAGGTTCACTATCTGTATTTATTTTAACTTCTTCTGCTCTTGATGTTATACTCCAGTCAAAATACGGGGTGGGGGGTTGTATTTTTACTGGCGAACATGAGATTTGCTTTACTATATGTTTTTTTGGGTCGCTGAACACGAAAATCGGGGTCATTTCGTAGAGAAATAGGGGCTTCACCCCTAAATTTGCAAAAAACTACCCCAAAATGGGGTGTATTGAATATTTACGAAAAATAAGTCGAAATTCTTAATTAGCGACCCGAAAAACCTTTATGGACATATCCTGGTTGCTCAAAGTGCGCAAATAGCAAAAACACCCCTTTTAGGGGTAGTTTTAGCTAATTTAAGGGTAAAATATGGAATATTTATAAAAAATAAGTCGAAATTCTTGATTAGCGACCTAAAAAACCTATGTGGACATATTCTAGTTGCTCAAAGTGCGAAAATAGCAAAATAACCCCCTTTTCGGGGGTAATTTTAGCCAATTTAGGGGTGAAATTTTAATTATTTATGAAAAAGAAGTCGAAATTCTTGATCAGCAACCCAAAAAACCTGTATGGTGCGAATCTGAGCGCTCAAAGTGCAACTATGTAAAAAACACCCCATTTTGGGATAGTTTTTTGCAAATATAGGGGTGAAGCCCCCATTTCTTTACAAATTGACCCCGATTTTCGTGTTCAGCGACCCAAAAAACATATAGTAAAGCAAATCTCATGTTCGCCAGTAAAAATACAACCAAACCCGTATTTTGACTGGAGTATTACAGCCAAAGGCGTCCTTTGAGGACTAAGAACTGAATTATCTTTTCTAATTTTATCTGACTTCCCTTTTTCACTTTTCACTCAAAAGTAAAAATGTTTAATTACATTATTTTCAAATGCTGAGCCGAAATGATTATAAACATCTTTTTCTTTTGATGTTGCAGCTAGAGATGCTGCTGAATTTTCTTTTTTCTTTAAATCTAGCAATCTTTTGTTTTTAAATGATTCTGGCGATAAAATGTCAAGATACTTAACTTCGTTATTTAAAATTTTTAATTGTTCTAATTTTGTGAAAATCTCTTCACCAATTTCTTCTTGTTGGCTTCTTAAAAAATATGATTCTTGAAAAATTTCATGTCTATTATCTGGTTTTAATTCAAGATCTATAACTATAATTATAATTAATTTTTAAACAATAAAACAGGAACGTTACTAAAGAATGGGTGGGGCAAATGGGCCACCTACTTCGCGCATGAGGTTTTTATTAAAACATTTCTTTTTAATAAAGGAGTAGAGAGCTGTGAAAAATTTTTTACATATCTAGGACAAGAAAAGCCTATTTCCTCCCCTAGGGAGACGGGTTTTTGCTCATTATATGTAAAATTATGTTTTAAATCATGGGACAAAACACGAGATTCGACTACTGCATGCAGTCTACACTCGCTCGCTCATGCATATAACTGCATGCAAAGTCAAAAACAATATTTTGTTTCTTGTTTAAAAAATAGTTATTTACTTTTAAAATAAGCATGGTGTATATTATTGTATATAAACAGTTTCACGCAGTAAAAAAATAATATTAAAAACATGTTTCATTTAACAGCGTGCGTGTAAATTACTTTTAGAAAAGGGTATAATTTTTTATTCTCATTGACCTTTTCAACTTTTTAAATCTAAAGTGCCCGGTTTACGCGCTGAGCGACGACTGGTCGAAATTTAGAAATCAGAAAAATTGAAAAAAAAATAGGTTTGCGGTAAATTTATTGAAATTTTGTTTTCATAATTAGATATTAAATAAAAATATTAAATAAAAATCATTTTTGATGATATTACCTGAATTAGTAGAGGATGTTGGTGACCCAGTAGCAACTGATTCTGCGATTTCTCGAGAGTATGGGCTGTTGCTAAAACACCCTTTTTGCCACATAATTGCAAGTTCTTTAAGAATGTGTTCTTTTAATTTATTATTACCAAATTCTTCATTATTTAATGGGGTTCGCCAATTGTGATATATTTTCTCATGATAACCGGAGGTTATAAATTTTATGTGGAAATACTTATTTATTATTTTGATGGAGATGATACACAATGCGCAACATAAACGAGAAATACCCAAAAAAAATTTACGCTTTTAAACATTTTTATTACGCAGTTCTTCAGCTCGAACATAATTAATAATTGCCATTTCACAGTGCGTAGAATCATTCAAGATTGTAACTGAATCAAGAATTTTTGTTTTATCTTGTAAGAAAGGTATAAAAGACTGCCAATTTTCAATTCTTTCAATATTTTTAATTGCATCGCGAAATTTAAAAGATAAGTTTAAAACTCGTTTAATGGATAATAATAAAAATATCTGCCAGGCTTTTAATTCCTTATCTTTGATTAAATAGCCTCCTTGATTTAGTGGCATATTTAGTCACCTCTTTATGTGTACAATTTGTCTTTCGTTAAGGTTGCTTATTTGTAGAAATTTAATATCCATTAAACAATTAATTAAACTGTTTATTGTGTTACATTCATTTTCAGATTTTGGTGTTCCCTGTTCAAGTTTTTTTTGTAGTTTCTCGATAATTAAGCTATATTCTTTTAAAATATTCTCGTTAATATTTCTTTTTGTCGGGACATTTAATATTGCATTAATCATTCCACTTAATTCTTGGATTAGTGGAATTATTATTGCAATTAAAATAAATTATTATTGCAATTATTACTGCATCTGGTTTACAGATTTCATTAAAATTTTCCATTAAATATTTATAAACATCTTTCCTAATTTCATCTTTTTCCATTTTTTTTATAAATTCTTTGACTTCGTTGTTTTGTTGAATAGTTACACCAGTTTTTTCATCAAACCGGGTTTCTAGACCTGGCGAAATCAAAAGTTTTTTTTCATAAATGCACATAGACGTGCAAATTAGATTTCTTGATAATACCATAATATTGCACAAAGAATTCAAACATTTTTCCTGTGCGCTCAAGCATGATGATATTTTTCTCTTTCCCGCACACGATTTTTGTTGTTGTAAGTGTTCCATGAATTTTACAAGTTTCTTTGTTTTATTAGTTAAATTATCTTTTTTATCTATTTTGTTTTAAATATTCTGAAAAAAAAAATGAATTATGTTATACCTGATCATATTTTAAAATATTTCAAAAATTAAGTTTCCATCTTTTGAAAAATTTAAATAAATTTTAAACATAAATTATTATTATTGCCAGTAATGTGCCCATGATTTACGTCATTGAAGTCTGGATCGTTCATGAAAAAATTCGCATCCTAAAAATGAAAAAAAAAATTATTTTGAAGAGAGAAAAATTCATCCTAAGTGGATTTTTGCTTAAAATTAAAGCAGTAAATAATGACTTGTTGCAAAAGCTGCATAATACAAAAAAATACCATTTTTGAATCCCGGCAAATGGTAATAAATGTAAAAATAAAATTCTTTTTATTTCGTTTTCTCTTACATTAGGAATAATATGCAAAAACAATTTTTATGATTTTAAATCCAGCAAAGATATTTTAAGTCTAAAAATAAAAAAATTTGGATAGGTTAGAATCATGTTTTTTAAACTTTTCTTTATTATAGAGTGAAGATCTACCTTATAAGGAAACTTTTCCGATCGGGATAGGATGCAAAAATCGACAACTTGTGGGCACGATATCTCAAAAACTATCAATCGGATTACTTTCATTTTTTAAAACTTAGTTTATTTTATCGTGTTGATAATCTGTATAGTTTTTGGGCTCTATATCCAGAATTTCTAAAGGCATGTTTATTCTTGTATTTTTGCTTCACACAGGTGAAAAACCTTACAAATGTTAGCCGTGCAATAAATTTCATTAAAAAATTACTAGTAGATTATTTGTTGTTAGTAATTTTTTTGCAATTTTCCATTTGTCATTTTGAATTTAAAAGAAAAATAGTTTTGTATAGCCATCTTTGATTTGCAATATAGAGTTTCAATTTGATTTTATCGTAATATTGAAAATTGAGATTCTTTTACATAGGGATACATGTTAAAATATAAATTTTTATTTAAAATTAATTTAGTATTTAAAAACAAATTGATGCGTAGATAAGCTTTTGGGCCTTAAATAGTTAACCGTATAATTGCATCTTATAATATGATTGCGTTAAATATCTTAAGCAAATAAAAAATTTTAAATATTAAAATTACATTGTTTTTTAAAAATTGCTGCCAAAATTACAACCATAGATGAAAAACAAATCTTATATGTCTCAAAAATTTTGTACCAGTTCAAAGTTTCCCAAAAATTTTTACTCTCATCTCACTTTTTTGAGATATTTTTAAGATATGGGTTTGCAAAGATTTCAATAAAAATAGATTAAATGATCATTTGTGTTAAGCTAATAGTTTAAAAGAGGCAGCTAAAAATTTTTTGAAAACTTAGTGCCTATATACAAAATCTTTTTTTATGATTAATAAAACTTATTTTTATTGAAAATTTTAATTTTCGCAGAAACTTAAGGTACTTGCTTTACAAATTATAATGGAAAGAGAATTGGTCATGAAAAATTTGTGGCTTACGGACTTCAAATGTAATAATTACACTAAAAAACAGACCAACAAAAATTTGATAGGGAAAGAAGCTAGGCTATAATTTTATTTAAAATAAAGTCATTTATTTTACAAAATAGAGCCCTTCTTCTTCTCCCTGAAGGGGCCATAAACAACCAATCCATAATGATTTAGTGTGATTAAATGTTCCAAATGTAATGAGCTCTCCTTGTAAGTATTGAGATTCATGTGCGAAGATCGCGTGGGAATGTTTGTATACGTAATCATTTAGTTTTTTTTTTTGAAAAATAGTTATTTATTAACAATACATGCATATTCTAGGGTTCAAAGTGGCAGAAATTAGGACATGAAAAAACTAACCCATTTTAAGTTTTTTTTTGCAATATTTCCGGAGTAGAACTAAAATTTTCTAAGTAATTACTTTTTTTGGAGAAATGGTAAGAAAATATAGGGATTCAATAATTACAAGGCCTAATTGGGATACGAGACTAATTATAGAAGGTGAAAACTACTTTAAAATTAAAAAAAAAAAAAAAATCCAAAAGTTTTATTGCACACGTTATTAAACATAATTAATATTTTTCTTCCTAGCGGGCCGAAAACACTTTTTTCGCCCCGCAACGAGATCGAAAAAAACGCGTTTTCACCCCACTGAGAAAGAAAAATTTCGTTTTGTCCATGGGAACAAAAAAAAAATACCCCAGATCGCAGTTTACCATCTGAGGCTTCGCCTCGGGTGCTAATTAACGTGCGATCTGGGCCATTCTTTTTTTTTGCTCCCTTGGTTAAAAATGTACTATAATGCATTTTTCATTCTCCTAAATGGTCACTGTGGATAAATATTTTAATTTAACGACCTTTTACGAATGAAGTATTTTATATACTTTTAATTATTATTATATTGCTGTAACTATTTATACATGAAATACAATGTATTTCATACTATGCATATATTTATATATTATCTATTTATATATTTATGTATATAATAAACTTCATACTATTTCATATTATTTCGTATTAAGCAGTTTTTAATAATTTTTAAAAAATACTAGATATTTTTATAAATAATTTTTACAAATTTTTTTAAGCTATACTTAAAAATTCTGGATAATTAACCTTAAAATATCAGTAACTTTTTTTCAAAGATTTCACTCATAACTCACCAATCAAGTTGATTCGCGCTTTGACTTTTGACTTTTGTAAGAAATGGCGGTATGGTGAATTTTTTATAAAAATCTCTGAAAAACTTGGAGGAGTTTTTGCTTCTTAATTTTAAAAATTTCTAAATCTTCAAAATTAATTAAAACAGGAAAATTGGTTCGAAAAGATTCCATTCCAAGAATTATGTTAATTCAGTAGTAAAAAGGTGGGGAAAGAGAGTACGGAGGCCAAGCATGCTCGAAAAAAAATAAATACAAATATTGTAGGTGTGCATCACATTAGGGGACAAAAAAATTTTTAATTTAAAAAAAATATATAAGGTTTTATTGTCTTATTATGAAAAGATTATTTATTAACGACGCTCTGGTCTTGAATCCCAAGTCGTTGAGTGATAAAAAAAATAATACACATTTAACTATTTAAATGATACAAATAATACTTTATAAATTCAAAAAATTAATTTTTTAAATAATATTTACAAATTTAATGGTAAATATCTCTTAATTTTACAAATTTACATTTAATTTGTTATTACTTTTTAATAACGCAGTACTTCTGCAAAAAGAACAAATTCAAAATTCAAAACTCGAATTTAAACTTCCGTGTATTTGTTACGCCCCGATCGAGGGAATGCCCCGTTCCGCGGAACGGGACAGTCATCGGCCCATTCCGCGGAATGGGCTATGCAACCATGCCAGTCCGCGGAATAGGGCATCAAATTTAATTTTCATTCCCCGATTTGGGACACCCGAGTTTTAGACCTATTTAATTGGAAAAAAATTGTTAAGAAGGGTTGTTTTGACCTACAAAAAGGCCAATCAAGTACTGGAAACTAAAAAAAACATATTTTAACAATTTCCTAAAGTTCTACAATATCAATTTTATGCAATATTAAAAAAAAAAAAAATTTAAGCCTTTTAACTTTAAGGATAGTTTTTGGCGAATTAGGGGTAGAATAGGGGTAATTTTTTTTTAAACATAATTTCTTTGTTTTCCAATCAAATTTAAGCATATAAATAATTTTTCAAGGCCTAGAAGATTTTTTTCGATAAATTATAATTTTGATACAAATTTTTTTTTAGGGGTTGGTTTTTCTAAAAAAGTGGTGAAAATCATGTAGAAAAAAATTTTCTTATCGTTATTTTCGTAAAATACAGGTCTTCAGGAGTAAAACAAGCCAACCCGAATTAAAATTGGATGGAAACTCGATCAAAGCTAAAGTTATTTCAGCTTTTTTTTTCTAGATCTCTGTGCGACGCTTTATAGGAGAAAAATTCATTTTTTTTTTGTTTTTAGGGTCCCAAATTTCAGGGAGCCAATGTTTAAAGTTATATTATAAGTAATGAGTTGTAATTATATATGCAAAAAAAGTTAAACGATTACCGACATAATTTTTTTTTTTTTTTAAGTTTATTTTGGAAGCTATTAATTGAAAACAAACTATAAAAAACAATTATTAATCGAAGAATATAACAAAAAAAAGTCTCATGGTATTATACAATTTTTTGGTTTTGTTACGTGTTTTTGTGTGTTTTTTATTAAATTTAGGAAAATAAAGTCGATAAAGTATGTAAAACTAATTGGGAATGTAATCTTTAAGCAATTTTTTACAGATTTATTAAGTTTCATGGATCTGTGTCATTAGCATCCTATTTTTTATAAAGTCGAAACAAATTTTCCCATAAGTGCAATGTTAAAATACCACTTTTCTCATAAAAATTTAATTAAGTCGGTGACATAAGTAAAAATAAGTCGATTTTGGCTCAAAAAGGTTTAAATTTTAATACTATATTCACGTTTTATTACATTGTGTCATTATTTTTGTTAACGGATAAACCTCCTTAAATTAAAAGTATTTAAAAATTTTATAATGACTTTATAAAAAATTGTAATATAAATCAATAAGTTGTAAATTTTTTTATTATAAAATGTAATAAATTTATATTTTTTTTACAATAAAATAGATCTAAAACTCGGGTGTCCCAAATCGGGGAATGAAAATTAAATTTGATGCCCCGTTCCGCGGACTGGCATGGTTGCATAGCCCATTCCGCGGAATGGGCCGATGACTGTCCCGTTCCGCGGAACGGGGCATTCCCTCGATCGGGGCATAACATATATATTTATCAAATAAATATAAATATTTTATATTAAATGCAGTTTACAAATTATTTTATGGAAAAAAATTTATTTTAAAATAATAAATTATTACTTAATTAATAAATATGAAATTACGAATTAAAGAATAATATTAAATTTGTGTTTTTATTTACTATAACCTTAGTGCGCGCGCTTTGTATAATAAACATAGGGTCTCTTCATCATTGGTTTGCATTATAGGATAATTAATTAATTTCTTAAATACGCATAATTATTTTAAAATTTTAGACTAACACTTAAAAGTAATCCTTTCAAAGAGATGAAATTGAAATTTTGAAAATAATGAATTATTGATCATTTTTTTTCTGAAAAGGAAATATGCTTGAAATTTGGAATGTTAAGGGGTACATAAAGAGTGAACAATTGTTACTTTCCTAGAAATTGTTGAGTAATTAAATAGAATAGAATAGAATAGAACTTTATTTGTGTGATTTGTAGAAATTCTGAAATTAAAAATTGAGAAAATTGAATTACTGATATACATTTTTTTCTAAAATTTGAGTATACTTAGTAGAAATTCTAAAAAATTTTTCTTTCGAATGAAAGCGATGAAATTAAAAAACGAAAATATTCAGTTTATAACAATAAATTGTTGTTTTCCTAGCTATTGTTGTTTAAAATTTGAGTACTTACAAGGGAAGCCCGGAACATTTGGATCGTCAAATTACAATCTATAGTTATGGATGACTTTAATATGTTTAAAAAACACCCAAGATACCATCTGTTTATTCCAAGGCGCCTTCTGGGCCTAGAAACGCGGAGTTCAATCATTCGACAATGTTCCAAAATTGGGTTTTTAGAACATTTTACTATTTTCTAAATAACGCTGCCATATTGCATTTCATCTCGCATTTCACCCAAAGACTACCGATTGGTCTCATTTTTTTTGGCATAAGGGCTGCCTTTCAATCCCCGTAAGCCGTGATTTTCCATCGCTAATTCTCTCATCGCTATAGTCAATTAACCGAATGGTCATTTTTGGCCAAAGTGACCAATTTTTAAATTGCTGCTAAAATTGTAATTTTTGACTAAAATGGGCTTTATCGGTCTCAAAAATTTTGTAGAAGCTCCTAGTTTAAAAAAAATTTTTATTCGTCTATTTACGATCATTTGTTTGCAACATATGAAAATTTAAATCGAAATTCAGAGTCTCAATTTAAGTGGTTTTTAAAAAAAGACAATTTTTATCACTACCTTTGTAGGACCATATCTCAGAAAGATTCAAAGATAAAAGGACGAGTAAGGATTTTTTTGCAAATTTTTGGGATTCGATCTATAAAATTTACTTTTATCATAACTTACAATTTTAGTAGCAATTTAAAAATTGGTCATTTGGGACAAAAGCAGTTTTTTGGTTTAGATACATATATATTATATATCTTTAAGATGTAATATAAGGGTGTCTGTCTATACCAAAATTTGTTCCACATTTATAAGGACATTATAAGGACTGCTAGGACATTTATTTGCCAAAAATAAGGACCAATAAAATCCATTTATTAGCTTCAAACAAAATAATCAACACGTATATCACGGGTGTCTTTAAATGTTCGTGAATCTTTTGATCTTGCATGTACAAAAAATAAATTAGGGTTTTAAGTTCACTTTTACTGAGTTTTTAAGCCAAAAAATTTTTACATCGGTTGAGCACTATTTGCGCAAAAGCGAATAGAATTTTTTTCACGTCATTTTTGAAAATATTTAAAAAGACTTTTAAGTACAGAATTATGTACTGACGCTTTCAATTTTGCGCAAAAAGTTCCCAACGAATGTAAAAATTTTTTGGTTAAAAAAAGTACCTTAATTTATTTTTTTTTTATATGCGAGATCAAAAGATTCATGGTCATTTAAAAACTCCCGAATGCAATCTGTTTTTTTACTAATATATGGCTCATTATCGTTTTTTTTGCAAAAGTGACGTACAGCACGTTTCTGACTACCAGATGCATTAATTAAAAAAAATTTTTTTTTTTAATTTTTAATTTCAATAAGTTTTTGATGGTAGACCATGAAAATCAACATAATTTAATGTTTTAACTACTATAAAACATAAAAATATAGCAAAAAAGTCTTTACCGTTCCCTGTCACAAAGGAGATTCCTATACTTTGTGTCACTCACACCTATCAATTAATATTCAAAAAATTTTATTTGGGGGTTAATTGATATATCATAAGGTTAAACTTTTTCCATATAGAAAAAATTTAAACTTACTTTTACTAATTATTACAAGGGTGAGAAGGTGTGTCACACGATTTTACAAAATTTTTACGTAATACGTAATTTATTTATATTAAATTTGATTTCTCTTCATAAAAACATTTTTAAAACCTTTTAATCACATAAATGACAACTTAAATACATAAAAAATAAATTCTCACATCGAGAGCACTTTAAGAGGTCCTTAAATAGGAAAACAAAATCAGTTTAAGTTCGGAAATCACGAAGGGACAAAAACAAAAGCCTTTACCGTACCCCCATGGATCTCCGACTCAGAAGCGTTGTTATTAAAATATTAAAAACTTAGCAAGTTTCTATCATAAAAATACTTTACTTTCCAAACGGAAAAGTTTTTTTGTTCATTTGTCTACGAATTATTTTGATTTTTCTATAAAAAAGCCTTTACCGTTCCTGCCTTTACCGTTCCTCTTTTTTTTTTTTAATTGGTAAATATTTTTAAATTTACTTCCAAAACTCGTTTTTTTAGTAAGAATTCTTTAAAAATATATGATATTGTGCTCTAAAATACATAAAACCTAGAAAAATTCATATATTAAGGCCGTATGTAACGATTTTGGTTTTTAATGGTTTTAAGCTGTTTTTACCTTATAATTGTATGAAAAAACGTAATAAATTGATGTAAAAGGTTCGTTATGGTGATTTTTATGCAACACTGACTGACTATTGGTGAAAAAAGTCTAAAAAGCCTTGTTTGGACTTTAAAAAAGGAATTTTTTATTTTTATTTTTTGAAAGCTATTTTTTCAAAAAAAAATGAAAACGAGCCATATATATATTTTTATTTATGATAAAATTAAAAAAAATTTTTATATCAAAAGACAAAACACGTTCTTTCTATAACGACAATTTACCTCGCAATTTAGCAAATAAGTTTAAAATAGGGACCTTTTAAAATACATTGGCTGTGGTATGGGCGAAATACGCCCATGGTACCATGTATTTTAAATGGAGTCACGTGAACTGCCCCAGCCAACGTCTTAAGGACGACAAAGACTATTTCCTGAAAATAAGGACCTTGTAAGGACTACAAGGACAATAAGAACTGGTAGATACCCTAATTTATCTGATAAGTTTAAAAGACTATTAAACTGTATCAATGATAATTTTATACCTTGCAATTAGTCTCATTTTTTTCCAGTAAGGGTCTATTTTTAAACCCCGTAAACTGCGCATTATTATCAATAACTGTTTCTCCATTATTCGCTAAAAATGACTATTTTTTAAATATATGCGAAAATTACAATTATATACTGAAATAGGTTTTATAAGTCTCAAACATTTTGCATAAGGTCCAAGTTTCCAAAAATTTATATCTCAATCTATTTGCGAGTTAATATAATTTAAAGCCAGACCACAATTTAAATTTTCCTAAAGAATGGTAAAAAAGTACTTTGAAGACAATTTCTTCGGATCTACATCGCCGAAACGATTGAAACAAAAGGGATAAATAAAGAATTTTTGTAAAATTTGGGATGTACAGAATTTTTTAAAACTATAAGACCAACTAGAGCTATAGGAACATCTATAGCTAAGGACCATTAAAATATCGGCAGTATTGGTTGAAAACATTATGTTTTTTTTAAATATAGTTCAGTCATATTGTTATTAACATGGAACATATTTATAGGGAGGGGGTACTTCAGAACTTGAAAATTAAAGGGGGGGGGGTTGGTCAAATATGTCCTTTTTAAGGGGGGGGGGGGTCAAATTTGTCCTATTTAAGGGGGGGGGGTCAAATTTGTCCTTTTTAAGGGGGGGTCAAATTTGTCCTATTTAAGGGGGAGGTCAAATTTGTCCTATTTAAGGGGGGGGGGTCAAATAAGACTTAGAATAATTAGGTAAGTATATATAAATAAATAAAATACTTTTAAAAGACTTTGAAAAATCTGGGCTTGAGGACTTAGGATAATACAGGTTTATGCGGACTTAGAATAATATTAGTTTAGGGACTTGGAATAATTCAGGTTCAGGGATTTGGAATAATTCAGGTTTAGGGACTTGGAATAATATCGATTAAGGGACTTAGAATAATTCAGGTTTAGGGAATAAAATAGTTTGGGTTTAGAATCTTAACAGCTAGTGAGGTGATAATTACAAATTATAAAATTAGAAAATTGTATTGTAATTTCGAGTAACATTTGTATTATACCTAGACCTCATCTGAAGTAAACATGTTCCATGCATTTAGGTTGTGTTTACACAAACCAGTTATAAGTTTTTTAATATGTGAAAGAAACTGGTAATATATTTGTATATATTTTTCAAAATATTATGAACATGTAAATGGAAAATTAATGGAATTTTTCGTTTCAAAATTACTTGATAACGAAATTATTTAAAAACATTCTCGCTTCAATGATCGTTTAAAAAATTTAATACGGAAACCCCGTTTTCGCAAATCATAAAAAGATCTAATTTACTATTTCTTTAATTATCAAACGTAAAAATATAATCTGTAGACATAAAAATTTTAAAATTAAAAAACAAGCACACATATACCAAAAAAATGAGACCAATCGGTATTCTTTGGGTGTGAAATGCGAGATGAAATGCAATATGGTAGCGTTATTTAGAAAATTGCCTAAAAAACCAATTTTGGAATATTGTCGAAAGTTTGAACCCTGCCGTTCTAGGCCCAGAAGGCGCCTTGGAATAAACAGATGGTATCTTGAGTGTTTTTTAACATATTTAAGTCATCCATAACTATGGATTGTAATTTGGCGACCTAAAGGTTCCGGGCTCCCCTTGTAAGTACTCAAAGAGCATCCAGGAATATTAGGGGAAAATCTGCACCAGAATGATATCTAAAAAACCTTTTACAGATTGATTATACATAAAAAAATAATAAGTTCCCCGTTGGAATTTCGCCCCCAGCTGCACTTCATGGGGCAAAAGAGGGGGCAAAAACGCGTTTTTTTTTCTCAAAAATTCATATCTTCGGTTCCTTAGTACCAAAATAGGTCTACATGGTCTTAAAAGATTCGTCTTTGATACCTTTTCACATACAAATCTCAAAAAATAATTTTGCCCACTTTAGGACTCTTAAATTCAAAAATACTGAAGACTAACATTAAAAATTTTACTTTAAAATTCAATTATTTTGCTATATCAAAAATCACCTCATAATATGAAACCACCTCATTATAAAATCACCTCATTATATGGAAAATTTATATGTTTTTTATCTATCAAAGCCCTTCAAAATGAGCCTGGTTAGATCAAATTTGAACAGCGGAAACCGTCAAAATTTCAAAAAAACCAAAATTTATTATGGGGTTTTTATGAAGATAACAAGGGGGTTGTCAACTGTTTTGGAATACGATTTACTTCTAACTTTCAAAACAGATTGTGGTAGTTGAGAAAAGATCGGGCTCATTTTGAAAGACTATGATAGATAAAAAACATATAAATTTAGTCGTTAGTATTTTTGAATTTAAAAGTTCCAAAAGTGAGCAAAATTATTTTTTGACTTTTTTATGTGAAAAAAGTATCAAACACGAAACTTTTAAGACCATGTAGACCTTCCTTAGTACCAAAATATTGGTACTAAGGAACCAGAGATATAAATTTTTGACAGATTTTTGAAGAAAAAAAGAGGAAAAAACACGTTTTTGCCCGCCCCCCTGCCCCATCAATTACAGCTAGGGGAAAAATTCCAACGTGGAACTTATTATTCTTTTATGTATAAACAATCTGTAAAAGGTTTTTTAGATATCATTCTGGTGCAGATTTTCCCCTAATATTCCGGGATGCTCTTTTAAAAAATAATAACTATAGGAATAAAGTAACAATTGTTCAATCTTTAAGTACCCATTGATTAGAGTTAATATTCCAAATTTCACGCATATTTTTCTTAGAAAAAAATGTATATCAGTAATTCAATTCTCTCAATTTTTATTTCAGAATTTCTACTAATCACATAAATAAAGTTCTATTCTATTCTATTCTATTTAATTACTCAACAATTGCTAGGAAAGTAACAATTGTTCACTCTTTATGTACCCCTTAACATTCCGAATTTCAAGCATATTTCCTTTCAGAAAAAAAATGATCAATATTTCATTATTTTCAAATTTTCAATTACATCTCTTTGAAAGGATTACTTTTAAGTGTCAATCTAAAATTTTAAAATAATGCATATTTAAAAAATTAATTAATTATCCTATAATGTAAACCAATGGTTACAAAATTACAATAAATCATGAAATTTTTAGTATGATTATCTGTTTCAGAAAAAAAATAATTTCATAATTTAAATTGGCAAGTAACTTTTATCCGAATCATGCAAAAAATGCATTTTCCGGATCTTTTTTGTATACAATTATTAATTTAAAAAAAATAGGTATAAGAAGTTAGCCATAAATTTTATCCATTAATTTTATTCTCATTAAATAAAATATATTGATATTAATAAATACTCTTTTCATAATAAGAAAACAAAAGTTTATATATTTTTTTTAAATTAAAAGTTTTTTTGTCCCCTAATGTTATGCACACCTATACAAGATTTGTATTTATTTTTTTTTCGAGCATGGGCTTCCATACGCTCTTTCCCCACCTTTTTACATAATTCATGGAATGGAATCTTTTCGAGCCAACACTGGAATCACGCGTAAGGTTTTTTTCGCGCGCAGGTAAGTATCTTATATTAGATAATTCATTTTCAATAGATTAGATACTAGATTATTTTCCGCAAATCGTAAAGCTCTATTTCAATAATATTGTAATGTTCGATATTTTCTCTCTTTTTTCTTTAGTAACTTATAAAAGAGCGGGTAGGTTCAATTCGCGATTAGTTATAAAAACTACAACTCTATAATGTACGGGATAGGTTTTTTGGTATTTATATATAATGAAAAGACTTCGTATTTTATGTTGAAAAGCAAGTTACTGTTTATTCAATTTTTAATGTAAACTATTTGGAAGCTAGATACCAAGTGACGCTCGTTGAGTTGATGGCATCTGGCGATGTCCCCGAAATCCTCCCTTCTTGATCTTTTGTGGAAAGTCAAGTGCTTACAGCTGGAATGCCGCTGGATCGTTGCCGGAAATTCCCATACTTAACATTTAATTAATTTCTTTTAATGATTGCCAGATTTGTTTGTAATATCAATCTGTTCGTTAAAATATTCTCATGTAACTGTGGCATGCATGTTTATCTATTTTTATACTTAAATTAATCTTATAATATTTATATTATAAGGAAAAATTATAGGGCATATAAGCAATGAGCTTTATAATATTTTGAAATGCAGAATTTACTTATGTTTTAATAAAAAGTTAAATTGCCGCCCTGTTGTCGGTTTTAACAGTTTTACCCAAAAGTTACTAAATTTCAAATACTAGTACATACTAGTACAATATATGTATTATAACTAATACATATACATTACATCTCCCTCCTTATTTCAAAAAAAAAATGTCAAAACATTTTTTTTTTTATTTTATAATTTTCAATTATAAAAACTTTTAATAATTCACTTAATATAATCTTGAAATATTTTGTACAAATTATCCTTCAAAAATTTTATTTTTTATAGTTTTAAACATTTTCAATCACTTTTAATACCCTGTAATTTCTCTTAACAATTTTTTATAACATAAAATTTTATTAACTAATGTTATTATTATAGTATTATTTTTTCTTAATTATTTAAAATTTTCTTTTATGACCTATGATTGGTAATTTTTTACATGACGGAAAGAAAACTTAATTTATTTCAAAATTTACAGATAGATTTTAAAAATAATTAAATAATTTATAAAATTAGTAATTTAAATTAAGAATACAAAATTAAAATAATAATTAATTTCGTGTGGATAATTTCCAATTCTGATGAATCCTGAAATGAATGGGAAAGGTATTTGAGTTTTTATATACATATTATTTTTTTTTTTTTTTTTTTTTGAACTATTTTCTTTTGATTATACAAATTTACCATAAATATACATATATGTGGCTTACAATATGTTAATTAATAATACAAATCATAAAATTCTATGCTTATAAAGATAAAAGTAGCTTAAAAGATGTTTATACATTGAAGCTATATAAATATCATTTACTTTACGCATACTTAATTCAAATTTAAACTTAATAATAAGAGAATTATTTTATATAAATTAAATTTAATATCATAATTTATATCACTAATATAATTTGAAACATAAAACTAAAAATAATTTATACGACAAATCACAGTCTAAAAATTCAAAATGACAAAAATTTAATATACTTTAGTTTTTTGTAAATAAACTGGTCATTTTCAGGACTTTACTTCTCTCGATAGCATGTTTAGATCATAAAATCCATCAAAATAAAAAAAAAATTTTTTAGATTTTCTGCCTCTTTTATCATGATTTTATTGCTTTTGCGAATTTGTGCATTAAAAATTTGTATTTTCAAATTTATTCACATTTCTGACCAAATGGCGACCAAAAGTGAGACTTAAAATTTGTTGTCATTTTGTATTTTTATACCATATTAATTTATTGTTATAACAATAATAATAATAATAATAATTATTATTATTATTATTATTATTTTTTTTTTTTGTGTTGTAGGTGTGTGTATTTATGTATATTTTAAAATTCCAAATAAAAAAACCCCTTTTTTTTTTTTAAAAAAAAAAATCTTCTATATTAAAATTTTCCAAAAATTTTTTTTTTTTTTTTTTTTTTTTTTTTTTTTTTTTTTTATATTACTAAAAATAATTTTGAATAACGTAAATTTACACTTAGCTCGAATTTTGGCCAATAAATATAATCTGACTTTATTAAACCGGAATTATTTTAAAGTTCAATTCATATCAAAATTTTGGAAAAATTCAAAATTAATGCTTTGTAAATATTACGTACTTCCGTAGGCTTATTTCAAGAAAACTTCAGCCTTTTTTTGTTACCGCATTTTACAATTATATACTTGTACCTCACTGCAACATCTGAAGAATTATAATTTACAGATTTTAATTAATCTTAGACAACCAACCTGTCAATATCATCTTATTTGGAATAAAAAAAATTAAAAATTCCGACTATAAATAGTAAAACCGAATATTTTTTCATGAAACTTTGACAAAACTTTGAGAAATTTATTTTGACTTTATAACTTAACTGTTTTTAGGAAAAATTCTAAACAATGTTAATCTTTGACATTATCTGCCAACATCCGTACGATATCTTTTCAAGATTTTTATGTCTTTAGGAACCTTTGGCCATTTGCCAACATCCGTACAATATCTTTTCAAGATTTTTACGACTTTAGGAACCTTTGGCCATTTGCCAACATCCGTAAAATATCTTTTCAAGATTTTTATGGCTTTAGGAACCTTTGGCCATTTGCCAACATCCGTACAATATTTTTTCAAGATTTTTATGACTTTAGGAACCTTTGGCCATTTGCCAACATCCGTACAATATCTTTTCAGATATCATGATCCTAGGAACCTCTGGCACGTCTGCCAGCATCCGTATATCATATTATAGTATGCTATGTGACCCTTAGGAACCTCTGGCGCCTTTGCCAGCATCCGTACGTCACCTTTGCCACCAATTTCACGAAAGGTTAGCAAAACTTTTATTTATTGTGTATTTTCCGAGGTATTTTCATATTTTATGATTTTAAATTTTAATTCGGCTTGTGATTCTTCCATGGATACTGAAACTGGTGCCTTATCTAGCTAGACCGGGACCCTTTGCAGTGTCCGAAGAATTAAGCCTTTAGGTCATGTCAATTTAATATTAAATAAAATAAAGAAATTTTGTTCATCAGTTTGTCAATTTTTATGTTTAGTCAGATTCCACATCAGGAATTTATTACAATAGTATTAAATTTGTAATTTTAATTAGGCTGTATTAAAAATTAAATATCCGGTTCAAATTTAATTCCTCTATTTTTCGGGCAATGTATTTTTATGTGTTTAGGATTTCCACAAGTATAGCATTTTCTTGGCCTCCTTGGTTTTTTATTTATTTTTAGACATTTACTTACAATATTATTATTATTTCTACTTAAGGAGGTTTCACAAGTTTTTACTAGTTTACTTTCAAATTTTTGGATATGTTCCAATTTATCTTTTTCAAATTTAATAGCTAATTTTAAGGAATCGTCTAAGTTTTCTGGGGCTTTATCAGATACTCTGGCATTTAAACACGCGTCCCTTATTCCTTCCAGAAATCGCTTGTTGGCTTTTGCTTTTAATGAATTTACAATATAGTGAAGGTCGTCCCCAGTATAATTTTCCTCTGCGTAATATATTCCTTTGTTAAGGGTTCTTTTCACGCGTACGCCGAAATATGCGACTTTCTCATTTTTGTCTTGGCAAATTTTTGCTAATTGATCCTCTATTTCGTCTAGGTCAAGGATCTTTGAAAAACAATATCTTAAGTTATTAAGTAAGTCATCAAAATTAGAAAAAGTGTCCTGGATCAAATCATGAGCACGTCCTTTAATTTTACTTTCTATTAAAATTTTAATATAGTTCCTGTCAGTAGGTTTAACGGAATTTACTGCTATTTTACATTTTTTTATAAAATTTTCAACCGTAATGTTTTCTCCGTCAAATATAGGGATAATGTCAATAGCCAACTTTAAGGGCATGTAAGATATTTCTAGTGCATCAGTACCTGTGTTACTGTTATTTTTTGTTAACCCTGGGGCCATTTTAAAGTTAAGTAATATTTTATTTCTAAATTGTAATTTTCAAACTTTTAAAATCTATACTAAGCCAAAAACAGAATTTCACTTTTTGTTGTTGCTTTTAGTGTATTATGTATGATGTGTGTATAATGCGTTGTGTATTAATAAAATTACAAGATTTTCATATTATTCATGTATGTACACTGAAAAATGTTTGATTACATGGGTATACACCGACACAAATTTTAAACTTTAATTTTGACTAAATTTTTTTTTTGTATTTTTTTTTTTTTTTTATTTATTTATTTAACCAAATTATTGAACTGTTAAAATTATAAAGTTTTTTATTATATTTTCCTTTCTCATGCAAAAAAAAAAAAAAAAATTTTTTTTTTTTTTAACTTGTTAATAACACGCTTTTTTTCAGTGTACATGGTTCTCTCTGCGGGAGATTCAAAAATCTCAAAAAATTTTTTTTGAATAATATATTACTTATAAACGTAGCCGTCGTATATAACGGTTAATTTACTAATACTTTTACTGTTTTACTCATTGGCATTGCCTTGTCTCTATATTTTTAATTTTTTACTTTTCAAAAAAATAATTTTACTTAAAAATAAAATATTTTATATGTTTTTAATTATTTTTGACTAGTACAAAAAATAAAAATTTAAGTATTTATAAAAATATTTCCACTTTCTTTATATATATTTTTGATTCTATCATATATTTTTGAAGTCTTTTAACAAAAAACATATAAAAAATTTACATAACAATTTATAAAAAAAAATTGATTATTTATTTTATAAAATTTTATTTCTTTTTAGTTACTGAGAATTTTAAATATGTACCGTTTTTCGGTGAATTTTGTATATATCTTCATTTTGTTGCCCACGTGGAGAATAAAATCACCCTACTCTGACATTCGTCCTGTATGCTCCGAAGGAAAACGTGGAAAACCTTGGAGAGAGCAGTTATCTGGTACTTTTGAAAATTTGTGCTTCTATTCCAATCTTCTATATATAGCGTCGTGTTTTCACAATTTGCAACTTTTGATTACTAAGTATATATATGTTGTTAATTAATTATTCTTCTCACTTTAAATTGTTTATTTTCCGTACACTGAGTTGGCGAAAAAACCACACTGTCACCAATGTAATGTTCGATATTTTCTCTCTTTTTTCTTTAGTAACTTATAAAAGAGCGGGTAGGTTCAATTCGCGATTAGTTATAAAAACTACAACTCTATAATGTACGGGATAGGTTTTTTGGTATTTATATATAATGAAAAGACTTCGTATTTTATGTTGAAAAGCAAGTTACTGTTTATTCAATTTTTAATGTAAACTATTTGGAAGCTAGATACCAAGTGACGCTCGTTGAGTTGATGGCATCTGGCGATGTCCCCGAAATCCTCCCTTCTTGATCTTTTGTGGAAAGTCAAGTGCTTACAGCTGGAATGCCGCTGGATCGTTGCCGGAAATTCCCATACTTAACATTTAATTAATTTCTTTTAATGATTGCCAGATTTGTTTGTAATATCAATCTGTTCGTTAAAATATTCTCATGTAACTGTGGCATGCATGTTTATCTATTTTTATACTTAAATTAATCTTATAATATTTATATTATAAGGAAAAATTATAGGGCATATAAGCAATGAGCTTTATAATATTTTGAAATGCAGAATTTACTTATGTTTTAATAAAAAGTTAAATTGCCGCCCTGTTGTCGGTTTTAACAGTTTTACCCAAAAGTTACTAAATTTCAAATACTAGTACATACTAGTACAATATATGTATTATAACTAATACATATACATTACAATATTTAGTTTTTTAGATAAAAGAAAAGATTCTTAACTACCAATTAAAAAAAGTTTGCAAAAGATTTTTTTTTAAATCCTAAAATTAATTATTATGATTAATATGACGTTAACAAAAGATAATTATGAAAAATTTTTGGAATAATTTAAGTGTAGGTTCTTAAGAAAACGTATATATTAATTTTAATTTACTTTAAGGTAAAATAATTATTTTGAGAAAATTCGCAGAGTCGATAAATATAATAATAATACCCCCTCAAAATAAAATCCCTCCAAAATATTCTCCTTTATGTCTGATCCTTATTGTGAACATCATACAAACTACTATATAGGTTGCAAATCTCTCGTCAAATCTGCGTCTAATTTTACACGTTTTTCCATAAATACTTTAAGTATATATGTTAAAATTATTTTTTTCAAAAGATTTAAATTGATTCAAAGTAATAAACCAAAATTTTTTAATTTTAGGATGTTAATACCTATTAAAATAGTTAACAAGGATTCGTTATTCGAGTCAGTGATAATAGAAGTTCATGGAGATTTTCAATCAGTAACACCGAATAAGGAAGAGCATATTATTGGCAGTTTGTTTTTTACAAATAAGGAAGAAGCATGTTTAATAATTGGAAGTCACATTTTAGAAGGAAAACAAGTAACTATCAGTAAGCCATTTGTTATGATGAAAAAAATTACTGATGATAACAATAATGATAAGGAAGTTGTGAAAACTAGATATGTTGTTGAAACCATTATTTCAAAAAAAATTATTTTTAGAATGAGGCCAAAACCTATTGTTATGAATTTACCTAAATCCACCTAAATCAATATGAAGCTATAAGTTTGTTGTTAACTATAGGTTTTAGTTTTTTATTATTTTTATTGTTTATTGTTTGAGCAAAGACATAATATGTAGTATGTTTCATTTTTATATCTACAGTAAAAGTTTATTAACAAGTTTATAATTTTTTGTTTTTTTTTTTTAATATATTTTTTTTGGCTCAATTTTTGGCCAGCTGAAAAAATGGCGTCCAGGCATACTCTTATAAGTTTTATTACTTTGCTGATTCAAATAAAAACTATATTTTACTTACCTTCGACTAGTTTGTAATGCAGGATCAAATATTTTAAAAAAAAGATTTAAATTAAGAATCAAAATTATCAATCAAATTTAAATTAATCACAAATTTTTTATTTATTTCAATTTACTTTATTTTGAAAAAAATAAAAAAAAAATCTATACCTTGTAACATTATATTAATTGTTTTGAAACATGTGCTAATGTTAGCCAGGGTTTTCAATCACCTGCTTTTTTCATCTTATTTCTTTCCAATTTTTTATTTATAAAAAATATCTTTAATAAGAACAGACAAAAAATGGAAAAAATAAATTATATAATAAATATTAAATTTTTTTAAAATTTTTATTGAATTGTAAAAAATAATAGGAATTCAAAAATCAAGAATTCAATAATAAAAAATTGAATTCTTATAAGTAAAATTAATTTTTTTTCCAAGCTGTTTCTTTTTATTAAAAATTAAAAATACTAACTAAAAAAAAAAAATTACTACTTAAATTTTATTTATTAAAAAATATTCAAAGAAAAAAAAAACAATATTTTCTTCTTTTTGTTTTGATTTCATCGTAATAAATAATTAATTTATAATAAATTTACAAATAAATTATATAATAATATTCAGTATTTGAAATCAACATTTTTTTTAACTTAAATTAATAAAAACTTTAAAAAAAACGTTTTTAATAGTAATAATAAATCCTAAAAGTCCATTAACTGATTTTATTTACAATTATTTTATATAGCCATTCAAAAATAAATATAAATAAATTATTTCTCTTTTGTCATTCATAAAAACAGTTTTGGACTTTTAGTAATACAAAAAGTTCAATAAAAGAGTTTATTACTTATTTCTTATTTTATTTTTATTGTTTATCATAAAAAAAAAACATAGCATAAAAATTAATGACTAAATTTTAGCCATTATGATGAGAAAAACATAAAATTTCTAGGTTGTACAAAAAAGCTTATCAATATTCTACAATGTACAATTAAACAAAAAAAAATTTTTTTTCTTTAACACAAACAAATCTATTCAATTGTTCCCGCAATATCGCTCTTTTAAACTAGAATTATACAGGAAAGGCCAAACTGTTGAGAAATAATAAAAAGTGATTAACTAAAAAAGACTTTTTATACATAAACCTTTTTTTTCTTCGTTCATTAATTTTAATATCTTCTTAACGCGTATTTAATATTTACAGGATAACATTTTACAAGCATTTAAATTAAAATTAAGAGAAACCTTAAAAATTATATAAAATTAATTGAAATATTTTGTAAATTAGCTTGACACAAAAAACTATTCGTCGTTATTTTGATGTAAAAAAATTCATTGCACCAATGCCGAATTTTTATTTCTCGCTGAAATTTTTAGCACAGTAAATTTGCAGCAGGCAGACTTAAAAAATATAAAAACGCAATGGTTCTTTATTTATAGTTTTTCGTCTGTTTTAGTTAATTATATAACTTCCACACACATACTCTCTTTTTCGCGTGAAAAATATCACATTTTCCTCTAAAAAGGGTGCTAAGTTAATTCTTCGACTGACTCGTCTTGTAGTACGTAATACACTACTTCCCAGTCTTTTAATTTTAATCTAAATCGCTGCTTTTAAGATAATGTGGGGGAATGTGTCATCCGATGTTTCATATTCAAAAATGGGACGCTTTTTTTTTTACGTAATACTGAGTAGTTTATTCGTAAATGTTACTGTAAAAGGCTCTTTTAATCAGTGACATTTTCTTAAATTGTATAAATTTCTAGATCTTCTTTGTAACAAAGTTTGTTTTTTTCATTAATTTTTATATACAAATAATAAATAGTTTTAAATAACATTTTTTTTTCTTCAATTATTATTATACAGAAATAACATCAGCTCAATATTTTATAATCTTTTGAAAATTTTATGTTTTTTCAATTTTATTCTCTCTAAAATATAATAATTCATTATTAAATATTAATTAAGTTTTTTTATAATAAATTCTACTTATTATTTTAAGTATATTTCAAGTCTAAAAAACCTCGCATAAAAATATAAAAAATCTTGTTTTCTTTTTTGTTAAAAAATATTTTTAAGGTATCCTTTTGTAATGCATACAAAATCGTTTAAGAAATTGATCAGTTGCAATATTACTTGGATACCTCATTTTTATGTCCCTTTTTAATTTTCTTCATTAACATGTCAAGTTTTAGTATCGAATAATAATTTTTTATTTTTAAGTATAAGTAACAATATTTTTGCATGTTTTCATTTCACAGCTTACATGCAGTTTTAAAAAAGTAAGTCTGCAGTCTATAATTGTGAAAATAGGCATCTCTTACTTAAAAAGTACTCTTTTGCTTTATTTTACAATTGTTATCTACTTTAAATTCATTATATTTTTCTTTTAAAAAAGACAAACCTATTATCTAAACCTCCACATTATCTCACATCATAAAGACTAGCTTATTTTCTTTTTTTTTTTTTTTTTTTTTTTCTTTTTTTTCTTTTTTCTATTAACCCAAAAACAAACTAAGGGCACTTTTAATGGCTTATGCCCTGACTTTTTGACTAAAAGTTAAATGAAAAATCTAATTTATTTAACCTCAAATTGTCTCATTTGTCTTTGTACAAAAAAAGAAGTCAAAAATAATTTGTTGTATAAATACAACTCGTTCATAAAACTTAAAAAAATATATTTACATTTTTTTCTTTATAAAAAATAATATTATAATCTAAAACAAAAAGTAGAAAAAATAAGTAAGAAAATTTTTTAAAAATTAGATTTTTCTTTTAACTCAAAGTTTCTTATGGGAAGATTTTAGTTTTCTCCTTTTTATTATTTTATTTTTATTTATAGTTTGTTAAAATCACTCTTTTTTCAAGCATTATACAAGCTTCGACTTTATTTTTTCAATAACGTTTTAGTTATTTTTTTTTAAATATCTAAGTTATCCTGGAAGCCTATTTTGCTTGATGGTAGGACTGCTCCAATCTTAATCAACTATTAAAAACGATTTTTTTTCTCAAAAAAAAAGGAGCTGTCATTACCACTTTTTTAATCTATTTTAATTAATAATTTTTTTTAAATCTTATGCATGTAAATATAATGTTGTACACAAATTATCAACCATAGCGAGTTTTCAAGTGCATACTTCGATTTGCCTTTATTTCTCGCTCTTATAATTATAATTTTATTTTTAATCAACATACTTTGTCAAACATTCTCTAATCGTTGCAAAATATTTAACTACTATCATCTTGCTTAGATTAAAAGTATAAAAGATGATTGGCAAGTCTAATTTTTTTAAAATATGACTTTTCCTTTATGAGAATCCATTTTTTTAATGCATTTTTAATCAAAATTATTTTAACTTGTGTAACCTTCTGCATAAGTATACCTAAAAAAAAAAATTCAAAAATTATTTATTTTATTATTTTTTGCATTACATTTGTAATATGCTAAGGGGGTTCGGGATGAAGCTAGTTCTGTTATAGCATTGACTCTAAGTTTCACTAAAACTTGGCCTAACCTAAAAACTGTAGCCTACTTGGGCTGCTGAGCCTGATATTGTTGGTAGGAATCATCTGGAGACGCAGCATTACTCGTTTGCTCGGAGTCACCAAGAGCCATCGGAGCGTGAAGTATCCCCGGTGCTGGATAAGTATACGGATACGGATGAGGACTTGCAATGTACTAAAAAGATTTCAATGATTTTTAGTTTTCAATAATTTTTAGTTTTTAAATTGGTATATTTGATTTACTTACTGAGCCAGTTCCAAGATGCAAAGTGGACATCTGTGTTGTCAGTTGTGGAATCATACTGTACTGAGGATTACTTGGATCTGCTGATGGCATCATCTAAATTTAATATCCAAAAAGTTAATTATTTTGATACAGAAATTTAAAAGAATATTAACATTAATGATCTAAATGATTCAAAACTTTAACTTGGAATTTTAAATTGATTTTAATCTTTTCATTTAAATCATTTTTAATTAAAAATGCCCCAAAAATATCTGATATCATAAAATTAATTATTGAGCGCTCCAAGCAAATTGAAAATTTTCTCAATATATAAAAACTCACGTCAACCTGTTGCATATGTGGTGGTGTTTGCACAAGATAAGGTGTGACCCAAGGTCCCCCTGGTACATTGTAGCCTGGCATCGCCTGACTGTAATGTCTGCCATATTGAGCCAAGGTTGCTGCTGGTAGCATATGAGTCGCCGCCACGCCGTTTTGACCAACTCCAGTTGTATCGTAATTCAAAGTCATATTCTGAAATTAAAATTAAAAAATTTAAATACTTTCTTAGTGATAATTCAGGTAAACAAAATACTTACATCTCCAGTTTCTCTCCATATTGTATTCTTATAAAGAGACTTCTTTTTATTACCACCGTCAGCAAATTTAACTAATAATGGATCTTTACTTCCGTGCAAAGCTTTTCCATTGAACATTTGTATAATTTGTTCACATTTTTCTTTGGACTCCATCCTGTTAAAAATAAATATTAGAAAGTTTTTCTACTATTTAAGATAAAGACTCAGATAAAGATAAAATTTACCTTGCAAATCCAACGCCTTTACTTTGACCGGAAGTATCACGAAGAATACGTGTTGATATAACTTGACCATATTGAGCCAACATTCCTTCAACGTCATTTTCTTTGAAAGTTAATGGTAAATTAGCAATGTATAAGTTAGTCGGATCTTGCTCTTGTTGCTGTTGAGAATCAAGAAAATTCTATGCAATTAATTGACTCAAAAAATTTTTATATCTCATATTTTAATTGATTTTATTTTTCATAAATTAATTTTTAACTTTTATTGAACAAAATTTTATTCTTTTTATTTAGAATTGATATTTTTTAAATTTAAATGCTTTGATGCTTTAACAAAGCAAGTACAATATGACTCATTCCAAATAAAACCAATAAGTTTAGGTAATAACTTGAGATTAAAAAAAACGATGGTACCGCGTTCTGTATGTCAAATATAATGACATTTTAGTTTTGAAAGCAAAGAATAAAAACAAAAACCAAATAGGAATCTTGTAAAATAAAAAAGTTAATGAAGTAAATAGTAATAAATAGTATAATTAATGATTATTCCGGGGAAACAGTTTTAATCTTTTGTAGAATAATGAAGTTTCCTGAAATTCATATAAATAAAGAAAATATAAAAATTTCCGGAAAATTTTAAAATCAGGTGAAAATTCTGAATTAAACTATTCTTTCAGAAATTTAAAAAATTAAAAATTTAGTAATTGCTAAGCTTTTAGATATTAAAAAACGAATTCGAAGTACCACTCAAAACCCTCTCAAAACAAAATTGCTTGCTTTAAAAATCCATAAATTTCAAAAAAATAGCTTTTAAATTTGAACAGTTGAACGCAGTATCAAAATTGGCACAGTATTCTATTTTCATATGCAAAACTTATTCCCTATGGTTTTTCATAATTCCAAATTTTCACCTATAGCTCAAGTTAAATTCATTTGGAATTGTTCATATTCATACCTAATAAATTATTCATGTTATTTTAAAAAATATTTTACAAAAATAAAAAAATAATAATAATTGACTCAAAAAAATTAAATACTTTTTTCCGTTTTAACATAAAAAACAATAATTATACTACGACAATAATAAAGCTACAGTAAGTAAAAATTAACAAAATTAATAATAATAAATCATAATTAAGCTATGACAGTACTTGAATTTTACTATGTTTTTAAAACTGCAAATAATGCAAACATATTTTGGAGTTATTTAATAATATAAACAATTTTTGGTACACATTTTTCAAATTTTTTTTAATTTTCAAAAAAACTTTAAATTTATTTATTTTATTCATGCTTTAATTTCAATGCTTCACAAAATGATGGTTTTCTAAATTTGCTTAAATTTTTAAAGTAAAAATAATAAATAAGTTTAAAATAGACAAAACCCATAAAATTGCTCCTGGTGACTAGGTCAGTGAGGGAATACAAGAATTCTTAAATTCATAGAACTTTATGCTTTAAAATTGCTTGAGCAAAGTTCAGTTAAACTTTGACAACTCACGGAGAAAAATTTCAGAGAAAAATTTTGACAAAAATTCATGGAATAAAAAAATAAGTTTGTAAGCATGATTAACTTTTTGGAATTTTCTTTCTTTTCAATCTTATATTTATAATTTGTGGGACTTTTTTTTCAAAATCATCATCCCTAATAAATGGACCTGTTTTAAAAGGAATACCTTGCAACCAGAGGTAATTTTAGGTATATTGTCTTGTAAAAAAATAAATTAAAAAAATAAAATACAATTAAAGCATATTTTGAAATCCACCATTAATCAAAGTATTTTGTAATTAAATAATATAGCTACAATATTACTTTAAATTTATACCTTACAACAATTTTACTCCAATTTTGCAAATGCATTAAGTAAAACAAAACAAAAAAAAAAATATTATGGTGTAAGCCAAGCTTTTGGCAATTACATGTTTTATGCATTATAAGATTTTTTTAACGTTAGGGTAAATTATATTCAATTTGATTAAAAAGCTATAAGTTGGCTGTTTTTTTCATAAAGCATATTAATTAAGGCCTTTTTTATGTTAACAAAAATAACCAACACCTTAATTATAAAAAAAAAATCAGCTTTGAAAAAGTGTTTATTGCAAGCAAACGTATTGCATATTCAATAATGAATCAATGGGTACTTTATTTCAGCAATAGATAATCTTATAATGAAAAAACATGCATTTTTCAAAATTTAGTTAAAAATGGCACCACGTGCTTTCACCATTATATAACAAGTTAGACGATACATTCCTAAAAGTTAGTTTATAAACATATTTCAAGATAATCCCATTAAGTAGAGTGAATTCGAGAAGAAAATTTTTTTTTTTTGGAAAATTTGAAATATGATTGAAATTCAATCAATATTTCTGATGTATAGAATTTTTCAAAAGTAATAGATAATGGGAAAAAATAGTGAAATATTTACAGAACTTTTAAAAGGATTTGCTACTTGATGAGTGAAAGTATTTATTTACATTTTTAACATAATTAATCCCTTGGTAAATCAAAATACTTATTAAGGGTTAATTTTTAACTCAATACTTGCATACCTTTCTATACATAAGAAGGGTAGAAATAGAAACTAGATAGATAAGGAATGTTGCTATACTTCATGAAAGTAAATAGGAAAACTTGAGGAAAAAATTGAAATAAAATTTGAAAATGAATTTAATGTGTAGCATGAAAAACTTTATTATAAAATAAACAAGAAATGGAGAAATAAGTATAGCAACAATTTATAAATAAAAATAAATGATTATAGTTATAGACTTGAAAAAGTAGTTCTTTTTCTTAGAGGAAGGAATTGAAATTGAATTTTCTGTCAATTATATGTTTTAGAGTATTTAGCCAGAGAATTATTTTTAAAAATTGGTTATTTTTAGATACCAAAACTGGTCATTTACCAAAAAATTAAATTTTGAAAATTTTAGCATACAGGACTACTTTTCAAAAGCTCTTTCAATTTATACGACGGGGTTTTAACCAACTCTATTAAAAATAAAACTTTCAATTCATAGTTAAAACCGGCAAGTTTTCAAATTTCGTATATTTTGAAAATGGTAGTTAGAAATGGGCCAGTTTGTCGAATGTTTGCTGGTTTCGGCCATTAAGGTCAATTTTAGCCTGTTTTAGAATAATTTCACATTTGTAATACTTCTTTATTTAATTTACCAGAAGGGTTTAAAATAATTGACTTTTTTTCTTTTAAAATCGAATAGCCAGGGAAAAAGTAGTCCTAAATAAAAAAAAATTACTATTTTCGATGAAAATTAACCAAGTTATGGTCAAGTAAAGATACTGTCAAAAACTACCATTTTTATACTGATTCCAATTTTAGGCTCTAAAATGACATTATAACTTGAAAAATTCATAACTCGCTTAAATTTTATCGTAAAAAGAAAAGTTTTGGATTATTATCGAATATTTTTCCTCGATTTTTTCCCTGGATATTCTTTTATGCAAGAAAAAAATTAGTTTAGTCGATAAAAAGTCTTTTTTCTGGTCAAAAACTAATGTAACATCGAGTGTAACATGATAAAGACTGTTTTTGATTATTATCATTTTTTAACAAAAAAAATAAATTTCTGTCAATAAAATTAATTTTTTTATTAGATATACGAATAGCCAAGGAAAAAATATTCGATAATAATCCAAAACTTTTCTTTTTACGATAAAATTTAAGTGAGTTATGCATTTTTCAAGTTATAATGTCGTTTTGGAGCCTAAAATTGGAATTAGTATAAAAATGGTAGTTTTTGACAGTATCTTTACTTGACCATAACTTGGTTAATTTTCATCGAAAATAGTAATTTTTTTTTATTTAGGACTACTTTTTCCTTGGCTATTCGATTCTGAAAGCAAAAAAGAAAATTATTTTAACCCCTTATGGTAAATTAAATAAAGAAGTATTACAAATGTGAAATTATTCTAAAACAGGATAAAATCGCTCCTTAATGGCCGAAACCAAAATTTTTTTCGGACAGATCTATGGGATTTTGATTGAAAAAAATTTTGAAAAAAAAAATTTCAAAAAAAAAATGGCGAAAAATGAGATATTGCGATTTTTCTTAAAACGCATTTTTCCATTTTCCGGAATTTCCCGGGGTTTTTCCGAAAAACTAATGGCAGAAATGGATTTACTGAAGGTTTCCCAAGATATATACTCTTTCAGAGTTTTTTTTCAAGCTTATATTTATGATTTTTAACTATTTTCCCGAAAAGCACTAACGCTGGTCGAGAGCCGCCTAATGAGTTTGATTGGCTATAACTCGGGCTGTTTAAGACCTAGACGGCTAAATATTTCAGGATTTTCCTATCTTTATGTTATAAAAACATGGGAAAAATTCGAGGCCGATCCGATGACCCGACCTGCCCACCATTGCTGTTTTGGCAAAGAAAGACTCTACAGAATATTGCAAAAAAAACCTTTAAGAGGGGCAACCCTTTTTGCTGATTCAAGGACTATAATAAGTGGTCTAATAAGCTAAATTTTCAAAATCACGTTCTGGTAAGATTCTGGCACCAAAGAATTTTAAAAATAACCACGAAAAGCAGTTTTTAAAATAAATCTTCAGCCTTTCAGTATACATATAATGAAAATTTAAAAATGAGAAACTTTTTAAATTTGCGACTTTTTGTTTTTTAATAAAATTTTTTGAATTTATTTTTTTTGATTAATAAAAAATGTATACCTAGCAGTTATTTATTATTCCAAAGATTAGCTAAAGATAAAATTTGTATAAAAATTATATTATGTTTAATGGAAATAAAATAATAATAATAATAATAATAATAATAAAATAATATAATCAAAAGTAAACTTTTAAATTTAATTAAAATAAGTTAAATTTTTTAATGTTTTCTTAATTTTAATCACGATGAAATCACCGCTATTTTAGTTTAATATTTAAATTTAATTTTTATTAGGATTTGAAATTTGGATTATTGTTTTGGGAATTGACAGAAAAGTGTTGAGTAAAAAGGAAAATGAAGAAATGAAGAGAAAGAATGAGAAATAAGAAAGAGAAAGTTTAGTGAGAAAGAGAAAGAGATAGAAAGGTTTACTGTTACTCTGGTATTACTGTACTTGCATGCACAACCAACGTACACTGGCCAGTCTACGGATCAACCAGATACCCACTTTCGCCATCTGCGCTTGGACACCCTTGGCGACTAGTGCTTTGACAGCACCCTCTGCCGCCACCGGTGACTCAAAGTCAACAAATCCATAACCTGAAAAATACAAAATAAAACGAAAATATTACTTTCTCATTTTTTTCAATTTCTTTATTTATTAAATATTTGAATTTTAGGAGTATTCAAAAAACACGTATTTAAAAGTTCAAGAATTTCGTTTTATCTTTGATACAGTTTGTTTAATGTTTAAATTTTGACACGCTTGTTGTTCGCCTTTGTATTTGGGTTTTTTAAATTTGAGACTGGATTCGAAAACTTTAAATCGTTTGCATGAATCCCAAAAATTACTCAAACATTTATTTGGTGTTATGTATTTTTGAAAGCTCCTATTTTTAATTTAAATTTATGTAAAGTAAAAAAAATGTATCAATAACGTACAGATGCTGTACAATTCTGTAATTTTCGTGCCAAAAATTTGAGTTTAAAAAAAATGAAAATTACAGTGTTGTTTAGCATTTTGCTGCATCGATTCGTTACTAACAAATTGGAAGGATTTAATTAAAAAAAAATTAAAATTTAAACTGATTAAAAAAAAACTAAAATTCATAAGTACCTTTACATTTATTTGTATTTTTGTCCAAAATTGCTTTTGTCGAGGTGATTGTTCCATATCTGAAAACGTAAAAAAAACAAAACAAGGTTTAAAAGAAATTCTTTAATTGCTTAAAATTTAATTGAGATGAGATAGAAAGTGACTGCGATTAACTTACTGAGCACACATAGACACAAGATCTTTATCAGTTGTGTTTTGATTGAGGCCTCGAATATACAAATTTGTTTTTGATAGCTGCTCAGACTGTTGGCCCTGCATTGCGTTATTACTAAGATTTGTGCTCATTGTCCCGCTTTGACTACCAGTGGCACTACTTGAGCTGCTGTTTGTATTTGCTGGAGATGATGCATTAGGAACTCGTTGTCCTCCATACTGAAAGTATCAAAATTTATTTTGCAAATTAAAAAACTGTTTTGAATTGAGTTCTTTGATAACTTATAAAAATTGCAAATTAATCTGTGAAATTTCATTGTTTTTTAAAGCAAATGTGTTTTCTATTTACTAACTATTAATTATAAATTAACTACTTCGTTAATATGTTTATTATATTAACCCATTTTTCGCCAACCACACATCTTTGTGGCCAAATTTTCAGCCTAGTAATTTGACTGAAAATAAATTTCAATATTAGTCAGGGTTCAATTTTTTTAACTAAACTTTTAGCGATTATTTAGAAAACTCGGTAATTATATTTTTCGTAAAATTGAAATTTTTAAAATGAATTCTGAAAAAAGCCCAATCCTAAAGCAAAGTCTTATCTTAAGCTGCTTCAATTTTGAAATGAAACTCATATATTAGTGTAAAATGATTAAAAAAGCAATTTTTGGCTCTCTCCTAAAAGTTTAGTTAAACCAGTTGGAACCATTTAATTTAGAAATGTTTAAGGATGGGACAAAATGAGCTAAAAAATATTATTTCAAAAATTAACTATGTACTCATTTTAATTATTTATTTTAATTAAATACCTATCTAATTTTGAAATTCATTTTATCAATAAAAAACTAATATTTGAATTTATTGTATTAATAATCCACATGAACAATAAAATATAGATATTTACATCTTTTCTTAAATCTACAATACAAAGCTCATTTTGAGTCCTTTGAACACATTTAATATTCAAATATTTTAATTGGTTAATTGCTGAGTGAATTATAAAAAAGCTCAAGACTTAAAATAATGATCAGTTAATGAATTCTTCTACAAATTTTCAAATGCAAGTATAAGTTTTTATAACAAATATTGTTATTCAGTAGTAAAAATCGAATTTAGTCAGACTGAAAGTTTTTATTTCACATTTTCATGCTTTTGTGCAATAAATTTTTTAGAAAAGAAAAATTGTTGTTAAAAAATTACCGTTGCATGTTGAGCATAAGTCTGTGCAGTGTAAGGGTTAGGTGGGTTAGGTGGTATTTGGGCGGTGACAGGCATTTGAGCAACTTGTGCTGCTGCCGCCGCCGCTGCTGCAGCTTGGCTCGGGTACCTTGTATAAGGTGGATAGGCAGCAGCTGCAGCTACGTGGGTAGGTTGAGCACCCCAGCCTGCCGCTGCTGCTGCCGCTGCTGCTGCTGCTGCTGCTGCTGCACTACCTCCAGTAGGCCGATATTGTACAGGATTACCAGCAGCTCCTCTTGGATTACCGGTAACGCCGCCCTTTAAACCACCACCTCCTCCACCACCACCACCCCCGCCACCAGCGTTTCCACCTCCACCAGTACCAGCGCCACCTACGCCGGCTCCTGCTGTGCCGCCAGCGGCACTGCTACCGGCGCTACCACCGTTTGCGCCTGCGTATGTCGGTCGAGGACCGTTAGGACCCTGTGTAATAATAATAAAAATAACAATCAATTTGCATTTTTTCCTTACAATTTTCATTTTTCAACTTGATACAATTTTAACTTTGATAATATTTTATTAAAATTTAAAAATAAATGATATTTGTCTTATTATTTCATTTTATACAATTGAAATTTCGGAAAAATCAAATTAACCAACCATTAGTTTTTTTTTTTTTTTTTTTGTTGATAAAATGGAAATATTATAAAAAATTAAAATATAAATTAACTATAAATAAAGATAAAATTTTTACAGGAAAACATTTTTATCATCAAAAGCAGCAACGAGAAAAGTTAACATACGAGTCGCGCAGTGATGCGACGAATCCGATCAATAAAATACGGAACTCGGGTGCGGACACTTTTTGTTATTTTCCTTCTCTTTTCCTTGTAACAAAACTTTATGTATATTTCTACACGTGATTTGCACGTTTTCTAATTTTTTTTTATTTCATTAAGTTTACAAAAAATTTTTTATGCATCAAGAGTTTCAGTGCTTATTTTATGCATAATAAAAATTAAATCATATCCAATGAACTTGAAAATTTTTTAAAGGATTTTCACAGATATTTGGTATAAAAATGTTGTCTTATTAAAAATATTTTAGCAACTGATAAAAATAGTTACTTAAAAAAAATTTTCATAAATTCGCGTATCGATTTCGACCCTTATAAATACAACAAACCAATAGAACAATAGAGAAAAGAGCAACACTTTTGAGAATCAACGAGATGGTAGTAGGAATATAAATAGGGGATGTACGAAGGAAGAGGAAGGTCAATGACCCTTTCCCATAGAAATCGAACGACTCTTGGAAAGATTATATAGCTTTTTTGTTAGAGAGCTTGCTTCAAGTAATATTTTTCATTCAAAATTTTAATTATGTATTAGTTCATCAATGATAATTTTAATTTTTTTTCTTCTTAAGTATCTAAAAAAATATAAATTTCTAAATTTAGGTATAGATTTAATAACATTAAGAATATTTTCTTTTTTTTTTTTAATTTCATTCTTAGACTTTAATGGAATTCAGTTAAGGAATTTTACTTATACTACTTAAATGTCTTAAAATGAGATTCTTTGTATAACCAAATTTTCTAGGCCTATTTTTGGATACAGCAAGCATCGGAATTTTTCAAAAAAATTAAAAAAAAAAAAAAGAATCAACAAAAAAATTTACATTAATTTTCTTGACTAATAAAAAAATTAAAATGTAAATAGAAAAAAAAGTTGATATAATAAGCCAGCATAAATAGATAAAAAAAATTTTTAATTTTTTTATATAATTTATTACTTTGTATCATGTAAAGTAATGGATATAGAGACCGGATGGAACTTCCTGCTTATCGCGTCTCGCTGAACTCTCTCGTGTTATATATACATTGCTCTTGTAATTTTTCCGTATTTTTTTTAGACAATTTTTTCAAAAGCTTTTTTTTTGTACTTATAAATATCAGGTATTTTACATCTCCATTATTGCCACAACATTCTTTCTGCAAGGATTTTATAAATGTTAGTACTACTTTTAATTTATATACATGACGAAATATATTTATCTCTGATTTCTAAAATTTTAGATTTTGATGATGCTTATTAGAATCGTAAATTTAATTAAATTGGAATACATTTATTCCAAAAAATTTTACATAGAAAACGGGTCTTGGAGTAAGTATAATCGCTTAGTCACTCTAATCTCCATTTTAAACGTTCTGTATTGAATAATTTTTACTTTACTTGTCATTTTAAATGGTTGCTTTTCTTGAATCCTTGTTTGAATTTTAAAACAATTATTTTTCTTTTTAAAAAATTATTTTTCTTGTTTAAAAATGCAAGTAAACATTTAAAAAAAAATTTTTAATTAATTTTAATGCTTAAATTTTCAAGCGATTCAAGTCGAAATTCAAATAAAATGCAAGCAAAGCAACCTGACAGCAAAAAGTTTATTAATTAAGTTTTCTTTGTTCAGCCAATATTTAGTTGATTCATTTTTTATTTGTATTTCGGTGAAATTCAATTATTATAAGAAAAGTAAAATTTCAAAATGTCAGATGCACGCTATTTTAGATTCTCTTTGTACATAAAATACTACGCCAATTTAAGATATTGAAAAGAAAATTTTCTTTTAGTAATTTTAAAAAAAATTGTTTTTTAATCATTTTTGCAATCTTCTGTATTATTAATTTTTTTATTATAAAACTTAATATTCTTTACTTTGATGTAAACTTTATACATTGTAAAAGCATCTTCTGTAAATCTCAAAAACAAAATACTTTATCGGCGAAAAATTTGTAAATTTTCAATGCAAATAGTAATTTATTAATTTTAGTAAATAGTATATTTTTATTCTAGGCCGCAAAAATCAAGAATGGCCACATGAATTTAAATCCGAGGCGAAGCCGAGGATGTCAAACTGCCATCTGGGACATATTTTTTTTACGGCTAAGGGCAAAACATAATTTTTCTTCGTCAGTAGCTAGAAAACACGTATTTTCGAATCGCGCCATGGCCGGGAACAGAAAATCAACAGAATTTTCTGGGCGGATTCTGGGACCCATTTTTTGCCACAGAAAATTCTAACTCGATTTTTATCAATATATTTAAAATATTTCTAAAAACCTAAACAAACAAAAAGGAAATTACATTTTTTTTTAAATTATTTATACCCAGGTAAAAAGATTTAGCTTAATTTTTACGGACTAACCTAAAAAGGCTTAATTTTTAAAATTAAGCTTACCCAAAATTAAGCTTAATCTTTTTACGTGAGTAAATCGATTTAGAATTTTCCAAATTTTCTATCCAGTGTTTTACTTGTGCAACATACATACGTCTTGAAATGATTAATAATTAATACAATCGAGATAAAAAAATATCAATAATTTTTACTTTTGCTATTGGCATAGTAAATACTTGACGTAACAGAAAAGCGTATAGTTGTTTCATTATTAATTCAATAAAATTTTTACGATTATTTGTTAAAAAATAAATGACTTTAATTTAGGATGGTATCACTAATAGGAGCATAAATTTAATGGAAGTAGGAAATTTTTATAAAATATTTTTTTAATGCATATTTTCCATAAAAATTTTTAAATAAATAATTTTGTCCTGATGTCCTGATGACTCAAAGATAAAGATAATCGTATTTTAAAAATTATGATAATGTTTATGGGTTATAAGAAATTTCATAACGAATACAACTAATTTATGTAATTTTGTCTAAGGATGATAAAAAAACAATTTTACCACAACTTTATGGACAAGTTTATGGATTCGTGATTTAAATATGCCACTAACATCCGTAGGTATAAGGAGTAAGCTATAGTAGAACCTGCATCTTTTTGTAAAATATATAAAACAAGAAAAATTATCTTTAAACGAATAATAGGGAGAATCCGGGTATGCCGAATTGTAAAAATCAATATGGCGGATTCCGAATTTGTCCAGATTCGGTAAAAAAGCATGTTTGTTTAAAATTTAACAATTTAAATAAAAATTGTGCCTTTGGAGTGGATTACGAAATTCGTAATAAATTTCTAAGATTGAATTCAATGTTAGTAGATGAAAGTATGAATAAAATAGCTAAAAAAAAAAAAATTATTAAAGTTAAAAAAAAAATGTATATAATTAAAAATTTGTACAAAACGCTTATTAAAATTTATAAAATACATTTAAATAAATGAGTTATTTTTAGTCAAAGAATTATTATTAGACTTGCTACATGTATTAAAATCTAGGACATCCTGTTTTTCAATGACGTCTATGTCCTGAGAAAATAGACATTTAAAGTTTGTTTTGTTTTTTTTTCTATATATAAATGTGTGTGTGTATTTCTTCTGATGTCACTATTGATATTGTTAAATATACATAAAATATATATCGAGAATGAAAAATAGATTAACATTAAATGAAAGTATATAAATTTCGCATATATAACGCATTTAATAATAATTGACAATCTGATTCATATTATAATAAACTTATTTCTCTGACGCAAGTAGAAAAAAATTTTTTATTTTTTATCATTTTATCAATATATATTTAAAAAAAAATCATTTTCTCTTTTTTTCAAATAGAATATTTATGACGAACGAAATAAAGAATTTTTTGAGGGCGGTTTGGATTATACTATATCCGTGATGACGAGTAAAAAATTTTCTTACATATGCAAGTGTATTACAAACATATAAAAAAAAGAGAGAGAGT
Source organism: Anagrus nilaparvatae (assembly GCA_022575985.1). NCBI lineage: Eukaryota > Metazoa > Arthropoda > Insecta > Hymenoptera > Mymaridae > Anagrus > Anagrus nilaparvatae. The sequence continues at coordinate 11,525,338 of JAKSXM010000002.1, read as the reverse complement.
GAAAGCCGGATAGAGTATTCGAGAAAACTGATATTTTTTTTTATCATTTTGATTGAGATTAATGACTATTAAGTTTTTTAGGTAAGTTATAAAAGTTTAAATTAAATTTTTTTATTTTAAATATGTCACATTTGTCTGTTTACAAGTTCTGTAACACAATGAGTTTGCTAAAAAAAATTTTTTTGTAATCAAAGATAAACTGTTGGCAAAGGTATCCGTCTTATCAATTTTTATATATCAATAACTTTTCTGTGTACACGTACGTAAGTTATAAAATAACCCCATTTAAAAAAATTACTCCAGTACTTATGTTTCAATACTGCAATCTGTAATCCGCAATGCAGATTTATATTTATGTATGAAAATTTAAGCCGTATGTTAATGGTATAAATTATAACTTTTCGAGTACAAGTAGCTAACAAGCAAAAATTTATTAAAAAATATTTATTTTTGTATTTTTATGTATACGAGTAATTATTTAATGCTTCATATTTATAAATAATTTTAATTAATGAAAAAAAAATTTAACTATTAAAAGTAATAAAAAACAAGTATATCCTGTGTTTTTCCATTTTATTTTATTTTTTGGGTAGTTTTCTCCTCCAAGTATTCCTTATATTCCAATTTTGGTGCATTTTAAGATAATCCTAATATTTTTGTATTTACTAACAAATTATTGCAAAAAAACCCTAAATTCAGAGTTTTTTTTAACCCCGGATCTGGATTGAATAATCCAAAAAACATATAGTAGAGCAAATCTCAATGTAGCGATTTCAGGACCTCCTCCACCACCCCGCGTTTTGACTGGAGTATATGTGGTATAAACTGCTATTGAAGACATACTATACTTATTTTACAGTCTAGGTTAATATCAAAGAATAGGTATACGGTGTATATTTTTTTGATAATATACATTTGGTAATATGTACTTACAGGGGTAGTTTTAGCTAATATAAGGGTGAAATATTAATTTTTCACTAAAAAATCCATGAAAATCGTTTTTAGCGACCCAAAAAACCTTTTGGACCTCTTCTTGACGTAAAAAGTGCAGAAACAGCAAAAACACCCCTTTTGGGGGTTGTTTTCGGTAATTTAGGAGTGATATAATAATTATTCATTAAAATAAACATGAAAATCGTTTTCAGCGACCCAAAAAACCCTTATGAACCAAATCTGGCAGCAAAAAGTGCGAAAATGGCGAAAACACCCCTTTTCGGGGGTAGTATTAGCTAATTTAGGGGTGAAATATTAATGTTACCTTAAAAAATGATCAAGATTCTTAATTAGCGACCCAAAAAACCCCTAGAAACCAATTCTTGGATAAATCTATTAACTCAGAAGGTAATGACATCAAAAATACCCCCTTTTGGGGGTAGTTTTTGCAAATTTAAGGGTGATGCGCAATTTTCTTTGCCAAATGACCCCGATTTTCGTGTTTAGCGACCCAAAAAACCTATATTAGAGCAAATCTCGTATTCACAACCGTAAGTGCTACCCCCCCCCCCTCCCCGTATTTTTACTGGAGTAATATGAGAAAACATATCTTTTTCATTATACGCTGCAAAATAGATCTACTTTCTTACTTTCGGGCGATCTTTTTTTCGCTTTTAATGAAAAACTATGTGTTGAACACGGGAAAAAATGTAGGAAATTTTACTTTCAATGCTGTCTGCACTCGTTCGCTACGCTCACTCGTGCATACAACTGCATGGAAAGCCAAATCCTACTTTTTTTCCCTTGTTGAACAAATAGATATGCCGTACTCGCAGTTGCCAAGAAATACGTGCTTTCCGAGGTGCTTTCTTACCGCTGACCAGAAAATACTTAAATTTGAGCAATAATATTCAGCATTTAACTGAGCCCTAAAAAAGCTTCTTTGTAAATTTTGAGCTGGTTTTATTATGGAAATTTAGTGGCCATTAATATTAGGAACGAATAACAGCATAAATGTACAGTTAGACGAGATAAATTATAAGCTTTGTGAACAATAACGAAGAGGTTTGTAGAGCAATTCTTATCACTGGAGGAAGTCAATTGTCATCGAAAGTAATATTGCCTTGAATGTCAAAAAAGATATTTAAGCCACCAGAATGGTTCTAATTCTGAATTTTTGAATATAAATTTCAAATCTAAGGTTACAATAAATTACTATATAATACTATAACTATCAGGCTAAATTATGTGAAATTATTTTTTCTAGTCAGCGACCAGAAAGCACGTATTTCTCGGCCGTTGCGCGACCGGAAAAGATGCGTTTTCTCGCCACTGACGAAGAAAAATCGTATGCGACCCTTGTCCATAAATAAAGAATGACCCAAATTGCAGTTTATCAGCCTCGGCTTCGCTTCGATTTGAGTCATTCTTTACTTTTTTGGACACAGGCTCGTATTTTTTATTTTACACTATTTATTTTAGTATCTTAGAGACTTTTTTGTGTCAATGATAGGAAGAGCATCAGAAATAGTATATAAGAAGAAAAGATAGTGTATAAATATGGTAACAAGTAAATAGGTATTCTTCAGTTATTCTAAAATAAAAAATAAATCAAAATATTAGAATTGCCCCAAAATATTAGAATGGAAAATCTTTTAAATTTTTATAAAACCTGATTGGATTAATTTATTTATGCTTTATATTATTATCAAGTCATAAAACAATGTATACTACAATGTATTCTGAATTTCTTTCATTGCATGAGAAGTTTATTTGTAATTGACCTATTTTTTATTGAATTTATTGTAGTTATTGAATTTGTTGTGTTAGTATGTAATTTGTGTATATCAAAATAAATCACCATATTTACTGCTTTCTGTAACAAGCTTCATCGATCGCATTTGGTTATAAAAAAATTTTTTTACAATTTGCATAAATATATCAGGAGTTTCTAGAAAAATGTGTTTCTACATTTTACCTAACTGAAGTTCCTGATCGTGACAATTGTTTTTAAAAGTTGGCATTACAGACTATCAGAAGAAAATATATAAATAAAATGAAATAATAATTAAGCATATCAAACTAAAACTTAATTGAATTGGAATTTTTTTGTGCTAATTGAGAATAAAAAATTATTATTAAAATAATCGTAGATTGTGTAATCTATAAAAATATTTTTACAAAGGGTTTCATTTTATTACTATGTACACAGCTGAAGAACGTAAAAAAGCATCAACCGATTTTTAATAGTTTTAAATAATTAACAAAATAAAAAATGTATTTCGTTAAGTTTTCAATGGATTATTGCAGATATAATACTCTGTCTGTAATAAGGAGACCTACTTGCTAAAATAACCGTATGAATTTTTATTACTTCCTGATTGAATATTGTATACTAGTACTGTAAAATAGTCACGGTGACTATCAAAATAATTATGTAGCATTCATCCAAGTTTATCTTGTAAAAAGAAAATTAAATATAGTAGTTTTAAAAAAAGTCTTATGCTTATTAGTTTTCAAATTGTGAATTTAGATTGCTTATTCTTTACATTACAAGATAACACTTTTGAGATATGTAGGCAAAAAAATAATTGTTTTTCTACAGAATAATTCTCAGGGTTGATTTCATGGAGTACAATTTAACTAGATTTTTATTCATGGTTACAATATATTTTGTTTCAATTCTAGTTTTTGATAATTTTTTATAAAAAATATAGTATAATTTTGGTCCATGAAATCAATTCCTTAATTAACCTCCAAAACGTAGAAAAACTACTTTTTCCGAGACTTCAATAAGTCACAGAAATAAGTTTTATTTTTTCACATTTACTTAGACACAACAAATTAGGCAAATAGAGAATAAATAAACTAGAAAATATATTAAATTTTGACAATTTGCAGAAGACTAAAAACAAAACAAATTAAAAGAAAATTACTAATAATTCTATAAGCTTCTTTCAAGTTGTTTAACCCATTAACGTCCAAGCGGAAGTTAAGTTTACGGACACTCGATGATATCATTAAGATTTTCAATAGACAGAAAGCTAAAAGTCGTAATCTATAGGTAAAATGTCATGCTCTTTCCAAATCTGCAATTAGTTTTGACCTACTACCCTTCACATGCCCGAAAAATAGGGATGAAAAGGGAAAAACGAGAATTTCGAGTTAATGACCGAAAACAGACTGTTAATGCCACAAAATAATAATAAAAAGTTCATGAAATATCTTTTGTATATCTAAAATTTATATTTTGCATATACAAAAATTTGACTATATATCTTAACGGGTATGATCATCGCCCTGATCCGGTGAATTCGGGGTGGATTTTTTAGAAACTTTAAAGATACATTTTTTTTTTTTTTTAGTAAAATTTGCTGCTGAATCAAAATCCAAATTTTGTTTTGAGATACAACCCCTCCTTGTACTTACAAATGGGGGGGGGGGGGGGGGTGAAATTAGTAAAATGGAAACTAAAAATTTTGAAAACTATTAAAATGTTTATATCTTATTTTTTCTATTGGATTGGTACCAAATGTCACTTCTAACATAAAACTCTCCATACATTCAAAATGACGGTGATTGGTGTGAAATGGACCATTTTCGAGTTTCCACAGGGTAAGTGGGGGTAGTTTTTATGAAAATTTTTTAAAATACATTGATTTTTGTTTTCAATAGAGCCTCTGTAGCAAAATTTGCTGCTTAATCCAAATCTAACTTTTATTTTAAGATGCAACCCCTCATAGTACTTCAAAATGGGGGTGAAGTGGGTAAAATAGACCTTAAAGTTATAAAAACCGCTAAAATGTTTATGAGTCTTATTTTTCTACTAAGGTAAAATTTTTTATTTCCTCAAAATAGGGGGACTGGGGAAAAGTGGACCATGTTTCAGACGCCAAGGGTAAATAGGGGTAGTTTTTACGAAAATTTTTTCAAATACATTGATTTTTGTTTTTAAACGAGTCTCTGTAGTAAAATTTACTGGTCCGTAAACTTCTTCGCTTGGGCGATAATGGGTTAAAATAGAATAGGAAGTTATACACTTAAGACAAGTGATTATAAATGTGCTGTTGTCTAATGCAATTATGGCTGTAATCAATATTTTCATAAATGAGGTCACCAAGGATCTTGTTAACTGTTTTATTATACGAATAAAAAATAATACATGTTTGACTGGCTCGTAGAAATGTTTATTTTGCCAAATGGTAAAATGGATTTGGTAAAAATAAACACTTTTAGATGAGGTTAAAAATGCATTTTTATTCACAACAGGCAATAATGACGGCGTCTCAAAACTGTACTGTAATATGTAAATAAAATTTTTAAATTGCATCACAATTTTGTCTAGATAGGTAGAAACGTATTTTATCCACTTTTCTGGAAAGTAACTATTAAATGCACCTATACTACGTCGGAATATACTAAATTATTAAAGAATTTTTAAACACAGACAATGCACATGTGTTAGTATTTCTATTTATACAAATCTGTATATAAGTATTGCTTATCGCAACTGCTAAGTAATACTTAAATTCTGTCATCTCTACAATAAGCAATATAGTTACATTCGTATTTGGCAGATACATATTATTATCAGCTGATTTGTATAACTTTATGCCATGAGCAATAATCTTAAAATTTATATATAGCTATGCCTTTTTGCATTGTCAATTATTCAAGTTCTTTTAAAATTTTGCATATTTCGGCAAACAGGTGAATTTGGATTACTTTCCGTGGCTAAGATGAATAAAAAACATTATTGCAGACGAGACAGAATGTATCTCATCATCCTATTGATTGATTAAATCAGGTACATTCTGTCTCTTGTGCAATAATATACCAATATTCTCAATACAATGAAATCAAATTAATTTATGATATTAATTCTAGGAAACGGTTAGAAACAAGTAAAATTTGAAACATGCGCAAAATTTTTTAGACCTATTTAATTTAAAATTGTAATTTTTGTAGCATTTTAGACATTCATCGTTTTTAGCCAAATTTGAGCGTTTGGGTTACGGATCACGACGTGACGGTCGTAAAATCAGTGATACATAATCTTAATTTGCAGAGAAAGTATGTATTTAGATGAAAAAAAAATAAGACCAACTAGAAATTGATTTTTGATTACTTGTAATTTTGTTTTACAAATTTTATACTAAGCTCCACCAATAATGAAGTTATTACCTAGGATGCCAGTTTCATACAAAAAAAATATATAAAATAACCGATTCTTTTCTGGGTTATTGTTTACAAAGTTATGCAAAATAGAAAAATTTCATTTATGTGAGTTGGATTCATTAACAGAAATCAAGGTCAGCATAAAATTAGATTAATTTTTTTATCTACTTACGAATTTTCTACAAAAATTTTAATACTTATGTCAACGAATCTTGTATTATTTAATTCAGCGAGTATATTCCAGAAACCGAATTCTTATACTAAACTTACGTAAAAGTACGATAACTTCGAGATAAAAACCGGTGACTTTTGTTTTTATTAAATTATAAACATTTTTTTCGCATTTAAAATAAAACAAATATCATAAATAATTAAAATCGTACCAAGTTTAAGATGATCTACTTTTTTCCTAACTTTTTTTGCAATTTATGATGAAGATAGAACTAGAAGACTTACCTAAAACAGAAAAGAAAAAAATAATCAATTAATGTGGATACAATTAAAATAATAAATATTTTTATAAAAATTACATAATATTTTTTTTTTTTATTACTAAATTATATTTTTTATCAATATTATTTTTAAATTATGTAACTTATATGTTAAAGAATTATCATAAATTAATAATTTGTATTTAATTTATTAACTGTTTTTTTTAGAGAAATTTAAGATAATATTTGCTGAGCGTAATTTATAATTCGATTAAATTAACGTTTTAATACGATTTTAATACTTTTTTAGTTTATTTCGAGGTCATGATAAAAATCTGCTTCAGTAAATTAATTATAGATTCTAATAAATTATGATAAGGAATTTATTAATTTTGTAAAAAATTTTTTAATAATGCATCAAGGATGTCAAATTTTAATCCACTAACAAAACGCGAGCGACTTTTGCCTTCTAGGGCACTTAAAAAGTCAAAAGATTTGAATGCACGAGTCCTAAGTAATTGTTTAAAAAATAAAATTAAATATGATGCAAAGAGAAAAACAGTCATGAAATGAGTATGCAAAAAAAAAAAATATCCCAAATAACGTCTGACAATAAATTGAAAAAGGGGGTTGGCCAAATGCCGAGACACAGTATAGAATCTCTTTGACATTCCTTCTTTTTTTATTTTTTGCTAAGTGTAAGCTAGTTGTTATTAATAGAAATTAGAAATATTTTAAGTTGATTCTTAGTATCTTTTAAAATATAAGTAAATTTTTTTTTTTTCGTTTATTTTAGTCGTTTTTTTTTACAGTAAGAGAGGAGATAATGGACTTTTAATTTTTATTTTTGAAATTCATTCATCTTTTATTTTTGTGGACATTTTTTTTGCATTTTATTTTTTTTAAATTTTAGTACTATATGGGGTTATCCAGGTAATTTAGTAAAATGCTTTTTTTTTCTAGGCAGTTCCAGATTATGAATTTTATTTAGAATTTTTATGGTATTCTCTTTTGAAAATTCAGGCGTAAAATTTTTTTTACTATAGAAACTTAAATCGATCGTATAAGCCCAGATTTAACTGACCACAAAATTCGTTCCTAAAATTAAATAAAATTTTCAGGTTCGTTTAAAATACGTGCAAAAAGGGCAAAATTAGTTTTTTCGCTTGAAATAAATGTTCATCTATAAAAAAATGTATTATTTGTTATCACAAAAGACTCATTAAAAAAGAATGTAAAGATAATTGAATTAGTATACTAAAATATTTAAAGAAAATATAAAAAAAATTTTGTATAGAAACGTCATTTCTGATATCACTGATATCGCCATGGAGATAGTTTAAAAATGACTTGAATCAAAAATTTTAAAAAGTGCTAATCCCTGAAAAATTGAACACAAGAAAATTTTTATAATTTTATTTTAATAATTCTCACACCTGTTAAATATTTTTTGTTTTTACTGTTTTAGAAAATTTTCAGATTTGCAAAAAAAGTTCTTTTTAAAATGTGGAATTTAACTTTTTTAATAGCGAAAACAATTAATTTTCAAAGTAGTGGGTCAGAACGGTTTCGACTAATTCCAAATGATAATGTTTTAATCTGAAAAAAATTTTCTCTTTGGTAAAATACAAAAAAATTGATAAATGAAAATAATTTTTATTAGTTAAAAAAAAGAAAAAAACCTCAGATTAATTAATTTAAAAAAAAAGTATGATAAGATAATCATAAAAAAATTCTTTAGCCTTGAAAAAATGCAATAAAAATATTTTTTGTCTATTAGAGTGTAACCATTTTCTATAGAATGTTATAAAATGTTAGTAATAACGGTATTTTTCTGATTCCACATTGCGATAGACTAGAAAATGCACATAACTTGTTTCTTCTTCTTTTTTAATACGCACGCGAGGATGAGCTTTTACACATATTTATTATAAAAGAATCTTTAAAAAAACAACTGCTATTACTTTGCTACAGGTGACTGACTTTTTAAATTTTCACTATTTCTATTCAAATTCAAATACAAGAGCACTGCTCTTGTCGCTTTTTTCTTTAAAAAATGTTTTTTTTTTTATTTTCATTTATTTTAATTAATTGGATAATTAATTTTCATTTTTTTCCCATGACATTAACCTAAACGACTTATTTTTTTGCATTATTTGTAATAAAAAGTTCATGGTTAAGGTTAGAATAAATAAATAAATAAGTGAATGAATGAATGAATGAATGATTTTTTTTTGCAATAATTAATTTATCACATTTTGATATGAACTTGATAAATATTTAAAAACAAGAAGCTATTTATTCCCAGAAGAATTCATAATATTTTCATTAATTTTTATTCACTGTGCAAAAAAAATTATTTAAAAAAAAAAAAAATTGTTATGGATATTTTAAAGATTTGGGTGGGGCAGCAGACGCCCATGCGGTAACCTAACAAACTAAACTACATAAATTTCGCCGGTATGCATAAAATAAGATGCTTAACAGACTCTTTATTTCTCTTACAACCCTTTTTTTTTACAAAAATTTAATTTTTTTCTAACAAAACAAAAAACTCACCATCATTTTATAATTGAGTTTCCTCGGACCCGCAACATTTTCCATTCTCACAGACATTTTTAGCAAATATATTTTAATATCTTCTTAATTCAGACGTAAAAAATAAAAATCACTTATAATTTAAATATTTTTATAAAAAGTTTGTAAAATTTAGCTCAAAAAAATTCATAAGGAATTTTCTTTCAAGATTTTTTATAATATGGAGGAAGAAAACTGGAGGCCGGAGGCTCGCGCGTTCCGCGGTGCCAAAAAGGGAAGCGCGCGGCCGACCAAACGCCGGACTTTGACAAAAAAAAAGTAACTAATTTTTTTTTGAAAATATTTTGCACTGTATTTTTTTTTAATATTAAAAACACACAATTACGTAATCCTAAACTTTGTTTTGTTTTATAAGATAACACAAAATATGAATAAAAACTCTTTGAATTTTCTCAATAAACACTTTTTATTATTATTATTCATATGTATAAGATTTTTTTAGGCACTTTCTTCATTTACTAAGTTTTATTTCCTTCCTCACCTTTTTATCTCTTTTACATAAGTATACAAAAAAAAAAACCACACACTGTACACTTGTGATTAATATTTTTTTACACTTGTGTTTATTTTTTATTCTCTCTTTCTCTCTCTCCCAGACACTTTTTCTCTCTCTTTTTTATTATTTTATTGTTATTAATATTAAATTTTTATATTATAATAAAAGAGCTGCTACTGCTGCTGTTATTCGCAGGTGTCGTCGTGGCAGCCTTCAGTTCGTCTCCTGGGGTTTTAAAAAATTCTATCATTTAAAACCAGATCTCCTTATAGACTTAAATTCTTTTTTTTTACGTATACTCTTTCTCTCTTACACATTTTCTCCCTATTTCTCTCTTTTCACATGTGGACCAACATTCATGCATGCAGTAAAAAAAAAAAATTAAAAAAAAGGGGAAGGGGCTGTACTGCTTATGCTGCTGATGAGAGTTTATAATACCAGCAGAAGAAATATTTTATAAGAGAGATAGAGAAAATATACGAGAAAGAAGAAGAAACTTCGCGATTTTAGATGATACGTTTGGGTTTTTTATGTGTTAGTAGCCGACGACGACGATGACGATGAAAATCATACATGAACGAGAATGATAAAGGAAAGAGGGAGCGCGAGAACGTGTTAGAGTATGTGGGGGAGGCGATGGAGGTACATTGAAGTTTTTTTATTCCAAAGTAGAAGGGGAAATAAACTAGAAAACGGATGGGGTTTAATAAAAAAAAAGGGGAAATAAAACCGGGCCCTTTTTATACTTTTTTATAAAAATTATATAATTTTTTGCAAAATCAAAAAAATAATTTTTTTGCATGGATTTTCGAATAATTCAAGATTTTTGGGTCTATGGAAATTTTGGATTTGATGTTTAAGGGTGTGTCATTAAAAATTTTTCATTCAAGTAACCATAAAATAAAAATTTTTTGTCCATAAAAAAAAGGCATGACAATATTAAGCCAACATTTGCACGATACAATTTCGCTCAACTTTTTGCATCATTTAATAACACGTGTTTCTTTCATTTCTTTCATTTTTCATATTATTATATTCTTTAAAATTGCACTTGATTTTAAAGCTCAATTTTTAGGAATTTAATTGTATTTCATAGATCTTTCTATTAAAATTATCTTAAAATTAGCTGTTTGTCCTCAAAAAATTATTTTAAAGTTATTTTCATACAAAACTAAATTTTTTTTTCTTTTTTGAATAAACAATTAAATTTTTTTACAAAAATAAAAATATATTTTTTTTTTATCAAGCCGCGCCACGAAACGCAGCAGCCAGATTTCTCTCTCTGGAACGAGATCTCTGGCTATATTTTTTATCCTCCTGTCTAACACCCTCTTTTATATTTTTCAACTCTCTCTTCTCCCCCGCCCTTTTTTAATAACAAAAAAAAATTATTTTGTTTAAACAAATAAAATCTCAATTTATCATAAAAAATGCAGAGAAAGTTTTAAATAAAAAATCCTATTTTTCTTAAATTGACTTGATTTCTTTAAAAAAAAATTGTTTTATTAATTTTTCAAGTTACGAGTAATGACAATAATTTAAAATAAGAAATTTTTGTATTTCATAGATAAAATTCATTTAAAAATCTTAAGTATTCAAAGTAAGAGAAAGAGAGATAGAAAAGAGAAAGCCTATTTTCATAAAAAATAATTCGCGAGATTATATTTTAATAATATTATTATCGATAAATTACACATGTTTTACTGAAAAAATTTTTTAATTTTAAATTTAAATTCAACCCTTTTAACTTTAATCCCATTTTCTTGTTGCAATTGTTAATAACAATAATAATTAATTAAGGAATGAAAGAAACACAGTTAATTAATTTATCACAAAAAACAACACACAATAAAAATCACAGCAAAAATCACACAGAAAAAAATTTTAACAAATAAAAAAAAAAGCTTTATTTTAGTGAAGAAAAAAAAATGATTTTTTCATAACCACTTACACTTTTAAACACTTAACAACAAATAAATTTTCACTTGATAAAAAAATTAATTTTTTACTTTAAAAAGCTAATTTTTTAAAAAACAACCGGAGGTAGTTTTTTATCTTTTTTTTTGTAATGTTATTTAAGTGAGGCACTGCTGATAATAGTTTTGAGCGTCGTCTTCGGGCGTCATCTAGGCGACGCGTGACGTTTTCTCGTGTAACACATACATTTAAACATTAAAAAAACACCGGAACTTTACATGTACATACATTTCTCTCTCTTCGTTTTATAACCAACACATTGAAATTTAGTAGAAATGTATTAGAGAACCGGCGAGAATTCACGAGGAGCGCCCATCTTTTGCAAAATTTCTTGTATGTATGTGCATTATCAATATGTATATGTGAAATTGCGAATATTAATTTGCCTGCAGAGAGCAGCACTTTTCATTAAATAGAAGAAGGAGGAAGTTTTTTTTGCACGAGTAGTGGATGTCGAGGAAGGAGTAAAATTGAAGATACTACAATGTATAAAATATTTTTTTTGGTTCAAGTAGGGGTAAAATGGATAAAAAGGAGCACAAAACGCACCTGTCTGTGCGCCGAGGACAATCACGTATTGCATTGGTTTGCGCAGAAAAATTTTATATTTGTATTTGTGCTATTTGATTTCTTTAAGGGTGGCGGCAATATTGTGGCCAGCAAATTATTTTTTAGCTCTTTAAAATTCTCGGTATACCTAATCAAATTTTAATTTAAAAAAAAAACCCAATTTTTGATATTTTTTGATTTTTTAACCTTGACATTATTAAAATACTTTTTATTATTGCTGACATAATTTTAATATTATTACTTTTAAGAATTATAACTCTTTTTTTAGCTGCTAAAAATAACGAAATTTTAGTAGGTTAAATATTTAGTGAAAATTTCATTTATTATACGAAAATAGATCATTGTTTTTTAAACAATGCTTAAGCAGAACAATTAGTCATTTTAAAAATGAATAATAATTAATTTCTAAGTTTGCAAAATTTTTGTTTCATTTAGTGACATCATTAACTAAATGACTTAAAAAAAAAAGGTTTTATAATAGCAATTCTAGAAGTAGTAGTAAAGAGGCAAAAAAATGATGAATTTAGTTCAGGGGCGCTGATGCTTGCGGAAAAAACTAACTGATCGATCCTTCCTTTACAACATGCTTTGAGGAAGGTCATTGTTCTTCCATATTGTATACTTATATAAATTCCAAGAATTCATTTATTCATTTCTTTATTGTTATTATCATTATTTTTTTATAATTAACTTTTTTTTTATCGGATAATGACAATTAATATTTTAAAATAAATGCCAAGTTATTGACCCTAATTAAATTACTTTTAGTTTTGGATATGATAATAACAGATTTCCTGAATTTGAAGGATAAGCAAGTTAAAAATTTTTAATTGCTTAAAGGCTATTTCTGATAGTGATTTAGTCTCCGAAACCTAACCTAAGTAGTAGCATCCTGGAAGTTACCAAAAAACTCATTGATACCCGTTGGTATTAAAGCTCTAGGCCACGGCAGACCCCCGAAAACCTAAAATAACCTTTTTTTAGATTTTATTTAATTTCTCTAAGCCATAAACAGAAAATACTCTGCTCATATGCTGGAAGACATTTCACCACTTTTAAAGAAATATTTTTTTGGGCCTTTAGGGTCCCTTTAAGATTTTCACCTTTATTATAAATATTTACTTTTCAGGTAATTTAAAGGTTAAATATTAATTTTTCCAAAAAATATCTCCGGAATTCGTGATCAGCGACCCAAAAACATATTTAGACCATAACTGGACTCACAAGGTGCGAAAATAGCAAAGACACCTTTTTAGGGGTAGTTTTTGTTAATTTAAGGGTGAAATATAAATTTTTAATAAAAACAATCCCAAAACTCTTGAGCAGCGAACCAAAAAACCTATATAAACCAAATCTCAGCGTACAATGTGCGAAAATAGCAAGGATACCCCTTTTGGGGGGTAAATTCAGCTAAGTTAACCCATTAACGACACATACAAGCTATTTGAATTTTTCTAATGAAAAAATCGATACTTTGGGCTAAAAATGTTAATCTACTCATATACTACTACTCTCATCAGTTCCGAAGTCAGGGACCTGATTCAGCATTCATATCACAGTGATAAACAGCCGTACCATTCACAATATGTTGTACTGCGCATGCGCAAAACAAATGCTTTTAGAAATGGTAGTACTTTTCGTGATACAGTTTGGTTATAAAAGTGATATGTTATAGATGATATAAATGCTGAATCTAGGCCCAGTTTTAACGTACATCCCCTAGAAAATGTGATATTATCCCCTAAATGTGGGGTAAATTTCGTATAATTTTTAGACGTTATTTAAATTGACACTATGCACACAAAAATATTTCATGGCCTTAAAAACTCAATATGGGACTATCAGGAACCTAAAAAAAATAAATGTATACCAGTTTATTATCGTCAACCCCTTGAATGAGGTAAAGGATGGATTTGTAGCACAAAAGAAAAAATAAACATTTTGGGCTAAAATTGTCGTCTAGTAGATATTTTTGACCACTATTTTCATTTCTGAAGTCGTTTTTTACCATGTTTTTTACATACAACCTCTAGAGAATGAGATATCACCCCTTTTTGCATCGAAAAAATAATGTAATATTTATCTTATTTTTAGGAGATGCTATCTTATTTTCTAGGGGTATTTATGTGAAAAACGACTTCAGAAATGAAAATAGTGGTCGAAAGTACCTACTAGATGACAATTTTAGCCCTAAATGATCATTTTTTCTTTTGTGCTTCAAATCCACTACTTATCCCAATCAAGGGGTTGAAGATAATAAATTGGTATACATTTATTTTTTTTAGGTTCCTGATACTCCCTTATTGAGTTTTTAAATCCATAAAATATTTTTTTATGTGCATAGTATCAATTTAAATAACGCCTAAAAATTTACCCCACTCTTAGGGGATGATAACACATTTTCTAGGGGTTAAACGTTAAAACGGGCTTCATAAATGAAAAGAGTAGCCCCGATTACCTACTGGGAAACATCCCTTAAATATGGGGTAAATTTTATACAACTTTTAGACGTTATTTGAATTGATACTGTGCACACAAAAAAGATCCCAAGGCATTCAAATTTAATACGGCGAACCCTTGGATTGGGTAAAGGCTTTGGCTAAAATTGTCATCCCATATGTATTTTTGCTTTCTATTTTCGTTTCTGAAGTCTGTTTTTATAAACCATACCTAGAAAATAAGACATAAACCAAACATAAACCCACTCGCTAAACCCTTAAATATGAAAATAATGACATTATTTTTTCGATACAAATCCAGAGGATGAAATCTTTTTTTTTTTCGGGGTTGTATGTAAAAATAAACTTCAGAAATGAAAATAGCAACAAAAACTTGTAACCGGTTTGTGTAAACACAACCTACATACATGGAACATGTTTACTTCCAGCTGAGGACTAGGTACAATACAAATGTTACTCAACATTACAGTACAATTTTATAATTTTCTAATTTGTAATTATCACCTTACTAGATGTTAAGATTCTAAACCAAACTATTTTGATTCCCTAAACCTGAAATACTCTAAGTCCCTTAATCGATATTATTCCAAGTCCCTAAACCTGAATTATTCCAAGTCCCTAAATCGATATTATTCTAAGTCCATAAACCTGTACTATCCTAAGTCCTTAAGCCCAGATTTTTCAAAGTCTCCTAAATATTCTAAGCCTCATTTAACCCCCCCCCCCTTAAATAGGACAAATTTGATCCCCCCCCCTTAAATAAAACAAATTAGAACACCCCCCTTAAATAGGACAAATTTGACCACTCCCCTTAAGTAGGGCAAATTCGATCCCCCTTTAAACAGGACAAATTTGACCCCCCCACCCCTTAATTTTTAAGTTCTGAAGTACCCCCTCCCTATAAACATGTTCCATGTTAAAATACAAACTGGTTGTCAATTTTAGCTAAAAATAAATTATGCAGATAAAGTATCTATATTTTTACTATAAAGAATTTTAAGCATTCTCGAATCGTATCTCGAATTGAACTGCAAATAATAATATTATTTCTGATTTCAGGTATAGATTCCATGCATCGTTTGTAATTAAAGGATATTATACCTATAGGTTTGTAAAAGGGTATTTGAGCAATTACTAAAAGTGCAATAATGCACTCATGTAAATTTAATTATGCTCTATAAACCTTTGTTTCCAGAAGAGTAAATTTTATTAAGAGAGCAAATATCTAAACAAACTTTGAATTAAAATTAGAAATGTTCATATTTTTTTAAAAATAACTGTAAGTAAGAAATATAAAATTATAACCTTTAATATAATATTTCACCCCCCTACCCTTAAAACGTCACTTTTCCACCCCCCCTGCCGAGCCGGAATTTTTTAAATACCCTATCCAATGAACATATTCCATGTTAAAAATATCTCATTGGAAAATTTCATGGACCTATAGCTATCAGCAAAAAAAATGACTACGAAGTTCGAGTTTAGACCTATAAAGTATTGCGAGGATTGCAGGTTATAGATTTTAAAATGTCCATTAACTGGATTGAATGAACTACCTTCTTTTGATAGATAATGTTGGTGTTTTTTTTGCAAAATAAAAATATTTAATACGTATATGCACATATTTTTAAATTAAACCTTAATTTAAAACTACTATGACATAATCTATGGCTATATTGGTAATAACAGGCCAATAAATCGAATTTTGCATAAAATTAAGTAAAATTTCTAGTTTGATAAATTAAAGGTAACATATTGTATTCAAAAGACCAACATATGAAACTTTTCACAAAACTTAAAATAATGGAATCCTCAAAAAGGTCGTCACAAGCTTTTAGAGTGACCTGCAAACTGCGAGGACAATAAAACACAGAGAAGCTTGGTTCCGCACCTTTTGTTTGATAACAGAAATGGTTTCCGAAACATCAAGATGAAATAAAACAATAATTGTTATATTATTTTCCTGGGAAAAATATTTTTTTTAAGTTTGTTTTTGGGTCAGTCAGCAACAATTGGAGTAAAAATAAGTATTAAATCTGTAAAAGCAAATCCTCATTGTTTGATTTAGGTTAAAAATAATGGTAAAATTTAATTAAAAAAAATATAATTCCAAAAATTAGTTTATCAAATAAAAAAATTTTGTTGAATAGCATTTTTATGAAAAGAAAAAGAAATAAACTTGCATATAAGGTCGTTATTATGAAATGTTTGTAGAAAAGATAAAAATTTAGCACGAATTTAAAGGAAAAGCACGATTCAAAACTTGGCCTATATATAAAATATAAATAATTATAACATTTTTTTTTACACCAGTACACACTCGAAAATTTTGTAAAGATAATTTTATGCTTTATGCATACATTAAAATTTAAAATAAAAAAAAATTTGACATTTATATTTATTTTAAAAATTTAAAAACTTGGTAAAAGAAAAATTGCTGGATTAGGTACATTAAACGAGATGAACGATCGTAATATATAAAATAGACAATTTTTTTTTTCTTTCTTTTATTCAGGTCATCGTATAATAAAAAAAGAAAAATTTAATTTAAAATTAGGTGGAAATGTTCCAAATTTTTATATTATGTACTTAACGTAAGTATTGACTTACTTTTTATTTTCTGATTAATCAATAATTTTTATTTCAAAATCGCACATCAAGCACCTATATGGGTTACTAGTTTTTTATGAAATATCTATAAATTAATAATAAAAAAAAATCAATTAAATTTTACTATTTATATTCTTAGCTAATAATGTTGGGTATAACTAAAATTATTCTATTATTCTATTATTAAATTTAAAGGATATCAAATCTATTTTTGGGTATAATTTAATAAACATATTCTAGCCCGTCAGGATTATTTTAATTTTATTCATTAAGATTGACGTTTATAATTTAAAAAATTTATTTATATCCCCAAAATAAATTTTCAACGTTTTTTAACTAAATTTAACGTATCAATTACATTGCAAAATGGTATATCTGATGTCCAGACTTTTAATCAACTCTAAAATTCTAACACAAGTATAAAATTTTAAATCAAAAATATTTTCAAAAATCTTAAGAAACCACCCTCGATAATAAAAAAATAAATCAATAATTGAAAATCAATTAATTATATAATTTTTCTGAAATTACTGGCACTAACGAGATTAATTATTTACATAGCTATTTTCTTAGGTTCAGTGATTTTTAGAACAAGTTTAGAACATTGTATACGCAAAAAATGTAAAAAAGACGCCCCATCTAAGTTAAAACGTAGCCCTTTTCTGATTAACTTGCACAAAATTTTTGAATTAATTAATGCACCTAAAAAATTTAATTTTAAAATGACACTTTTAAGTGAAATTTAAAAAAAAAAAATAACAAGTTAATAGGAACTAAAATTTATTTTAAAAATAAACATAAAATTTTATTGTTCCTACAATAAAGTTATAATTTTATAGACTGGACAATTAAATTTTTTCTTTTATAAAGGTATGCAAAAAAAAAATTAATATTTTTTTTCTAATAAATTATTAAAATACTTTCTTCGTAAGAATTTGTTTTTTTTATTAGATATCCTTTAAAAAGTTATATTATTTACGATGTCAAAAAATGATATAAACCTATAAAATAATTTTTTTTTTATTATAAAAACTAATATAAATATTTTATTACTGTAAGTGATCTAAATTAAACCGTTATACGATCTAGACAAGTAGAAAGGTGTATTTTAAATAACTCGATCATTCAACACTTATACTGTCATATTAATCATAAAAATCTTTTTTACTTCCTCTATTTCATTTATATATTCATTTTTTTTTTTTTTTGATAACATTAAATTTTTTAAATTTCTTTTTTTAATTCAAATATTTTTAAAACTTGTTTTTTTTTTTTTAATTAATACGAATTAACAAAAAAAAATTTAGTAGTGGGTGCTGTAGCAAAAAATTTAAAAAATTTTTCAACTATTTTTTCAATTTATTTCCAGATTAATACTTGGATTGGACTACTATCGTAGATCCCTGATTCAATGGCATTATTAGGCTGTGAAATTCATGTTCAGGAAGTCAATTTCATGGACCTAATACACAATTAAAAATTTTAACGAAATAGGGCCCCACGTCAAGTCTTTACTAGATAAAAATCTGAGTAACAAAGAAAAAAATTTCATGTATACAGCAAATATGCCAATTGAATTTCTCGTCAGTAAAATTGACTACGTGCCTACAAAAAACGATATGGGTTTAAGTCTTATTTTCAACATAAAATAAACAATTTTTTGCAATATAAAAACGAGGACAAAACAAGATAACAAATAATAATTGAAAATTGTTAAAAATTTCTTTTACCTTCTATTCAAATATTTATAATGTTTGTAATTTAATAAATTGCTGTATAATATTAGCACTTTTCTATTAAAGATAAAAATATAGTATTATAGAATCAATAAAAATTTTTATACATAGAAAAATAATTATAATTATTATTATTTATACTTTACTATATTCTACTCCAAAATTAAATAAAAAAAAAAAAAGTTCAATTGTATGGCAATTTTTTTAAAAAATACTAGAAGAGGTGTGCGGTAACCCAAATTTTGGGTCTCCGGGAATAATTGAAAAGAGTCAGGGGTCCGTCATTACAGTTTTGAATCAGAAATTTCCCAAGCATTACGATTCTATAAATCTTTTAATTTTGAATATTGTTTGTTTACGCATAAAAAAGAGGAGGAATAGTAAAGAATTAGCAATACAATTAAAAAAATATTTACTTATTAGCCCAAATTAATAAAAAAAATTTGAAAAATATTTTCATGGAATCTTAAAGTCAACGAAATTTCCGATTCAAAACTGTATCTGAGGACTTAAAAAAATCCAAGACCGACCCAAAGCTTCGTGTCGGGTAACCACACCCCCCTAAACAATACTATTCTAAAAAATTGTTTAAAATGTAATTTTAAAATATTTTACGTTACAAAAATTTTTTTAAAATTCCTTGAAAATGTTCATTTAAATTCCTGTTGTACATAAATAACTATTTTAAATTACTAATTTTGGTTAAGATATAAACGAATATAAACCAGTTTTGCTTGGATTTATTTCATTTTTATTGTTTTTCATGTTTTTCCAACTAATAAAAAAGTTGCTGATTATAATTATCTATTTATATCTCTTTTTATAATTGCAAATCAGCTATTCGAAATTTTGTTTCAATTTACGACTTATACATGCAAAGTATTTTTATCCTGATATTACACTGAAAAAAATTCCGGTCGCGTCATCGTCGCGACAAATGTTTTGGCAATATTCAATATTCACAAAAAATTTAATGAGATCTTTGCATAGATTTTTGGATTATCTGATTACGAAAATAATTGTTCCGGAGATGAAAAGTGGGTCAATAACCCTTAAATTAGGAAAAACTCCTTTACCCTTTTTTGGGGATGATTTTTCAATAATCGCCAAATCAAATTTGTCACTTGTACGTTTTTTGGGTCGCTGATCTCGAATTTGGGGGTCCTGAACGTGAAAGATTCTCAAAACATCCTTAAATTATCAACAAAACCTCGTTTTAGGAGTAATTTTTCAATGTTAACACGATTTTAGAATCTTTCACAAGCAAGACTCAAAAATTAGAGATCAGCGACCGAAAAAACATGCTGCTGACAAAATTTTGTTATGGCTTGCTTATATTGAAAAATCAACCCTCGAAAATGGGCGTTTTTTCCAATTTAAGGGTGATTGACAAATTTTATACGTCCGGGACCTTTACGTTTGTAATTAGAAGCTCCAAAAACCTATGTTAAGAGCTAAAATGCGATTACAGGATTACTGCAAACCTTTTCATTTGTCACCATATTACAGTAAAGATTCGCGCACATTTAGCAGCAAAATTTTTAAATCGCGCAGCGTCCAAGAAATACGTTCTTTCGGGCCAGAAAAAAGTTTTTTATAACTCTGGTACTTTTTTTTTTTTAAATAAAATTTAAATTATATCAAAATTTTGATAATCTCGTACAAAGTACCCTTAATAGAAATTCTAAAAATAAGCAGATTCTAAAAATAAATTCCAGGATATCACGTAAAGAAAATCAAATTTAAATTACACGTCAAATTAAGGGTGAGCCCATAACCTGATATTATCAATGAATATCAATGACGTAATGAAAAAATAAATACGTAAAGAAAAAATAATGAAAAAATCCGAAAATAGAAATTTTTATTAATAAAATAAATACGTGAAACATATGCATAAAATACGTACCTTGATTTATATATTTAAAAATAATCGATCACACAAGAAAATACGCACTTAGTTCTTCGTGTTTAAATTACAAAATGAGAATAAAAAATGTTGAAAAAATGATAAATATTTGATAAAACTATATTTTTAAAAAATTGCATTAGAAATATACGCGAAAAAGTCTAAGAGAAGTAAGTAACGCAATTGCAACGGTCTTATGTCCGTTAGACTTCACTGGCAAAGAATAGAAAGTCAAGGCCGCTCGGTCAAATGCCTCAACGTTTTATATTATGTACAAACTATATATATTTATGAAGAATCTCATCCTTTTAACTCGTTAGTGTATTATCACGTTGCATAGTTTTATTCTATTAAAAAATCAACGAAAACATTTTTTTTCCTGTTTAAAAATTGAAAAAATAAAAAATTTTTTTCTAAAAAATCATAAAAAAAATTCTAAGCAAATAATTAATAATTTTTAATTTGAGTTTTCTCGAGCGGATCTAATTGTTGGTTTTTTTTTTTTTTTTTAATTTCACTCTTCATTATTTATACGATGAATTTTCATGTGTTCGTTTATAAATAATAATATGCACTTATATGTACATAGTTAATTTATTAAATGCGTTAAAAAATATTCGTGAGAGTTTCTTTTATATAAATATATAATTATTATTATTAGCCTCTTATAGTTTAAAAACTTTCTTCTTTTTTATTAAATGTTAATAATATAAATAGGAGATTTAATTTTTAGATTAATTGGTATGTTATACTCAAAGTCTTACATGTTACATTAAATGTAATTATAATGTATTTTTTTTTAATATGTGTAAATTTTCATTTCATGGGGGACTTTTTTTTTGCTAGAAAATTGAAATTCTATGAAGTGGAAATGGTTTTGATAATGTTATGATTTATTTTTTTTTTTTTTTTGATAACTACCCGAATAGAATCTGAAGTATGGGCCGATCCGGGCCAGATCTGGGCCAGATCACGCCGTATCTGGGCCGGATCGGCTCATACTTCCGATTCTATTCGGGTAACTAAAATTCAATTGTTTGCTTGAATATTTAAGCCTTGATTTAATTGGATGAAATATTTCAAAGCAAGCTAAATTTTCATTCTTAAGATAAACTACCCTGTGAAAATAAATTTCTTGAAATTTTAAGCAAAACTTACAGCTGGACATTTTTTTAAGTAGCTGTAAAATTCAAAATTGAAAATTCAAGCAATATATTTTTACAGTCTAAACTTTATTGATACACGTTTCAAAAAAATTAGCTTTATGCAACTGCAGATTATTCAAAGCTAGTTTACTGGGTTAAAAGCTTTTTTGGTTATGTTGAACATTTTTTCGTGACTTTACAATATACTATAGGTCAGTAGTAGAGTTACTATGCCAGGGTTATGCATCATTAAACGACTCATAAAAAGGCTAAATGAAAAGTACCCATATATTTAAAAATGCCCTACAGCGTTTGTTAAACAAGAAAAAACTAGCGAGGGCAGAGAGCCTGGAGACTGAAAACCCAAAATTTTTTCCCGTTGTTCAACACAACATAGTTTTTTGCTCGGTTTTTTGTTAAAATTGAATTTAATTTTCGTCCAAAAAGAAAACAGATTATTGTTGAAGCGTATAGAAAATGATTTTTTTGTCAAAATGGGATTTCCGTATAGAAAACAAAGAATTTAGCAAATGGTTTTCTGAGGTAACTCAGGTTTTCTTTTTAACTGTTCTTAGACATGAAACAGTATTTTAGAAAATTAAGTATTTAGCCCAATATTTTACGGAATTTTTTTTTAGTTGGAAAAACACCCTTAAAAGAAGATGAATTTTGCTAATTGAAGACTAATTTTGCACTCGGCGAGACCTCGATTTACAGCATCATTGGCCCAAAAATCTTTAATAAACCTTTTCTATAATCTTGGTTTTTATAAACAACAAAACAACCTTGATTTAAACGTATTTTGTATTTAGCCAGTTACTTTAATCAAATTTTGAGTTTAAAAAATATTAAGAATTACAAGAACGAAATTTTCTCTAGGGTATGCATTTTTTAATGAAAAACAACCCCTAAAATAATGTTGTAGAAAAAAATCATTGAAAATTTTTCAAAATTAAACTTATTAAATTTTTAGTGTATTTTAAAACAAAATCAATATTAATTTTATAATTTATATAATTGATAGGAAAATAAATTATTTAAAGCATACATAATTAATTATTTTTCCATTTATTAAAAACTTGTTATGTAATTACAAAAATTTTAAGGTCGATAACTCCGCTACTGGGTATTTCCGCGCAGCATACTTTTAAATTAAGATTTTTTAACCTTATATATTTATTAACAATAATTTTTTAATAAAAAAGTCAATGCTTTTTAGTGTTTAGTACAAGAATATAAAAAAAAAAACTTTGGTACAACTGGTTTGTGAACTCACAAACAACGAATATGAGAAATGTTTAAATACCTATACACATTTTGAACCTTCAAGCCTTTATAATTTTCAGTTCTTGAGCCAAAAAAAAATAATTTTCAGCTCCTAAAATCCTTATTATTCTATACACCTTTATCAAAATAGTCCATTTAACCCTCTCTCCCAAATATGGCACATTTGACCCCCTCTCCCAAATAACATGCTTGAAATATCCTAGTCTATAAACATGTTCCATAATAAAAAAAAAAATTAAAAACGTTTATTTATTTAAACAAATACCACTTGTTAAATTTTTGAAATTTTTGGTCATAAAAGCATGATTTTCCAGATCTGGGCAACTTGGATCAAAATTCTGCTTCTCTCATATTGAAAATCATTCAATTATGGAGGGAGGGGGAGGGTAGTATTGTAGGAAATTTTTTGCTAAACCTTTTCAGTAATGAGTTACAGCTAATTGTTTATAAAAAAAAGTTAAAAATGCTCTAAAATGTATAAAAGATTAGCTGTAACTCATTACTGAAGAGGTTTAGCGAAAAATTTCCTACAATACCCTACAAATAAACCTTTTCGATTTTTTTACATTCTTGTATCAAATACTGAAAAGCATTGACCTATTCATTAAAAAATTTATATAAAAAAATATATATGGTTAAAAAATTAAAAAAAAATTTTAATTTCCTGCGTGGAAACACCCAGCGGGAGGAATGAAATTTTTTCTAAAATATTTGTGAAATTTTTCTAAAATTTTTTCACACAATATTATTCTAGGAGGGGTTTACATTCCTAATTATTTAAAAATGATATCATAATTTTATCACCTATTTTCTCATATCAGATACTCCAAAATTGAACTTTTCGCAGATGACACAAGAATTAGAAAAACTATTAACAACTTTCTAGACTCAATGCTCTTACAAATAGATATTATACACTTTCAAAATTGGTCAACAGAAAATGGTCTCCCTATAAATACTTCGAAATCTCAAGTTATTAGCTTTTTCAAAAAATCTATTAATTATAAATTGAACTATCAACTTAATAGTATCACTTTAGAAAGAGTCTCAAAAGTACGTGATCTAGGCATTATTCTTGATGAAAAATGGTCATTTAACAACCATTTGGATCATATAATCTCAAAAGCTAGTAGAATGATTGGTTTCATACGCAGATCCACCCCCGGTTTCAAATCAACTAAATCATTATCAATACTTTATAAGACGTTAGTTTTACCACATCTACTTTTCGGATCAGTAATTTGGAGACCATATACAGTGTCTGATCAGCACAGACTGGAAACAATAGCACATAAGTTCCTTCGCTTAGCGTCTTACAAAACCGGTCAGCCCATGAAATATTTTGATCATAATTATAAAGAAATTTCGGTAAAATTAAATATTTTCTCAGTACTTTCATACCATCAAGTCAATGATATAGTTTTTGTAAATATTGCAACTAATAAAAATCTGTTTAATGATAATGATAATTTATTTAATTTCACCAATAGAAATATTGGTTACAACTTAAGAAATTATAGAGTTTTATCTGAAGGTCAAACAATTAATAATCGTCTGTATAATTCGCCTCACTTTAGGCTAACACGTACTTGGAACAGTGACCCATTTATAAATAAAACATCCATAGAAACTGATTTAGACACATTTAAAAACATTATCAAACACCGTTTCTTAAAGTACTATGATTAAAATAATCACTGGTCTCATTGATCTATTAATAAAAATATCATTAAAAATTTTTTACTAATAAAATTTAAATCCATGCTATACCAAAAATTTTTCATACCAAATTTATATAATATATTTTTAGTTACAAAATGTTCTAGTAACTTTAATTTAAGTTTCTTCTATTGTATATATAATTAATTTCTCATATTATGAATATTTGTATATATTGCATAAATTAACTCTTATATAATTTTATATTTATATATCTTACATTTTATATGACTTTTTCTCTTTTGATTGTACAAATTTTTTTTGCCAATAGTTGTAATTAACTAAATATAAGTTTTTGTATTAAAATTGTATACAGGCGGTAACGCCTGTTAAATTTGGAATAAATAAATAAATAAATAAATAAATAAATAGATTATTTAAAAAGTTTGGGTTAGATACAGTAAAATTCGATATTTATGAGATTGCTATTGATTTGCTATTGATGCAAGTACAAAAAATCCCTAAAAACGAGTAAATGTCATTTTTAATAGCTTTGTAACGATTTTCAAAGTCCGGGGCCTCAATTTTTGGAATAATTAGGAACATAAATCTCTAGTCTTACATATTTATATTCAAACACAATTTAAACCATTATTTAAACAGACTACTTGGCGTATCCTAGTCGTTTGAAAATTAAAAAAGAATGAAATAGATATTCGATTACCAAAATCCGGCGAGTCTAATAAATTTCCGGTCATTATACTGCAGTACATACTTTGTGAAAAATTTCTCTATTTTGCAAAAAAATTATTCGGTAAATTATTCATTTGTAAAAAAGTCGGTAAAATATATTGTAATCATTCTTATCATTAGTGCAATTAATATTTCGGGTAAATTAGCTCTAATGAACCAAAACCATGCATAAAGAATTTTAATCTAAATCGTATATTCTCGTGAAGTAAGACAATTAAATTAAATACTTTAGCTACATGCACAACATAGGGAATAGGTCTTGGAGTAGGTTTTTACGAGGTTTTTAGCAGTCTTAATCCAAATTTCTAATATGAAAGTTTATACTTAAGCACTTAAAACATTTTTCAGTATATTAAACATTTCATTATTGCACATCAGAGGGATGGCAAATTTGTTTTCTATATCAACCCCGTATAATTTTCAATTATTCACTAACTCTCGTTACTGACTCTAAACTGCTATTTTTTTTAGTACAGTTAATACGTCAACTATTTTAAAAACCTTCATATTTTTTTTTTTATTTATATTTTTTATAATAATTAAAAAAAAATGTTTTTTTTTTTAACCTATTATAAATCCAAGTTTATTATTAAAAAAGGGATCAGGTCAAACACATTAAAGCTAATGAGCGTCCTCGACAGTCTGTAGGTAAATTATCATTTATAATACGTTTAATAATTACCGTATTATTTTTTTTTATTTAATTACTCAAATATTTATTGTACGATCAATTTTGATTTGTCTTTGATAAAATTAAAACAAAATTTATTTTTTATTTACTTTATTTTAGTAAATAGTATAATATTGATTTTTTGTACAAAATTTTCTTAAATTAAATTTAATTCTAAGAAATCTAAAATTATCCTGAAGTAAATTATATATAGAAGTATACCCTAGTAAAAAAAAATTACATAAAAGCCACGAAAATTCTATATTTTTAGTGTATTTCTGAATGTCCCCCAATCTCAAAAATCGACTGGGAGCATCAGGCCAAATATACTTTAGTCAAGTCAAGATGAGAAAGGATCTATTACTACGCCAACGGAGATTTCGGAACGTCAATTCCGAAAATCAAGGTTTCGTTCATGCGAAATTTAACTAATACCCTTAATTTAACAAAGGCAACCCCTAATTGAATATTTGTCGCAGGATTTTCTGAACTTTTCAATAGAAAAATAATATTTCACCCCTTAATTAGCAAAAATTACCCCTAAAAAGGGGGTATTTTTGCTTTTTTGGCACTTTAAGTTTTCAGAAACGGGTTTAATTGGTTTTCTTGAGTCGCTGAACAAGAATTTAGGAGAATTTTTTGTTAAAAATTAATTCCTCACCCTTAAATTAACAGAAACTACCCCTAAAAGGGGTGTTTTTGCTATTTTCGCATTGTCAGTGTTAAGATTTGGTTTATATAGGTTTTTTGGGTCGCTGTTTACGAATTTCCGCGAAGTTTTTATTATAAATTATTTTCTCACCCTTAAATTAGCAAAAATACCCCTAAAAGTTGTTTTTGCTGCTTTCGCTCGTTCAGCGTTCAGATTCGGTTCAAATGGGATTTTCCCAAAATTGTTATTTAGCGACCCAAAAAACCCACTAAAACCGTTTCTGATAACTGAAAGTGCCAGAATAGCAAAAACACACACCCCCTTTCTAGGGGTAGTTTTTGCTAATTAAGGGGTAAAATTATATTTTTTCATAGAAAACTCCCCGAAATTCTTGATCAGTGACCAAAAAAACCTGTATGGACCAAATCTGACCACAAAAAATTCGAATACATCAAAAATACCCCTTTTTAGGGGTAGACCAAATCTGGTAGTAGCCGTAAAAAATAATACCCCCTTCCCCGCACCCCTCTGTATATTGACTAGAGTATTTGCCTGAAAAAGGATCTTAGATTCCTGAAACTCTGTTGCTTTCATGTTTATTTTTTTTACCTGGGTAGTTTCTTATTAATTTTGTACTTCAATTACTCTTTAGAAAAAAAGTAAATCATGGCAAGTCAATTATTTTACTTATAAGAATCAATTTTTGTTGTAAAATTAAAAAATAATTTTCTGCCATTAAAAAAAATAAAAAAAATAAAATTAATAAATTTTTTTTTATGCTTGTCAGAGAAACATAAAATAAATAAATAATAATAATTAAAATCTTGGAAGTTAATTCAAATCTTGATTATATATTATTTAACAAAATCATAGAAACGGTTAATTAAGTTAACCATGCAGAAAATTAAATTTCCTTCATTCAATTACAAGAATAATATAATTATGAATAATATAATAATATAATTATACGATAAAATTAGAGTCAATATTTAAAAACAAAGAAAAAATTTTTTTTGTCAAACAAAAAATATTAGAGTCAGAGAAAGCGTGGGTGATGTTTAAGGGTGTAGTCGTAGCGAGAAGAGACGAAAAGAGAGGGAATAAGTCAGAGAGGAGGTAAAATGTTATCGAGCGGGAATATTTTCCACAAAGAGCGCAGACGAGGGCAACCACCCCGTAACCAAGCGTCCCAGCCTAACTCTCCCTTTTATATATCTCTAAAAAAATATATTTTTGTAACTTGTAACTAATTTTTCATTTGTACTTGCTATTTTTATTTTATCCTTATCGTCATCGTTGATTTTATCTTGTAAGATTTTTTGATTAGATTCTCTTTAAATAATTAAGCTAATTAATTATTTCTAAACAAAAATATTAATTGACTCCAACCATCTTTTTTTTTTATAATTAGACAATTTATTTAATTTTTATGTGTGTTGTAGAATTAAAATTTTTATGCAATAAATAAATGAAACAGTTGGATAATAGAAAATGATTTTCTACTTATACTACACTTTATATCATCTTTCTATCTTTTTGACATATCAATATCATGGAGCTTTCATCTTAAATATCTACTTTTTCCTGTTCTACATTCTAATTTTTCTTTTATATTTTAATTAATTTTTTTTTTCCTATCTTTTATTTTTTTTTTCATATAATATGAAAAACGCTAATTAAAAAAAATTATTTGAAAAATAATAAAAATCTACTACTATTTTAACAGTTTTTGCACGTAAAATATTAATTAAGTATGCATAAATCTTATTTAAATATTAAATATCGCCCACAAATTCAAATAATAATAATAATAATGTTATATCAACTGACGCAAATTCATCTAATTAATCATTCAATTAAGTTACATGCATGTATACACTTTTTATAAAAAATGTTTATTCACAAAGATAATATTTTATTTTTACATCTAGATTGATCTACGTCACAAGTGTATTATTAATGGACTAGTTCCAGGATACGATTTAAATCAAATTTTTACTAGATTCTATTATTAAAAATTGATTAAAAATAAAGTTTCAGGGTAGGTTCTAGATTGTAGACCCCTTAGCAGGGTTGTTTGCTGTAAGGTAGGATTTTTTGGGCTATATTTTAAATGACGCTGCTACCTTGTAAGTCAACCAAATACCTTCCTATTGGACTCAATTTTTGTGTGTAATTTCATCTTTTATCAGTAATTATCTTACAGCTATAGTCTGTAAACCATGTATCCATATTTGGCCAAAATGACCAATTTTTAAATTGTTGCCAAAATTGTAATTTTTGACTAAAAAGAGTTTTATAAGTCTCCAAAATTTTGTACAAGCTCCTAATTTTCAAAAGTTTTTTACTCATTCCTTTTGCTTCAGTTTTTTTCGTGATATGGCTTATGATTATTAAGATAGTGTTTAAAATTAAAGTTTATTAAAAAAATTTAAAACGGATTATCTCGAAAACAAATGATTCAAAATAGTCGAGTAAAGAATTTTTGAAAATTAAGAGCTTGTAGAAAAATTTTGAGACCTATAAAACCCATTTTAGTCAAAAACATTTTTGTCAGCAATTTAAAAATTGGTCATATTTGTCCAAAATTGGTTGAAACTGAATATAACGGTAACATTATATTACTTGTAAAAAAATACGGTTTACGGGGATTAAAAGATGACAATGACACACAAAAAATGAGACCAAACTGAAGGTAATTAGTTGACTCACAAGGTAGCAGCATCGTTTAGAATATAGCCTCCTAAAAAACCTTGTCTTATAGCATCGAATTATTAATGGAGTCTACATTGTAGGCCCAGGAGGTCTATTTAAGTTAACTCAGGATATTTGGGATGTTTTTTCAACTTGAAAGTGGCTATTTTAGGCTGAAAATAATCAATTTTTAAATTACTGCTAAAATTGCAAATATTGATGAAAATAGCTTTTATGGGTTTGAAAACTTTTTATAATATTCTGTTTATTCGCCGCTTTTTATTTCAAATGTCAATTTTCATAACTATTTTTGTTAAACTGTATCTCGATAAGGAGTCAAGAAAATTAATCGAATAAAAAATTGTTAGAAATTTTGAGCTTGTACAAAATTTTTCAAAGTTAACCCGACAAATTTTCGATAGATGTCTTTAGATCTCAGCAGATCTTTTTTGATCTTTAGAGATCTCTAGAGATCAAAAGTGATCTGCGGGGATCTAAAGAGATCTATCGAAAATTCGTCGGGAAAACCTATTTTCATCAAAAATTGTAATTTTGTCAGAAATTTAAAAATTGTTTATTTTGAACCAAAAATAGGTATTTTTTTTTGCTTTTAGCGTTATAATGAAAATTACCAAAATACTCTATTTAATTTATAACAATGAGCCTTGTGATTATTTTAGGTCTAGAAGGCCTTAGTCCTGAGCGGATGGTGTTTGGTGTGTTTAAAATTAAATAAAAATATTTAATTCTTGAGCTAACAATATTTTCTTTATTTGTGCTATAAATTACCTCTGGTATGTTTTTCCAACATTAATTGATCCATAGAACCATGTGATTTAATTTGGTGTTTAAACATCAGTGAACTACCCTTGTAAAATCACAGCAAGTGAGGCTATAAGTTTTTTTACTATATTATTTTCAAAAACCACCCCATATGTTTTATCTGCCCTTGAGGAAAAGTTTCTGGGATTGCCATTATTAACAGTTCATGGCCTGATCAAGCTTTTTTTTAAATTTAGAGCCAGTTCTTATTTGTAAGAATATGAGTAATTCTTGGTGAAACTTTACTAA
Source organism: Anagrus nilaparvatae (assembly GCA_022575985.1). Classification (NCBI taxonomy): domain Eukaryota; kingdom Metazoa; phylum Arthropoda; class Insecta; order Hymenoptera; family Mymaridae; genus Anagrus; species Anagrus nilaparvatae. The sequence goes on along the minus strand of JAKSXM010000002.1, from coordinate 11,494,510 downwards.
AGGGTAGATAAAAGTCTGGAATTTTAAGAAAACTAATTCGACTGGGTTTAAAGTTTAATATATAAAAATATTATGCTATACCACTTTTCTAGATTCATTGGCTATAAAATTATAGCTATATTTAAAATTATAGTTTTTCGATTTTGAAATATTTTCAAAAATCTGAGCTAACTTTTTGATTTTAATTTTTGTACGCTCTAAATGAATCTGAAAAATGATTTTCTAGAATTAAGGTTGTGTAATATTTTCCGTTTAAGGCGATCCTGTCATCAACTTTTTTGGAAAATCTTGACCCGGAAAAGCGGAAAAACTTATGAGAACTTTAATGACAATTTCTCAAAATGTTACTTTTCAGTCACTAGCTGGGTTAGAAATTTTGAAACTAATGTATTTTAACTATATTTACTTGAATTCATAACTTTTCAGCTATCCTGTTGATGTTTTGCGCAATTTGATGCCAGAAAATGAAACAAAAAATTGAAAATATTTATTTTTTTAAACAAATACAACATGTTTAAGTTTTAGTCATAAATGTATAAGATTCTATCTGGGTAGTTTGGCTTAAAATTCGGCTATGCTCATCTTGAAAAGTATTCATTTTTAGGAGGAGGCGCCATGGGAAATTTTTGCTAAGTCTTTCCAGCTGTTTATTTCTAAATTTTAGAGCTAATTTTTAACTAAATAGCTATATAACTCATTACAGAAAGAGTTTAGTAAAAAATTTCCCATGATTCTTTCCCCTAAAAATGAATGCTCTTCAACACAACTGCCCAGAACTGGAATCTCAGGCATTTATGAATAAAACGTTAACATGTATTTGTTTAAACAAATAAACTTTTTCAAGTTTCATGTTACATTTTCTAGCATCAAATTGATCAATGCATCGACTCGATAGTTGAGAAATTATTATTTTAAGTAAAGATAGTTAAAATATCTTTTGTTAGTTTTAAAATGTATAATCCAGTGCTGAAGAGCCTCCTTAATTGACCTTGAAATTTTTGTTTTCTTACAAGCTTTTTATTGTTAGACATTTTTTGCTCTATATTTTCCTTATAAGTATACTTAAAAACTTTAAAAACGAATTTTCATAATTTTCTGTTTCTAGGCCTTATCTGTCATCATATGAAATTTTTCACTTTATTTTCAGATTTTTCGTGAAATTTTTTCAAAGAACTCTTTTTTTGGGAATTTTTAGATATTTATGCAATACCTTACAAACTAAAAAAAATCAAAAACAATAAAAAATCATAAAATGATAAAATAAAAAAAATTAATAAAATTGTAATTTTTATATTTTATAAGAATTTTTTTTGAAAATCTTTAGAAAAAGAAGTCTTAGAGTAAAATTTCTCGAGAAACCTGAAAATTGAATAAAAATTTTCATAAGGTGAGAGAAAAAGCTTTAAACGAACAAAATAATACTGATTAATACAATTTCGGATCAAGGGTTCCTGTAAATCAGATAATCAATATTATGAAAGATATTCGCCGAGGAGTCATAATTCGCTAGTGAGATCCTCCTTGAATTTATTTACCATATAATATATTAAAAATAATTTAACATCTTGCAGTACATAAAAACAGCGTATAATCAACCAGTATTAAGATGCAATTTAATTACTTTAGAACATCAGTTTTTTGTTAATTTAAAAGTTTAAATAAAAATACTTAAATTCATATATTTAAATAAATAATAATAAAAAAATTTTATTTACCAACAATTAAAATATATAATTTTGCATTTAAATGAGAAAAAATATGTTTATAAAGAAAGTAATAATATAATTTTGCGTGTAGATGCAAGGCTAAATTATTTAACTTCAAGTCCGTTAATTGCATTAAAATATTTTGTTATGCTTAAATTGTTTTATTTTTTTGTTGTTGCATTTTTTAACTAAAACAAAAGCTATTTCTTGATTTGCATTAAATTTTTTTATTTATTTTATTTTTCAAAAAAAAATTTATAATAATGTGAAATTTTTTTTTTTCAAGGTTATTAACAAAACATGATGGCCTTTTTATTTTATTTAATGATAAATAAAAAAAGCAATAATTATTATCTTAAATTACTCAAATATTTTTTTAAATGCAGGTATAGGTATAATAATTTGATAAGAATATTTATTTAAAACACTTTTATTTTCTTCAAAAAATTTTTTGCATTGACCTGAATTAATTTTAAATTGTTATACTTTTTGACACTTAAATACACTGTAAAAAAACATTGCTTGAATTTTCAAGCAATATGTTTTCACAGTGTTATATAATTAGCAGAAAAAACATAAATAAATTACCACAAATGTTTTTTTAAATTAATCGAAGGTTAAGAAAAACATGGGTATTTTCCCACTTCGATTACTTACAAAGTACCTACTTATAATAGTGGATCCATAAATTATAATAAAGACCTTAAGGTATTTAAATTAATTTTTTCCCTCGTGTACACGCATTCATATTTTTTGTAAGTAAGTATATATTATTATTATAAAAGTATGTACGTATATAAATAAAATCCTTACAGAAGGATAAAGGTCATTGATCTGAAACTTGCGCATTCGAGCTGAAAAAAAAGAATAGCTGATGTATGGGTACCTGCGATATTTTTTTATCAATTTCAATCATAATTCAATAAGTAAACAATAAATAATGATAACGACATTTTTGCAATTTTCGCTTTGAAGTATTTCAAGTTTTAGAAAAAAGCGAGGAAAAAAGTACTTACCAAATCTTTCTTAACTTTACGACGAATAAATTAATTAAATTTTAAGCCTTTATTGTAATTAAGTTTTCTATTTTTTTATAATAAAATCATAACAAAATTTAGAAAAATCTTCGAATTACTTACTATTATTTTGTAAAAGTAGGCTGCTAACAAGCCGCTGTTGAAAGTATTCTAAATCCTTTTTACACTCAGTTAACTTCTATTAAGTCAAAAATATTTGTTACGAACAATAAAATGACAAACAAAACAGTTTATGATTATCAAACACTGTATTCTTATCTTCAAAATTCACCGGTTGAATTTTCGGCGATTCGCGCGCCTTTTTTCGGAAAAGTCCGGGGTTATTAAAAGCTGCTAAATTTTTGGATTTAATTAAACTAATTTTCTATATTCTGATAAGACAAATCAAGCCGGATATGATGCAAAACACACAACTTACATATTTTATATGTGGATCAAAATATTCAAGGAAGATATAATACAAGAGAGAAATTTACTTCAGAAGTGAGAGGAATGTAAGGCGTCAACAGAGAAACGAAAGGTGCGCGCGCAATTTATTGAAAAAAATTAGCCAATGAACGAACAGAGAAATAACAAGATTTACGCACACTCGCACGTGTTTTATTTGCAGACTACTTGCTCCATTGTTATTATTATTTTGTTTCGATTGTTGTTTTTATTGAAAAGTTGTAACAACGAATATATGTTGTAATAAATGTATAAGTGAACTTCAATACAATGGCTGAAGAAGATATATTAAATAAAAGACCACAATTTGGTAATAGAAAACTTGAAGACAAACAGGATGTATTTCAACATAATGCATGGTAACAATATTTAACCTCAAATAAACAATTCTTCAAGACTGTTTATTAAGTAATTGTATGTTATTAAATAAATAATTCTTGCTAGAAACATTCCTTAAATTATTTTTAAATTAAAATATTAAATTTAGTATTATACAAAATTAACTAATAATGATGCTAAATTTTTTGAAGTTTTGTAATGGTAAATTAAATTTAAAAAGCTTTAAAAGCATTTATATATTATATATTATGAAGACATATTTTTTATTACAGGGATAATGTTGAATGGGATGAAGAACAAGAAAAGCAAGCATGTAGCATTGTAGAAGAAAACTCCAAAATTACAGCGTCACCTGCTGACATAGAAAAATATGAGACGGATGCTGATAAGTTTTGGAATAAATTTTATGGAATTCATCAAAACAGGTTAGTAATAATAAAATTAGATCAATGTTACATTAAATATTTAATTTTTAATATTATCTAATACAAAAAAATGTTCAGATTTTTTAAGGACAGACATTGGCTATTTACTGAATTTCCAGAATTAGCTCCATATGATGTTATAAAAGATGCAAATAGACCTTTGAGAGAAGAGTTAAAATCAGAAGAAAATATTTCTAATGCGTTGTCAGATTTGTCGCTACAAGAAAACCAACAGATTTTTGAAATTGGATGTGGCGTTGGAAATACAGTGTTTCCATTGCTTCTGTATAACAATAATCCTAATTTATTTGTATACTGTTGTGATTTCTCTTCTGAAGCAATAAAGATTTTGCAAGAGAGTAAAGAATATGATACAAAAAGGTAATTAATGAAATAATTTATAAAATTTATTTATTTAATTTTTTAACAATAATTTTAAATGCAGATGTAAAGCATTTGTCTTGGATGCAACTCAAGAAGACTGGGAAGTACCTTTTGAAGAAAATAGCTTGGATATTGTAATATTAATATTTGTTTTATCTGCAATTAATCCAGAGAAGTAAGTAATTGAAAGTAAAAATATACAAACAGGTTTCTTAAATTAAATATTTTTTACAGAATGGAACATGTAGTAAAACAAATTCACAGGTATTTAAAACCTAATGGTATGGTTTTATTTAGAGATTACGGAAGATATGACTTAGCCCAATTAAGATTTAAAAAAGGAAAATGTCTGTCAGAAAATTTTTATGTGAGAGGAGACGGAACTCGAGTATATTTTTTTACTCAAGGTATAAAAAAATTTAAAAGCTATATTTATAAACATATGAATTAATTTTTAATGATTACAGATGAAATAAGAAATTTATTTACTAAATTTGGTTTTTCCGAAGAGCAAAATCTTGTCGATAGAAGATTACAAGTAAACAGAGGAAAGCAGTTGCAAATGTACAGAGTATGGATACAATGTAAATTTAAAAAAATAGCTTGATTTTCTTTATTTATGATTTTTGCAAAAAATAAAGAAATGTTTAATTAATTGTAAATAAAAAACAAATTTTTAATATACTCAATTACTTTCAGTAAACGTTACTATTATTTTTATAGCTATGAATGAAAATAAAAAATAATTATAAAAATAATTTAAAAATATAATACAATGAAATTTATTTTTTTGATAACGTTTTCATTGTAATCATGAGACTATTTTCAATTTGTATAAAATAATTGTAAATAAAAATGAATAAAATAAAAAACAATAGTAATTCAATTATCTATTTTCTGAAAAAAATAATAATTTTATGAACTGAAGTTACCTAACATTATATAATTAAAATTTCAAAAATCCTAATCTAATAGTTATAAACTTTATTTAAATAATTTTAAAACGTTCTTATGAGATTAATAAAATTTCTCATGTAATAAGAAACTCATAAAATTTTGTTTTATCTCTTTATCTGTAAGGTTTAACTCAAATATATGAAGGTTTTATCAATGATACTTAACAATTACAATAATAAAAATCTGATTTTATACACAGACACACTAAAATACAATTGTGTAAGATATAAAATTTTTAAAAGTGTTAGCAAGTGAATAACATCTTGCTTTATTATAAATGTATAGTATTTTTGAGATTGATATTACAGTTTATTATCAAGTGTGGATTAGTACTCTTCAAGTTCATCATAAATAATAAATTTAACGGTTCTTAATTTAAATAATTTACACGCTAATTATTTATTTTTTATTTATTGAATTTTAATTAGTTTTTATTAAAATAAAAAAGTTGAAAATGCATGAATTACATGAAATTCAAATAAATAATTTGGTAAGTAATACCTAATTTTTAAATTTTTAAATTTTCAAGAAAATTTTGGAATTAATTTTTTTATTGACAAAATAAGCAATGAAAAAAAATTTCATATCTTTTGTTATGTAGTAAGAGAAATTAAAAATTTCTCAAGTGCTTTTCAAATAAAATAATAAAACAATTAATTATTTTACGATAACTATAAATCAATTAATTAATAAAATAATTAAGATTTTTTTTATTCTGAAAATAAGTATTTTATTTTTTTTTAAATCATAAAAATTAGTAATTTCAATAAAATAGTTAAGTATACATTTTCATATGTTTAAGAGGGAATCAATATTTATTAATTATTTTAATTAGTATTGTTTGTATTTTCAAAGTCATTCCAGAAACAAAAATGTTATTAAATTATTTTCTATATCATATATCGTATAATCGTCGATAACATTTATAAATTGAAAAATTACAAACTTTCTATTTAAATTTTTTCTTTGTGTAGCCCAATCTCTGATCAGATTCAAAAAATTATTTCCCTGAAACAGAATATACTATTTGAAGGATTCTATGCTAATTAGGTCCTAGTTAGACTGAAGGAAACAGAAACCGGTCATAAATATTTATTTTCAAAATTTAACTAAAATAGTATTTTTTGAAACAAGTGATATGAAGTTGTCGCATGAAATATACATTTATATTACGAATTTCAAAAATAATTTTATTTAAAAAGGGTGGTAAGGTTAGTTAGTTTTTAGACTATTTTTTAGTTTTCAGACATGTCTTTTTTCTTATTTTTTCTCTAAACCATGTATTTTACCAAAAAAAAAATTTTTTTTTTTAAGGGCTCATAGATAGGAAGTTTCCCGTATAAAATGGAATTTTGGGGTCAAAAATTTTATTTGAATTGCGCATGCATGAGATAATTTATATATTAACACTTCTCTACTAGCGGAAAATAGTGACTAGTAAATTCTTAAACGGGTTTTAGAAATGTTAATTTTGGCAAATGGCAATTGGATAATAGACCCTCGGTGCGTAGTGCGACTACGAGGGATTGTAATCGCATTTGGTACAATAAATATTTCTAACACGAGAATTACATTTTGTGAATTGGTCAAGTAAATTAACCAATTCATGAAATGGTCAAAATTAAGATATATCTGTTGACCAATTCGTGAAATGGTTAATTTTTTTCACAAATTGCAACGACGTTTTATTCTTTTTTTAATACCTGTGAAGAATATTAAGGGAAATTTTTTTTTATTTTACATAGATCAATAAATTTTATTTATTTATAAACAAATTTACAACTAATACAATAATAATAAAATAATTTTTTTTCCTAAAATTTTTTCACAATAAAGATTTACAAGGGTACATTTTCACTACATTTGAACAGAACAAATTACCACCCACCGTTCATGGCAATGGGTCTTCTGGGCCTGGAAACGCAGAGTTCAGTGTTAATAAATAAGTTTTATTTGTCTCAAAATGTCATGTCTGCCAAACAAATAATTGAAAAGGGGCGGGTAAAAAATTATTGGAAACTTGAAGCATGTAAAAAATTATGTCAACAAAAAATCTCCAAATACTGTTCTTTTAATATGGAATTAATAGGTACCTTATATTTTTTACAGTTTTCAAAAATTCCTTATTACTGCGGATCTCTTGGATCTGTTACCTAAATTTTGGAAAAATTTTTTTTTCTAAATTATTTGCAACAAAAAATAAAAAAGTACCATACAAAATAATTAGGTACAACTAAAATTAAAATAAATAATATTATTTATTTCAACCCTCAAACGCAACTCAAACTGGTAAATAAATATAAATTTTAAAATATTAAAAAACTATATAGGTACCATGGTTAAAATTAAAAAAAAAAAGTAAAGAGAGGATATTATTTTTACTTGGTACCTATAGTGATTTTTTCTGTGCTCTGTAGAATCTAAAAAATTATAAAAAAATTTTTCTAAATATATAAGCGAAACTAATTGAATTACCAATAACTAATGAAAAAAATTTATAACCGATTTGTGTAACTACACAACCAACGAGCATGGAACATGTTTACTCATAATAGTAATAAATCCAAAAACCGAAATTACAATAAATCCTGAAATATATACTATCCTAAGTACATAAACTTAAAGTATTTGTTAAACTTAAAGTTGCTGTTGTTATCAGGGCTTGATCAGGTCCTGACTCCCACTTCAAATTATTTTAAGTCCCTAAATCGAAAATATTCTAAGGGAGCATTCAGACGAGAAAAAAATTTCAACCACCACCTCCAAAATTTTCTCCCACTTTTTATTATTTAACTTGCAAGAATGGGACGAGAGGGAGTAAATATCGAAGGTGGAGGTTACTCTTTTTTTGCTCCCTAAGTCCATTTCACCCCCCCCCCTGCCGAGCCAGACTTTTTCAAATACCCAATCCAATGAACATGTTCCATGATGGTTCCATGTTAAAATTATACATATTTCCTCGCATATTTCAGTTTATTTAATCTTTTAATACAGTGGTCGCTTTGCTCCTTTTTTGCTACCTAGATTAGCGAATTAAAAAAAAAAACGAAAAAATGCGTATTTAATATTTTTTCATCTGTAGTTTCAAAAATGCAAAAATAAATTATAAAAACCCCGACCGTGTAAGCTCTTTATTGATATTTAGGCATTTCCGATTAAAAAATCTAATATTCTAACTTGATTGTAAAAAAAAAAAAATTATGATTTTCTTTTAACCCTTAGCAGCACGGGTGCCTTCCGAAAACGTTAGAGCAAAGCAGGGAGCAAAAGGGGACTAGCGGACCCCAGCGATTTTGTAAGTCTATATATAAATCCTTCAAAATTGGTCCAAAATTAACTTCTTTTTTTTTATTTAGAACGCAGAAGAGTTCAATTATGCGATTATAAAATAAAAAACTGAAAATTGTTAGTCTTTTTAAAGATATTAAAAAAAGAAAATTTCTTGTCATTATAAAAAGGGTGATTCTTTTAATTAGCAATAAAATTGGTTTAAAAAATAATAAACAACTTTTTAACCACTAAACGAGGCGAAAAAAAACATGAATTATTATTCCCTTCAATTAAAATGACACCTTTTTGTAAATTTCTATGTGCATATAATTTTTTTTATTAAAATACTTTTTTTATTTTAAAAATACAAAAAATAAATAATGAATTACCTAATAATTCTACAACTATTGAAACACATTTTTATCATATTTTTTATAACATTAAGTGCATGCATACTCGAAGTGAGGTCCTTGCCCATTGCATTTTTCTGCGAACTTTAGACATTAAATTTTCGATTTTCTCGCCAAGTAGGTTTTGGGTAATAATTGCAATGTTTAAATTATTTAAAGAACATTCTTTTATTGAATTTTTATAAAATATACAATTTTTTTAAAGCAAAAAATATTACGTAACGACACGTAACGTTCTAGCGGACCCCAAAAAAAAATTTCAAAACGCATGCAACTAATACACGAAAAGTTTTGGGGCTTTTCTATGTTGTAGATGAGTAACACAACTATCAAAATGAATTACCAAACATATACAAGAAGTGCCATTATAGATTTGGGATAATGCCGGATAATGCCACGTTTTTTAAAACCACCCGTGCTTCTGAGGGTTAATAATAAAAAATGTTGAAAAAATGAATACTTTTGACAGTATTTTTGACAGAATATTTTAACAAATCTTATCAATATTTGTAAACTGATAAGATTTTGTTTAGTATTAAAATAAAAAATATACTGTATAAATTTTTATTACTCAAAATTTAATTTTTTTTTCCTTAAAAATTAAAAAATAATAATTTGTGATTTCAAAATTATGTAAAGAATATCTATTTGATGTTAGCCAAAATTTTATGACCTATGCCCACAAAACAAAAAATTCATTTATAATATTTCCAAAAATATAAATAAAATGTATTTTTTATAGGAAGTTGACCAAGAATATGTAAATCCTTCAATTAATCATAATAAAATAAAGAATGGTATTACTGAGAATCAAAATCGAGGTGCAGATCTTACTTATGCTATAGACGATTCACCTCCTTGGTATTTATGTTTGTTTATGGCTCTTCAGGTAATTATGTTATCAATATTAAAAAAAAATAAAATTATCATTTTTTTTATAATTATTTATCTTTTTAAAATTTACTTTTTTTTTTATTATTTATGTTACGAAACAATAATGTAAATAACAGGGTAAATAAAGCTTTTTTTTTCATATCTTAATAATCAGAATAAAAATTAGTGATAATCCATGCAATTAATAATATGAATCATTCAAAAATTAATTATTTAAAAAAAAATTTTTCAGCATTATTTAACAATGATTGGAGCAATTGTTTCAATACCATTTATTTTAACACCAGCTTTATGTATGCAAGAAGATGACCCAGCTAAAAGTCATATTATATCGACAATGATATTTGTTACTGGAATTGTAACATTTGTACAAACAACTTTTGGATGCAGGTATATAAACTGTAATTTAAGTTGATATTTACATTATGCACAAGCAGTCAGTTTTATTTAACTGATTAAAATCAATTATTTTTTTTAAATTGATAAACTTCCATGCGAATATAAGAAGAAATTTTTTCAGTATAAATTATATTAAATCAAATTTTTATCAATGCAAATCACTTTTAATAAAAGATACTATTTAATCTCTTAAGTGCTTTTAAATGAAGAATTTTTTTTAAATTAATTTATTATATGTAGCAATTTATAAAAAATGCATTTATCTTGAAATACGTATTAAATATTTATTATTAAAATTTTATACAATATACAATATATTTTTTTTTTTTTTTATATTTCACATGCACTTATTAACACATTTTTTTTTTTTTTTGATATACTTATTTTGTGCATAATAAATTTTTTTTGTCTATCTTTTTATGAACTTGGTAAAAAGAAATATAATCAATATAATTTTTTTTTTGGAAACATTACATAAATGCATTTTTTTTTAGACTGCCATTGGTACAAGGCGGAACAATATCATTTTTAGTACCCACTTTAGCAATATTAAATTTACCGCAATGGAAATGTCCAGATAATATGAATTCATATTCAGAAGCTAATAGAACAGAACTATGGCAAGTAAGAATGAGAGAATTGTCTGGAGCAATTGCTGTATCAGCTTTATTCCAAGTTATAATTGGTGCATTTGGTAATTTTTACAAATACTAATTAATTTGTCCATATGAATTTCAATTAATTTATTATTGATTTTTTGACAGGCATAGTTGGGTACTTATTGAAAATTATTACACCCCTGACGATTGTACCCACAGTATCGTTAGTAGGAATATCATTATTTCCTGAAGCAGCAAAAGCTGCTTCTACTCATTGGGGCTTAGCTGCATGGTAATTTTGGTGCCTTTTTATTCTAATTACTTTAATATTTTTAGATTGTAAATGAAATTTAATATTTTTTTTTATATTTCAGCACAATAATAATGCTAACATTATATTCTCAAGTTATGGCGGAAGTAAAATGTCCTATTCCAGTATATAAATATGGTCAAGGTTTTCGTATTGTTTGGTTTTCTTTATTTAAACTTTTTCCCGTAAGTTTTTTAAAAATATTTTATTTATCAAATTTAAAAGTGAGTATTTCATTGATAATTTTAAATTTATTTTGATTAAGGTATTACTCACCATAGTTGTCATGTGGATAATTTGTGCCATTATGACAGTCACTGATTATTTGGAACCAGGTCACCTAGGAAGAGCAGATACAAAAATAAAAATTCTTGAAGATTCGCCTTGGTTCAGAATCCCTTATCCTGGGCAATGGGGAATACCCACAATTACTTTAGCTGGTGTACTAGGAATGCTGGCTGGTGTTTTAGCATGCACTGTTGAGTCCATCAGTTATTACCCAACCACTTCAAGAATGTGCGGTAACTATCAAAATCAAATTAATATTTATTAAAACTATTTTTATTTTTTATTTAAATTCATATTGTTTTTTATTTTAGGGGCTCCACCACCACCAGTTCACGCTATCAATCGTGGAATATTCCTTGAAGGAGTTGGTACCGTTTTGGCAGGACTTTGGGGTAGTGGAAATGGTACCAATACATTTGGAGAAAATGTAGGAACAATAGGTAAATAAAATAAACCTTATTTATTTTTAAGAATATTAATTTTATCTTACATTTCTTGTAATGAAATATTTAATTCATTTTTAAAATAGGAGTCACAAAAGTTGGAAGTCGACGAGTTATACAATGGGCCTGTGGTTTGATGATATTTCAAGGAATTATAAGCAAATTTGGTGCCGTTTTCATAATAATACCAACGCCAATTATTGGAGGAATATTTTGCATTATGTTTGGAATGATATCTGCATTTGGTATATGGACATTAATATATTAATAAATAAATGATAGCATGAAAATATGGACTTAAAAATGATAAAACTAACAGAGATTACCGTTAACTAAAATAACATTTTAAAAATACTAAAATAAAATAAAGACTTCTAAAAAGTACTACAACATTTTATGTATCAAACCGCAGGTCTTTCTGCTCTTCAGTATGTTAATCTGAATTCTGCTCGTAATCTCTACATACTTGGTTTTTCTATATTTTTTCCAATGGTAAATAAAACTATTTTCCTTAACTTTACTGAAATTTATGACAGATTTTACTTAAATTTTTAACTTGATTTTTTTGACTTTAAGGTTTTATCGCCATGGATGAAAGACAATCCAGATTACATAAAAACTGGTTCTGATGTTTTGGATGCAGTTATTACAGTTCTATTGAGTACAACAATACTTGTTGGTGGTGTTGTTGGCTGTGTTTTGGATAACTTAATACCAGGTATTTAATTTTATTTTTTAAATATTGAAAATGTTACTATGGCTTCTAAAACCTTTAATTTATTTTAAAAGGAACTGATGAAGAAAGAGGACTTGTTGCCTGGGCCAACGAAATGGAATTAAACTTGGACGCTTCGGAAGATGAAAATATTAATAAAAAGGACGAGTATGTTTATAACACTTTTGATTTTCCAATTGGAATGACAATGTTGAGACGGTACGTTATAAGCCATTTCCCAAATGAAAAAATAAATATAACAATAAATTTTAAGTTTAAATTTAAAATCTTTAACTTTTTATTTATTTACTATTTTTTTTTTTTTTTTTTTTTTTAATTAGATGGAAATGGACGTCTTACATACCATTTTCGCCAACTTATAAACCAAAAAGTAATTGATCAACAATCTTTATTCTCCGGAAGTTGAATCATCAATATTTTGATTATTTTAATCACTACTATAGATAAATCTTAAACTGTTTTTTATGTTTAAAAAATATACTATTGTATTATGTATTTATAGCCGGTTTTTTAATAAAAGATTTGAAACACTACAGGTATAAATTCTTTAATCCCTTCCTATCCACCCAGCTACGACCGCCATTGGGGTTTTCACTTTAGGCTTCTTCCAAGAGGAGACGCTTTTGATCAGCAACAAAAATTTTCTTTTTTCATTAATACTGCCGGTAAAGAAGATTGCAATATATTTGAAACGGTTGATTAAACAGTACACGCGCTTTTGTGTTTAGAAAATTTGCCAATTATCGTATATTTGTTGATTTTTCTATTAATAAAAATAAATGTTAACAGTATGACTTCAAGTGATGTAGCAACGGTAATTTTCAATTAGATAATTAATGATTACTATTATTTTTATGTAGCGGCATTGTAAATCCATCTTTAAACCATGACTTTATTTCACAAGCCTATGAATCATTGTTTATATTTAGTTTTTTTCGCACTTACAATTTTTCTTATTGGTTTAAACACAGCCTTGCCTTTTTAATAAAGATTTGTTCTATAATTAATCAAATTTAATTATATTTAATGAAGAACTATTATTTTAGTTAAAAAATTATTCTTTTAATAATTTTAAGGTTATATTTTTTTTAATGTAAAAATGAATATTTATTTTTGCTTAGTAGGTGTTCTATTATAATTAAAATTACAAATCATTTAAGTTGATTTATTAAAGATTCATGTTAAATTATTATTTTACAAAATTTTTCAGGGTAGAGTTCAGACCTATCTGACTTATCCGCTTGTCCAGAGATGCAAAGAGCTCACTTTGTTGATAGATGAGCTTAGTACTACAGAATTACAACATATTTTCCCTATGATAATTGATTCATTATTTGGAGTCACTGATAATTGTGGTTGGGGCTTACATTTTATAAGTTTAAAAAAATTCCCTCAAGAATATGAAACTTTGTGTCATTTCTTGGGACCACAAGGCCCAATATTTTCATTATGTTATAAGTTATTGCCAGATTGTTATTTAAAATATAATTTTCCAGTATCTTTTTTACCGGTAAGTGTACTTTTTAATATTTTACTTATTGGAATAAAAATATATTTTTTTATCATGTTTTTAGTTTAAAGTAAGGACTATGCTAGAAGAAGGTATTATCCCGGCATTTTATTCAGATAAAATAAAAGATGAATATAGTACACGTCCACCAACAGTATTATCTATGAGTATCCTTTTAAAATATTCTATTAATCAGATATTTCCTTTTTACATTTATAATTTTGTAATTTATTAAAAGAGTTTTGAAAATTTTCCTTAAAATTATACATATCCCTTTGAGTACTACATTTTTCATTTTGCTTATCATTTAACAAATCCATGGCTTCAAATTCAACAGCAAGAAAATGTTTGGATTAATTGGGAAACAATATATGTAGAACTTGCCAATTGTTACCTTTTTCATTTTTTACCAAGAGATAATTCACCAGTTTTACCAGTTGTTGGACCGTATGTAAAGAAAACTCCACCAAGAAAATTAATGCAAACACCAGAATCTAAAAGGTTTTAAATTTCAAATAATGACTAAACTTTTTTATTCAATGAAATTGTATATTTTAGATTGCAAACTACACGACTCCTTAGACCAACTATATTATCTCCAAATACTACTAGCCCAACTTGCACTGTTCCACAACAACAATGTTCTTCTCAAGTTTGGAGGAGTGAAACTGTAGTTCAAGTTTTTCTTGATTTTTGGTTTGAATATACAGAAGAAGAACAATTTTCTCCAAACAGAAGCCAACAAGTGTCAACCCAAATGCCAAGAAGGGTAAGAATTTAATTTTTAGTTGCAACTTATTATATTAGTAATAATATTGAAAAAATTTTACAGAATAGTATACATACAGGTGAACATATTAGACTTGTCAGAACATTTATTAAAACTTTACATGAGTTTTCAAATAGTGCAGTAGGAGATAAAAGTGCCATGGATGAATTGAAGAGGTGAACAATTTTACATATTTTTAAAAATAATTAATAAAGCAAATAACTAATAATTATTTTCTCATTTAGAGTAATACTACCTTCTGTTCAAGGAAAAATTTATACTTTTTTGAGAAAAGCTATTCATCACTGGCCACTTGATAGTTCTTTTCGTTTAATTTTAGAAGCTTGGTTAAGTTTTATACAGCCTTGGAGATATGTTCCTGGAGTAATATTTAAGAATGATGGGTATTTATTATATTTTTTTCACAAGTTTATTATGTTTGGAAATATGATTTTAAAATGTTTTTTTTTTTTTTTATTGCAGGAGAATTGAAGAAGAAGAAAGAGGAAAAATTCATGATCCTGAAAGATGGATTCCTTTTATTGCTCAAAATTTATTATCATACACTGTTATATTTCAGCAATTATTACCGCGGTTTATGAGGACAGATCTTGTTGCACCCAAAAATGCCCACATGTTATTTAGAGTCACAAAAGTATGCATTTAATATTATTATTTAGAAAAAAAATTATTAATTTTTGACATATTTTAGGTGTTTTCTCAACCATATCTAGCAAAAATTCTAATTGATGTTGAAAATTGTATTGATGATGTAGCATCATCTCGTAACAGATCAACAAATCAATGGAGTATTACAATAAGACAACAAATTTTAGATTTAGAAGGATCATCTTATCAATATATTTCAATGTTTTCAATGTCTACAATATCTCAGGTCATTAGTTTTCTAAGTAGTATCAAACAATCACATTTAACGGCCACAAGTCTAGTCGAAGCATTAGAAAAAAAAAGAACAGGAAAAAAATTTCTTTTATCAGTATGGGATTTTATAAATGGAGAAGATACTTCTTCAGACGATATTAGTTTAGAAGAAAGAAAAAAAGTACCTGTATTTTTAGCAAATGCTCAACAGCAATTAATTGACATATTTCAAGTATATAAATAAATACATGCATTAAAGAAAATTTATTTGATAAAAGAATTTGATTTTCATAATTTTTTACAGTTAAATATTGATGATATCCCACAAGCTGCAATTGTAGCAGACCAAGAGTATCATGAGAGCATTTTGTCATCTTCATTTAACAATCAGTCTCAAGTATTTATACTTTCACACCAATATTATCAAGAAAATTTTAAATCATAATAATAAATTGCTTTGTCTATTAATTTAGTTGGAAATGTCTTTAGACACAACAAAACCAGGAGTACTTATTCCAGTCCAAGATGGCCGACAAAATTATCATTACATTGAGTACATGGGTGATCCTGAACTTCAGCCAGTTAGAAGTTACGAAAGTGCCTATTTAGTAAGGATGCTATATAAATTAAGTAGTTCTGTAAATAAAAAGGTATTGACATAAATATCATTACAACATGATTTCATATACTTTTAAATAAATTTTTTTTTTAGTTTTTTTTGGTAGTGTTGACAGTGGTTTGCAGCATGATTTTGATTTTCGAATATGTGTCTGCATACCCCGTTCAACACTAAAAAAAAATTATAAAATTTATTTTAAAAAATTATGAAAATAGAGAAGATTATTTAAATAAATTTTATTATTAAAATACTTTCAGTATCAAGAAAAATTTATTAACGCATATAATAGAAGAGACATAATAGGAAAAGTAACAAGGCAAATTTTAAGACCTCCTACAAAGATCGTTAATCTTCCAAAACGTATTTCGAATGGTTTTTCTGCAGCTTCCGAAAAGCAATTACCGCCATTTTTAAGCCTTCGTTTTATTGCAAGTTATTATTTCATATTTAGTGTAACATTTGGATTATTATCAATTTGGTTAATTGGGTAATTTTATATTTTAAAATGAAATTTAAACGCATTTAAAGGTGCGCCCATTTGAATACACGGCATTCTTTTTTTACAGAAAACCAGTTTTCATCAGCGTTATACTTTTTATTTGGATACTTTGCATTTTAATAAAAGCAATTTCTGAGCCTTGGAGACATAATCAATCAAGTTTAAATGTAAGTGAGTAACATTAAAAATACAGAAATTAATTCCATTAACCAAAAGGTATAAATTTAAATTTGTATATTTCATTATTGTTACATTTAAGTTAACTTTACATTTTTCTGTAAAAAAAAGAAGTACATTACTAATTTAATATAAACTATATTTTTTTACAAGTTTTAAAACTGATAAAAAAATGTTTACTTAATAAAATATTTCATATTTAGAATTAATTTTATATGACTGAAGTTGATATTATACAAATGTAAAATTGTAATATTTTATATTTTAAGATTTATAAATGTAAAATTGTTTTTGTAATATAAATATATACTATTAAAATACCGAATTTATTTTATTTTAAGACCTTTAATTGCAAATTAAAAAAAAATTTTTATTAAAATTAAATGAACTAATTAGGTTTTTTTTGGGCACTGATGATTTCAAAAATTAAATCAGAAATAACATTAAATAAGTTCTAAAGGGTAAATTTGGTCGTTTTTCACCCCTTTCGCTCCCAAAATTTACATAAACCTTCAAAAAACTTTTTTTAAAATTAAATGAACTAATTAGGTTTTTTATGTCGCAGATCTCAATATAATATATATGTTACGGGTAGAGTCCGATCTCTGGATAGTCCTAGGTCTATCCGGATAAACCTAGGACTATCCAAGCGGAGTTGGATAAAGTCCGATTCTTGATTTTTTTCATCTTTTTTGTTCAACTTTATCCGGCATCGCTTGGATAGTCCTAGGATTATCCAAGAGGCTTGGATAAAGTCCAATTCGTAAAAAATGTGAAAAAAAAAAAAAAAAAAAAAATTATTTCACCATATTATTTTTTTTATTTTATTTGTCATAATTTTATACTCAAATAATTTTTTGATTTAGTCAAATTAAATAATTCTATTAAGCAACTTTATTTTGAAGAAACTCAATTTCAGAAAAATGAACTTCAAACTCTCCAGCCTATGAACGCGACAACTGAAAATATTTGTAAAAACTGTGTTAATAACATTTCATGCGAAATTTGTTCAAAAGAGTTTAGCATAAGTGATAATAGAAAAAGTGCAAAACGTGCGTTAGATAATCAAGCTTCAGAAATGATCAAAAGATCAAATTCTAAGTTTCTAAATTGCAAAGTTGGAGATACAGTCAGAGTGGGTATTCCTGATGTAGACAGAGGTCGCGGAGATTTTAGAAACATATTAATGGCAATAATAGAAATCAGCGATAACGGATTGTATAAATAAGCTAATTATCATGGAACAATAGAAGAAAAATTTTCGTGGAATCAATTAACACCTACGAATGGAAACCACATATCAAAAATATCCACTGAAAAGAAAAATTTACGCCAATTTGCAATAATGGCATCTAAATTTGGTGGTCAAGGCTTTCAAAGGTGTAACTGCAAACAAGGTTGCAAAACTAATAAATGTAAGTGCAAATCAAATGGACTCAAATGCAACTCAAAATGTCACAGCAGTTGCTCTTGTATAAATAAATAAAGATAAATTTATATATTGTAGCTAAAATTTTGTATTTTGTATTTTTTTTATATTTAATTTGACTGAATCAAAAAATTATTTGAGTATAAAATTATGACAAATAAAATAAAAAAATAATACGGTGAAATAATTTTTTTTTTTTGTTCACATTTTTTACGAATCGGACTTTATCCAAGCCTCTTGGATAATCCTAGGACTATCCAAGCGGTGCCGGATAAAGTTGAACAAAAAAGATGAAAAAATTCAAGAATCGGACTTTATCCAACTCCGCTTGGATAGTCCTAGGTTTATCCGGATAGACCTAGGACTATCCAGAGATCGGACTCTACCCGTAACATATATTCATAAATATTCGTACACTGTAAAAAGTAACTTTCTTATATTAACAAAAAAATGAGAACATTTTCTAAAAATTAGTAAATTTTCCAAAAAATTTGTAAATATTCTAAAAAAATCGTATAATTACTAAATTTAGTATACTAACGAAAAATTCGAGTATTCTCGATTTTTTTTTGTGAATTCGCAAGTAATTCACGATTTTTATCGAATATTTAGAAAATTTTTTGAAAATTTACTAATTTTTCGAAAAAATTCTATTTTTTTTATAAATCTAAGAAAGTTACTTTTTACAGTGTAAGTAATTTTTTGTAGAATAGTAATTGTGTACTCATATTTTAAATTTCGATTGCACGATTTGAAGACTACTCCCCAAATTTTAGTTTCCTTTTTCATAAAAAATACCTTAATATTCGTGATCAGCGACCGAAAAAACCCACGTATACCAAATTTCAAAGGTCTAGAGTGAATATAGATAGCGAAAATGCCATTTTTAGGGGTTGGACAATTTAAGGGCGAAGCCCCAATTTCTCATAGAAAAGATCCTGATTTTCGTGATCAGCGACCCAAAAAACCTATATTAGACCAAATCTGATGATGACCGGAAACAGTATAACCCCCCCCCCGTATTTTGACTCGAGTATCTTAAAGTTCTACTCATGACCTTGTTATAGAAAGAGAAAGTTATAGAAGGTGAAGTGCACATAAAACAGCTGGAAGCAAAAGGGGTGAAAAGTAGCCAATTCCACCCTTGAGAACTTATATTGAATGTAATTTCTGACATAATTAGTGAAATCAGCGCCCAAAAAAACCTATTAGACCCTTTGAAAATAAAAAAATAAGTTCGTTTGACAAAATGAGTTTTTGAGGGATGAAAAAGGTGAAAATGGCCAAATTCACCCCTTAGAACATGTTGAATGTAATTTTTGACACCATTTTTGAGATCAGCAACATAAAAAACCTAATTAGTTCATTTAATTAAAAAAAAAGTACATTAAAGGTTTATTTCAATTTTTGTGGTATTTGGGGTGAAAAATGGCCAAATTCACCCCTTGGAACCATTAAATATAATTTTAGACCCAAAATTCTAATTTAGTGGCCTATATAACCACATCATATAAAAGTCTACAAAAACACTTTTTACTACATTTCAATATTGGGGGGAAGGGGTGAAAAATGGGTGGTAAAATCACCCCTTGAGATAGCCTACAATTTTTTGGTTGGACGCTTTGTAGGCATCATTTTTCAGTAGCGAATGCAAAAGGTTTCACCTTGATTCATGCACTTTTATAGTCAGATAGAGGTGAAAAATACTATTCCCCTGGATATAAGGGTAGAACCAGCTGAAGGGTACAACAATTGCAGAATGACCTTGCCCAATTGCCCTCAAATTTTGCACACGTTTTTGTATTTACATGAAATATGATTTCTCCCAACCTTTTAGCCCCCTAGTTTCAAACTTGCCCAAATAGGTCCATTTTAATTGTTTTGGAATTTTTTTCTTTTTCTTAGCCAGTTTTTGGTAACAGATTTATAAAACCAACTAGATGTATACAAAAAAAATAGTTTCAAAAGATATGCTTATGTAAAATTTCCCATTAAATCTGATTTTTTGATCAGTTTTAGCCTATAATACGCAAGGTTGCTGGATAATGAAGAATTTGAACACTGCTGCGCTAATTTGATTTTTTAAAAAGTCTATATAGGTCAAAAATCTTTTAACTGGAAATCAGATCTTTTTGCATAAAAAAATAAAGAAAACAGCAATATTTTTTGCTTTTTGAAAGTAGTACCTCATTTTTTCTGGGAGTATTAGTTTTAGAAATATTCTTTACAGTCAATTTTTTGGATCTAATACTCAATTTTTTGAAAAGTTTTTCCTTAATATTTTTTGCAGAAACAAAATAAAAAAAAATATTATTTATTTTATTTTTGGATGTAGTCTCTTAATTTTTTTCCAAGAAACTACGAATATCTGAAAGCATGATTTTTACTCGATATCTCGAATCGGATGCTTAATTTTTTGAAAATTTTTTTGTCAAAATTTTTTACATAAAAAAATAAAAAAAATATATAGCAATATCTTTTTTCTTTTGGGATGTAGTACTTAATTTTTTTCTGAAAGTACTAATAATATCTAGAATTATCGTTTTTACTAGGTAAAATAGACCATTAACAACATTTTGTTATTGTTAATGAGGAGTTTATTATTTATAAGTTTATTATTATTAATGAGGAATTTCAATTACTTGAAAGCGTTTTTTATAGGTTTTTTGAAAATGTTCAAATTTATGTAAAAATAGAAAAATTTTTAATTTTATTACGATATCTTGGTCATACTTCATCCAAAAAAGGTAATTTGAGCCATTTTTTCGCAACAGTTTTTTATTTATTAAATTTTTAATTCATAAATGTCGCAAAAAAAATTTTATTAAATAAGAAATCCAAAAAGAAGGATTCATTTTTTAACAAAAAAAAATATCGATGGTTTTTTTCATAGTTTTTTTTTATTTGAATAAATGCAAAAGTAACGACTTTAAATTTACGAAAAAAGCATTTTTGTTATAAAGTTAGTCTATTTTTGAGAAAAATAGTAAATTTTCTAAAACTCGTAAATTTACTAAATTTTTACACTTTATCAAAAATATAATTATATGGTGGCTTTTTAAAAGAACTGTATAATTTTTTATTGTTTACGGCAATAACTCTAATTATCATCAGATCCAAAATTTTACTATAAATGATATTTCTAAAACTAGTACTCCCATAGAAAAAAATTAAGTATTAAGTCCAAAAAGAAAAAAAAATTGGTATTTTTGTATTCTTTGGTGAAAAAAATTTTGAGAAAAAAATTTTCAAAAAATAAATTATAAGATTCAAGATATCGAGTAAAAATGATACTTCTAGATATTAGTATTTTTGTGGGAAAAAATGAAGTATTACACTCAAATTAAAAAAGAAAAAAGTATATCGAGAATTTTTTGGTGAAAATTTTAAAAACAAAATTAGGTCTTAATACCATAATGGTTATTAAACATCACCGGTGACAGTCACTGTCTGAAGCAAACTTTTCTGAGGAATCTGGAAATCAAATCAAGTTAAATTTTTCATTTGGTGAGAAAAAAAGCTTGAAAACGAAAAATCTCATATAGTTATGAATACTTATTTTACCACTTTTTCTGGTTTCTTAAAGGCTTTTTTAAAACTAAAGGCAGGATTGACTTAAGCAAAAAAATTTTACACACCTCTATCTTCAAAAATGATTTTAACTTCATTTGTAATACTGATTATCTGCGTCCCTGTTATAAAGCGTAAAGCAATTATAAAAAACGCTGCCAAGTAATTGGTACTATGGTTCCTCATTAACAATAACAAAATATTTTTAATCATGTTTTTTACCTAGTAAAAATGACAATTCTAGATATTAATATATTCATAGAAAAAAATTAAGTACTACGTTCCAAAAGAAAAAAAATAATTGTTTATTTTTTAATTTTTTTATGTAAACATAAGAAGTTTATAAAAAGTTTTGAAAAAATTTAGGTATCAAACTGGAGATATCGATTAAAAACGATCATTCTATAGATATTAGTACTTTCATAGAAAAAAATTCAGTACTTCGCCCAAAAAGAAAAAAAATTATGATGAAGTTTTTTTATGTAAAATATTTTGGGAAAAAAAATTTCGAAAATTTACGTTTCAGATTGAGAATTATGTATCAGATCCTTTAAAAACGAAAAAATTTGGCGATTTTTGTATTTTTTGGCGGCAAAAATTTTGAGACAAAAATTTTAAAAAAATTACGTATCAGATCCAAAGTTTCACTATAAACGGTGTTTCTAAAACTAGTATTCCTACAGAAAAATATTAAGTACTAGGTCAAAAAAATTGGTATTTTTTGTATTCTTTGGTGAAAAAAATTTTGAGAAAAAAATTTGAAAAAAAATTATAAGATTCAAGATATCGAGTAATAACGATACTTCTAAACATTAGTACTTTGGAAAAAATGAGGTATTACATCCAAATTAAAAAAAAAAGTACCTTCAGATTTTTTTGTGAAAAAAATTTTGAAAAAAAGATTAGGTCGACCTTTAAGATCTTAATGTCATTAATGGTTGTGAAATATCACCGGGTACAGTCATACATACATGTCCAGGGAAGAACGACTAGCTGAAAAATAAAAAAAAAAAAAATATTTTTTTTGGGTCATTTTTTACCTGGGATTTGTGAAATCACTTATACTTTACACTTCCTGATGCATAATTTTGAGATGCAGCTGCTCCAAAGTTGGATTTTTTCAATTTTTTGATTTCAGCTGCCCAATTCAACCTGAAATAACTCAAAACCATGAAACTTTTAACATATACATATGATTGGGAAAAAATTTTTTTTTACCTGGCCTACCCGAAAAAAAATATTTTTTTTATTTTGGGCCACTTCCGGTTCAATTTTTAATGGTCTGAATTTTTTAAATTGACCGAAAGTCAAGTTCGCCATAATTATTTTTGCTCAAATTTTCCCAGAATGTTGGCCTATGTGTCAGTTTTACTCAAAAAAATTTTGGATATGTGATACTTAAATGGGCGCCCACAATCATTATTTTAGTCTGCCAAAATCAGCCAAAATTAGCTCGAAATCAGCCAAAAATATCGTACAAATTAATTATTGGTCTTTTTTGGTCCATTTTACCGATAATTAATTATATTGATACCCATTTTAAGTTGATTGGATAAAAAAAAACAAATTCCGCCCTCTGTTTTGGCTAATTTTGGCTGTTTTTGGCAGACTAAATTAAAATAACGATTGTGGGCGCTCATTTGAGTATCACATATCCATAATTTTTTTGAGTAAAACTGACACATAGGCCAACATTCTGGGAAAATTTGAGCAAAAATAATTATGGCGAATTTGACTTCCGGTCAATTTGAAAAATTCAAACCATTGAACCGGAAGTGGCCCAAAATAAAAAAAAATTTTTTTTCGGGTAGGCCAGGTAAAAAGAAAATTTTTTCCCAATCATATGTATATGTTAAAAGTTTCATGGTTTTGAGTTATTTCAGGTTGAATTGGGCAGCTGAAATCAAAAAATTGAAAAAATCCAACTTTGGAGCAGCTGCATCTCAAAATTATGCATCAGGAAGTGTAAAGTATAAGTGATTTCACAAATCCCAGGTAAAAAATGACCCAAAAAAATATATTTTTTTTTTTTATTTTTCAGCTAGTCGTTCTTCCCTGGACGTGCCCATATATACATAAAAAAATACATACAAACACACACACACACACACACACACACACACACACACACATACAGACTTTTTTTAAAAACCGGTTTTTTAGCTTCCTGAGGTCTCAAAACGTGCTTATATGCCAAAAAATCAGAAATCAAAATTTCTCTATGAAGAACCAATAGAAAATTCAGGTAAGATTTCATTTTCCTACTGATGGTTTTTTACAATGCATGATAAGTAATCTATAATTATTTGATATACCGAGTTTTGAATCTGTAGTCTGTAAACTGTTTTATCCATGTAAAGTTTCTGTTAATACAGGATAAAACCAGAGATAAAACTTACAGTTGTTATAAAAGTTCCTATGCGAAAATATCGATTTAAATAAGCTCAAATGAAAAACAAGATTTCCATTTTATCTGTATTGTTAATAAGAGTGGTTTACATGATGTTCTTAAAAATGTTTCAGGAAAGCTTAAATTAAATTTCTGCGAAAAAAACGTCAAATGCATAATAATAAATCACCCTAAAATTTATATTTTATTCATTCATGTTTTTTTGAAAGAGTGGCGAGTCTAAGCGATATGTATTTTTACCTATGCTTATTAACTTTAAAGGTAAAACTGTAATTCGTATAAATTTCCAATAGTTTTCAGAAGTTTTCAGAATATGCAATAATAATTTTATTTAGGAAATTGTTTATTATTGCATTATTATTATTATTATTATTATTTTTCAGGAATCAGAATGCAAGGATACGTATTCAGAAAGTCATTTTTTCAAAAACTAAAAGATACTTTTCTTGTTGTGCTCTAATTGTAAGTCATGCACAGTAAAAAATAATGCACTCAATGTTACTACAGATTAGTAATTTTACTACGAATTAGTAATACTACTGAAATTTGTAATAAATTTTTTATAAATTATATAGTCATTTTACTGCTAATTTTGAGTGATTTTTTTTACTGCGTTGTAAAAATTTATTTCTCTTATCATAGTGGCTAGAAAATACCTATTTTCTTTTCATTTAAGAATTTTTACCTATTATATAGTCCTAAAGAAGAAAATGTGCCAAACCCTACATTAGGATAAATTTTAAATAACTTTTTAAAAAAATTTTAAATGTTGCTACACAAAAAATAAATTAAAAAAAAAATATATTATTTTGCATTGAAAATGATTACTATAGGATTTTTCAAAAAGTGAAATAATCAAATATGCATAAAATATTATTATTTTGTCATATTTAGCTTTTCTAGAGGAACTCTATTGGAGATATACACGGCCAGGCAGTTGCTTGAATTGATTGAATTTTCAAGACATTTTACTTTAATTTTCAAGCAAAGCAGCCTGGCCGTGTACTCAATAAAAAACTGAAAAATCAAATATTTTGTGCAAAAAATTTGATCTGGTTGATAATATAAGTTCTTTTTTTTATATATGAAATCCAATTTTACCAACAATTCCTAGAATAACACAAATTACAAAGAAGGATAAATTATAAAAAATGTTTCAGTACTTAAGAAAAATATTACTTAGCATTGGAAATGATTACCAGAACTATCAAAAATTAACAAATAAAGAAATGTATATGGGTGCTTTTCACAGGAATGGTATCAAATTTTTTGGGGCCTATGTTTCAAAAATCTCGTCACCGTCCACTGCCCTTTTGTAATATACCAAAATTTTATATTAATATTTTGCTTAATATTTGAACTTACATTTTTCTGTAAGATGCATATGACGTATTTCGGCCCCAAAAATGTATTTTTTTCCTCAAAATAAATTTTCATTCAGTCCTCTTAGCTTAACGTTATATAAAATATATATTTATACCCTTGAAAGCACGGTGATATCGTTTTTCTTACTTAACTACTCATGTATGAACCGTGGATAACTTAAAAATTTTGATATTAACTATGAAAAGCTTTAACTATGAAAATTAAAACTATTAAATTTTTAAAACGGCTTTAACAAAAAAAAAAAAAAAGTGTCGCCACTGTCCATTTCTTTTTCTGCAAGTGTATACAGTATTTTACTTAATATATCTTTTTCGGTGATGTGTTTTGACGAAAAAATAAGCTGCCCAGAGTTTGAGAAAATTTTATGGCTTCAATACAGAGTTATTTCAATAATACACTCAAAATGTTGCCACCGTCCGTAAAAATAAAAAATCCCATAAGAATAACAAGTAGAATTTATTTTTAATTACATAGAATGTACCATTGAAAATTTTAGGTATTTGGGCCTTGATAAACATAAAAATACAAAAAAATTAAAAAAAAAAAGATAATTATTGTTGTGCCATAAACAATGAAAAAAAAAAATACAGTTCCTGTAAAAAGCACCCATATACTTGTCATATCGAATCTTTTTAAAGGTATAAATTTGGGATAAGCAGGTGTACAAAAAAAAAATTGAATTATTGCTACATGTATCATCTAGTAATTATAAATTGTGGGGTTTTTTCTTTTATAAAGTACTTATCTTTATATAAAGTACCTATACTTTTATAAATCACCTATTACTAAACAGCAAAAATTTTTGGAAAGTAAAATGTTACTTATAAAATAAGGTAAATTTAAAATACTTTCTTACATTTTCTGAAGAATTTAACAATTTCTATCTCGAGAATGAAAAGAATTACCAAAATTGTATATTAGGTGAGATTTTTAGTTAAAGTTTCTAAAGTATTCAATTTTTTATTTATACAAACACTGTAAAAATATATTTTTAAGCACTAAAAAGTTCACTCAAAACTTTGCTCAGCTGTTATGCTGACAAAAATTAATTAAAATAAAAAAAATTTAAATTATCTTCAAACTTAATTTAACCATCCATGCAAAAAAAATTTTATTTCATAATGAAGAAAAATTCTAAATTTCCGAATTTCCAAAAATTCTTGAAGGGATGATAAAATTAAAAATTTTTTTTAGACTGGTTTGATGTGTTTTTTTATTGCGGAGGGCATGAGACTCTTTTTTTTTAAATTTAATCAATAAATTTTGTTAAAAATCAAAAAAAAAGATTTAAAAATTTTTTTGGTTCTGTGGCCCCTTAATTGAAAATTCAAGAATTTAATTGCAATAGATTTTAAAAGTGTAAAGCTTAACTTCTTGAACCTAATACATCTCCCCAAAAAGCCAATGTCTGGTAATATTTTTCTTATACTATCTAGAAGTGATACTTTTTTCTAATGGCTATAAAAAATAGAAAATATTAACTAAAATTACTTAAGAAGTCAAATTTGCAGCCCTAAACACATCGCCCACTTTCAATAAAAAATTTAATACAAACAATTTTTGTCTTAAAAATAAACCTTATAGAAAGCTTTTTTTTATTTGATTAGAAGTCAATCATAATGTAATAAACAAATGTCAATTTTTTATAAAACTAAAGTAAATTAAATGATAGTATTAAAAAGTAAAAAAAAAAGAAACAAATATGAGTGAAAAAATCTGTTTGCGGTCTAGATAATCTGGTATTAAACCGCATAGAAAAGGTAACTTTAAAATACCAAAAATCCAGTTAAGTAATCCTCTTAAAAAGATTTATTTAATACTTACTGTCATCTAACTTATATAATCTTAACTTTCTTATCTAAAATCCATTGTATCGTATGCTTTTATTTTTTTTAGCTGACCAAAAATTTTCAGGATAAAAATACACTTATATAATGATGTTTTTTTTTCTGGCACTGTCTTGGGAAAACTTACATATTAAGATTACAAGAAAATTATATATAGTCATATAACTTTATGAAAACTATAACATTATGGTATTAAAAGATATTTCGAATAATTGTCTTCAAAAACCTCTGCCATAACAGTTTCAGCCTAACTTTGTACATTAAAAAAATACTCTAGTCATATCATGGAGGTGAGTTGGGTTACATTTTGGCAACCAGGATAAGAAAAGATTTGCTAAGAATCTTCTGAGTCACTGATTCCAAAAATCAAGGTTTTGCTCGAATAAAATTTGTATAACAAGAAATAACTCAAAAAACGTACTAGAGGAATGATTTTGTTATGATTTACGAGTATTGAAAATTCGCCTTTAATAAATGGTGTATTTTATCAATTAAAAGTTATTTGAATCATATTTAATTTCTACAATTTTCAAATTTGTATTTAATGGCTTCGAAAACTTATGTAATGAGCTTAAATTCGTTATATAGTTTTTAAACATTAAAACCTTGATTTTTGAAAATTGTGACCCAAGCACCCTAGTCGACCTTTCTCATCTTGATTGATAACAACAATAGAAAAACCGTGATTTTTCTGCAATGAGTAACGATTCTCAAGGTTTTGCGAAAATCATCAAATTATATACACTGTAAAAAGTAACTTTCTTAGATTTACAAAAAAATAGAATTTTTTCGAAAAATTAGTAGATTTTCAAAAAATTTTGTAAATATTCGATAAAAATCGTAAATTTACTAAATTTAATATATTATCGAAAAATTCGAGAATTTTTTTTTGTGAATTTACGATCAAAGTTGTAAATTCACAACTATTTTTCATAAATTTGCAATATTTTTTGAAAATTTTCGAAAAAAAAATTGTAAATTATCAATTTTTCTTGCGAATTCACAAAAAAAAATCGAGAATACTCGAATTTTTCGTTAATATACTAAATTTAGTAAATTTACGATTTTTATCGAATATTTACAAAATTTTTTGAAAATTTACTAATTTTTCGAAAATGTTCTAATTTTTTTGTTAATATAAGAAAGTTACTTTTAACAGTGTAGATTTATTTTTTAATATTTTGGATCTCGCAACCTTAAAAAATTATGAAAAAATTTATAAAATCCTAAAAAAAAAATTACCACATTTATCCTATTTTTGCCCTTTTTTGATTTCAAATAATTTAGATAAATTTTTTCCGATATGAAGCATTAAAATTTTAAGAAAGCCTAAAAATTGGATGGAATTAACGATGCATACAAAGTATATATAAATTAAATTAAAAATAATTAAAAGCACTTAAAAAGTTATATTATTTCAATCTATACTTTATAATTTTTATTTAATTCTTATTATATTAACGTTCATTAAATGCTTTCGACATTACTCGATCAACCCAATATAACAAAATAAGTAAACAAAAACAAGAGAAACTTGTCGTTTTTCTATCTCAGTACTTATTCTTTATTTTAACAATTTAAGATAAAGAAAGAGAAAATCTTTACTTTTTCAATCATTAAAACACAAAATTTAATTAAACTTTTATCTTCTAATAAGAAATTTAGTATTGAAACTTGTCTTTTAGATTTTACAATGTTTTCTTTTTTCTCGAAATAATAAAAATTTTTTAATGAAAAAAAAGTAAATAAATTGTCAATATTAGGATATTTATTTAAAAGTTTTAGAGAAAGAAATAAAAAAGTGCATTATACTACTCTATATACAGTTAGTAAATTTTCTAACTTAGTTTTCAAAGTCTGAGAGAAAGAAAGAGATTATATAATGTCGAGGTTATCGAGGGTTAGCCCTTAGGGTATTGTAACATCGTAAATACGTCTTTCTCTCTTATTATTACGTCCTTCTTCCCATATATATATATTTTAAACCTTCAAAAATTTTAGCCTGGCACTTGCCACAAATTTCGCCTAAAGGTACATAAAAAAAAAATTAACTTAAGTACAATTTTATGCCCATTCGTTTTTAACAAAAAAAAATTTGAATTTTTTAATACCTTCATAATAATAATTAAATTTTCTTTCAGTAAATATGATCAGCCCTTTTTTAACCAATATTTTAAAATCGTACATACGAATAGCATACACGTCGGAGCGCTATAGGTTTTATTCTCGCTTATAAAGCAAAGGGTTTTTCTTATATAAGGTCCGGAAAAGGCTGCGGGGTTATAATGAAATATAACCGTTCGTTACGCTTGGTATAAGACTACATTAAGATTATACTATCTTTTCTAAAGAATTATAAAAGGGAGAGACATACGTACTTTTCTTATATTATAAAGTAAACCTAAAAGCGGAAGGGAATTTTAAGAGAAGATATTTACAGTATCGGTTTTATTCTGCATGTTACTGCTCTTTTAATCAAAGCACCAAATTTATAATCATTGACTTGTTTAAAATCATTTATAATATAGATTTTATTATATTTTAGAAACAAAGTTCAAGGTTGTGGAAGTATAGAGAACTTTGAAAAACAACTGCCAACAACTATACTAAATTTTGAGGTTCAAGGTTCTATAACAAGTTTTCAAACATACATACATTGCCTCTATATAGATAGTTTATAAAATTGAAAATTTCTCTACCTATAAAACTGCGAAATTAATTTTTTTTTAAATATTTGATAAATAAAAGTTTGATATAAATTTAAAATATAGAGAGAAAGATAGGAAGGAAACAACTGTGAAGCATAAAGTGTTGTGTAGCATATGGTAAATATAATATAAAGCGTTGACGTTTCCCGGCCTAAAGCTATGCGGTTTTCCTAGAAGACGGTTTAAACATACTATTTTATGTAAGAAGCGTGCTGGTCATTTCTATCCAATATAACAATGCAATATTCTAAAGTTTGTTAGCCTTCAGGCGTTTACTTGCGAGCTTTTGGTCAGAAGAGCCACGTGGGATTCCTTTATTTTAGGGAATTTAATTACTTTATAGAGTATTAACACGGAAATAAACTTAGTATTTGTCTTTAAAAAATATCTCTCTATACTTTTTTAATCAATTGTTTTAATATTTTTTTTAATATTATTTTCTATGTAAAGAGGAAATTATAATGATGGAGAGTTTATAGAATTTTGAGTTTTGGATGATGAAAGAACAAACTTTTAATGGAGTAAACCACTCACTATATGAAAAGTTATTACCTTTTAGCGAATGGATTCAAAGATTAAGTGGAGTTAACGTTATTGAATTTTAGGATGAAAATTTAGTATAAAAGGTTCTTTCTAGAATATTATATTTAGCTAAGATAAAATTAATTATAAAATATATAATTTGTAATATCTGAGCTTTATTCAATTATTTTTCATTTTATTTCATTAAATATCATATATACTCATAGGGAATTATCTAAATTTACGTTATTTTAATTTCATTATTTTAAAATTTATATATACTAAAGCTTACTTCGGAATATTTAATTTTATTAACTCATTTTGTCCAAATTATATTGTCGAGGACCAAAATAATTAATAAAAATTAGTTTTCTTACTAAAATTTAACAAGATTTTAGATTTAGTAATTTTATTTTATCTGGTTAAGATGAAAATTACATTCATTTATAAAAACGTTTAACAAACCCAGTTTTTTTAATTTTTTGAAACAAACATTTATAAATTAAATTATTATTAGTTTTAAAATTTGGTTCGTTCTAAAAATAATTTAAAAAAATTATTGAAAGTTTCTGTGCAAATTCAGCTTTCAGATAATTTTTTTTAAAGCTTTGTTTAAAAACTCAATCTAAAAGAGAATTAAATTGGAACCATAACGAATAGCTCTTACGTTTACTTATACTACTTGTTTATACTACTTGATTATTTATAGATGCAACAGTACATAATATTAAAAGTAAAAAAGTGAAAAAAGCACGCATTTAAAAAAATAAATATATCCATGAAAGATTAATGTCATAAAATAAAATTCAAATCTAATATATATATTTATATATATGAATATTTTTAATAGTTATGTACTATTAAAGTTACTAGCACACATATACTTATATTTATACGCATTCTTCATAGTAAAGACATTAAAGTAATTTTAGATGGGTTACATGAAACATTAACGATCGCTGGAGAATGTTCTTCGATAATTGTTATTGCTTCGTGACATGCATTTTCTATATATATACCGCATAAAAGCTTTACGTGCCCTTAAACGACGAGTCTATATTGTATAATAATAAATGGAATAATTTTCTCTTTTCTATCTATTTCCGTAACACTTTAATACTGTTTATTACCGTAAATATTAGAATAACAATTTTTATTTATACCGAAATTTTTTAATAGCAAATTTTTGGTACATTAGAAATTTTCATCCATTATTTATATCTTATAGTTTAAGGTCATAAATAAAACATAGTGTTAATTCAAATAGTTTCTATGTGTAATGAAACAAGGACGTATGTATAGATAAAGACAGAGAGAAAACATTGACGATTATTCAACATGTTAAACCTTAAGACAGTTAGAAACATATAAACCCTCGTTAATTATTCACCCATCGTTAAATCGTTCGCTTATACGGTAATAATAACTTCCGGTAAGTATTTTGACGTATTTGTTAAATTGGTACATGATGTTTCTTAATTGTCTCTAGTATACGCATATATATATTTATTTTGCTTAAGTAATTTTATATTTATGCCTGTAAATGCTAGCAATTTAGTTAGGTGACTTGCTTTTGGTATCAATGGGAGGTAGTTTTCAATTTTTCATACTATTGTAGGTTACCAGAGTGAAAAATCAAATTTTATACTTTATTTCTGCTTTTGAAGAATTCAAAAATATTTTTTATTCTAAGGCCCATGTTTCACCTAGTTAGTTTCTGTTGGCTTCTTAGATTTTTACGTATTGAACTATTTATTTAAAAAAATTTTTTTATGCTGTTTTAGGTACTCATACCAAAACTTGACTTTTGAAAATTTTTTGACAGAAATGTAAAGAATGGCCCGAACTGCACGTAAATTATACCATTCGAGGTGAGGCCGCTTGGTTGGTAAACTGCGATTTGGGTCATTCTTTATTTATGGAGACTTTTTGGTCTAATTTCTTATTTCTGATGATAATTTTGGACGAGAATCTAATACCTAATAATTATACATTAGAATAATATACACTTTTCCCGAAAACATTATTTTAAATTTAAAAATTTGGTACGTATTTAAAATGCTTATATTTAAAAAATTTCTTACAGCTACATAATTAATTTTAACACATTCCCAAGGAACTTTCAATAAAATTTCCAATACATAGATTTTTTTGTTGAACCTTTGAATTATCATCACTAAGAGACCATTAATTTATTCTTGTAATTATCGTATACTAATATATAAAATATACATTGACTTAAATTACATTCCTAAGAAACTTCATGTCATCTTCGTTAATGACACTTAAAGTAATGTTTAAGACTAAGCTACAGACATATAAGGTAAAAAATTATTTGAAATTCTTTAGATTAGTTTTAACTAGTATGATGTACAAATTTCTGTTTTTGTAAAGCTGACATAAAAAATGTATGATCTATTAATATGAATAAAGATTTTTAATTTTAAAAATTGTAGAGGGCTTGGAAAACTCTTAAAATATTGAATTACGTTTAATGTTTACTGAAGAATAGAAACGTTATCTTAAATAGTTACCCCATGTATATCCAAAGTTTGATATCCAACAGCAAATTACTTGGATTGAAAGGCTCTTAAAAATAAGCAAACTTACCAAGAAATGCTACTATTTGGACAAAAAAAATATTTACTGTGCTCTTTTATAATATTAATAAAACCCAGTAAAAGATAATTGAAAATAGTTTCCGGACTATTCTATAAAAAAATTTTTCGGATGCAATACCTCATTTTTTCCCACAAAAGTACTAATATCTAGAAGTATCATTTTTACTCGATATCTCGAATCTGATAATTTATTTTTTGAAAATTTTTTCCATCTAAAAATACAAAAAATACTATTTTTTTTTTTTTTGATGTAGTACCCAATTTTTTTCTAAGAAAGTAATAATTTTAGAAGCATCGTTTTTAATCGATTTCTTGGATCTGAAACTTAATTTTCTGAAAAATTTTTTCTCAAAATTTTTTGCATTAAAAAGTAACAAAAACTTCAATTTCTTTTTTTCTTCTTGGACGTAGTACTTAATTGTTTTAGTATGCGTGTGTGTGTGTGTGTTAAATTAAAATAAATTATTTAAATTTTTTTTTCTTTTTGGACGTAGTATACCTAATTTATTTCTATGAGAGTACTAGTTTTAGAAAGTTTTTCTCAAAATTAAAAAAAAAAAAAAAAATTAAAAAAACTACAATATTTTTCTTTTTTTGGTGTAACACCTCATTTAATTCCATGAAAGTACTTATATCTGAAAATATTGTAACCGGTGATATTTCACAACCATTATAGAATTAAGACCAAAGTTTTTTTTTTTTTTAATTTTTTCATAAAAAAATCTCAAACTACTTTTTTTTCATTTTGGATATATAATACCTCATTTATTTCCATTAAAGTACTTATATTTAAAAGTATGATTTTAACTCAATATCTCGATTCTGATAATTAATTTTTTGAAAATTTTTTTCACAAAATTTTCGTTACAAAAAAATACAAAAAATACCAAATTTTTTTTTCTGTTTGGACGTAGTGCCTAATATATTTCTATGGGAGTACATGTTTTAGAAAGTTGGTTTATAGTAATTTTTTGGATATGATACCGAATTTTTTTAAAATTTTTTTCTTAAAACTAAAAAAACAAAAAAATTAAAAAAAATTGCAATATTTTTTTTTTGGGTGTAATACCTAATTTAATTCCATGAAAGTACCAGTGACAGATACAGAGGGGGGGGGGGTCAAAGGGGTCAATTGTCATTTTTCTAGATCCGCCTCTGAATAGTACTAATATCTTAAAATATTGTAATCATGGGCATATTGATGTATCAAGCTCATTGTTTGAGGAACCTAAGTGCCAGCTAGTTGGCAGGGTATTTATATTGAAGTATTAGTATTACTTCTTATATGAAATGACATAATTTAGTTCAATAAATTTTGTTTACAGCTTACATATTTTTTTGAAATAGTTTATGCCAAATTTGCAGGGTAGAGACATAAACCCGCCAAATACTGACAATACTTTTCAGCAAATGTAACACAAACAATTAAAAATTGCTCTTGATTACTTATTGAAATGAAATTTTTTATCTTCTTTTATTAAAATCGAAAAACTTATTAAAATTGAAACAGATTATTTAAGTAAAAATTTTAAAAATTGTGGTTGCATTGGAAGTCTTATCTGAAATTTACAAAAACCAACCATCAGCTGTATTGAAGTGAGTTTCAACTCAATGCAAATATAGTATAGGCCTGGAGCATGGTTTTATTTGCAATTTTTTTTAAAGCATGTCCATGGAATTTTTCGACGGTAATTTTAGTTTTTGGGGTCGCTGATTCCAAATCTGAAGTCTGTTTTAACCTACCGTGGTCCAATTTTGCGTAATTGCCCATTTTAGGTCATTTTTAACGTTTTCTTGCCATTTTTTGTTAAAATTTTTAATATATTACCATTACCATTATTAATTTATAACAATTTTTCTCAACTGCACTAATGTTTTTTGGGTCTCTATACCTCATTATCATATCTACTCGTACAAAAAAAAAATGGTAGCCGTTTTTGGGGTAATTTAAGCTATTTTTTTGAACTAACACCAATTTTTTTCTACAGCTTGTGGCTTTCGGGTCACTAAACGCAAATACAGTGGAACCTCCCATAACCGGACCTCCCGTAACCGGACCCTCCGATATCCGGATCGGTGTTCAGGATATTTTTTTTTTTTTTAATTTTAAATTTATGAAAATTAAAATTTTGTTTTGTTTTTTTCCCATAGTAATCAGATTAAGGTATTATTATTTTTATTCATTAATTTAATATTGTTTACAAATATTGTTGTTATAAATATTATAAATATTATTGTTTATAAATATTCTTTGTACATTTTAAAATAGTTTATTTCAATTTGAAACTTTAAGATGACAACACCAAGGATCATTTAATTCTAATCATTTATTAAAAAATTGAAGTTACTCCCGTATTCGGATAATTCTAATATCCGGACTACTAGTGATTTTAATTGATCCGGTTATGGGAGGTTCCACTGTAACACATCTTTTTTTAACAAATAATGTCCAGTGGCCTATGATAGGCGATTCAGAACCAGAAGCTGTAGATAAAAATTGGTATTATTTCATAAAAATAGCTAAAATTAGCCCACAAAACGTGAAAAATAGTCTAAGAATTCCTATTATGGGCTACCATTTTTTTTTGTATGAGTAGATATAAAAATTAGGTATAGAGACCCAAAAAACATTAGTGTAGTGTGAGAAAAATGGTAATATATTAAAAATTTTACCAAAAAATGGCAAAAAAAAACGTTAAAAATGACCTAAAATGGGCAATTACGCAAAATTGGACCACATTAGGTCAAAACGGACTTCGGATTTGGGATCAGCGAACCCAAAACTAAAATTACTGTCGAAAAATTCCATGGACATGCTTTGAAAAAATCGCATACAAAACCATGCTCCAGGCCTATACTAATAATATTTATTTACTGTGCTTTTATAAAAAGTCTTTGATATTAAAAGTTAAAAATATTTTTATAATTTGAGAGAAAATTTAATAAAAAAATAAAGTACAATATATAGAAATCGATTTAATTTTTGTCAGCATTTCACACATATTAAACGTCTAAAAGAAATTGACAGTTGATAAAACAATCTTTTTTCGAAAAAAATGTATACTTTATTTATATTTGTATAATAAGAAAGTTTATATATACCCTTGCACTTTTATCGTTATCAAAAATCTTGTATTTACATCAGGGTTCTATACACATAGAATTCGACAGGAGTATAGAAATTTTACATACATAAAGAGAGCGTAAGTGAGATAGATATACAAGTAAGTATAAATAGTAGACGGGTGGCTTTGGTTATTCTAGAAACTTTCGATTTATGGGTCTCTATATGTCTCAAGGGATGTAAAGAGGGTGGCCCGCGGTCAAAATGACAGGTTGCTTGATTACATATACAATATTCTATATTATACAAAACACCACCTGCGTCGTTCATTGATCATAAGATATTTCAAAATATATTGAAATTTCCTATACCCACACACACATAGTAATAAAAAAATATTATTTAATTTTATATATACGTTGCTAAATTAAATTTTTAATTAAAGATCAAGTCAATTTGTCGTTATATTGAAATGAAAATTTTAAGATGTCTATATATATAACTTTGAGGTCAAGTTTATATATATAAGGAATCATAAACTTCCTTTTGGTTTGCCAAGAAACTTTATAATATATATATGAATAGTACAAATCAAAATCTAAAGATAAGATGTACTACTATCTACATAAGAGGTTATATGTACCCTTAAAATCTAAAGAGACATTAATTTATATATGATCAATATATACCTAAATTAATATGAAATATATATATATATGTAAAATTCAAAAAGAAAACTATTATTATTATTATTTATTGATCAAATAAAAATTTACATACATCAAGAAATATTATACCTTAAAATTAAATTACGAGCCCCTATACCATGTATGTGCTGGTTTTTCTCGCATGACCTTTTTCCTTATATATATACCCCTTGCATTTTACATATATATGTATAATTTTATTTGATATACATACATATCGTATCTTTTAAAAAATGAGAACCCACATGTAGTATACTTTTTTTGGGTATTCGTACGTGAATATTTACTTAAGTGATTGCAAATTCTTTTAAGATCTTTTCTTTTACTTCGCCTTTTTTTTTGACCATATTTGGCACTATATCCGAAAAAAACTTAGATAAAGAAAATATCCCTTTTTTTAGTAGTATTCGTTTATTTTTTTATACGTTTATGATATTGTATGCATGCTAAATAATACTCGTCCTATTATTATATCACGCAAGCACACATTCGAATGGATTATACATGAATGTTAAATTTTATTTTATTTTTATTTTTATGCTTGTATGTAAAGTAAGAAAAGTTTTGATACTTTTTTATAGGAATTATGTAAATTGTATATATTTGGTGATAAAAAATTAAAATACGAAAATTATTTTTATAGGGGGGAAAGGGGTGAAA
Source organism: Anagrus nilaparvatae (assembly GCA_022575985.1). Classification (NCBI taxonomy): domain Eukaryota; kingdom Metazoa; phylum Arthropoda; class Insecta; order Hymenoptera; family Mymaridae; genus Anagrus; species Anagrus nilaparvatae. The sequence continues at coordinate 11,456,486 of JAKSXM010000002.1, read as the reverse complement.
CTATTAGACTAATACCTCTAATGATATTTTTTTGGAATTTTCAGTTTTTAAAGAAATTTCTACAAACTATGCAATAAAAATTATTTATTTATTAATAATTTGATAAAAATAGAAAAAATTTGAAAATTCTCGTCTCTTTTGGTAAGTTTATGAAAAATAGTTGCAATTTTGGAACTATTTTTCATTTTACATCAATATTTCGTAAATTGCGTATAAAAGAACCATAAACTTACAATATCTTTCTAAATTTTATAATCGAGAAATTCTCGCTTTTTTCGCAAATTTTTTATAATTAGTAAAATTACAATTTTTATCATTTAGAAATTTTTTTATAATTTTATTAATTTTTCACAAATAAACTACTTTTATAGTATGCAGTTAATCTTTTTGTAATTTAAAATTGTTGCAAATTGTACCAAAAATTTTTTATATTTAAGTAAAGGTACTTACAATATATACAGTGAGAATAATCTAAAAATTTAAAACTTGTAATAAACTTTGTAAAATAAATAAAAAAAAAAAAATTTTTATAAGAAGAAATAAAAAATGTTAAATAAATTAATACACATTGATTTAAAAAATTATTTACCCTGAGAATCACAAATTTTTATAATACAAAGCAATGACCAAAAATTATACTAGGAGGTTATTTTTAAGATTATTATTTTTTAAGTTCTTAGGTATATCTAACCTATTAAATTAAATTTGTATAAATTGTGAAAAAAAGTGTTAAATATCAGAACTTTATGTTGTGCTTTAATAATTTCATAAAGAATTTTTAGCAAAAAAAATAAATTTATGATGTTTAATAAGGTAATTATTTTTTTTTTAATTTATAATTTTCTCTTTGTTTGAAAAAATAATTCTATGTGTTTATTTTTAGGTTTTAAAAAATGTACCTATACGTTTGTTTTCTACGACAAAATTTTTATCAGCCCAACAGGTAATTTCCTTAAATTCTTAATAAATTCCAAAAATAAAATTTTAAGCAAATAATTATTAAGATGACTGTAAGGGATGCCATAAATTCGGCTATGGACGAAGAATTGGAAAGAGATGAAAAAGTTTTTTTAATGGGTGAAGAAGTTGCTCAGTTTGATGGCGCTTATAAAGTTTCAAGAGGATTATGGAAAAAATATGGAGATAAAAGAATAATTGATACTCCAATTACTGAATCTGGATTTGCTGGGATTACAGTTGGTGCTGCTATGGTATTAAATTATATTTTTAATAAAGTATTAACAATTTTTAATAAAAACTATTCTCTAGAATTCCCGAAAAATTTTATATAATGTACACTGAGAACATTATATAATTGTCCCAATCATCATGATGATATTATATAATCGTGACGATGATGTTTTATAACTGTGGCAATTATATAATAATCATTGGAACAATTATATACGCATAATTGGGACATTAATAAATATAATCCTCCTGATGATAATTATGTAATCATGACAATTCACTTAATTTTAACGTTTTTTTTCTTCAAAATATTAATTTTTTCAGAATAGGAGACTTTCACCTGTTTTTAATTGTGTATTAACCTGACTTATTTTGAGTACTATTCAAATTTTAAACTGTCGGCGAGTAGGCGCGAACTCCAGACCCCAACGCCAACTTATATACAATACAAGTCGAAGTACTTTACTTACTAGACTACGACAAGCTTAAAAATTGACATTATGAAAAAAATAATATAATTTTTAAAATATAAAAATCAAATACAGTCAAATAAATAAATTATAGACAAAATTATTTTACTTTGCTACCTAGCATTAGTCATAATAAAAACTTATAATTATATATAATTTAAAAAATTTTCACAGGCTGGTCTTCGTCCAATTTGTGAATTTATGACATTTAATTTTTCAATGCAAGCAATTGATCAAGTAATTAATTCAGCTGCGAAGACATTTTATATGTCTGCTGGTATGGTAAATGTTCCAATTGTATTTAGAGGTCCAAATGGTCCATCAGCTGCAGTAGCAGCTCAACATTCACAATGTTTTGGAGCTTGGTATGCACATTGCCCTGGATTAAAGGTTTTATCACCATATTCAAGTGAAGATTGCAGGGGACTCCTGAAAGCTGCTGTAAGAGACCCAGATCCTGTAGTATTCTTAGAAAGTGAACTTTTGTATGGAACGTCTTTTCCAGTATCTGATGAGGCAATGTCAAAGGATTTTATACTGCCAATAGGAAAGGCTAAAATAGAAAAACCTGGAAAGCACGTAACTCTAGTAGCACATTCAAAAGCAGTAGAAGTGACACTTGAGGCTGCTAACGAACTGTCTGGTCAAGGAATCGAGGCTGAAGTTATTAACTTACGTTCATTACGGCCATTAGATATGGACACCATATATCAATCGATTGCCAAAACAAATCATTGTATTACTGTAGAAAGAGGATGGCCAGCTCATGGAGTAGGTGCTGAAATATCATCAAGAATTATGGAGAGTAAGAAATAATTTTTAAAATCATTCAATCGCATAAAATTTAAAAATAAAACTTTAAAATAAAATTTTTTCGTTTTTTTCAAGGTGAAGCATTTTTTTATTTGGATGGTCCGGTTGTTCGAGTAACTGGAGTTGATGTTCCTATGCCTTACGCAGAAACGTTAGAAATCAATGCATTACCACAAAAACAAGATATTATTTTATCAGTCCAAAAAGTTTTAGGAACTTTTAAATAATAAATTTTATGTAGATAAAAACTGTATAAATAAAAATTAATTTTATTAATTATATAAAAGTATTTAATTAATTAATTTGAGTACTTTTTTTTTTTGGACATAATAACTCTTTTTTCTCTGTGAGTTCTAGTTTAATAAATTTATTTGTTACTTAATTTGTTCGATCTGATAAATTCGTGGAAATTTTTGTCTCAAAATTTTTCTCCAAAAAAATAAAAAACCCTATAATTTATATTAAGTTTGGGTCCACTCAAAGATAGATTTTTTTCATTATATAAAAAGATTTACTTTCTTACTTTCGGGCGATCTTTTCTTCGCTTTTAATTAAAAACTATGTGTTGAACACCAGAAAAAATGTAGGAAATTTTACTTTTAATGCTGTCCTCATACAACTGCATTGAAAGCCAAATCCTATTTTTTTCCCTTGTTGAACAAATAGATATTACTTTTAAAATGTTTTTTTGCACAGTGTATACAGGAAAAATTAAATTATAGTAACAGTATGAGCAACGTAATAAAATGTTTCCAGATTCACTTTCACTTTTTTTTAAATTATTTGTTATTACCAGATAAACTAGTTTTTAACTAATCTAGTGCATGCGTTAAAAGTGATTTATTTGAAGAGGCTTAAAATGAAAAACAAGAGGAAAGTGCTGAAAAGTGAATCTGGCTGCATTTGGGACATTTAATTCCAATTTCAAAACTTTTAAATTAATATGATTCAGACGTAAAAGCTAAATAAAAAACAAAAAAAAAAAAATAAATAAATAAAAGTTGTCATAAGTAGATATAAATTTTACTAAAAAACTATTTCTATAGCAAAATTTCGAAAAAGAATGACTTCTTCATCTAGATTAGAAGTTTTAAAGAATTAAACTGAAAAGTATATTTCGCCCTTAACGCCACAGTATACATTACTGAGACACCAAAGAGTTCTTATATTAGAAATTTTACCTCTAAATACGCAAAAATTATATTCCATAAATAAGTTAAAATTCAAATAATTTGTTCTTTTTAGGTCAGTAGAATAAATTCTATAAGCTGAAAGTTTGCCGAAAAGTTGTTAAAAAAATATAAAATACAAATAAAAAAAATATATCAAGGTTTCTGTACCGAAAGTTAATAGCATTAAAAAGAAAAAGTTAAAAAAACTTATCTGTAATACTCCATATATTTATTTAGACAGAATAATTACTCGAGCGCATCAATATTGAAATAAACCAAATGCATCTCTAGTTACATAAAACGCATACATCATTGGTACGGAGAATGTATGCAGGTAGAAAGGGTGGGAGAAATGTTCTTTTCATATTGTACTGGACGAAGCTCAAGAGTAACATTGAAATAAAGTGATTGGGCTTAGCAAACCAAACCAGGAACGCCCCGATGTAAATTCATAGAAATTTGCAGATGCATACTAGCAGATACTAGATACATGTGGTTTTTAAATAACGCCTCCTATTGCATTTTCTTTTTTTCATTTGTAAATTTTTAGTTTTTGTGAACTTTTTTCCCCTAGGTTTCTTGCATTTTTTTACCTACTTTTTTTTAATCTACATTTTATGCTGATATTTTTGTGTTTAAAAATCATGTGTTGATAATTTTATACGAATAGTAGCTTTTTTGGTTTATAAGCTAATTTAATCCTAAATCTACTTTGAAAGATGAAATTTTGTTAAATAGTTTTGATTTAGATTATTTTATTAAATATTTAGTTTCAAGCTCTTAACATTCTTATATTGCATTAATTTCAAGAAAACTTATTAAGCCTGGTATTAGTTGTTGACTAATTGTAAAAATAATTTTGGCTAAAATTTCATGTAAGTAAATGTTAAGAAAAAGCTTAAATTTGGAAATCAATTATTTTTTAAGGGTTCCAAATATCAGATCAAACCTCAGTGGTTCTATTTTTTTAGTAGAACACTTTTTTCTCAAATTAATTAAAACGATTCAGAAATCTACAATACAACAAAGCTTTTTAAACGAGTAATTTAATTTTCATAAATTTTTCCAAAAGTTTATCAATAAAAATAAAATATATTTTTGTTGTTTTTAATTAATTTGTATACACACAGAAAAGAAAATGAAAATTAATGTCAACTCATATATCTATTTTTTTTATTAAAGGCACAGGTTATAATTTCATTAAATATATTAACATTTACATATTTTTTTCTGTTTTAGTATGTAAAAGGAATATATCAGAGAAAAATAAAAACGAATACATTCGTTTAGAGTTATAAAAAAAAATTAAGGGTTTCCAGTTGAAAACGATAAATTTTCGTACTGTCCACTCAAATATTTTCCGTACTTTAAACACTCAAGAGACCGTAGTTATTTTTTTTTGAAAAAAACCCCTCAGTTATCTAAGCATATATATAATACTTACGTATTCACAAATCATTATTATACATATGTGGTTTTAAGAGGTGCTTTATATATTATTCTGTCTCAAAATAAATATTTTTTTTATAATTAATTTAGACATACAAATATATTTGTTTTTCGTAGATACATAAAAAAAAAGATTTAATCAAATGTGTCAGAATTGAGAAAAGAGAAAAATGGGAAGGACAAAAAGTTAAATTCGTACATGTCTAAAACTTGGGTATTACTTTAAATATATCGAGAAATATATGCATCGATGTTTTAAAGAGATATTTTATTATATAATATCTAGCTTGACCTGTTCTATATATATATAATACAAGATATTTCCCTTAGGAGTAACCTTTCTGTATAAATTATTTTATACACTGAAAAAAAATTCCGGTTGCCGCAACCGGAATTTTTCCGGTTGCGGCAACCGGATTATTCCAGTTGCGGCAACCGGAATATCCGGTTGCGGCAGCCGGAATTCCAGTTGCGGCAACCGGAATTTCCAGTTGCGGCAGCCGGAATTCCAGTTGCGGCAACCGGAATTCCAGTTGCGGTAACCGGAATTCCGGTTGCGGCAACCGGAATTCCAGCTTTAAAAATAAATTTTTTTTTACGTCAAAGACTTAATATAAAACAATTCTATCTGTAAAAATAGATGTTTTAAGAAGAATAAATATAATTTTTTATACTTTTTAAAAGTTATTAATTAATTATTAATGTTAATAATATTTATTACGCATTATTTCTTTAAACTAATATATTTGACTATTTTTATTTAAATCTGATTGTTAGCAAATATTGTATAGATAAATATCCTACTTAATCCACCTTAAGAACATCAGAAATTTTGTAATTTAATTTATACCAGGGTCTTCTAAATTTCCATGGAATTTTTAATTTGAATAATTTTTTTCTGTGTATAAGTTTAATATTTAATATTTAAGTCTTGAGCCACACTAAAATATATTATTTGAACACAAAAAATGTGATAGCCCAGAAAAAAGTTAAACTAACCTATTTCCTATTAAAAGACCTATTAAATAATACTGAACTTTTGATTATTTTTAAGCAACTTTTTCTGAGACAAAAACAAATTTTGAGAAAATCAAATATTTTAAGAAACTTTATGGTTCAGAAAAAGATACTCATAATAACTCTTAAATCCTGTATTTTCAATAGGAAAATTCGGGAGTCTCAGCGAAAATACGTCAGTTTAAATTAACTAAAGATACTAACTAAAGGTCTGAATCAATTTTTAATGTTGAAATAATATATTTTACTTTGGTTCAAGAGAGGTTCAAGATTTAAATATAATAAATTTAAATTAGTCAGGAAAAAATAGTTATTTTGGCATTCTTAAAAGCTAATTTATACGATTGATAATATTTTTGATGTAAAAAATGTAAAAAAAGGATTAAAAGTAGTAAAAACTAGTGGAAAATGTTTAATTATGATAGAATGGAAGATTATTACAATGACAACTTTATGGATCGAATGATTTTCCCAAGAATTGTACTCCTTTCAGAATTTATTTTAGGTATTTTCAGCAATTTATTATTTTACTTAACATAATAATTTGACTAATTTTAATTTATTAAAAGATTTTATTTTATTCTTATTTAAATATTAAATTAATTAATTGACTATGTAAAAACAAGAGTAAAAAATATATTTTTGCTCAGACAAAATAAATGCTATAATAATAATAATAATAGTGTCAATATACTATTATAATTTTAAAAATTTTTTAGTCAAATAATAGCTTAAATAAATAATGTGTAATAAACAATATAAATTTAAACAACTTTTATACAAAATTTAAATTATTCTTCTTGAAACATCTATTTTTATGGATAGAATTGTTTTATATTATGTCTTTTACGTAAAAAAAAATCCATTTTTCAAAGCTGGAATTCCGGTTGCCGCAACCGGAATTCCGGTTACCGCAACTGGAATTCCGGTTGCCGCAACTGGAAAATCCGGTTGCCGCAACTGGAATTCCGGTTGCCGCAACTGGAAAATCCGGTTGCCGCAACCGGAATATCCGGTTGCCGCAACGGGAAAAATTCCGGTTGCCGCAGCCGGAATTCCGGTTGCGGCAACCGGAATTTTTTTTCAGTGTAAAGACTAAGGTGTATTCATGAAACATTTTTTCAATGCTTTTTTTTTATTAACTTTTCATCTTGAATATTACGTTATGAATATTTTTAGATATTATTGTCAATCTTATAGTGAGCTTTTAAATTTAATTTTTGTAACTAGTTTTTTTAAATTTAATTTATCCATTAATAGTATTTATATCGAGATTTTTATAGTAATCAATTTTACGTACATGGCAGGACAGTTTTTTTGTTGCTTGTATGTTTAACTGTGTTTTGAATCAGGAGGGAAAAACTGGGGTATGACCTTTGAATGATGTGTGAAAGGTCAAAACTAATATTTTTTCCTGTGATTTAAAACATTGTTTTGCATATAATATGCATAAAGCCGTCTCCCTAGGGCCGAAAATAGGCTTTTTTTGTCCTAGATATGTTAACAGCTATTTAATTATTCGCTGTAACGATGATCTATTTTCAATACTTAGGTAATTGAGATTATCATTTTTTTCGCTTTCAATAAATAACTAGGCGTTGAACAATGCTCGGAACAATGGGAAAGAATATAGAGTTTTTGTATTCCATACTATATCTTGCAAGCTCGCAACACTCGCTTGTGTACATAACTGTATTGTAAGAAAGCCTTATTTTTTAAACTCTGAATTGGCAAATAACTATTTTTGATTTTTAAACTTTATTAAAGATCTAAAAGGTAGCAACAAAAAATTAAATATTTTGATTGATCTGATTGCTTATAAAGTTGACAATAATCTGTTTAGGTCTAATTGGTCTGTACATTTTAAAAATCGAATGAATTTTATTTATGCATATATATAAAATTATCGTAAAATTACCTCGAAAATTACCCATAATAGAATAAAAAACGCTGCCAAGTAATTGGCACTATGGTTCCTCATTAGCAATAAAAAAATGTTCTTAATGGTCTATATTACCTAATAAAGTATAATGGCATAAGAAAAACTAGAAATGATCTTTTCAGTTTTTTTATTCATTTAAATTTTTATTCATGTTATTATTGTTCACTTAGTTTTAAGAAACCATTTTTACATCTCTTTCTCACCACAAGAAATATTGTTATCTTGTAAAAAAGAATAAAATATTTTTAACTTATCTATAACTTCTAATTATTTCTTGATAATAAGAGTATTTCAAAAGAATTTTTAATTTTTTTTTATTTTTTAAAATTAAAACAAAAGAAAAAAAGACAATAGATTCGGATAAAAATTATTTTTATTATATTTATATAATTTTTTTTTAATTAAAAAAAAAATTTTTTTTTAATTTTTTTTTTAAGGGAATTTTGTGAATCTTGCATCAGCCATGCAGTATTTGCGGGCATTAAAGGCCCGTAGCCTAGGCAACTGGCCGCTGCCTTCCTCCCTTCCTAGGAAAATAATAATTATAATTTTTTTTAATAATTTTTTTTTAAATTTATTAATATTATTTTTAATAATAAATTTTTTAGTATTTTGAATTTTTTGGCATACCCTAAAAACGAGTATTTGTCCGATCAATAAAGTTTATTTCTTTGTACCAAAAAAATTTGTTTCCATTCTTCAAAAACTGGCCAATTTTGATGCCACCATTTCAATTTTTTAAAGAATGAAGCTAAATTTTTGGCGCAAAGAATAAACTTTATTGATCGGATAAATACTCGTGTATAATATGTAGTATGTTCTTTGATACATACACACACACACACACAAAATTGAAAACGTAACATTATTATAAAATTAAAAAAATAATGAGAAATGCAACTTTTAATGATTTTTTATCGTGATAATTTCCGTCAAAGCATTGTTTACATAGATATACATTACATCATACAAAACTTCTGAGTCCTTAATTCGTAATCATCATTTGAACATTTATTCTTTCTTGCTCGAACATCGCTGATATGACTATGCCATGCATTTTATTAAAACAATTTGAGCACATGTGTTCTTTGCATTGAAAACAATAAGTATTTACCTTTTTATTGCACGTAAGGCACTTGCGAGCTATTTCAACAATAGTTATACTGTTTTAGACTCATTATTTTATGTGTATGTATGTAATTTTTAAGAATAAATATTTATATAACATATAAAATTATATTTATTTTCCTAAATATTTTTTATATATAATACTTTCTTTATCTTTTAGCGGTTAATAAATGGTCCACTTTACCCCAGTCACCCCTATTTCAAATAAATGAAAAGTTTTATCTCAGGAGTAACATTCATTTGAATTCATTTGCGATTCAGTAGAAAAATAAGACTCATAAGAATTTTAGCGGTTTTTATAACTTTACGGTCCATTTTACCCACTTCACCCTAATCTTTGAGTATTCAGGGGGGTTTTATCTCAAAATGAAAATTAGCTTTCGATAGACCATTTTACTAAAGGACTCCAACAAAAACAAAAATAAATGTGTTTTAAAAATTTTTGGTAAGAGCTACACCTATTTACCTTTTGGCTACTTAAAAATGGTCCATTTTATCCCAATCACCCTTATGTTGAATGCATGAAAAATTTCATCTTAGAAATGACATTCGGTACCAATTTAAAAATTTTCGGTCCATTTTACCCATTTCACCCCTATTTTTAAGTACAAGGAGGGGTTGTATCTCAAAACTAAAATTGGATTTGGATTCAGCAGAAAATTTTACTACAGGAAGTCTATTATAAGATATTTAGTCAAATTTTTGTATGCAAAATATAAATTTTGAATCTGAAAAAGCTATTTCATGAACTTTTTATTATTATTTTGTGACATCAACAGTCTCTTGTCCTTCGTTTTCTCGAAATTCTCGTTTTACCCCCTTTTCCCCAATTTTTCGGGTATATAGAGGGGTGGTAGGTCAAAACTAACGGCAGATTTGATAAAACATGTCATTTTACCTTTATATAAGTCACGTGATTAAATGAAAATCTGACCAAAAATTTGAACTCTACGAAAATTTGTAAATAACCACGTAAAGTTTAGTAAGTTCTGAAAATATCGTTGCAATTTAACCGATTTATCGCCTAAAATCAACTTTTTGCCGCAGCATAAATTCGGCTTCTTATATCTGAATTGAATCTGAGGTAAATTTTTCAAATTTAAAGTAAAATTGTGGATACCAAACTAGTTTTAAGTATTCTCATTTAGAAACTGACAAAAAATTTAAAAAAATGTTTTATCTAGGACAAAAAATACTATTTTCTATCTTATCAGCCCGCCTCTTTTGCCCTTTATATTTTATAAAAATATGTTTTAAATCATGAGGTAAAATATGGGGTTTTGTATGGGTTTATTTGTTTCTTTCTTTAAAAAAAAAATTTTTTTTCGCATTGTAAAAATCCACTAACGGCAAACAGAAAAATTCTGCTTGTGGTAAACAGTATTCCACTAGCTGAAAGAGGATTTTCAGTGTATCTGGTAACATTGAGGCTTAGGCACTGGTCCTAAGCCCAGAAATTGCATTAGGAATTGACATTGCAAAGGTAGAGATTTACCTTTGCCAGTGTAAGTTTTCAAGAAGAATCAGCTTTCTATAAATTTGTAGAAATAAAACTGCATTGCAAAATGATGAAGGAATTTTTGATAAAAAAATGTTTCGAAAAAAAAAAAAAAATTAATTTGTTATTCCCCGTATTAAAAAAAATATTTATATATAATATTATTTCTAAAAAAAATATTACGAATATTTTGTAATATTTATTATGTGTATATTACGAATTTCATAATACTATAAATATCTTATTTTATTCAGTAGAATGATTATCATTTTAATTAAAAATAAGACAATAATATCATATTTTTTTTTTTTTTTAATATTTTATTTTATTTGTTTTATTAAAAAAATTATTCAAATTTAAAAATTTTAAAGCAATATAAATTGTGTAAAATTCAGTTGTAGTATTATATTACATTACATTATTTGAATATGATATAAAAAAATTTTTCTTGATTAATAATGGATAAAAATTTTAATTTAATTATTATTTTTTCAATACTACTAAATTATGCCTTTGCTTTATATCCAATTGTTAATATTAAAAATGGCACATTGGAAGGAACTTTTATGAAAAGTAGAAAAGGTAAAATTTTTATTGGATTCAGAGGAATACCTTATGCAGAACCACCACTAGGAGAGCTTAGGTTTGAGGTAATTTAATTGAAAACAAAAAAATTTTATTTATTCGAAAATATTTAATATATAATATTTAAACAAAAAAATTATTATCAGCCACCAAAACCATCAAAATCGTGGTTTGGTGTACGTTCAGCTAAAAATGATGCTAAAATATGTACCCAAAGAAGTATTTACGCTCATCAAGAAGAAATTGTTGGCGTTGAAGATTGCTTGTATTTGAATGTTTATACACCAAATTTACCGGATAGAACTGATAATGGAAATAAAATTAATTATCCTGTTATGATTTGGTTTCATGGTGGTGGTTGGATCTCAGGAGCTGGACATTCACTGTTTTATGGTCCTAAATTTCTTTTGGATCATGATGTTATTCTTGTTACTGTAAATTTTAGGTGAAGTATCAATTTAACTAATAGTAATTAAAGTACATTCTTATATTCCTAATGGGTCTTAAATTATACTTAAATTATTTCTTGTGTACTTAAAATTTTAGATTAGGACCTCTTGGATTTTTAAGTACAGAAGATCTTGTAATCCCTGGTAATCAAGGGATGAAAGATCAAGCTCAGTCAATTAGATGGGTACATGAAAATATTCATAAATTTGGTGGTGATCATAATAGAGTTACTTTATTTGGAGAAAGTGCTGGTGGTGTTAGTGTTCATTATCATATGATAAGTCAGTTGTCTCGAGGTAACTTTAGCATTTTTAGATCTTTTATGAGTTTTAGATAATCACAAAAAATAAATATCTATAGGATTGTTTCAACAAGGAATTTCACAAAGTGGAACAGCTTTTGTTCCATGGGCTTTAACTAGACCTGGTCTTGCAAAAATAAAAGCACAACGAGTTGCTGAGTTATTAAACTGTCCTACAGAAGATTCAAAAAAAATTTTAGAATGCTTAAAAACAAAAGATCCAGTTGATATTATTGGAACCGATCGTGATTTTCAGGTAACTTTTAGCATTAGAATAATATAAAATTAAGGAATTTTGGTTATTTACACTGAAAGAAAGCCCGCAAGTATTATATATTATATATATTATATATATTTCTAGATTCTGCCCCTCCAACTTTGCTAGTTTAATTACATATATTTTAACCATAAAATCTTAAAATTAGTAAAACTTCGCGAAGTATATAAATTAATTAATTCTAAAAAAATCATTCTAGATTAGATCTCTCAAATAGTAAATTTCTGAATTAGATCTTTTCTGGTCAGCAGCCAGAAAGCACGAATTTTCCGCACACGTTTTCTCGCCACTAACGCAAAAAATCGTATACTACCCTGGGTCATAAAAAAAGAATGCCCCAAATCGCAGCTTACAGACCAATGACGAATGGGTCATTCTTTATTTTTCTGGGCATGAATCGTAATATACTATTACTTTTTAGGAATTTGATTATTGCCCCATGATTCCCTTCCGACCTGTAATTGAGCCAGATCATCCAGGGGCATTTTTAAAAGAAGATCCTATTATTTCGATAAAAACAAGGAAAATGGATGATATTAAATGGATAACAGGAATCAACGCTAATGAAGGGGCTATTAAAGCTGCATGTAAATATTATAATTAAGAATTAAAGGCTTTAATTATTCATTTATTTTACTTGATTATACTCAGTTTTAATTTTTTATTAATAGCTATTTACGGATTATTTAATGGGAGATTGGCAGATCAATTAGACAAAGATTTTGAAACAATAGCTCCAATTACTTTACTTTTTCGTGACACGTGTGAAAAAAAACATCAACCAGAAGTATCAAAGAAAATCCGCAAGTTTTACTTTGAAGATAAACCAATTAATCTTCTTACTAAGGCTAATTTGACAGAAGTAAATTTAAATTATTTTGGAATAAATAAAAAAAAAATCTTGATTAAATAAGACTATTAATTGTTTTGTAGATGTACAGTGATGCATGGTTTAACATAGGAGCAGATGAAGCAGTAAGAGATCATTTGAAGCTAATGTCATCACCAGTTTATTATTATTTCTTAGAGTACAGAGGAAGTTCATCGTTCAGTAAAAAATTTGGTGACCATAATAGAGATTATGGTGTATCTCATGCTGATGAATTACAATATTTATTCCCAGTTGGTGAACAATTATTTGAAGACACGCCTTTAAGTAATGAAGATCATCGAATGATTGATGTTTTAACATCATTGTGGGTTAATTTTGCTGCAACGGGGTTCGTATTATAAATAATTAATTTTTAATAAAAAAGTTAATAATAACAAATTGACTTTACCGTTCTATTTACTGAAAATTTTTTTAAATGAATGGTGAGGTTTTATCATTAAATTATCATTGAAGTTTTATCATTTAAGTATGATGAGAATATGACAAGTCTAAAAAATTTTTTTGTAAAGAAAAAAAATAAAATTAAAAAAAAATTTTCTTGACGTTTCAAGTAATTAGCATTTCAAAGCGTTTGAGCATGATGAAAAATACACTTGCCGTAAGCGGAGTAACTCCACTATCGGTAGGTGAATTTTTTTACATGCATAACATATGAAAATTTTATTTTTATTTTTCAGGGCTCCAACATCGGATAATACTGAATCATCAACAATTAATTGGAATCCAGTAAATACGTCAGATATAGAATTTTTGTATATTAAAAATTCTCGTGAAATTTATATGTCTAAAAATTTAAACTCTAAAAGAAGAGAATTTTGGTATAATCTAATGCCAACTATTCGTAAAATATAGTAAATAATTTTTTTTGTTGAAAATTTGAAAATAAATTTTACTCACAGCAGACTTGAAGTTTTTTTTTTATTTTTATACAATTTTATTAATAACATAAATTCAGAAAATTTGAATATTAAATAAAAATACTTGATTTTTGAGCTAACAATTTTAACATGGAACATGTTTCTAGGGAGGCGTACCTCGAGAATTTGAAAATTAAGGGGGGGGGCATACATAAATACATACATAAATACACACACACACATGCATACATACACACATACACACACACACACATACATACTTTTTTTAAAAACCGGTTTTTTAGTTTCCTGGGGTCTCAAAACATGCTTATATGCCAAAAAAACAAAAATCAAAATTTGATCTATCACAATGGTTCCTCTATGAGGAACCAATTGAGCTTTTATTATTAACCTATTAGCAATAGCAATTTATAGCTCTCAAATAGTTCTGACAAAAGGTATATTTTGTTATAAATATTTTACAATCTATTTGCTATAACTTTGCAAAAGTAAGGAATAATTAAATAATGCTTCTTTCTCGAAAGAGAAATGAGATATGACTTCTATATAAATATCTGATAGCCTTTACAATTATTTGTATTATTTAAAACTACATTTATGCCTATAATATTTAATATCATTAAATTAAAATTATTAATTGAATGATTTTTTTATGTTTTTTTGGGTTTTGAGTTTGTAGGAATCTATTTATTTATGGGAATATTTGTTTATAGGAATCCAATATCATATGTAATTTAGCGTTAATAAATCAATTCCATGCATGCTCGGAGTACCTAGATTATAAGCCACTTATACTGGCGCCTTTGATTATTTTACGCTGATTTAAACAAAAACGACATGAAGAAAAAGTAAATAGTACCACGGATAATTCTAATTCTAATAAATTTTTAATTAACTATTAATAATAATTAATAGTTAATTATAAATTTTTAATTATTATTTTAGCTGTAAAAAAAGATTTTTGTATATTAGGTATTCACTTTAGAAATGTGATGTTAACTGGATTAATTCATTAATTATAATATCAGTTAATTACTATTGTAGTAGCACACATTAAAAATTCTTTACATTAAAATTTTTATTAAAAAAATGAAAAATGAATTTGCAGCTTTTTTTTTTAAACTAAATAAACATTTAACTCTATAAATACCTACTAAAATTAATATAATCTCATTATGAATACTTTATTTTAAAAATGTAAAATGAAAAAAAAAAAAAAGATTGTACTTAACTTTTACTTGTTATTTATTATTACAAAAGTTTAAATTAAATCTGTTGATTATTATTAAATAATATTTTTTTTAGCTTCGTTCAGCTTCATTTGAGTTTTTATTCACGAATCTAAGCTTTTAAGAAGCTAAAAATTGATACATTTTTCTTTTAAAGACTTATTTTTTGCTTGCTTGTTTGTCATATTTTGTATTTTTTTCTTTTTTATATTGTTACTTTCTTAATGTACTACTTGTCTTTCGATAAGTTAAGTATTATTCTTGTTATACAGAAAAAATTTTAATAAGTAAATAAGAAAGAAAAAAGTTGGAACTTATATTTATTTTAAAAAAATAATGACAATGCCATAATAATGTAAGTTTTTATTTTACAGAAGAGTTTACAAATGATTTATTTTTTACTAGATTTTATTCTATAAAAATATTAAGTATAGGAGAGGTACGGTTGGGGCTATTGTAATAATTGTTTTATTTTTTACTTTTCAAATTTTTAAAAAACAGTTGTATAAAAACAATTGTTGAATACTTAGTTTTTGAGTCTCTGTAGCTTATAAGCTTTCTAAATAACCTTTCATTCATATATAAAAATTTGTATAAATTTAGATAAAAAAATTATTATTATCTTTATATGCATTGAAAATAATTTTTTATAATTATAAGAGGGGTCGACAATACGGGGGCAATTGCTTAGGAAACAATGGACCGTAAAACTTTAAATTTGTATTTAAAAAAAATATTTGGCCATGGTAAATTAGCTATTAAAATTTTATAAACAATCTTGCTTTAAATACAGAATAATATTTTATGCCAGCAAAGAAAAAAATATAAAAATTATAAATTTAAATTGAGAATAATATAATTTGAAAAAATCGCTATACTTTTTATAATAAAAAACGAATGAAACGTTTGCGTTTATACATACAGTAAAATAAAATAAAAAATAAAGAAAAAACCACAAACAATAAAAATTCATTTATTTTTGTTGGAGACATCAAACTTTTTAAAAAAGTTTATGCTTGAGAATTCTTTTCTGTACGTGATTTAAGGATAAGTAAGAGTGCTTGAAGGTAAAAATAGAAAAAGAAGAAGATTTTAAAGAAAAAAGTCTGCGTGTTGTTCATTAGTTATTGTAATTTCCTTTTCATTTCTTTTTTCATTAATGAAGATAATGATATTAAGGCTTTTTTTTTGGTATGAACTTCAAGAAATAAAGGCAAAAATAGATTTATAAAAAAAAAGATGTTTAATTTGCTTTACAAATATGTAAATTAGATGTTGAAAAAAATAGGTACCTAATTTTTTCTTTTTTATTTTAATGCCAACTAAAATCAATTTTTTATTATTTTAAATCTATTGTTTCTATTCTTTTGCTTATTCATTGTGTATAAATATTCAAAATGAATTAGTTAATTTATAAATAGTATTCGTATCATTTTTTGAGTCTTATTTTTTGTATTTCGTTAAGTAAAATACGAATCTTTATAGAAATCGATAAGATCGTCGTATCAAACCCAAATAATCCAATATAATATGTAACATAATTTATAATAATTCAAATTTGAAATTTATTCAGCAGCTTATGCCTATCATGATTTTTAATACATAAATACAATTTATAAAAAAAATTTTCTCGCAAACGAAATGAATTGCTAAGGATATATAAATAAGTTAGAACATTTTATTAATAAATTATTTACTTAGATAAAAAAATTTCATATTATTCAGCAATAGTTTACTTTTTTGTTTCGTTGTTGTGCATGTATATTCTCATGACAGAATAATAAATAATTATTTTAAAAAAATTTTGTAATGTTATCTTTAGCCCCTCGGATTCATAGATGCAATTTTTGGGGTTTTGAGGTTTAATACAGGCGCCAGCCATACTAATTACGCCTAAAAATCAAATTTATTTTTCCGAAGATGAAAATAGGTGGTATTTATGTTTTTCGACTTGCAAAATTGGCCAATAATTTGTTAATAACAAAAAATTGACCACGAAATTTGCAAAACGAACCCCGGATTCGTATTTAGCAGGTCGAAAAACATAAATTCTACCTATTTTTATCCTCGGAAAAAGAAATTTAATTTTTTAATTTTTGGGCGTGATTTGTATGGCTGGCGCCTAGACTAGTTTGGATTCCCTTGTGAACCAACTCAAAAATTCTACGAGTATTAATGAATTTAGCTAAAACCTAGTGGAATCTTTACAGGAAGACATAAGGAAAAAAAACATAGGTTAAAAAAAAATTTTGGGAGTTTAAAGGGAACGAAAAACACCCCTCATCCGTTAACCCAAAAAGTTTAAAATAACCTCTTTTGCAATTTCGAAGGAATCTAGTTGGTAATTTGGGCGATTGAGCCCGAATCTAACGTCGAAAATGAAGTAAAAGGGGTTAATCCCTTTATTTTGACTCTTTCAATCCTTAAAATTTACTTTTTCTTAAAAACCTACTTTATGGGATTTAGTAGGTATTTTGGCTCGCTAAAATCGAATTTAACGTCTAAAACTATGTTCGAGAGTTCAGCTCCCGAAATTTTTTTTTAACCCACTTTTTCCGTGGGTCTTTCTGAAAAGATTTGGTTTTAGCTAAATTCATTAATATTCGTAAAAATTTCAGCTTTGATCTTTTTTTTACACAGATGCCCTGACTATTATTGAGTTTATTGATATTAGGCACTAGGTCATTATTACTGTTTTGCATACCTAATGTTTTTTCAGTTGATATTGCATACATTAAGACTTATTACACTATAATGTTTGCACTAAAAGATATATCTTTTGATTAATTGAATGTTTCATGAATTTTCCGTAATACTTTTTCACTCTATGCTATCTTTTTTATTTCAAGTTATATTTTATACCTAATATTAGTATTTTTTGTGTCATTTCCTTCATAAATAATTTGATTTTCTGTTGTAAACTTAATATATACGTAATCTACATAGTGTTTTCCGAGCCCTTGTACAAGAAAGTAAAAATTGGCCCGAATTGGACGAAAATTATCTTCTAAGACGAAGCTATGGATGGTGAACTGTGATTTGAGCCATTATATTTTCATGGACAAGGGTTGTATACGATTTTTATTCGTCAGTGGCAAAAAAACACGTCTTTTCCGGTCGCCGACAAGAAAACTTTTGACACTTATTAAATAGTTAGTAAATCAGAATACGTATTTGCAAAATACATCATAACTAAGGATCATTTTTATAATTCAGAAAAGAGTTAATAAAGCAGTTAAAAAAATAATACTGTAAGAAATCCCTTTTATTAAAAATATCAAATATTAAAAAAATTCATTATTCAAAAATTTATATTAACAATTAAAAGAAAAGGTTTTAAATATAAATAAAAAAGGACTACATATCCAAGGTAAAACTTTTTTCTAGATTATGCGATGGATTTACTTTTTAATACATAAAAAACTAAAAAAGTTTATAAAAAAAGAAAAATACTTGAGATTATATTGGTATTGTATAATACTTTAGCATGAAATATATACTCAGTATAAAAGGAAATGAAACATTTCTTTAACGAGTGTATTTTACTGCTCGTAAAGTCAACTTTATGATGATAATTACAAAATAAACTATATAGTAAATCTGTTTTTTGGTCAATGTTGATATAAATAATAATAATAATAATATAGAGAGTTTAGTATCTTAAGAAAGGTAAGTTTATTGCAAAAGGTTGCAATGAAGAAGTTAATAAAAATCAAGGTATTCATTTTATTTAACTTTTTTTTATTGTAACTTAGATTTATATAAGTATTCATTTTTTATTCGATAATTTATGTACCTTTTCTTTTATTTATCATTTTTTATGGATTATGAACATTCTTTAATTAAAAATGTTTACTACGGATTTGAATAAAATAAACACATTCTGTGGACTATTATGCGAGAAACTTGGTTAAGACAATATTACTATTTTTCTTACAGCAAAAATTTATATATTCAATTCATTTTTTTACCACTCGAATATTTATAATATTTTTTTTTAGCATTTTTGACTTTTCGATATCCTAAATATTCTCCAATAATTATTTGTATCCTACACTATAAAAAGTAACTTTCTTATATTAACAAAAAAATTAGAACATTTTCGAAAAATTAGTAAAATTTCAAAAAAATTTATAATTATTCGATAAAAATCTTAAATTTACTAAATTTAGTATATTAATAAAAAATTTTTGTCAATTCGTAAGAAAAATTGGTAATTTACAATTTTTTTTCGAAAATTTACAAAAAATAGTTGTGTGAAAGCAAGTATACTTTCTCGCAAAGGAAATGAAGTCGGGAGAGTATATAAGAAATCAAAGACAACTCAAGCTGAGTTTTGGTATATAAGAAAAAATACATTGAGTTTCTTACTGATGATCTCGCTCAATGTATTCGAGTGAAATACCATTTATGTACTATGTAGGAAATGAGAAATTTTATTTCTTAATAATTTTTATATTCTTATGAATCTAGTACATGGAATCAAAATCTAATATATATTTATATATATTTTGTTTTATTTATAAAAAATAGTTGTGAATTTACAACTTTTTTCGTAAAATCACAACAAAAAAAAATCGAGAATTCTCAAATTTTTCGTTCATATACTAAATTTAGTAAATTTCCGATTTTTATCGAATATTTACAAAAATTTTTGAAAATTCACTAACTTTTCGGAAATATTCTATTTTTTTTGTTAATTTAAGAAAGTTACTTTTTACAGTGTACTGACTTAATAAAACTACTACGTTTGTCCTTTTTTTACACTGATTAATGAATTTCCGAATAATGGTATACACAATTTTTTAGAAAAAAGTTTCAGGAATCCAATGGCCAGAATGTCGTTAAATACTTTTAAACTCTTTTTTTAAGAATCTGCAAAATAAAATCACAATTTAAAATTTAGTTTATAAAAACAATTATTGATATTATTAAACAAATTAAGAATAACGTATAAAAATATCAAGGAATTTAGGAAATAAAAAATTCCATTAATAATAGTATTATTTAAAATATATATCGACAGTCTATTGAAAAAGTGTACACTGTAAAAAATAAAGCACAAAATATTACTGCAGGTTAGTAATTTTACTACGAATTTGTAATATTACCATTAGCAAATCAACAAATTATTCGAGATGTAATTTTACTAGTTCAATAATCAAAAATTATAATATTTAGAAATTTTTGAATTATTCAAAAATTCGCCTTAAAAACTTTAATTTTAATTAATTAAGTTCACAGAAATTAAATTTGCTAAGTTGCATTTACTTAACACACTTTTGCAATAGAGCACCGATATGTACAGTTAATAAAAATTTGTCATGTTTCTTATACAATATAATATTTCAAGTGTAAATAGAATTAAAAGTTTTATATAAATATATATTTGAAGGATTGAAAAAAAAAAAATATATTATAGATCTTGAATGATATTATATTATTTGTACGTATATAAGAAGATCCAGAGCGTGTCACACAACATGTCCAATCTGTCACGTATGCATATCTTGGGATATGTTTTTGTAAAATATATATATAGTATTCCTTTATACATATTTCTCATGGGAATAAAAGGGGTGTACCCTATTGGGGGTATAGAAACGGACGTACGTGGTCAACTTTTAGACCCAACTGTCGACGAACTTACCCGTAAAATAGTTAGTAACACTTCTTCCTTTCTGGTTAAAAGTAAAATCTAACTCTTCTATATGAATTATATTTTCTTCTTTCTCTTCATTTTCTACTTCCTTTATGTATGGTTTTATAACAAAGTGCCAGAATCAGTCTGTGGCCGCAGTAGTAGCATGCATTTACGGTCAGCCGACTTGTCTTCTAATTCTAAAATACAAAATTTTATCTCATGTTATTAAACACACGTGTTTAGTTTTATAAATTTAAAAAAAATTTTTTATTCAAAATATTTATATATATTAATATTGAATTTAATATTTTATTTTTATATTTTATGGGTAATTAAACAAATTTTTTTATGCAAATAATTAAAATTTCACAATGAAATTACCGAATGAATTTCGACTAATAAATTTACATTTTTTTAAATTATAAACTATATTCTATACTAAAAATGAGTTAGTCATAGGTACGGTAACTATGTACAATTGTACATTGTCATCGCTAAAAGAGTCATTCTGATTGGTTCATACAAATTTTATTGTTAATAGGTTAAAATTAATTGTTTTATTGTTTACATTATGTTCTTATTATTTTTTAGGTTAGTCAGTATATTGAGTAGTGATGTCAATAAAAAAAATTAAAGTAAGAATAAATTTTGGTATTTAAGAAAATAATTATAGTTGAAAGTTTTATATCATTCTGCGCACGAGACGCGCCATTGGGGAGGGGGGGGTAATAGGGATTAAAAAGGAGCAAATTCAGCCCCAGCAATGCATTAAGTAGCATTTCTGACGTTGTCTTTGAATTCTGTGATCCAAAAATTTAAATGTTTTAAAATGAAGAAACAAAGTTTTCGTACAAATTAACTATTTATTTGGGGGGTAATAGGGCTTAAAAAAGGGTAAATTTACCCCCAGGAAATGAATCAATCGGTTTTTCTGAGATCATTATTGAATTTTGAGGCCCAAAAAACCCATGCTGACATTTAAGAATTGAAATAAACAGTTTTTTTAAAGAATTACATATTTTGGGTGTAAAAGGAGTGAAAAAAGGGCAAATTCATTCCCATTAATGACTTAACTAACGTTTCTGACAACATTCTTGAATTTGAAGACCAAAAAAAACTCCATTTAACATTTACCCGACAAGTATAAATTTTATACTTGTTGAGTAAATGGGGTGAAAATCCCCCCGCTTCGTACTATCCTGACATGCTGACATGAAGAGAATTTAAAAGGTTTCATCTCGATTCATTATTATTCAGATATTTCCAGACTATCAGAGTATTCCGAAATACGGGCGCACGGCGCTAAGGTGTTCCAAAAATCGTGCGCGCCGCTCTGTTCACAAAACGTAATACGTATTTAAAAATTTGATTTTTTCTGATTTAAGTACGTAATAGCCTGAAATAAAGGAGAAAATTGTTATTGTTTGTTATTAAAAAGTAAAAATTATAAAAACTTTTGTCTTATTTTCATTTATAAATAACAAACAATAACAAATAATTCTTTTTGATTCAGGTTAGTACGTACTAAAATCAAAGACGTAGTTGAAAACCATGTTAAAAACGGTACACTTTAGCGCCGCGCGCCCGAATTTCGGAATACTCTGTATATATATACAGTGGCAAAGAATATACAATGCATAGATCATTTAATAATGACAATTTATATTAATCAAGAATAGTATTATAACAGCCCCATTCGAGCAAGACAAATTAGGTATTACGAAAGATTTATCCAAAAATCAGTATATAAAATCTCATACAATTGATAAATAATTAAGATATGTTTTAGATATAAATATTTTTTATGGAAATTTATTATATAAAATTAACGCGCGATGTCTTATTTATAGTATTTGTACTGCATTTCGCTTTCGAGAAAAATTTTTTACAAATTTTTATATAAAAAAAGTTTATATTAAAAGGCTTTTTATTATTCTTTAAATTTTCTAATGAATATACTCTACATTTTGGGCCACAAAAGTTGCGAAAAGAAATTTTATGCCCTATAAGCTTAATAAAATTTAATTTTAACAAAAGTATATTTCAAAATACTGATATGTATTCGATATTATTAATATTTTAAAAACTTTAATATTTGAAGTTTAATATTACGGAAATGTTCAAAATTTTTTAAAAAAGATGGTCTATTGTAAAATTTCCCGAGAAATCTAAAAATTGAGTAAGAATTTTGAATAGATTACAGGAAAATCTGGAAAATGGAAAATTTCGGCAAATGGAAAGTTGTTTCCATTAGAGTACAAATAAAATGGATAGTTAGAATTAATTTTTTTTTTATCAAGTGAAGAGCATTCCGTGTGCTCTACTATACGTCGACAATCTGGTAAGTTTTAGTAAGAAAAATCCCTGTTTTGCTTTCCAAGTTTTCTCAGCGGAAAAACGTTGGATCAAAATTTCCTCTTACAGGAAGTTTCGTTTTTCAATAATCTCGAGTGCGCAACTATTATTTTTTGGAAAATAAATAATTTTTCGCAAATATCAGAAAATAAAGTAAAGTGGTATTCTGACAAGCATTTTTGCAGAACGCGCGAAATTTAAAAGTTTAACTTTATTTTCTGATATTTTCGAAAAATTATCAATTTTCCAAAAAAATAATAGTTGCGCACTCGAGATTATTGAAAAACAAAATTTCCTGTAAGAGAAAATTTCGATCCTACGTTTTTCTGTGGAGAAAACTTGGAAAGCAAAACAAGGGATTTTTATACCAAAAATTACCAGATTATCGACGTATAGTAGAGCACACGAAATGCTCTTTCAAAATTTTTAGTAAAGTTTGTAACATAACATTGAATTCAAATTGATGCCACTGAATTATAATGGTTTAGCTTAAAACAGCTCATATATATTTTTCAAATACATTATGTGTAAGTTTTTGAATTAAATCAATATACTTTTGGTTATATAAAAGTATAAAACATGTCAAAAAAAAAAGTTGAAAGAGAAAAAAAAACTCTTACAATGTTTTTAGTTGAATAATATATTTTAAGAAGCTAAAATAGAAAAAAAGTGTCAGTTTGAGATATATTCAAGAAAAATTTTCAACTAAAAGTCTTCTTTTTTACTTTAAGTTTGAATGGACAGTTTTTTTTTACAAATCTTATATCTTTTGTTTTTTTACTCTCAATACGTTATTCGTCAAAAGAATTATTTTACACTTTTTTTTCATCAATTGATTGAACTATACGTATTATTTTGACTCTTTCTGTCAAAAAATCAATTATATATATATATAAGAAGTTTTTAAATTTGTCGGTAATATTAAAAAAAAAATTATCAAAAAAAGTCCATAATTGAAGCTTCATCGAGTGAAGATGAAGTAGTAAGAAAAAAAAGAAAAATTCTTATAAAATGAGTTTTAACTAAAGGGTTCAAGTATATAGAAGAGTCGACTTAATTACTCAATGCCTTTTTTTTCAGTGTTAGTTCATTGTCTTATATATAAGTTTTATACTTGTAATAGACATCTCAAAACTTTTTGATTAAAAAATAAAAAATTTTTTTTTTTATTATTTCCAATATATTAAATCTATGAAATAAAAAAGGATATTGTTGATCGTTAAAAACACGATGTGACCTTTTTTTTTTTTGAAAAATTCTTTACTTTTATATTATATTGAGTTTTACTTGATTGATCAAAGCGTAAGCATACTTTTTTTTTATGATGCTTAATAATAAGTTTGAAAATATATAATATGTCAATAAACTGAATATAAAAGTAATTAAAATGTATTTATGAAATTTTTTTAATAAAAAATCAATTAAAATATATCAAGGTTTATTAATAAAAAGTATGTGCTTTAAAATGGTCACATAAATGAACAAATTAAAACTGTTTAATTATTTATTCGAAACTAATAATAATTAAAATTAATTTTTAAGTAACTATGTGTAAAATTTTAACTTTTTATCTCAAACAACATGATGTATAATTAATTTTTTTAAATATTGCTTTATATATTAGCGAGCAATAATGGCAAAATTACAATTTCAAGGGTCCGTCATTATTGCCCTTTGTTCATAATAGGAATCATATGATGAACACACAGTATGGTATTCTATGGCTATGTATATTGTTAACGCAATGTATTTAGAATGGAATATGTTACTGTATTAAATTTGTAAATCGTCGCATATAGCGTTCATCATATGACCCCAGTAGTGTTACGTTATTATTAAGGGCAATATGACTGGTTTGTTTCAGAGTTAATTATTTTTTTATTTTACAGTTACCTAAAGTTAAACTTTTTTACTGTAAAAGGAAAAAAGTAGCTAACATCGGGACCAAAAGAATATAGATAAACATTTCTAAGATCAAATTAAATAACTAATAATATTAAAGAATTATTTACTAATTAGCTTATAATGTTATAGTCTTAGTGACAATAAGACTTAGCTGAAGGTGTTTAAAATGTAAGAAAAATTGTTTACACTCAATCAAATGCAGAAATAGTAGTAGTAAGTCAATCAGTAAAGGTAGTTTAATGTATAATTAATATTCGTGTTTTATCCTTCTCATGGCTTATAAATAAATACAATTACTAATAACTAGTAACTGTAATAAATTATTTTTTAAGTTCTAATAGTCGAACTGCTGGCAATATGTTTTGTAACACACTTTTTTTTTTATTTCTGTGAATAAAAATAGATGTACTATATGTTTTTCAACCCGATAAAGCCAAATTCCGGGTCTATTTAGACCTAAAACCGGTAGATTCATTGTTAATAACAAATTATTGCAAAATTAGGCCAAAGTTAAGCAAAATCAAGTTATAAATGCCAACAAGCTTTAAAATTTTGTGAGTTAAACAAAACATTCTGATGTATACTAATTTATAGTACATACATTTTCTAATACCTAATACTTTAAATTTATTGTTTAAACAATTTAAAATTTACAACTTGAGTTCACCTAATTTTGGGCTAATTTAGCAACAGTTTGTTAATAAGAATAAATCTACTACTTTTAGGTCTAAATAGACCCCGAAATTGACTTTAGTGTGTCGAGAATCAATTAGTACACCTATTTTGATCCACTGAACTAAAAAAAAACTTAATTACTGGTTTGTGCAAACAAAACCTAAATGCGCATGGAACATGTTTACTATAATTTTTAATTATCATCTTTATTAGATGTTAAGATTCTACACGAAAAAAATATTGCACATTAAATTAATTACCAAAATAAATCTTACACAAGTGTAAGAAAATTTAATTATTAATTAATTTAATTTGCAATATTTTTTTCGTGTAAGAAAATGTGTAAGAAAATAGATGTGCAAGATCAAAATATGTAGGTTCCGAGTAGACTCCACAATTTTACTTTAATATAAAAAATTATTTTCCCCAAATTAAAACAATTTAATGCTTATATTCACCCTCACAAAATCATTTTTTTTTCAAAATTTTTTACATAAATAAATAAATATAATAGAAATTTTTTTTTCTTTTTGAACGCAGTACCTAATTTATTTCTATAAAAGTATTAATATCTGAAAATATGGTTTTTACTCTATATATCTCGAATCTAATACTCAATGTTTTGAAAATTTTTTTCTTAATACTTTTTGCATAAAAAAATAAAAAAAACACTATTATTTTTTTTATTTTTGGACGTAGTATCTAATTTTTTTCTAAGAAAGTACTAATAACTGAAAGTATCGTTTTTACTCTATTATATCTCGAATCTGATAATCAATTTTTTGAAAATTTTGTGTCTAAAAAAATAAAGAAAATAGCAATATTGTTTTTGCTACTTAAATTTTTTCTATGTAAGTACACGGAGAAAAATATTTTGTATATTTTACAAGGTTAATTTTAGTAAAACGGGGTTAGTTTTAATTACAAAAAAAATTTGTAAATTTTACAAATATGAAGTCAGAATATTGTAATTCTAACTATAAACATGGTTATATTTACAAAATATTTGAACAGAAAATAACAAAACTTTATAATGTAAACATAACCAACAATTTTTGTTATTTTTAACAGTTATTTTTCTCCGTGTACTAATATCTAGAATTATCGTATTTACTAGGTAAAATAGATCATTAAGAACATTTTGTTATTGTTAATGAGGAACCATAATGCCAATTACTTGGCAGCATTTTTTAAAATTATTTTATACTCAGATAAATGACATGCACTATTGAAATAGTATATTTACGGCTCGTGTCCAGAAAAGTAAAGAATGGCCCAAATCGCAAGTAAATTACCTTCCGAGGCGAAGCCGAGGATGGTAAACTGCGATTTGGGGCATTCTTTATTTATGGACAAGCGCTGTATAAAATTTTTCTGCGACAGTAGCGAGAAAATCCGATTTCCTTGGCCGCGCAGCGGCCAGGAAATCGTACTTTCGTGGCTACTGTACAGAAAAATTATATAATTTAATTAATTAATTTCAAAATGAATAATAATCAATAAATAATAATTAATCTTTCAAAAACTATAACTTTGATCTTTTTTATTTATTTTATTTTCGAATACTACGATTCTTTCGTCTGCTACTGTAATGAAATAAATTTAGTAAAAAAAGATAGCGGTTTCCCTGGATTTTGAGGGTTAATTCCATTAATATTTTGGGGACAACTGTACTCTAGTTTTAAAGGTACTAGGGGGCTACGCCCCCTGCGCGCTAAAGCGCGCCAACCCCCTCAAATTCAATTTTAAACAATTTTAAATGAAAAACAATTTAAACTTTAAACAAATATTTATTTAATAAAACAATTTTTCGATTTTATTTGTACAAAATCTTCATTCTAAGCTAAATAGTCCTATCGCCAGCAATGCTATTTAATGCCATAAAATCCTAAAATAGCATAAAAGTTCCATGGAAAAAAATGGGTGGTATTTATGTTTTTTGACTCGTTAAACTCGAATCCGAGTTCTATTTTGCAAAATTCGTGGTCAATTTTTTTTTATTTACAAATTATTGGCCAATTTTGCAATAATTTCTTGATAACAAAAAATTGACCACGAAATTCGCAAAACAGTTTATTATTTTAAGTTTTACTTTATGAATTAACCCTAAATTAGGTACATTTTATCAATTATGCGATCACAGGCCCTCGGTGCTATGCACCTCGGGCCCTGTCAACCTTCCCATTTGATATATTATAACTTTATATCGAACTTATTTCATTAACTGATTCCTCATAAATAACTATTTTTTTATTTAAGACAGAAAATAACATGTTAATAATATTATATTATTCACCCTTTAAAATTGAAGAATAAAAAATAAATAATAATAAAATACAGAATTTTAAAATACGCGCCATTAAAAATAACAAAACAGTATAAGGTTTAATTTGTACACCGCAAGAGCGCGTTAGCATTAATTTCGAAATGAATAACAGCTGTTAAGTACAGACCAATCAGAATGAGTTTTAAAATGTCTCAAAATCAGCGTTACATTTCATTCTTTTAATAGAAGACTAGTTTCCCTCTGAGATGACAGAAAACAGGTTTCCTTGCGAATGCATGAGGCAGTATGAGAAACTAAATCAAATGAAGTAGGATTTAAACCTAAATATCAACATTAAATTAGTTATAATTTATAACGATATAGTATATATCGTCACGAGTTTCGATACAATGCCTTTATCGTAGTATGGCGAGAAAAGAAAAAATAAACAAAACAGAGCGCGCAGCGCTCTGTTTTTGTTTATTTTTTTTTTCTCGTCATACTACAATGAAAGGCTTTGTATCGAACGAGTGGCGATATATTTTTTTTTCAACAATATTCGAATATTCATCGTCTTTTAGACAGAATATAAAACATTACTAAAAAACAAAACATTTTTTTTATACACTTTTTTTATTTTCATATATGTACATTCATTTTTAATACGTTAGAAAAAATGTTACATTTATTTCTGATTATTTATTTTGGCATCGATATCATTATTCTCGTCTATTAATAAATTATCATCTTCTTTAACATTATTTTCCGCCATTTTATGTTTTAAACAAAAACACGCTCATGCGTTACATACAACGGCCACGTTACAACTAAATTTTATTCGGTTCTTCATCGAACTTTGATCATGCGCAGTCTCTACCTCGGTCTCTACTATTACGATAATACTTTTATACGTACGAGTAGACTCTATATCGTAAGAGTAGAAGCCCTGTTGCGATAAAGTACCTTTATTTCATATACTACGGACCGTCTATAAACGATACATATTCGAATAGCGTTGTAAAAAATATTTTTAAATTATTTTGAAAAAAACTCATACAGCTAAATTAACAATGATCTATTTATAGAGTTTAGAATTCATTTCGCTTTCGAGAAAAAAATTCAAAGTTTTAAAATCAAATAATAAATGAGATTATTTTTATTTCTTTATCTAGGTTACTGCAATGTTATACATAATCGGTTATAAAAGCTAAATAACATTTAATATCTGATAATTTTTTCCTTTTTTTTCTATGAATGAGCTTTAAATTTTTTTGTTTTGCAAATTATTATAAAAAGTTTTGTTTGTTTGTTTTTTTTGTTTATATGTAACAAGCAGAAAACTGGGATTACACTGATGAGAATCGCCCTGTTTTCTTGCAGAGTCGAAATGGACAAAAAATTTTAATTTTTTTAAAACTTTTTAACATCAAAAGAATAAATTTTTAACATCATACAACTTTTTTCAATACTCAGTCCTCAGTAACACAGATAACAATAATGAAAAAAGTTATACTTTTATAGTTCCATGTACCTAGATCGTGTTTATTATTTATAATAAACTCATCAAACTAATTGACTTATATTGAAGTTAATTCATCTCTAAAAAACCGGACAGTATGTCTATGGACATAGAATGAAGTTTTTACTAAATTTAGTAATAATTTTCTTTTAAGGAGGTATACTTGCTAAGCTAGAGCTATTACAGAACAAATATTGTTCAAATTAAGGGTAATTAATGTTTTTAATATTCAAATAACACTGTAAAAATTTCAAGATAATTAGGAGATTCTGTGAAAAGTATAACCTATCCCAATTTTTTAATCCTTCCGAACACCCACGATTACGCTCGGTGACTGCCGGCGAAAGAAGAAAGAAAGAAAATAAAAAAAAAGAAGAAAAAAAATTTAACACCAAAATCATCGGAATCTACCTACGAACGAACTCTCCCGAAAGCCCTCGCTTACGTTCGGATTTACCAGCAAGTAGGGATAAGTATTCTTTTTCTTTCTTTCCAATTTCAACATGACGATTTCATCATAACGAATTCGTCATGACGATTTTATCATGACGATTTTTTAAATTTTAACTCTCGTAGAAATAAAATAGAGGTGTGCGGTGACAAGTAAGAAGTAAAAACTTCAATAATTAAATAAATTGTTGTGTTCATGTGTTCATGTGTTCACGCTCGTGTCTAAAGTATTTCGCCCATGGTGCTTACACTATTTTTTGCCCACCTAGGCGTAGAACGAGTTCAGAAAATTTTTTACCTACGAGTTTTACGCCCGAAAGGGCAAAAAAATAATTTTGTATTTCTTATTTCCGTATTTTTTACACAAAATTTTATTAATAATTAAGTATTTTAAAAGATAACAAAAATTAGAACTAATAAAATAAATAATGAAAAAATCCGCGCAACCAATAATAACATGAAAAAATTAGACGAAAAATTATGTCACATGAGTTTTTTAGAGATAAAAATTTACCTCAATGATGACTACCAATGTGGGGATAAAAGATATAGGTTGTCGAATCTTTCTTTTTCTATCTTATTACTACAGAAGCGAAAACCTTGCGTGCACACAACCATACGATAGCATTAATAAATAAATAAAATTTTTGTTATAAACAAATCACCCTAGTCAAAAATAAACTTAATAATTAATTTTTTTTATATGTTATAATTTTTTTTGTCAAAAACTGTACTCAAAACATACTAAAATTTTCTATTATAAAATTTCGTCCCATAAGAATCACGTGTATAAAATGCTCGAAAATGCCAAATTATATTTATTTATTTAACATTGAAAGAATCACCCTGGGATCTTCAAATTTTGAAAATATATTTCTTAATATTAATTCTTATTATATACCAATCTTTATTAAAATCTCCACTCAAACAAAAAAGGTAGTTAACATCCTTAATTGTGAACTCGTGAATGAGTGAATAATATTTGTGTACATTAATGTATAAAAATAAAATATGAGTAAAAAGTAAATGAAGTAGAATACACAACTTATGAAATATTTTTTTTCAATCATAATTTATAAAGAGTATTTAACAAACTAAGTTATCAACAGACAAATTAATTTAAACAAATTAAATAAAAATTTAATAGAAGAGATTGTTTTTATTTATGTTGATACTAAATAGTTTAGTATTAGCGTTATATTATATTGCAATTTGAAAAGGAATATTCATTGTTTTGAATAAAATTTTTACATTATTAATTTTTAATACATAATTAATAATTCAAACTTATCATTAAAACTTTACTTGATGATAAATTATTAAAACTTTTTTGGGACGGAATCCCCTTAGTTTATATGCATTTATATTTTTAATTTTTTGTAAAGTTTTTAACAGAAAAAATTTTTCTTGGAATTTATTCAATTAGATTATTCACACAGGTGAAAAGCCTTATAAACGTAAAGAAGTAACAAAATATTCTCATAATTACAAAAAAAACTTAATTTGCAATAAAAATCTTCTAGCTAGTATCTTCTTGTTCACACTGATGAGAACCCTTACAAATTTCAAAAGAGTAATAAGATTTTACTCAATTTTTAATAACAAAAGTGAATTTTTAAGAAAAAAATAATCATGTGCATAAAATGTTGAAATGAATTTAATAATAATTAGATTATTAAGATTAATATCATCAGATTATTTAGAAAAATGCTGAAATTATTTAAAATTGATTAAAATTTGTTTAATTGAAAATAATGCAGCAATTGGAATTATTACTAAATAATTTGAACGTCTATAACGCAAGCTGTCTTGCGTTAACAAAAAAAGTTACACAAAGCTGTCTGATTTATTTCTTATTATTGATTCGTACATTACTTGGCAAAAAAAATATCGTATAATCAGGTAAAACATAACCAATAAGGCATCATAAGTAATAAATGAAGAGTGATTAGATAAAAATTAGAATTTAGAAGTGATTACTTATAAGCATTGAAAGTCATTTCTATTTCGAGAAAAAATATTCGAAAAAAAATAAAAGTAAAAATAAAATAAAATAATTTAAATAAAATTTTAAAATGACATATTATTACTATTAATGAATTTAATCATGAGGTGAAACAGCTTTGATTACTAACTTAAAACTAATTTTCTATTATTCATTCAGAGTCAAAACAAATTCAAAACTTTTACCAACGGCGCATAAATTTTATTAAGTTTTTTTCGCAAACAGTTTTGATCATTAATAAAAAAATGTTTTAGGTTAATTTGAAAAATTCACCATTTTAGGGACAATGATCATTTTTATTTTATACATTCGACTCGACTTTTGATTATTATAAAATTGTTAAACAAGCTTAAAAATAATGAAGCTTAAAAAAGATATTTTTAAAGAAATAAAGTAGCAGTTTGTTATTTTTTTGAATTCTTTAACAATAAATAAAGTTTATTAAATATAATTTGTAATAAACATAAAGTTCTCAAAACATTTTATTTATTAAAAGTTTTAAAATTTTTATTGTCTTACAAAATACAATTATAATTAAATATACCTAGAAAATTTACAACTCTTGCAGTAACTTTATTAATAAAACTGTTTTTTTTTCACAGCTATTTTTTTTTTCATTATAATTCTGACAATTAATAAACGGTAATTATAAAGACTTACAATATACAACCGCAATAGTTAATTCAGAACTTTTAGTAGACTGTAGAGTACAAAACAGCTAGTTAACATTGTCATTTTCTATCTCTCACTTTTAATATAATAAATATAATAATAATAAGTAACAAGCTATCAAAAGACCACGGAATAAGAACAAATCTGTATGTACAATATATATATAGAAGAGAAATCTCTTGAAATTCGTATGACAATTATGAAAATGTGGTTTGTCCTCTATCAACCAACCTGGCTAATCCTTTATTTCAATGAACGCGACGAACTGTAATACGAGTTAGTGGTAAAGATATGACAATAGCTAACATTTTCAACATCGGCTAAATGTACAATCAAATTTTAACTCATTGATATTAATAATGATAATAATTTAGGTATACTTTCAATAGATGCTGGTACTCCAATTATGATTTTAACGTTGGATTTAAAATTTTAAATTCCATTTCTTACTGATTAAAATGTATAGGTGTCTTATTTTTAGCCAGGAAAAAAGACTTCAGAACCGATTGCAAGACCCGAACATTAAGTTTGGTCATTTTTGGTATAAAAATATCCATATAAATATGCTAGCACAAAATAATTATTAAACCATAGTTCAAAAAAGGAAAAAAAGTTTAAAAGGAATATATTTGAAAACTAATAGAGAAGACATTAAAGGACAATATAATACTTGTTATATTGTACTTATAGTGTAATATTAACGATATTAGTGGTATATATACATAATGTACCTCTACAGATTGTTCAAAAGTTTATATATATATAGAACACTGGTCAGTTTTCCAAAGTCGTATGTTTTAGTCATTGATAAACGTTCAAGTATATACAAGAGTTACAATACCACAATATATTTTATAATGTAATATAGTCTACTAAAACTATCTTTAATAACTTTTAAGAGGTACCTCCTCTACAGAAAATAATTAATTATTATTACTCTAGATTAAATTATGATAATTATTTAAAAAAAATATAAATTATATGTATAAAAATTGTGGTTGAAGAAATCTAGAAAAGCTAAGTGAGTTTTAGCCAAAAGGCAAGGTTG
Source organism: Anagrus nilaparvatae (assembly GCA_022575985.1). Classification (NCBI taxonomy): domain Eukaryota; kingdom Metazoa; phylum Arthropoda; class Insecta; order Hymenoptera; family Mymaridae; genus Anagrus; species Anagrus nilaparvatae. Next base: position 11,422,655 of record JAKSXM010000002.1, on the reverse strand, counting down.
TAAAGCCAAAAAGGGAATAGTTATACAAAATCCAAGTAATTAACAACTTTTTGAATCCGAGGATAATCTCTGGACGGATTTCCTTCGTTTGTCTGAAAGAGTTTTACTCTATGTCGTTTTCTGCTATATATAAAAGCTGAGGACTATTTGCCTGCCAAGCTCTTCACTTGGTCCTTCACAATGTTTCGTAATTTTTTTTTTCCTATATACTTATCGTTTTATTATTCTTTTTATTTTTTTTAACGTAAATTTTTTCCTATTATCTGTTTTATATAAATATATATATATATATATAAGAGTTTCTCGCTGTTTATAATTAAACTACTTTTTTTTATCCTATTTCGTCGTACTCAACGGTCTTATTATACCGTTTGCTTGAATCCTTAGTGATTCTAATTGTCGACAAGGTACTTCTCATTCCTCCTCTTGTATTCTTTTTTACTGATGATGGAGATTAGAGGACTTTCGCATATTTTTCTACAATTTTTTTTTTATAAAAAGGGAGAAAATTAATCTGCAAGATTTATATGAATGAGACAAATGAAAAATTGTTTTTACATGTGTAATTTATATGAAATTCTAATTAAATTTTATTGTAATTATGATGATTATTTTTTAATATTTTTATTAAAAAGAGATAATTAATTTTAATATAAAATAACTTGTTTTAATTAAAAATGTTACTTTCTTTTCATTCAATACAAAAACTCTTTTGCTAAAATTTTTCAAAAAAATTTAATTAATATTTATGAAGTGTACATAATTTGAACTGTCAAGTTTTCAAAATGGGCTCTAAATATTTTTTGTTGAAGTATATTAAAAAAAAGATCAATAATAAACTTTTTTGGTCGTTTACAATAAAAATTTTAGCGATTTCGTAGAGGTAACATAGGAGGGGGGGGGGGGGTGTCAATAAAGATAGAAAATAACAAACTATTTTCTCCATTATTTATAAAAAAATTAATTATAAATTAAGATAAACTTGCTTTTTATTTTACGTAATATACTATTTTAGTTTGTAAATATTGGCCATATTTTAAACTAAAATAGCATCTAAAGCATCAATTTAAGGTTATAAATAACTGTTAGTACAACTAAAATTAAGTGAAATATAAACTTTAAAAAAAATAAAATAAAAATCCATCCACTTCTTTTGCTTAAAACGCCAAGTTTTTGATAGGAACGGTAAAAGCTTTTTTATCACATTTTAGCCACCATTTTTTTATTTAACTTTAAATTTTTTTAATTTTTATGGCGAATGGTTAACAACTTTTTGAAATACAAACTTTAAGATAAAATTTTTTGTAAATTCTTACTTCAATTGGTAGAAACGAACATGTGATATTAGTTTTGCAAAAAAAATTACAATAAGCGATATGTTGTTTGACTTGCTGAGCCGCAATTTGTAATTTTCCAATTCGTAGGACCATTAAGTGTTTATAAATTGTTTAAAAAATCTTTTTTGAAAATCACGTGTGATACCATCATTTACTGCTAAAGCCGAATACGAGGTCAATTTTGACCTAAAAGTGGCAGTTTAATTATTATTAACAAATAACAAATTATTGCAAAATTAGCATAACCAAGTTGTCAATGCCAACAAGCTTCAAAAATTTGCGAGTTAAGCAAAAGTTTCCGGTGTACCTTAATTTATACAGAACATAAACATTTTCTAATACCTAACACTTTAGATTAATTGTTTAAACAATTTTTTATTGTTTAAACAATGTATAAAGGTTAAATACTTTTTTGAATCCATACTAAGTCCGACATTAAGTTACATGTATTTTTTATGCCCTGAATACGAATATAAAACTCAATTACATTAATTTTATGTATATTTGTTATTTATTACTTGTAATAATTATATTATGCTAGATAAAATAAATACTTAAAATAAATAAATAGCTAAACAAAAATTTCATTAAAAATGCAGTGGTTGAATGTTTATAGTAGATAATTTGATATTTCACTCGATACATTGAGTGAGATCGTCAGTAAGAAACTCAATGTATTTTTTATATATACCAAAACCAACATTAAATCATTTTTATTCTTTATATATTCTTATAAACGCATTTCATTGACGAGAATATATAAGAATCTTGTGTATATAACATGATCACAAGTACCTGCAACCTGTCCATTCATAGTGAAATCGTATGATTTCTGCTTTGTGAATGAGAATGTCAGAGTTATCTCGTTTACTCGTCCATTCTTGTTTTGTCAGAAGAGTACAAAAGTGCACATCATGTAACAAATATGGAATATTATAAATACGAAAAATATTATTAAAGGTAATTTTATGAATGTAATGTTATACAATATAGAATATTGGGAAGTAACCTGACCGATGCGACGCCAAGTGGTTTAATAAATAACTAAAGCTGGAGGGTAAAAGAATAAAATTAACGTTGAGGAGATAGGAAGATTTTAAAACTTTTTATTTTTTCTATTAATTTTTAATGCTTAAAATTAAATATTTTTATAAAAAATAATGGAAAAAGAAATAAGAAAAAAGAATTAACAAAAAAATTATTGTATTATTCCAAATTGTCCAAGTAAAATCGAAAAAAACTCGGAAAAAAATGATGATAATATAATGTATCATAAGTGTTCTGCTAGAAAACAAATATGGTACTTTAGAAAAAGGAGACAAATTTTATGCATGGAAAAAAGTTTTAAGGCTGGAAATAGATAATCTTAAAGGAAAACGAGTATGTTCTCTTCATTTTGATGCAAAAAATTATATAAGTAAGTAATTATGTAAGGTATTTCGGTGTCAGCTGTTTTGAATGTTGAAGTTAGTACAGCAGTAATAACAGCCTTTTTTAAAAAACTATCTATACTTACTTATACATATAATTTTTTGCATCAAAATGAAGAGAACATACTCGTTTTCCTTTAAGATTATCTATTTCCAGCCTTAAAACTTTTTTCCATGCATAAAATTTGTCTCCTTTTTCTAAAGTACCATATTTGTTTTCTAGCAGAACACTTATGATACATTATATTATCATCATTTTTTTCCGAGTTTTTTTCGATTTTACTTGGACAATTTGGAATAATACAATAATTTTTTTGTTAATTCTTTTTTCTTATTTCTTTTTCCATTATTTTTTATAAAAATATTTAATTTTAAGCATTAAAAATTAATAGAAAAAATAAAAAGTTTTAAAATCTTCCTATCTCCTCAACGTTAATTTTATTCTTTTACCCTCCAGCTTTAGTTATTTATTAAACCACTTGGCGTCGCATCGGTCAGGTTACTTCCCAATAGATTATTAATAATAGACATGAAATTGTATTGTGCATTTCTTATATTTATATCTTTACAAGTACATTTCATTTGTGAGAAAAATTTTATGAAAAAGTAAGTTGTAAGCCGAAAATAATATACATACTAAAAAAATATTGGTTTTCTATTTTGGTCGAGATTTTGGTGGTATAGTTAGGTATCCAAAATTTTTGTTTCCAATAATTTGAAAATTAATTAATTTTTGTAATATAACTAGGGGGCTCTGACCCCTGCACGCTTCACGCGCCAACCACCGTGGAGTGTAAAGGAAGTGTTAAGAGATTTAAAATTTTCAATTCTATTTATTTTTTTAAATCAATTGGTACTAATAAAATACTGTCCAGAAAGTATAGAAGCGTCCCAAAAGTTCAAAAGTATCATAAAAGTCTAAAAATGTAACGAAAGTATAAGTGTCCAAAAATTTTACCGAAAATTTTACTCCTATATATACGACGCATTATTTTTTTTTTACTACTTAATTCGGAGAAAAAACTAAAAAAAAAAATTTGAAAGGACATCGATATGACCCGTGTTTTCTGGTAGTTTGAATCTTCAGAAAACCGAAAAAAATCGTGAACAATAAATCGGAGATAGGTGCCAAAAAGATTTTTCCACTTTTATGTCAAAAACTGCCTTTTTTCGTAACTGAGCTACCCGATTTTCGAAAATTTTTATTTTTGGGGTTTTTCACGGTATTTTTCGGGATTTTTGTTTAAAACAAGTTAAAACAAGTTCAAAACTAATAGAAAAAAGAATAATAAAAATAATTTGACCTTTTATCAATTGACCTTTTCAATTGTGAATTAATTATACATAATTAATTCACAATAAATTGATCATCTATGTACAAATTAGGTTAATTTCTTTATATATTTTTTTTACAGATTTTTTAATCAGAAATATTAAAATTTTATATAATGACTGGACCCTTTACATCCTAATATTCATGTAATAATAATTTAAAATGTAAGAATTTAAAATTGTCAAATATTTTTATATACTTTGTGTAATATTACTAATTAAAAATTTCTATATAGATTTTGAAAAGGACCCCGAACTAGGGGTAGAAACGTCAATAAATAAATAATTTAAATTGTACTCGATAAAAGGTCAAATTATTTTTATTATTCTATTCACTAAACTCGAGTAAAACTTAAAAAAATTATAATAGAAAAAAGGATTTAGCATCGGTTTTTAGCAATATTAAGACATTTATGAGCTAGAAAACCTGTTTTTATTTTTTGCTTTTTTTCAAATTTGGTTTTATTACGATTTAGGCTGTTCTTAATCTATGTAAGAGTTAAAATGGTAAAACCTCGCAAGTTAACCAAAACTCTTCTAGTTGGTATCATTTTTTTGGTGTAAGTGTCACCTTTTAAACCGCGATTTTTTGTAATTATTTTTTTTCTTAATGTAGCCAATTAACCAAATTGCCATTTTTTGCTAAAAATGACCAATTTTTAAATTGCTGCCAAATTTGTAATTTTTGACGAAAATGGGTTTTAAAAGTCTCAAAATATTTCCTCAAGCTTCAAATTTCCAAAAATTCTTTACTCTACTTTTTTCAATTATTTGTTAATCAGATATGATAATTTGAAGTCAGAGTCCCAATTTTATGGTTTTATAAAAAGATAATTTTTAATGTTAACTTTGAAGAACCGTATCTTAAAAACGACTCAAGGAAATGAGACGAGTAAAAAATTTTTGGAAAATTTTTGATAATTTTTTAAGTTTAATTCAAAGAACTTAAGAAAATTCATATGGTCAGAATTCGTTAGATAATACGATTTGCATCAAGGGTGCATAACATTTTAGTTTATTAATGTATTCAAAATAGAAGAAGTTTAATTTGGTTTAAATTCCAGTGTAGTAAAAGTTTTCTGATTGTATGTCCAGCAGAAGTTTAATGTAAGAATAAGAAATATAGAGAACGTATGTTCCTTTATAATTATTGTAAGCGTTTTCTTATGGTCTAATGCTTTTGGTCAAGAGTTTAACTTATATATGGGTATGTAACGAATGAAAAGTTTTTCATGCTCATATTTACTATGTGGTTGGTTATCTTGGCTAGTTTTCTTAGTTTATAGCATCTAAGTATGTGTTTATAAGGGTACGTATATGCATTATTATATAAGAAAAGTTTGTTTTGTGTATGTGTGTAAAGAGACTCCACCGCATCTTTACGCTAATGGTTATGGTAATTACCGGTTCGCAATTGCTATATAGCAATGGAATTACGAAATACCAAAACTTATGTACTATACTACACTGGACATATAAGGACATGATGAAGCTTTTGCTTTGGACATTCTCTACTGTGTTTCAAACTTCTAAGATCTATATATTTTAAGCTTGACAAAATTTTACATTAAACTTGAATTATATTTACTCTAACATAAATTACGTTTTTTTCTTAAAATAAAGTTTTTACGAAAAAATTTTAAGAAATATAAAAATATTAAATATATTCTCTTATTTTACGTAAAATATTTGTTATTTCTTTGTATGATCGTAGTAAAGAAAAAATATCTAGAACTTATAGAGTCACAAAAAAAAATTTATATCTTTGATGAAAAGATGAAAAAAATCGTAAATTTTATTTACCAAAGTCCGTTATATTTCACAAAAGAAAATGATATGTAGAAATATGTACGTTTTTATTTTTTTCCTATGTAAACTTTAATATTCTATATTTTTACGTGACCAAAATACTTAGTAATCTATATTTCTTTTATCAAAACATATATTTTTTTGGGTGCTGTTTTTGTAGAAAAGAAATTTTTTATTTCTAACATGCAAATATATTTTTAAGAAAAGTTAGTTTTTTTAGTTATCGTGAATTGTAATGGAATCGGATTTTAGTTCATCAGAGATTTTTAGTGAAAATATTGTTTTTGTTAAAAGTTTTTAGGGTTTAATTAACATTTTGTGGGGTGTTTTAGCTCAAAAGTGAATTATGTATTTGAATTTTTGGTGGATGTATGGTTGATTGTTAAATAAAAGTATTTCTCTTAAAAAATTGACCTGGACATCTAATTTAGTATTAAGATTCAAGAATACACCTGATAAGCTAATAATAAGATATACAGTAGCTATAAGCATGAAATCATTGTAAATGAATAGTAGAATATTTTCACCCAAGATATTTGAAAAAAATTTTATTATTTAAAATTATTACTTTTTAACTAAAATTAAATATATTTAAACGTTTTTAATTTTTATGGTAAAGCTTGAAATGATTAATTGATATTTATTTAATTCAATCATAATTCATTGTAATATTTTAATTAATTCTGTTAAAAATAGAAGTAAACAATTTTTTTACAAAATTTTTGAGAAACTATTAAATCTTTATAAAAATATCAAAAAACTCCTTTGAATATAAATGCATGGTTATAGTTTTACAAAATCTATGAGCGAGTATTAATTTGCCTTGAAAGTTTTTAATACTATTTGATCTAAAAAAAATTTAAGCCTTTTCTTTATCAGTATTTAAGGTAAGATTTGTAAAAACAGTACTCCAAAAAGCAATTTATATTGCGATTTGAGCCATTCTTAACTTTTCTAAACAGTGCATCGTAATGTTCTATAAATCCTAATTTTGGTGAAAATAATAAGAACAATTTCCAAAACGACATGATTTTTATTAAATAAAAAGGTAATTGACAATCATTAACAGACTATCCAAAACTTTTCTTATTCACATACCCTTATGTTTTCTAATTTTCATCAGTATCTCCCATTATAATACAGAATAATAAGACAGACTAACGCCCATAAATGCAATAGTCACACGTTTTTACTTTTTCTTATCTATCTATGTCTCTTCTTAAAACTAGGTACTCGAGATATCTACACACAAAATGAAACTTTTCTCTCTATATTGCAATTTTACTTTTATTCTCCTATGGGAGATTAAATTACGAATTCTACAAATACATAAGACAAAAAAAATACGTTCTTCGTATGTTTAACAATGAAAAATATAATAATGGGACACATAATATATATAAAGAGGGTACGTGAAATTTTCTTTCTTTCTTTATTTGATAAGATGACCTAAACTTTATACAAGCTATAATTTCATTAGCTTTTTTTTTCGAGACAAATGAGTGAACATTTTCAGAAGCGCCGGCTGGCCGGATAAATATTGTTTTTTTTTTCATTTCTTATCATTACTTGAATATAAAAATTTTTCTAATAAAAATATAATATTGATGACAAACTATTAATTTTAATGGGTAGGTATATATATCGATAAATTTTATTTAATTAATTTAACACGTTTAATTTTAATAATTAAGTTCTTTTTTTTTTCTAAGTTTTTTAAGTAATTTTAATAGTTTTAAAAAATGTTTTACTCTTTAAACTTTTATAAAAGTACATGCTTCACTTGTCAGATTATATATATAAAGGGATTCATTTTTTTTTTTTTTTTATGAATATTATGAGTTTTTTTCGAGTACTCTTTCGTGTGTTATAACTAACTGAGAAAAAAAATAATAAAAGGTTAGAGGGTCAAAGTTATGTTATAATTTAAATTTTATGTTTTATTATTATAAAAAAAAGAAAAGAAATGTGAAATAAAATAATGATAATAATAATTTTAATAACAACAGCATAGGAACTATCTGAGTGTCGAGTTTTTTATTTTATAATCATTTCTTTTATTACGAACGAAAAAAAAATATAAAAATCCTTGAAAATATATTTGTAAATTTTCTATAAAGTGTATACCTAGTTTTAGTGAGATATGACATTGGATTATAGTAATTAGCTAAATATTATATTTTCTTAACAGCCACTCGATTTGTTAAAAAATTTGACAGTTCTGACACTCGACATTTTAAGTTCTTTTTTTTTCTTTTCTTATTATTATTACTTTTTTATGTGAATAATTGAGAGGATTAAAGATTTGTCACGTCATTCAAGATTCGAGAGTATTTAAATTCTTTTTTTGGACTAAACATTATTTTTAATTATCTACGTTCTTTGTGTTCTTGTAAATAAAAAATATATAATTAAGGAGCCGTATATCAGTTTGTATTATATTTCAAGTTATTATCAATGAATTATTCAGGGGATTATTTAAGTGCTATACGTGATTTTAAGTATGTCGTTTAGTAAGTACACAACTTACAGGGGGTCAAATTTTGGTCTAAATTAAAATTGCGGGCATAACTACTCCACATGAATTTTGTTCATTTTTATACTATTTTAATTTAAAAAAATTTTTATAAGTAAAAAGGATAAAATTTTTTATGTAAAGAAAAGTAATTTTTTTAGTAAAAAGAAATTTTTTTAAAAACTTTAAAAAAAATTTTTTTGTGTGTTTCAAATCATTTGCAATCGTTTAAATAAGAGCAAAAAATTCCGCTTGCGACAAACAGATTTTTTCAGTGTAATGGGCAACAGTTTTTTGGTTTAAAAACAACATTTATTTTAAACTTAAATTATTTTACTTTAATTTTGCGAAAATTCATGTTACACGTACTTTTGCAAGGGAAAAGTTTTTATAGAAAAGAAAAAATACAATAAAATTGCCAAAAATATATCACCTTACAAATAGAATAAAAAAAAATTTTTAATTATTGTTTTTACCATCTAAACAAACATTTTATATTAACGTATTGAATCATTCGAAAACAATTTTATTTTTCTGATTTGAATATTAATATTTTCTTTGAATTTTCTAATAATCGATTAAATATACAATTTAGTACGGCCTTTGTACATTTTTATCTAATCTTAGTCACTTTTTCACATGGGAAATACTAGTTTCAGAATTCATTTATAAATTATTTAAAATTTTCATAAAATTTTTCGTTTAATGCAATTTCTTTATATCTAGAAATATCTAGTGCAAAAAAAGACTATTTTCTAATCTGGGTGAGAGGCCTTTTTTGCCCTTTATATATAATATTATGTTTTAAATCACGGGGTAAAAATATGGGGTTCGAATTTTGCATGATGTCTGCACTCGCTCGCTACGTTCACTCATGCCTAAAGAAGTCATCACCAATATTAAGTCCCTTGTTTAAAAAATAGCTAATGCTGCAGCCTAAATTTATATTACCCTTTAATTTTTAAATAAATTTTTGTATGTTGGTAAATCCTATGATATTTTAAAAGGGTATACAAAATTTCGTCTAATCTAAGAATTTTTTTAGAATGAAACTAGTAAGGAATCTACAAAAGATCAATGAAATCAATTAAAAGGAGCTCAAGAATTTCAGAAATCTTTACTTTGAAAGAATTTATAAATCTATATATTTAAAATAATAATTTTTTTAAACATTTTTACCCTGTATGTATATAGGGATTTTTTTTAGGCTGAGTACTATGCTCTTATCTGCCTGAGTAAGTGTTTTGTGGTGTAGTGTGTGAATGTAGTGTTTTTGTGTTGCTTGTGCTGTGGTTTAGGAGATGCAAGACTCCTCTCCAAACTCCAGGCCGGGTTATAGTGCCCTCAAAGTACTACAGATGCGTTATCATCAACTTAAACCTGGTCTTATCCCTTGCTTTAAAATTATGCGTATGCTTCAATACCAGAATCCATTTGAAAAGAATACTGTAAGAAAAAATTAATGCTGATATAGGCGGAAATTAAACCGTGAACCGGTCAGCATCCAAACTACAGAGCTACCATAGTCGGGTCTATTCCGTAATTCAAAAATTAAAACCACGACCTACCTTAAACTTAAAATATACCTTAAACAAAGTTTTATTGTACTTTAGCTTATAATTTTAGTAGTATATTTTTTGCGATAATTAATTATTACTTCTCCTAAACAAATTTTTTTTTCAATTTAATATCTAATAAATTATATATTTTGAATTTGTGAAATGCGCCATGGTAGTCGGGGCTTAGGTGTAAAAAAAAAGGCCAAACCTCTGAAAACCACGACCATGGCTGATTTACGATGAAACCTATGGGAATCTCTTCAGATAGCCCTAAAGAACAGAATGGACTTCAAATAAAGTTGGGCTTTTGAAAATTGGGTGAAATTACCCCCAATTCCCCCCCCCCCCTTAAGTCCTAAAATTTAAATTGATCATTTTTCATAAATTTAACGACCCCTAGTAGGTTTTTTGGGTCACTGAACACGAATATGATGTCGGTTTTTACCGAAAATGATTCAACTGCCCACAATAGGCAACTTCAGGTTAATTTTTGGGTATTTTTATATAATATTTTTAATATTAATAATAACTCATATTTTTAAGAGAAAATAAAATACTTATACTCATTGAAATATTTGTTGGGAAGTGTTAATATAGTTTTAATTTTTAAAGATTTAATGAGCATAAGTTTTACTTTCCCTTAATAAATGTAAAAAATATGTTCAGAAAAAATTTTATTTACATAATTTTTGCGTGAGTAAGATGTATAAAATTTAATTTTTTAAAATAATAATTTATTTAACAATCTTCGTCATCTTCTTCAGACTCGTCAGAAATTATATGAAATTGGCGGTCTTCTTCAGCCGCTTCATCCTCGTCACTTTCATCTGCGGTTGCAACAATGTTGGTGCAGTTGCTGCCGTAACAATTGATACAGCTCGGTGAACATTCTAAGCCACTTCTTCTACAGCCACATTGTTTGCCGCAGCCTTTTTTGCAGCCGCAAACAATGACATTTAAAACATTTTGTGGGGCAAATGGTTGCGTCATTTTTACAGGTTCTAGTATATTTCCTTTTTTTGTCCAGCCCGTATCATTTTCCGTAAAACCCGATATCATATTCGTGTTCAGTGACCCAAAAAACCTACTAGGAATCGTTAAAATTACAAAAAAAAGGATCTATTCTAAAAATACCCAAAAATTAACCTAAAGTTTCCTATTGTGGGCAGCTGAATCATTTCCCGTAAAACCCGATATCATATTCGTGTTCAGTGACCCGAAAAACCTACTAGGAATCGTTAAAATTACAGAAAAAAGGATCTATTCTAAAAATACCGAAATTTTGACCTAAAGTTGCCTATTGTGGGCAGCTGAATCATTTTCGGTAAAAACCGACATCATATTCATGTTCAGTGACCCAAAAAACCTACTAGGGGTCGTTAAATTTACGAAAAATGATCAATTTAAATTTTAGGACTTAAGGGGGGGGGGAAATTGGGGGTAATTTCACCCAATTTTCAAAAGCCCAACTTTATTTGAAGTCCATTCTGTTCTTTAGGGCTATCTGAAGAGATTCCCATAGGTTTCATCGTAAATCAGCTATGGTCATGGTTTTCAGAGGTTTGGCCTTTTTTTTTACATCTAAGCCCCGACTACTATAGCGCTTTTCACAAATTCAAAATATGTAATTTATTAGATATTAAATTGAAAAAAAATTTGTTTAGGAGAAGTAATAATTAATTATCGCAAAAAATATACTACTAAAATTATAAGCTAAAGTACAATAAAACTTTGTTTAAGGTAATGCTTTATATAGGAGTCAAATATCTTTTCTCTTGCGGGAAAGGAAAATAAACATTAATGATGCAGTACAGTGCTCGGTACAGTGAATATCTCGATATCAAATAAGATTTATAAGAAATTATACAAATTATAGACGCAATTTAAAAAATAACTTAATTTCATTTTATTTTAGTTAAGGCAAATAACATACTAGTTATTTATTTATTAGCCTTTTTTTATGACGATTTATTTAATTTTCAAGCAATATATATATTTACAGCGTATACGAATAAATCAGTACACAATTCAATGAATAATAACAGAGCAACTAAAAAATATTAATATTTGATTTGTACAAAGATCATTTTTTTAATGTAAGCAATTTCTTTTTAATTAAAAAATCGAATAACATTAAAATACTTTATTGGTAATGAAAGTTGCATGAAAATTCCAATAAAAATATAAAATTTATTAGATAATTTAAACTTTTAATAACTTTTTGTAAAAAAATATAATATAAAAAATAATGAATAAAAAAAAAAGTCGGTATAAAAATGTAATTAATTTTATAAAAAATATTTAATAAAAAAGTTCACCTCTGTAATAAAAAATAAGCTAAATTTTTGAAATTTTATAATTATAATACATTAGTAAAATCCAGTTTAAAAATTCGTATTATTATTATAATTATGAAAATAAAAAGTAAAAATTTTTTAGTACATAAACATGTGAGAAAATAAAATTTTAGAAAAGCTATGTTTTGTAGAGACTGCTGTCACGATCGTCAGCTTTCAAGGCATCTGGTTATATTAAAACTGTAAGAAAAGTTTTTCAACGAAAGCCAGATGGCGTTATTATCAAAAAGCTTATTCTCTATTTTTTTCTGTAACATAAAAAAAGCTCAACTCTTTTTATCTGTAAAAAATAACTTTTTTACAAACAGAATTTTAATTTTTTTCTTTTTTAGTTAATGCATTAGTAATTATTTTGAAATAAAGTATGATTGATACTTGTAATATAAAATAAAGTAAATAGTAAATGTTTGGTCATTTATATGATAAATGAAGCCAATGCCATGGGATATAAACCCAAACAATTTAGATTTTCCCTTTTATTATTACCATTATTAAATCTTACAAATTTTCTCTCTTATCCTACATAAAATAATATTTGTCTGAAAAAAAACAAACTTTTTCAAAAAAAATAAATAAATAACAATAATTTTAAAATTATTACATTATTTGCCTACTGATTTTGAAAAGCTTATACGTACATGACATATAAATATTTTTATAGATTCAAAAAAATAAAAAAAATAATTTATTGTTGTAAGTTATAACATCCGTTTCTTTGAAAGTAAAAATTCTTCAATACATGATGATATCGAAGAAAGTCTCAAACGGAAATACTATGGAGAAAATTTTTCTTCGTTTATATAATAAATAAGAAACGAAAAAAAAAACTTTTTTTTAAGTATTGAATTGACGTATAGCCTTTTTATTGATAACTTGCTAAGTAAACAACTTGAAAATTCATATATAAGAAAAATGTATTACTCCAGTCAAAATACGGGGGGGGGTTGTATTTTCACTGGCGAACACGAGATTTGCTCTACTATAGGTTTTTTGGGTCGCTGAACACGAAAATCGGGGTCATTTGACAGAGAAATTGGGGCTTCACCCTTAAATTTGCAAAAACTACCCCCAAAAAGGGGTTTTTTTTACATATTTGCAATTTGAGCGCTCAGATTGGCACCATACGAGGTTTTTGGGTCGCTGATCAAGAATTTCGACTCCTTTTTCATAAATAATCAATACTTCACCCCTAAATTGGCTAAAACTACCCCCCCAAGGGGGTGTTTTTGCTATTTTCGCACTTTGACCATCCAGGATATGTTCATATGGATTTTTCGGGTCGCTGATCAAGAATTTTGACTTATTTTTCATAAATAATCAATATTTTACCCCTAAATTGGCTAAATCCCCCCCCCCAAGGGGGTGTTTTGCTATTTTAGCACTTTGAGCATTCAGGATATATCCATATAGGTTTTTTGGGTCGCTAATCAAGAATTTTGACTTATTTTTCATAAATAATCAATATTTCACCCCTAAATTGGCTGAATTCCCCCCCCCCCCCAAGGGGGTGTTTTGCTATTTTAGCATATGAGCATCCAGGATATATCCATACAGGGTTTTTGGGTCGCTAATCAAGAATTTTGACTTTTTTTCTTAGATAATCAATATTTCACCCTTTGAAATAAATTTCAAAATTTATTCAAATTGAACATAAAAAAAAAAAAATTTTAATTGAACGGAGTGAAAATATAGAAATTTACTTCAATTTAATATACAAATTTTTAATTTAATATACTTATTAATTAGTTTATAATTTAATATTTATAATTAAACTTAATATAGACATTTTTTTAATTGAATAGGGTGAAGATGGTCAAAGTGCGAAAATAGCAAAAACACCCCCTTGGGGGGGGGGGGGAGTTTTAGCCAATTTAGGGGTGAAATATTGATTATTTATGAAAAATAAGTCAAAATTCTTGATTAGCGACCCAAAAAACCTATATGGATATATCCTGGATGCTCAAAGTGCTAAAATAGCAAAACACCCCCTTGGGGGGGGGAATTTAACCAATTTAGGGGTGAAATATTGATTATTTATGAAAAATAAGTCAACATTCTTGATTAGCGACCCAAAAAACCTATATGGATATATCCTGGATGCTCAAAGTGCGAAAATAGCAAAACACCCCCTTGGGGGGGGGGAGTTTTAGCCAATTTAGGGGTAAAATATTGATTATTTATGAAAAATAAGTCAAAATTCTTGATCAGCGACCCGAAAAATCCATATGAACATATCCTGGATGGTCAAAGTGCGAAAATAGCAAAAACACCCCCTTGGGGGGGTAGTTTTAGCCAATTTAGGGGTGAAGTATTGATTATTTATAAAAAAGGAGTCAAAATTCTTGATCAGCGACCCAAAAAACCCGTATGGTGCCAATCTGAGTGCTCAAATTGCAAATATGTAAAAAAAAACCCCTTTTTGGGGGTAGTTTTTGCAAATTTAAGGGTGAAGCCCCAATTTCTCTGACAAATGACCCCGATTTTCGTGTTCAGCGACCCAAAAAACCTATAGTAGAGCAAATCTCGTGTTCGCCAGTGAAAATACAACCAAACCCGTATTTTGACTGGAGTAATATAACTTTATAGACTTATACTTGAATTTCTTGCTTCTGTAGTTTTTAGAAAGTATGGCTGTAGAATAAGATGATGTTTGCGGTTCTTGCAGATTTTTAAGACTTTTTTTTGTGCTTATTTTTAAAAATAACTTAAATTTCTAAGGCTAAAAATTTTTTCTATTGTTTCTCAGAAGGTGTTATTTAAAATATTTAAAATAACATAAAAGTATAAAAGAATTCTTAGAATGTGTGGACTGATTCTGGATATAATTTCTGGGATCCACTTTTCTGTCACTTAATGAAAAATTAGAAAAATTATGATTCTGTAATTAGATCTTACTAACCAGAAAAATTTTCCTTTATTACCCAAAATATTTGAAAATTATTTATGTTATTTTTGTTCCAAAAAGTAGAACTATAGTAAAAATTTCAGCATAAAAAAGCGCACTTATTTAATAAATGTTTTAGGTTCGGCTATAATTCAATTATTGATTAGTATAAAAAAATATATAATTTAATATACCAGTTCCAATTTCCTGGGAAAAAAAGAATAAACCTATTAACTTTTTTCTCATGGGATGAAAAATTTGCTTTTTTAAAGTTCAATTGGTTGTAAGACTTAGAAATTGTCGAATGATCTAAAATTTTTGATTTTCTAATTCATTGTCAAATGAAATCCATTTTTACCCCCAAAACAGTTGTAAAATAATAAATTCAATATCTAGAAAAGATTTAGGATTATTGAAAAAATTTGCATTAACATGTAGAGTAAGTAGTTGCAAAACAATAAATTATTTATTAAATTTTCAAAACTTCCTGTATTTTTACATTTCCCAATTTGCCACTTTATTCGAGTATAAAAAAAAATAACGTGTAAGTAACATAAAGGTATTTAGTCTTTTTATTTTATCTTTTTATATGTGCAGATAATAAAAAAAAAAGCATATATAGTTTTTTTCTTATGATGACTATCGACGTAGATCGCAGGATTTATGAGAAAAAAGTAAAATAAAGTAAGTCTTACTTAGCATCTCCATTTCATTTGACGTTTTCTTTATCCTATTTTATTTTGAATAAGATGCATATGTATTTATAACAAAAAGAAGAAGCATAAGAAAAAAAGTGTGTATTATAGATTTTGCTCTCAGTATCCAAAGGCAATCCTGATAAGAGAAAAAAATTTTTTTCTTATATACGTTTAGTATATGCAGAGTCCTCGAATTTGTACTTACCCTCATGGGGAATATCGAAAGGTTCGAGTCAAGTAGAAATATTTCAAGAGGACCTTTTTTTTTCTTTAAATATTTATACCTTTTGTTAAATAATAGATATGTGAAGTCAGGAGTATTATATACTACATGTGAGATTACGTAAATGACCTCCTGTGCATATATAGGAAAATTTATTTATGGCTTTTATGTTCCATGATATTATCTTTTTATTATTTATTCGTGTTTTAGACTCAGTATGTCACGCTAATAGAGTATGAAAAAATTTTTATTTAGCATTTCTATGACATATATATCTTTGGGTATATATTATTTTAGTGGAGATAGTAATTAGATGTAATTTGTTTGTTAGAATTTACAATTTTAAGGCTAGGCCACTTTTTGTTATGTTATGCCACAGCATATTTGCTCGAATTTATAACTAAAAGAATAATCCTAAATTTAGTTTGTTTTCTGGACTTTAGTAACTCTGAAACCTGTAAACCCAATTTAAAGCGTAATGTCTTAAATTAAAGCTTGTCAAAATTCAAATGTTCGTATTTTTTTTAAACATGGAACATGTTAATAGGGAGGGGGTACTTCAGAACTTGAAAATTAAGGGGGGGGGGGTCAAATAAGACTTAGAATAATTAGGTAAGTATATATAAATAAATAAAATACTTTTAAAAGACTTTGAAAAATCTGGGCTTAAGGACTTAGGATAATACAGGTTTATGGACTTGGAATAATATCGATTTAGGGACTTGGAATAATTCAGGTTCAGGGACTTATAATAATTCAGGTTTAGGGAATCAAAATAGTTTGGGTTTAGAATCTTAACAACTAGTAAGGTGATAATTACAAATTACAACAATAGAAAATTGTATTGTAATGTTGAGTAACATTTGTATTATATCTAGTCCTCATTTGGAAGTAAACATGTTCCATGCATTTAGGTTGTGTTTATTTAATTTGCTCAGCAATTTGGTTATAATGAAGCATGAAAGATAAATTAAATTCATCGTTACTTTAGAATAATTTTATAATTTACTAAGCTTAAGTATTTATTTTTTTGAACAATAATATTAATAGCGAAAATACTCCACAATCAGCATTGTGGCTGATTACCGAGCCTTTCTCCTCCTGAAATTTTACCCAGATATCCCTTAGTGAGCAAAATTTTATAATACTATATTGTTGGTTTTAAAATATTTGATAGGTATTTTTAATTTAAACTATATTAAATCTCAAATTTAGTTTTCAATTTAGTTTTCAATGTGACGTCAAAAAGTTATGCAGAGTTATATGAAGCGTTTCTAACAAAACTGCATCGCTTTTTTCATAACCCCCAAAACGATTTCCCAGCACAGATGAGTAACACCTTTCTCTAACTACTTAGTTATAGCTTAATTGAGGGATCGGTGGGATAGTTGACGTTTGTAAATTATTTAAACATTAAATGTAAAGTATTAGGTATTAGAAAATTTATGTACTATAAATTAGAATACATCAGAAAATTTTGTTTAACTCACAAAATTTAAAGCTTTTGGCTTTTACAACTTGATTTCACCTTATTTTGGGCCAAATTTGCAATAATTTGTTGATAACGATTAATGTTTCAGGTCTAAATAGACACCAGGTTCGACTTTAGCGTGCCAAGAAGCATACACTGAGAAAAAATGTAGAGGAAAATGTACATTTGCAACTGGAAGATTTTACTATTAATTTTAGTAAAGTTATCCGAAGAATTGAAAATAGTACATTTTACTATAATTAAGGGTAATTTTTCTTGAGTAAGATTTTCTACAAAATATTATTATACTCTCACTCTCTCACATGTGTATAACTTTTATTTTTTTTGATTTTTTTTTTTTTTTTTTTTTTTTTTAATTTATTTTTTTTTAATTTTTTTTTATAATTTATATTTTATAATTTATACAATTTTCATTCCTTATATAGTATCTGAAATCAAATTTTGTCACTTGCGAGAAAAAATATGTAAAATAAATTCTACTAAAATTAAGGGTAATTTTTTTTTCCTGTACGGGTAGTTTATAAAATACATGTTGGTAAAAAATAACATAAAACGCCATTTTGACAACTTCAAATTATTTTACTAATCAAAAGGGTAATTTTTACCAATACAATTTTGTGAGTGTATAATACACCTATTTGTATCCACGTAAAAAAAAACTTGTAACCGGTTTGTGTAAACGTAAACTAAATTCATGGAATATGTTTACTACAGCTGAGAGCTAGGTATAATGCATGAATGTTACGCAACATTACAAGCCGATTTTCTAATTTTATAATTTGTAATTATCACCTTTACTACATTTTAAGTTTCTAAATATAACTTATTCTGATTCACTAAGCCCGTATTATGCTAAGTCCCTAAACCCAGATTATTCTAGTCTCTAAATTGAAATTATTCTAAGTTACATTTCACCTTCTCTTGAATCGGACACTTTTGACCACCCCCCCCCCCCCCATAATTTTCAGATTTTCAGGGTACCCTCTCCCTATAAACGTTATATTTGAAATCGGTATTTTCGACATTTCTCTGCAAGGACTGGATGAAATCACTTCAGATTGGAAACCCTGCAATTAAATGTAATTTCAAAAAATCTGCTCCAGGGGATTTTTGATTCATTGAGTAGTTTCTGAGATCATGAGCATACACCTTTTCGTACGTACATTTCTACGCATATTATTGCATTTAGAGGTATCGAAATGACCTGGAGACCGAATTTACTTACCAATCGCTCGTAAAACTGTGATTTGGGGCGTTTTTTTTATATTCAAGGGTTAAATACTATTTTTTTCCGTCAGTGGTAAGAAAACACGTTATCGAGAAATACGTATTTTCTCACCACTGACGCGAGAAAAGGTTATTTTTAGTTTATGCTATTTTATTATTTTTATATAATTAGATTTATACTGGATGTGACTATTTCTTAAATATGAAAATTGTAGGAGTATAAGATTCAAATTATTATATCTGTACTTTAATTAAAGGGTGACGTACTTTACGAATTTAGCCCCTAAGTACCCAACATGCAACTAGCATCATACTTTAAAATTATAAAATTTTTTTAAATTTATTAAATATTTATGTAAAAAGTTTTAAAAATAAAAATCTAGTAATTTAAGAATTCCTATTTTACTTAATCTAATTTTTTGTTGCCAAACTATCAAAAAAAATTTTTTTAATTTAACAAATTTTTTTAAAAATAATTATAAAAATAAATTTAATAAAGAATTCCTTGTAAAAAAAAAAAAAAAAAAAAAAATGGCTCATGGGGGGATCGAACCCACGACCTTCGCGTTATTAGCACGACGCTCTAACCAACTGAGCTAATGAGCCTTTCTATTTTATTTCGGATGCCCACAAAAGGCGCTATAGGACTATAAATGTTTTTTTCTCGGCCTCTACTTTGACGACCCTCTACAAAATGTACCGAGAAATGTACCAATTATGGAAAATAAAAATAAATTTTTTTTTATATTCTTTGATAGTAATGTATTTAAAAAAAAGTACTTTATAATAAAATGATAAAAAAAAAATCGTTTAAAATTCATTAAAATAAAATAAAAATGAAAAAACCGCCTTAAAACATTAAAAATTTTTCAAGAATTTAGCTGATAAAAATCAGTTGGCACGTTTTGACCGCACTGTGTATAATCGATTAAACTACTTTCACCGCACATTAAACACAACAAAGTTAAAATTTGTTCCGAAGTAATAATTTTTATTGTTAATAAAAATAATAAAAATTGTATAATAAGTTGAGTAATAAATTTAAGAAATAAAGTAATTTGAAAAGATATATTTGTTATATTATCGAAATAAAAAAACATTTGAATTCAGTTAGGATATCTGATAGTGATTAATATAAAGTACATGATGTAAGAAAATCTTAAATGTTAAAGTTTGTAAGAAAAAAAGTATTGCCATAAAGCTATCGTATAAGAAAGTGAATAAGGGACTGTTCAACAATGATGTCACGGCGGCAGACGGGGGGAGGGGTTAGTGATTTGTGACAAAATGTGACAGAGAGGGAGGAAGGAAAAAATTTGACTGTGATGTCACATATTTAAAAAAAAATATTTTAATACTATTAAAAATTGTCTATAAAAGAGAATCTACTCATACTGAGAACAGCTTTAAAAACCATGTTTACTATCATGTGACCTAATGGCCCATCTGCTATTAATTATAGCGTTACATAACAAGAATGATTTTTTTCTTTTAATAGTTAAATCAAAATTATTATTTAAAGATGTTTGAAAATAAATACGTCAAATCTGTTTCTCACGGAAGTACCCCCTACACGTATATCCTTACATATTGAATAGAATATTATAGTATTAAACCGTATGTATTTGAGCAATTATTTTAAAAGTGCTACTTAATTTAAGCTTGAAATCATAATTTTTTTTTTGAGGGCACATCGATATGACCCGTGTTTTCAGTTAGTTTGAACCTTCAGAAAACCGAAAAAAATCATGAACAAGAAATCGGTGATAGGTGCCAAAAAGATTTTTTCACTTTTATGTCAAAAACCGTGTTTTTCGTATCTGAGCTACCCAAAATTTTCAAAATAACTTTTTAGGTAAATAAAATTTTAAAAAATAGATAAGAAAATCTGATTGCCAGGGAAAAACCACTCCAGAAGAAAAAGAAACGTTTCTTTTTCCGATGAAATTTAACCAAGTTATCGTCAACTTAAGATTTTGCTCAAATTCGTCTTAAAAAATATTGAGATTTTATTGAAAAAAGCCTGTTTCTGAACTTTCAACATGCATTACTCGCTTGATTTTCATCGTAAAATAATAATTTTTTTTTAAAAATCGATTAATTTTTTCCTGGCAATTCATTTCTCTAAGAAAAAAATTATTTTTATTGACCAAATTTCAATTTTTAGGTCAAAAGCCTTTGAAAACTATAAGTAGCAAAATTTACTGAACACAGTTTTTGACCTAAAAATTGAAATTTGATCAATAAAAATAATTTTTTTCTTAAAGAAATGAATCACCAGGAAAAAACTAATCGCTTTAAAAAAAAAATTATTATTTTACGATGAAAATCAAGCGAGTAATGCATGTTTAAAGTTCAGAAACAGGCTTTTTTCAATAAAATTTCAATCTTTTTTAAGACGAATTTGAACAAAATCTTAAATTGTCGATAACTTGGCTAAATTTCATCGTAAAAAGATAAGTTTTTTTTTTCTTCTGGAGTGGTTTTTCCCTAGCAATAAGATTTTCTTGTCTATTTTTTAAAAATTTTATTTACCTAAAAAGTTATTTTAAAAATTTGGGGTAGCTCAGATACGAAAAACACGGTTTTTGACATAAAAGTGAAAAATCCTTTTTGGCACCTATCGCCGATTTCTTGTTCACGATTTTTTTCGGTTTTCTGAAGGTTCAAACTAACTGAAAACACGGGTCAAAAAAATTCATAAACTATGATTTCTAAAAAGAATCCATATGCATTAAAAATTTTATGGGCAATATTCAAAAATTTTTGAAGTAAAATTTTAATTTTAGTTAAGTTTTGTTTTTCCAAAGAATAACATTATATTAAATTTTTCATAATCATCATTTTTCATTTTTATAAAATAATAATTTAAAAAAAAAGAGCAAAACAGTTGCATATTTAATTGTCATTTTTTTTTTTTTTTTTTTGTATCACTAATTTCTAGTTCAAAGATTTAACAAAAACAAATATGCTTTGTTTATTTTTACAAAATTTTCTAGATAGTATAATCGTAAAAACTTTAAAAAATGTGCATATAATTTGTTGAAAAAAAATTTTTCAATATGTATGTTTCCATAAATTTTTAAGAGGGGTCTACAAAAGACTGCGTGACATCATTTTACAGGGGGGGTTTGCCAAATGTGACAGAGTTGAATACGGAGGGACGGAGGGGTAAAAAACCTTTAAAAAAACGTGACATCATTGTTGAACAGTCCCTAAATAAATTCAAAAGGAAATAGGCCGTTAGGATGACAAAGGTCTGTTAATGCTACTATACGTATGTGCAAGACGTAGTATAACAATTTTCCTTAAAGGTACCAAAGCAAACTACTCGTATTATCTAAGTTAAAGTTGGTTATAGGTACTAAGGGGTTATATATATATATAGAACCTGATTTACCGATGCAATCACTCTTTATTTCTCTCTAGGCGCTCTTCTTATACACCCCCGATTCAATAGATATTGCCTTGTAATAGCTTTCTCTTACCTGAAAATATCTCTTTTTCTTAAATTTATCAGCTAAGTCGCGTGCCGTTTCGCTACGTTAATACGTTTTATTTTCTCCATTCCCTCGGTAAACTGACTTTAAATTTAATGTAATCACCTAATTAATAGTAATTATAAAGATTCCTATAAATTTCTTTTAAAAATCTCTCTCTCCTACCTTATTATAAATGACTTTTCTATTTTATATAGAGATTAAATCAATTTGATGGTCTGTTGAGTTTATAGGAGTTTTTGGTCAGGGATTACTAATTTTCTATCTCTTTTTAGTCTTTTAGTTTATGTCAGAGTCCTTTTAACATCCTTAACGGTTCGCTGGTACTCTTATGCGACGTTTTCTAAAGCCCAGATGCGGTAGTTCTATTGTTCTATAGTAATCGTTATCTAGTTCAGAGCTTGGACAAAAGTTCAAGAGTTATATATCTGGGATCTCAATTAATGACACAACCCTTATCAAAAGATCATTTCCTTATTTTATTGAAAAGTACTAACCACGAAACTTTTCTGCTCTTTCTTCTTTTTTTTTTTCATTACGTGAAAAAACAAAAGACATAAATATATTGCGATTTCATATTAAATATTTTATGTTAAAAACTTTTTCTTTATTTCAATTATTTTTGCCTTCATTGTTTTCAAATGAAAAATTCAGTATTATCGTCAATGAGATTTAAGTAACCAATGCAACGTGCAACTTTCATTAAAACGTTAAGAGCAAATATAAATAATTAAGTATTTGAATTTTGTCGATTCCTTTCATCACAGAAATAAATTTTAAATAAAAAATCTGGACTTTGGAAAAGAATAAATAAGATGCAGTCAGATAGTCATCAAGTTCTTATAATAAAAACAGCACTAAAAACTAATACCTATTGATGAAATTATTTTTTTTTTTTTTTATTGAACTGTTAATAATATTAATATGATGTAACATCTAAGTTATCTTGGAGAGCTCTTTAAATAAAAAAATTTAATTTGCAGTAAAGAAACTAGCTGTCTATGAATCTTTTTTATGATAAAAAAAAATTTAATATTAATATTCTGTTTTACCGATTGAGATTGGATTTTTTTCGTTAATATTTAATATAGAATACCTAAAACTATATACAGAATATTTATATGAATAATTAAAAAATACACGTTTAATATATTTCACGCATTATCAAATAGTATAGTGTAGTATAGACATTCTTTGATATTATGTAGCGTTAGATTAAATATTTTTTTCAATATGACGCGCAGGCTCATTAGCTCAGTTGGTTAGAGCGTCGTGCTAATAACGCGAAGGTCGTGGGTTCGATCCCCCCATGAGCCATTTTTTTTTTTTTTTTTTTTTTTTTTTTTTTTAAATTTTTTATGCAATGAATTTTTTATTAAATTTATTTTTAGAATTATTTTGAAAAAGAATTTTTTTAATTTTTTCAATAAAATAAATTCTCGAGAATTTGGAAGCAAAAATTAGATTAAGTAAAATAGGAATTATTAGATACAAGGCAGAAATTAGTTACTAGATTTTTATTTTTAAGACTTATTACATTTTTAAAACTTATTAATATTTAATAAATTAAAAAAAGTTTTATAATTTTAAAGTATGGTACTAGTTGAATGTCGGGTCATTAGTGGCTTTATTCGTAAAGTAGCTCACCCCTTAATTAAAGTACAGATAAAATAATTTGACGATTTGATTTAAAAACTTAAATTTATACTTAATGCATAATCTGATACTCCTAAAGTTTCATATTTAAGAAATAGTAACAATGAGTATAAATCTATTTGAATAAAAATAATAAAATAATATAAACTAAAAATGACCTTTTCTCAACAGTGGTGAGAAAATACGTATTTCTCAGACGTTACGCGTTCAAAAAGAACATGTTTTTTAGCCACTGACGGAAAAAAATAATATGCGACCTTTGAATATAAAATCGTACACTGTAAAAAGTAGAACTTCCTTATATTAATAAATAAAATAAGAAAATTTTCGAAAAATTAGTAAATTTTCAAAAAAATTTATAAATATTCAAAAAAAATCGTAAATTTACTAAATTTAGTATATTATCGAAAAATTCAAGAATTCTCGATTTTTTTTGTACATTTACGAAAAAAGTTGCAAATCACAATTATTTTTCGTAAATTTACGACAATTTTTTGTAAATTATCGAAAAAAAATTGTAAACTATCAATTTTTCTTATGAATTCACAAAAAAAATCGATAATTCTCGAATTTTTCGATAATATACTAAATTTGGCAAATTTACGATTTTTTTCGTATATTTACAAATTTTTTTGAAAATTTACTAATTTTTTGTAAATTTACTAATTTTTTGAAAATTTTCTAATTTTTTTGTTAATATAAGGAAGTTACTTTTTACAAGGTAGTTTTACGGGCGATTGGGGCCATTATTTATTTTTCTCGCGAAGTATCGTAATGTATTCTATTTTGTTAATAACTGTCATTTCAAACTCTCTAGGAAAAAATTAGGTTTTAAATAAAAAACAAAAATTTTGCGCAAAAGGTGGTGGAGATCAGGATTCTGGTTGCGACAAAGGGTTAAAAAATTAATTTTTTTCTTTTAGAATTGAAAAACTAGAGAAAAAGCAGTCCAGAACCAAAAAAAATTTCTATTTTCGATGAAAATTATGATATAAAAATTCGATAAAATTATAAAAATTAATTAACCAAGTTATGGTAGTGTATAGAGGCTGTAAAAAAGTACCATATTTTTATTAAATCCAATTTTACAGTAATAAAGACAACTTTAACAGAGCTACTAAACCATATATAAGGCAGAATTCAACAGTACTCAAACCAAGTTCATTTTTGAAAGGCATTTAATACATAGATGAAATCGTGCCTTATAAATTTTCAGGTCAAAAAACGGGAAAGTCTTTAAATTGTCCAATTCGTGGAGAAATTTGGTCTCTACTTATTTCATAAAATTTATGTGTTTTTAACTTTTAAATACACAAATAAATAAACAGGTAAATAAATGCGTGTTGTTTATAAAATAGTCGCGCGCGAACTGAAAATAGGTCATTAACACGGGTCACATGACGTCTATTTTGTTTCCTACAGTTTTAAAAACATTATATCAACTATTATCTTTTGTTAATTAAAATTAAAAAGCAAATTTTAATAAATAAATATTTAAAATACATGATTCTATATATACACAAGTGTATAATTCATCTATTGTTTACTATATGGGTCGATATTCCTCAAGTGTATGTAAACCTAATTCTTGGGTCTTCAAATCGGTCCCAAAATATTTTTCCCTCAAAGTACTATCGAAAATAAGTTACCTCCCAAATTTTTAGCCTCCTAGGTCTTCTCCTTGATTTTTTACAGCCAAATTACTTTTTTTTTTGTGCTTTTTATTTTTTTAAATTTTAAGAGCGCAAAAATTAATAAAAATTGTCTCAGACTCTTATTTTATTGCAAAAAAAGTTTTCTTCTTAGACCCGGATAGGAAATTTCCCTGGCTATCCGATTCCGTGGTTTAAAATTTTTTTTGAGCTGCGCATGCGCGAGAAATCGAGTAAATACGTTACAACTTCTAGCATTCATAACTCCCCAGCAGACAAACCAATTTTACTTTTGAAATACCCAAAATTTTTGTCTTCATGTACACTTTTTATGGTAAAATTTTTGTTTTGCCTTCTGGCTCCCTTAAAAATCTAGAGCAAAAAAACTGATTCCAAAATTTTCATTTTTTTTAAATTTCAAATTTCCCGCCAAGTCACGTGACCAATCAAAAATCTGACCAAAAATTTGGATTTCGCGGGAAATTTTACATAAGGATACCAATTTTCGTGTATTTTCAAAATTTCGTATCAATTTTACGAATTTTTAAATTTTTAACCAAAATACTTAAAATTTCAAAAAATATGCATTTATCAAAAAACGATGTTTTATTGATTTTTTAACGCTTCTAATCATTTAAAATTCATTAAAATGAAAAAAAAACTTTTAATATGATTAAAATTTTGAAATTTAAGATTAATTGACTGATATTGTATCAAAAAAGGTTATATTTCTTGCTTTAGTTAAATTTTAAATGATTAAAAGTGTGAAAAAATCAATAAAACAACCATTTTTTGATAAATGAATTTTTTTTGAAATTTTAAGTATTTTGGGTAAAAATTTAAAAATTCGAAAAATTGATACGAAATTTTGAAAATACACGAAAATTGGTATCCTTATGTAAAATTTCCCGCGGAATCCAAATTTTTGGTCAGATTTATGATTGGTCACGTGACTTGGCGGGAAATTTGAAATTTTAAAAAAATGAAAATTTTAAAATCAGTTTTTTTGCTCTAGATTTTTAAGGGAGCCAAAAGGCAAAACAAAAATTTTACCATAAAAAGTGTACATGAAGACAAAAATTTTGGGTATTTCAAAAGTAAAATTGGTTTGTCTGCTGGGGAGTTATGAATGCTAGAAGTTGTAACGTATTTACGATTAAACATTATGCGCAATAGCATACCTCCCCTCCTTATACTATGGTATTTACTCGATTTCTCGCGCATGCGCAGAAAATTATAAAAATTTAAATTTCAAAATCATTAAAATTTAAAAAAATAAAAAGCACAAAAAAAAGTAATTTGGCTGTAAAAAATCAAGGAGAAGACCTAGGAGGCTAAAAATTTGGGAGGTAACTTATTTTCGATAGTACTTTGAGGGAAAAATATTTTGGGACCGATTTGAAGACCCAAGAATTAGGTTTACATACACTTGAGGAATATCGACCCATATTTTATTCTTATTATAGGTATTATACTAAAGAATCAATGATATTATTTTAATCTAATCTTTTTATATTAAATAAGATAATTTTATTTAATTCAACTTGATATCTTCGTACTCCGTGAATTAATACAATTTATATACACTGCGTTAGGAAAAGCATTTTGTCTACATAATTGAAAACGAGATAAAAATATGCAGTGGTCAAACTTGCTCAGAATTTTTAAAGAAGTATCTTGGAGTCATGTTAAATTAATGATATTAATAAAAAAATTCATATTAAATTAAGACAGTGTGGAACAAAAATTTATGACGATAGTCATTAAATATTGAACAATCATAAAATTATTGTGTTGTGAAAAATTTTTAAGCACCTAATCATGCAATGAAGGTTAAAAAAGAAGAGATTTTGCCAATATTAAACTTTAATTACTCTTAACTAGAAAGATTGTATTAGTGCGTATTATATTTGAAGTTTAAGACCCCATTTTATTATTTTCACAGCAAAATGAAGTTTTTTTTGCTGTTAGAAAAATTTTAAAATATAAAGTTGCATGATTCTATCATTAGATTTCTAATGACAGAATCGTAATCCACATTTTAGAATTTTACTGATAGAATCATTATCGATAAAAAAAATAAATTTCAGTTTTTCTGGCTGTTAGAAAAATTAAATTGAAAAAAATACTTGTTTTGTTTATTTAATGTTTTTATTGTTTATAATATTTATACTTTAAAGAAAAAGTATGTGCATATTAATTGTCGAACAATTGTATACTTTTTTAACATTCATTAAGTTATGCACTATTGATAAATTACCCTTATATCATATAAGTTTCTTCACCAAAACAAGTATCTACAAAGTTTATATTTTTATTATAAACACTCCTTATATTTACTACAGGTAACATTTTTTCCTCATTAAATATAAAATACTTATTTTTTAAATAAAAGTGCTAATAAAAAATTTATAATATTCAAATAAAAGAAAGGATATTATCATTCAATCTTATACTTCTGAAAAATTATTAACAATTATTAACGTATAAAAATTATTAAAAAAACGTACAAAAATTATTAAAAATTATTAACGTATAAAACTCTTAGCTTATTATATTCCAGAAAAATATGTTAATATTTATTTAATAACGCGTTATAATTTTATTTTTAAATGTTGGTCAATATAATATTAATTTATTAAATAAATTTTTGGACTTTTAATACTTTTTAACTTTCATTTGGTGTATTTTGTATCAAAGAAATCACAAATTTTTTTGCAAACAAGGGCTGATTTAGATATCGGTGCATTTTTATTATCAAAAAGTTTTTTGATTCCTTCTAAAAATGATTTAATTTGTAAACATATAACACCATGTCATAAGATATTTGTTTTTTTACCATCCTCCTATTCATTTCAAGAGATAAAAAAGTATTCTTTATCTTATGAAGATTTATACTTAATTCTTATAGACTTTGGCAATTTTTTATTAAATTCTCTTTCTTCTACAGCAATTTTCCATGTTTTACATGATTCAATAAAATCTATATCAGATATTGCATATTCTTTGACAACTTTTTCCAAAATTTTAACATCAGCTATTGCATCATGAGCTATCTTTAATTCTTTTGCTAAATTTTCTAATGTATTTTCTTTTTTTGTTTTTTTTTTTAAATAATTTCATCAGAAGTTTTATCTTTAACATTAGTACTATTTTTTAATTTTTTTTTTCTTTTATAAGTGATAGTGTGTCACAAAATCCACGCGGCACTAACACTGGGACAGTCGACGGAGTGCTGCTGCTGCTGCTGTAGTGTAGGAAAGATATAAAACTCATTCGACTCGTTTAATTTACTAAAAAGGACGGCCCCATGGGCATTTCTACGAGAAAATCCTTTTTATGAGCACCAAAAATGAAGAAAAAAAAATTTACGAGGCCGCGACTACCACCATTATTTTCTGGTAGTTTGAACCCTATAGAATGCAAAAAAAAGCGTGAACACGAAATCGGCGATGGATGCCAAAAATATTTTGCCACTTTTATATCAAAAACCGTGTTTTTCGTATCTGAGCTACCCCAAATTTTCAAAATAACTTTTTAGGTAAATAAAATTTTAAAAAAATAGGTAAAAAATCTGATTGCCAGGGAAAAATCACTCCAGAAGAAAAAAAAACTTTTCTTTTTCCGACGAAATTTAGCCAAGTTATCGTCAATTTAAGATTTTACTCAAATTTGTCTTAAAAAATATTGAAGTTCCATATTGAAAAAAGCCTGTTTCTGAACTTTAAACATGCATTACTCGCTTGATTTTCATCGTAAAATAAATTTTTTTTAAAATTAATTAATTTTTCCCTGAGTATTCATTTTTTCAAGAAAGAAATGAATTGCCAGGGAAAAATGCTATATAAATCCTATATAAATATAACCACATAGCATCATATAAAAGTCTACAAAAAGACTTTTTACTACATTTCAATATTGGGGGGAAAGGGGTGAAAAATCACCCCTTGACATAGCTCACATAGCCTACAATTTTCCGTTTGGACGCTTTGTAGGCATTATTTTTCTGAAGCGAATGCAAAAGGTTTCACCTCGATTCATGTACTTTCATTGGCAGTTTGAGATTTGACCTTTTTGTTCACACTATACCCCTGACTATTATAAAAAATGAAAATCTTGTAGTTAAATAATAATATAATCTACAAACAAATTTTATTTGCAATTAAAGGTCTTAAAATAAAATAAAATCGGTATTTTAAAAGTATATATTTATATTACAAAAACAATTTTACATTTATAAATCTTAAAATATAAAATATTACAATTTTACATTTGTATAATATCAACTTCGGTCATATAAAATTAATTCTAAATATGAAATATTTTATTAAGTAAACATTTTTTTATCAGTTTTAAAACTTGTAAAAAAATATAGTTTATATTAAATTAGTAATGTACTTCTTTTTTTGTGCAGAAAAATGTAAAGTTAACTTAAATTTAACAATAATGAAATATACAAATTTATAAATACCTTTGGTTAATGGAATTAATTTCTGTATTTTTAATGTTACTCGCTTACATTTAAACTTGATTGATTATGTCTCCAAGACTCAGAAATTGCTTTTATTAAAATGCAAAGTATCTGTTGGAGTAGGGTCCTGTATCCCTACTAATTAATTCGACATAGCTCTTTATTAAGAGTAGGGGTCAGTTGCACTCCGCAACGGTCCTCTTAAAAATAACTTTATTAGAGTAGTCTTGATTCGACTTATATAGAATTTAGAAGTATACATATAATAAAGATTAATTAGTTTGAATACTATAATTATTAATATTTTATTTGAATAATAAAACCTTAACCACCACTATCCATAAGGTTATGGGACACAGTTTGCTTCACTAATAAATATTTAAAAGTGATAAATACAGTTTAAAAGGTGTAAAACAAGAAGTGCTTGGATAATTTTTCCTTGTGTACTCTCAACGATTCAAAATAACAAGAAATCAAAGCAAGGTGAATCAAGATAGAATAAATACCGGAAAATTATTAGAAAAGGAACTCGTAGTTCTGGAAATTACCGATTTCATCAAATCAAGCAATTTTGAAGGTAATTTGCGCATTATAAAATATTGCGCATATTTTTTTGATTTTTGATTATTCATATTCTCTACGTATATATACAAATATATATGTAATGGGAATCGAATATTTTAGAACACAATGAGTAATGCTGATAAAGATTTGGCATTAAAAGAACTATATGTATATTATATTATATAGGCATATTATATGCGTATAATTGATATATGATCTTATATTACTGTGATTACAGGAAGAACTGTGGTACAGTTTATTTTTTGTTTTCGCACATTCTTTATGTATATACGTATACATGAATGAAATAATACAATGCAATAAAAGTATTATTTAATTAAAATATTTAAATTATGTGTGTACATTATTAACTTCTGGAGGGAATATCTATCATGTATATAGATTCTAAATTCTAGAAGGGTACTCACATTATATTAGAATGCTAATGATTTTATTTAATACATTTGATATATATATCAACAATTTATATTAAATATTTTTTTTCAATTAATTTTGAAAAACGAGGTTCGTTTTCAGAATTATGCGAAAATTTTTCTCAGTTAAAATTTAGAATGCTATTGTTTGGTAATTATTTTTTTTCTTTATTTAGACTAGAGTTGGAACTGAGAAATTCGAATAAAAATGAATACTGAAAAAGCCTTGAACACTGATGACAGTGAATCTATAGGTAAACATAATTTTATTACAATACAATATTCATTTAATTAAATTTTTTTTCTTCTATTTTTAAGAACGAGGTTCGTTCTAAAATGGAAGGAAAAACTATTATCTGTTTCTCTATAATTGATATTAGATTTTATTAATTTTATTTAGAAGTATATTTTTATTTGTAAATGATTTAGATTTAGATTTAGATTTAGATTTAGATTTAGATTTAGAAAGGATCCTTAATTCTGTTCAATTTTTGATATAATTGAAAGAATTTTTTTTTAATTTAGAATTCAATAAAACCCAAACAATTAGCAAATTTAGAATTTACATTTACAAATAATAATAACAATAAAATTTATTTTAGAATCAAGAGATTCAGAAGATAATTTTGAAATAGAAACAGTCTCTATGCAGACGTTGAATAACCATAAGAACAGAGCATTAGATAAAAATCAAAGAAAGGTCACTGATTATTTTATAAAACCAAAAACTGTACAATCAGTAGGGGTTGGAACTGAACCAAGAGATTTAAATGAAATAGATAAGCTAGCTGAAAGATTGTTGGCAGTTTCAAGCTTGCAACACAAATCCATTGAAGCAGCTAATAAGTCTATTGAAGCAGCTAACAAATTAGTTGAAAATATTTTAAAATTAGAAAATAATAGAAACAATGTCAATAGATCATCGACTTCTACTAATACAATTAGTCTTGAATCTCCTTCAGATATCACTCCTATTAATATTTGCAATTCAAATCCAAATATTACTTCAAATAATGACTCAATAACAAATAATTCACTTATAAGTGTTATACAAAAATCGATGGAAAACAGCAACAAATCTTTAATAGATATTAATAGAGTTTACAAATTGACTAACAAAACAAGTTTTAATTTATGGTATGATTATCTTATTTCTGAAATAAAATCATTTCATCTCTATGATGTCATAGATTCTTCTATTAATAATAAAAATTATTCTCGAGAAGAGAAAGAGAATAGAGATGCAAGTGTTAGAGATATTATTATTAATAGGCTTAATGAATTTTACCACAAGCAAATTGCACATTTAAATGATCCAAGATTAATAATAAAAAGCTTAAAAGAATTCAAGAAAATGGAAACTAATCTATCCGATACAGCGATTAGACAGCGTTTATATGGAATCAAAATGAAACCAAAAGAAAAGGCTTCAGATTTTATTAATAGATTTGAATCAATTATACGTTTAAGTCAAAGTATTGATGGAGTGATTCCTTTGAAAGAAGAAGACATTCGACCAGCATTTTACACAGCAA
The DNA here is from genome assembly GCA_022575985.1 of Anagrus nilaparvatae. Classification (NCBI taxonomy): domain Eukaryota; kingdom Metazoa; phylum Arthropoda; class Insecta; order Hymenoptera; family Mymaridae; genus Anagrus; species Anagrus nilaparvatae. Next base: position 11,389,980 of record JAKSXM010000002.1, on the reverse strand, counting down.
TAAATTCAGTAGTGACTGATGTAAGAAGTGCTTCTATTGTATATAAACAAATGAACAATAAGGAAATGTCATACCAACAACTGAAAGAAGCGTTATTACAATTTCACTCTGATAAGAAAATTGATGATGTTAATATAAAAATTGAAGAACCTGCAAAAGCCAATTTTACAAATTCTAAAAATTTTAAAAATAAACAAAATTTGAAAAAATGTTTTAGATGTTCAAAAACTGATCATATTGACACAAAATGTCCACTTATTGAGAAAAATTTATACTTCTGTTACATATGTAGAAGAATTTCCAAACATAGAGGAAAATACCAATGTAGAGAAAGTCCTGATTACGATCCTACACAGGATCCTAATAAACAAGCCGGAAAAATGAAATCAAATAATAGAACTGAACGATATCAACCTTATAATAAAGATGGCAAGTCCTCAGGATCAAGGAAACCAGCTGTTAATAATAATAAATCCACAACAAGAGCACCAAAGGCTCAAGCGGCAAGTACTTCTGATAAATCAGGTAATTTTTTTGAAAATAATGATATAGTTTTAGATAATATAACTTTCATAGCAGATACAGGTGCTACTGAGCACATTATTAATAAAGCGTTTATATTATCTAATTTTAAAAAATGTCAAGGCAAAGTTATAAAAAGTGCTAACAAAAATAGAAAGGCTGATATTAAAATTGATGGCAAGGGTTTATTTCTAAAATCCAATCTTGAGGCAGATCAAACTGTAGAATTAACAAACGTTATAGCTGCCAAAGATATTGCCAACAATTTACTGTCTCTTAGGAAATTCGCAGACATAGGACTAAGTATATATTTAGACAATAAAATTTTAAAAATTTATGATAAAGAAACAAACCAAATATATTTATCTGGTAGATATGAAAAACCAAATTGGTTATTAGAATTCAATGCTCAAAATTTAGAACCTTATAATTTAGATCAAAATTATGAAACATATTACTGTAAAGCACAGATTGTTTCTATTGACGAGTTCTTAAATCAATCTCAGACAGATAAACATGTAAATTATAATCTATCTGATCTTGAGAGGGAAAATAGTCAAGAACTCGATTCAAATTTAGATTTAGATTTAGAAATATTTGATTCAGATCAATTTGTAGATTCAGATTTTGATAATAATACAATCAATAGAAAAATCTTAAATTTAAATAAAATTAATCCAGAGGGTTTATCAGAAAATATGTTCATAAATCCTGTTTCAAAAATTCAGAGATTAGAAAAACAAAAATATGCAAATTGCAAAATATAACGGTTTAAAAATTAGCCCGAAAAAGTGGAATAGAAGATTCTCAGAAGAGGTACGAAAATTGGGTTTAGAAAATGATATACATGAACCTTGTTTATATACATGGAGGAAAAATGGAAATTTTGTATTTTTAATAGCTTATGTAGATGATTTATTAATTGGTGGAAATGATTCTGACAAAATTAATAAAGTTAAAATTGATTTAAAGGGAATATTTAAAATGAAAGATTTAGGAGAACCTAAAATGTACTTAGGTATGCAAATTGAAAGAAATAGAAAAAGTCAAATTTTAACCATAAAACAGTCAGAATATATTGAAAAGATTTTAGAACGATTTAATATGAAAGAGAGAAAACCTCAAAAGTCTCCAATGGAAACAAGTCAAGTTAAGAAAAGAAAAATGAAAGATAATTCAATTTTTGTTGAAAAAGTACCTTATAGAGAAGCTATAGGTAGTTTATTATACTTAGCGGGAGCTACTAGACCTGATATTACATATGCTGTGAATATATTAGCTAGAAAACAATCTTATCCATCTACAGAAGATTGGAACGATATTACAAGAATATTCAGATATCTTAGACGTACCAGTTCAATTGGACTAACTTATAAAGGTAAAAATGAAAAACTAGAAGCTACTACAGATTCAAGTTTTAGAGATTGGAATGACTCATCGTCAACTAGTGGCTATGTTATAACTTTGTATGGTGATACTATTGCATGGCGTAGTCATAAACAGGATGAGAAAAATTTATCAACTTGTGGAGCAGAGTATTTAGCAATGAGTGAAGCTTGTCGTTAATTAATATCATTAGATAAGGCTATTAGAGAAATTTTGGGACATACATTTTATCCTATAACAATTTGGTGTGACAATACATCTGCAAATAGAAATACAGAAATGGAAGGAAGTCATAGACTAAAACATTTCGACTACCCTGTAGAAACTATAGAAGAAAATCTTAGATTTAGAGAAGAAAATGGCAAGAAAAAGCCTCTGGCAGAATGTCATGGCGATTTCGTCAAAGATTTAGCGATAAAAGGAAAAGTAAAATGTAAATGGATACATTCAAAAGGAAATATCGCAGATATTATGACTAAACCACTTAACTGGAGAAGTCATCAAGAATTATCAAATAAAATTCTTAATTTAGATTAAAATTTGGATTAACTTTAAATTGAATGAATTTAATAATAAAAAAAAAATTACTAATTTTTATTTTATTTTGATATTTTCTGTTCACAGATAAGGAGTAATAACATTGGTTTCTGAAAATAGAGGCAGAATCAATTTTTCTTTATCTTCAATTTATATTTTATAAATTCTTATATTTTTATGATATACATGCTATATATATGTTTATCTATTTTTATTATGATTATAAGATAATGAGTTAATTAAGTAAATAGGGACTACTTCCCTTCTGATTTTTAATTTTTGAATTTTTAATACTTTAGATTTTAAGAAAGATGCCATGTCGAATGGAGGGAATGTTGGAGTAGGGTCCTGTATCCCTACTAATTAATTCGACATAGCTCTTTATTAAGAGTAGGGGTCAGTTGCACTCCGCAACGGTCCTCTTAAAAATAACTTTATTAGAGTAGTCTTGATTCGACTTATATAGAATTTAGAAGTATACATATAATAAACATTAATTAGTTTGAATACTATAATTATTAATATTTTATTTGAATAATAAAACCTTAACCACCACTATCCATAAGTATCCAAATAAAAAGTATAAGGCTGATGAAAACTGGGTTTCTGTAAAAAAAAGAATGCCATGTTAAATGCCTTTAAATGCGTTCAAATTTCATTTTAATATATAAAATTACCCAATTAACCAAATTGACAATAATCCAAATGTTACACTAAATATGAAATAATAACTTGCAATAAAACGAAGGCTTAAAAATGGCGGTAATTGCTTTTCGGAAGCTGCAGAAAAACCATTCGAAATACGTTTGGAAGATTAACGATCTTTGTAGGAGGTCTTAAAATTTGCCTTGTTACTTTTCCTATTATGTCTCTTCTATTATATGCGTTAATAAATTTTTCTTGATACTGAAAGCATTTTAATAATAAAATTTATTTAAATAATCTTCTCTATTTTCATAATTTTTTAAAATAAATTTTATAATTTTTTTTTAGTGTTGAACGGGGTATGCAGACACATATTCGAAAATCAAAATCATGCTGCAAACCACTGTCAACACTACCAAAAAAAACTAAAAAAAAAATTTATTTAAAAGTATATGAAATCATGTTGTAATGATATTTATGTCAATACCTTTTTATTTACAGAACTACTTAATTTATATAGCATCCTTACTAAATAGGCACTTTCGTAACTTCTAACTGGCTGAAGTTCAGGATCACCCATGTACTCAATGTAATGATAATTTTGTCGGCCATCTTGGACTGGAATAAGTACTCCTGGTTTTGTTGTGTCTAAAGACATTTCCAACTAAATTAATAGACAAAGCAATTTATTATTATGATTTAAAATTTTCTTGATAATATTGGTGTGAAAGTATAAATACTTGAGACTGATTGTTAAATGAAGACGACAAAATGCTCTCATGATACTCTTGGTCTGATACAATTGCAGCTTGTGGGATATCATCAATATTTAACTGTAAAAAATGATAAAAATCAAATTATTTTATCAAATAAATTTTCTTTAATGCATGTATTTATTTATATACTTGAAATATGTCAATTAATTGCTGTTGAGCATTTGCTAAAAATACAGGTACTTTTTTTCTTTCTTCTAAACTAATATCGTCTGAAGAAGTATCTTCTCCATTTATAAAATCCCATACTGATAAAAGAAATTTTTTTCCCGTTCTTTTTTTTTCTAATGCTTCGACTAGACTTTAGGAAACTAATGACCTGAGATATTGTAGATATTGAAAACATTGAAATATGATGATCCTTCATAAGATCATCTTTAAATAAGATGATCCTTCTAAATCTAAAATTTGTTGTCTTATTGTAATACTCCATTGATTTGTTGATCTGTTACGAGATGATGCTACATCATCAATACAAATTTCAACATCAATTAGAATTTTTTCAAATATGTCAAAAATTAATAATTGTTTTTCTAAATAACAATATTAAATGCATACTAAAATCAAGCTAGTAATGCATATTTTAAGTTCAGAAATAGGCTTATTTCAATAGAATTTCAATCATTTTGAAGACGAATTTCAGCAATAATATGCATTAAAATTTATTATTATACGATGAAAATCAAGCGAATAATGCGAATGAAAATAGAGAAGATTATTTAAATAAATTTTATTATTAAAATACTTTCAGTATCAAGAAAAATTTATCAACGCATATAATAGAAGAGACATAATAGGAAAAGTAACAAGGCAAATTTTAAGACCTTCTACAAAGATCGTTAATCTTCCAAACGTATTTCGAATGGTTTTTCTGCAGCTTCCGAAAAGCAATTACCGCCATTTTTAAGCCTTCGTTTTATTGCAAGTTATTATTTCATATTTAGTGTAACATTTGGATTATTATCAATTTGGTTAATTGGGTAATTTTTATATATTAAAATGAAATTTAAACGCATTTAAAGGCGCGTCCATTTGAATACATGGCATTCTTTTTTTACAGAAAACCAGTTTTCATTAGCGTTATACTTTTTATTTGGATACTTTGCATTTTAATAAAAGCAATTTCTGAGCCTTGGAGACATAATCAATCAAGTTTAAATATAAGTGAGTATCATTAAAAATACAGAAATTAATTCCATTAACCAAAAGGTATAAATTTATTAAATTTGTATATTTCATTATTGTTAAATTGACGATAACTTGGCTAAATTTCGTCGGAAAAAGAAAAGTTTTTTTTTCTTCTGGAGTGATTTTTCCCTGGCAATCAGATTTTTTACCTATTTTTTTAAAATTTTATTTACCTAAAAAGTTATTTTGAAAATTTGGGGTAGCTCAGATACGAAAAACTCGGTTTTCGACATAAAAGTGGCAAAATCTTTTTGGCATCCATCGCCGATTTCGTGTTCACGCTTTTTTTTGCATTCTATAGGGTTCAAACTACCAGAAAATCATAGTGGTATTCGCGGCCTCGTAAATTTTTTTTTCTTCATTTTTGGTGCTCATAAAAAGGATTTTCTCGTAGAAATGCACATATACATAGTACTTTATAAGCAGCTTTTTTCTGTATAAATGTTAGTATGCCATCAGTGCTTGATACAAGTATCATATCGACTATTTTAACATTAAAAAAAATTATTAAAAAAAATGGCAGAAATTTCGGAAGATACTCACTTCGAGGAGAACCAACAATTAGAGATTGTTTCAGAAATAGAAATAGTAGAACCAATGAAAAAATCAATGAAACGGAAATCTCAAAAAAAAGGAAAGACAATTCCTTATCTTTTAGAAATATAGAGACATTGTGGATAAACAACATATACCAATTTTTTATAGAAATGAAGAAACAATTTTTGGAACAGAAAGACGACGATTTAAGAGAAATAAAACTACAAAAATTAACGATAAACATAGTAGAATTCTTCTTGAATGTAATGGAACTAGAAAAACCATCTTTGAAAGAATTCACATCATACAAGGAATTTCAAGAGTTGTGCCTAAACGATCAATTATACATGCAATTGCTGGACCAGTACTTTTTGACCATTCAAGATTACGAAGAATCGTTGTTTCGATTTCTGAAAAAAGCAGCAAAACAAACATATTTATTCTTGCAGAACATGGATAACACTACCACATCATACACGATTGTCAATTTATCTCAAGTACCTAAAGATTCAGCCTGTTCAGCCATCTTGTAGTTATACGAAACAATCTGCAAAACTATCAAGGATATCAACGGAAGACGAAATGGAGAGCGAGGAAATACCGAACAAAGTGAGGAAATTATCTTCAAACGATTCAGTCGCTAAATTCAGTACTAAATCGGTTTGCTGGACAAAGCACAAGTGGTTTGCTCTCACAACCTATTTACATAAAGGAGAACGGTAATTATTATACTATAAAATCCAAAGGAGAGTCTGGATCAGCAATTTTGGATATAAAACTATACCCAATGGACGTAGTGGAAATGAAGAGCATGGAATGGTGGAAGAGAGCATTTTAGAGATTCAAAGCTGTAGTGAAGAAAGGATCGAAATTGTAAAATCTAATGATGGATTTAAAACGGGAAATTCTTTTACAGCTAGAACAATGCGAAGTGGAAGTGGACCAAAGACAAATAGAATCGAAGAATTCATATTAAGTCATGTTGTAACTTCTATTGCTAATATTTTTCAAACTGGATTTTGGATTCATTCTGAACATAGATATAAACATAAGTATAGTACTTTAATGCAAACGGTTTTAGAAAATATTAATTTAAAATTTAGTGATATGCTTGATGCACATGCTTCAAATCTGTCAGCTTTTTTAGTAAGATCATCAAATAATTTTTTTAGTTTATCATACAATTCTAAGTCCTTAAAACCGACTCCTAAAACAGAGCGGGTGTAATTTTCAGGATCTTTAACATAATGCACCAATCTTTTCTGCAACTTGTATGATTATTAAACATGTGTTCGGATATGTTTTTTAGGGGTTATTTCATTGATAATAATTCAGCTACTACACCCTTACTTGCGTAATTTGTATTGAATGCTTAATCATCTCATGCATCTCTGGCACTGCTTCTCACTCTTTTCATCAAAAACCTATATTTAAAATACCTTTTTATATTATAGATATATAAATAACCATTTTTCTACTCGTTTGAAAATATTTTTTAAAAATTTGTAGCGAAATATATTTTTTTAAATTTGCAACGAAATATTTTTTTTTACTCGTTTGAAAATATTTGAAAATATTTTTTAAAATTTGCAACAAAATAAATTTTTAAATATTTTAAAATTTGCAACAAAATATATTTTTAATTTTTTTAAATTTGTAACGAAATGTATTTTTTTTTTCACTTTATATTCAAGTCACTTTATATTTTTTTTTTTCATACGAGCACCATAATATTTTCTAAAATTATTACATAACTTACAAGTTCAGGATTAAGTTCTGCCGTATCAGTATCTTTCACGTTTTGTTTTTTTGCAATAGTGTGCGTTCTTCGAATTTGTTGAAGTTCCATCGCACTCGCTATCTTAAAGATAAAGCGTCAATTTCTGGCTGGGCCGATAATTCTTCTCTGAATTTATGATATTCAAGATCTTTAACGCGTGAACTGCTACTCCGATACTTCGGGTTTAGATCTAAATCAAAGATGCTGCTGGATCTTTAAGCTACGTAGACTCTGTTGTCCCTTGACGTTGTTGACACTTGTACTGAAAAAAAATGTCAAATTACAAAAAATGCACGAGTTAAGAGTAAGTATGCAAAGATAAAACAAAACTAATGATTTTTGCAGTAATTAACAAGTTTTATATTTGCTCCTTAACCGCCACCCCACTACCACAATGATAATGGAAGAATCCCAGATTAAAAAATTAGCATCTTAATAATTTTTACGCGTCAAGGAAGGAGAAGAACCCCCAAAAACAAAAGCCTTGTAAAAAATTAACATAACACGTGCAAACGATAAAACTCGTCTACGTATGGTAATCGAACAAATCAAAATAGAAAGCGAGCCTTGTGGTTTTTTAGTGTCAATTTCAAAAAAATTAAAAAAAAACACAAGAAATGCACTAAACGGATAATTTTTTTCTCGCTAACAAGAAAGCGTTCTAAGGCCCCATCTACAAAAACCATGAAATTGAGGTGAAACCGCAAGCGTGAGTGCAACGCAATGCGCAGAAATCAATTTTGTCTCCTGTACAACTCAAAATACACAAAATCTTCTTCTGCGCATTGCGTTTGCTGTGCGCCTCGATTTTATGGTTTCTGTAGATGGGACCTAAAATACAAGCACCAACAGCTGCAAAAGTCGTAAAATTATTTTTTAATCATCTGCTAAATCACAATTTTTAATGTCTATTTTTTACACAGCAATGAAACCCTATAGAAAATATCAAAAAGCTATAAACGCGACGCACTTTTTAATTTTTTTATTTAAATTTTATATAGAATGGAACCAATAAAAAAGTCCTTTAAACGCACATGACAAATTCACGCCCCCCTCCCGCCCCTATAAAGTATAAATTTTTTTAAATAGAAAAAACTTACGCGCAATGTAACTGCATCCATATAATTTTTACGGGTTTGAAATCCGCGAGAATGGAAAATTAAAAAATTCCTGGCTTCTTTGCTAAATTTTAACGCAGCTTTCGGTTGATTGCAAATGGGGTTCAATTGATTGATTACATGAATTTTGCTTCTTATAACTACAGACGGATATTCGAAATTTTAATATATTCGAAATACGATTACTTCATTCAAGTATATGACTTCTGAAAATTCTGAAATTCGGGATAAAATGCTTTCGAATCTTTCAAGTGCCTGTGATGGAGGATACTCATGTCACAAATATTGCAGGAACAAATGCACTCTGTTCTTTTCACAAAAATTATTATGCCAGTACTGAAGCAACAATGTAGGACACTCCACGAGCATCTGTTACATTTGCACAAATTCATGGAGTGTCTAGTGCAATCCGCATTGATATTCGATTCCTTTATTAAAATTTGAATTCTATCGTCCTCTTCCTCCGTATTCGGATACAAATTTTTGTCTTCCGAGGCATTAGGCCTCGGTAATTCAGTTTCGTCTAATTCACAAGCGAATAGATCAAGAGAAAGATAAGATAGATAAAAGATAGATAGATAAATGATAGATAAATAGGTAGATGGGTAGGTATCTATAAGAGGTAGGTATCTAGATATCTCTAATAGATCAATCGTCTGTGTATCCGGATTCCATATTTTACAAGTTTTACAACAAAGTATGCAAAAGAAAGCAACAAGTGGTAAAAACTGGGTAAAAAAGTTACTGAGAAAAAAAACAAACCTAGCAACAACAAAACAAGATAAGATAAAAACAAAAAAAGCCTAGTACATAGGCGTCGCTAATATAAAAAATCGAAAAAAAAAACACAACACTCGACAACGCGTCGCTTAATAGATCTGACGTGGAGCCCCGTTTCGTAGACAAATTTTATCCTTGATAGGTCGATGGAATTTTCTAACGGGTATTTATGTTTTTTGGGTCGTTGAACCCGAATATGATATCAGTTTTTACCGAAAATGGTCCAGTTGCCCGCAATAGGCAACTTTTGGTTAATTTTTGAAGATTTTTTTATTTTCGCAAGGGTTACTTATGTTTTTTGGGTCGCTGAACACGAATGTGATATCGGTTTTTACCGAAAATGGTCCAGTTGCCCGCAATAAGCAACTTTTGGTTAATTTTTGGAGATTTTTTTATTTTCGCAAGGGTTACTTATGTTTTTCGGGTTACTGAATACGAATATGATATCGGTTTTTACCGAAAATGGCCCAGTTGCCCGCAATAGGTAACTTTTGGTTAATTTTCGGAGATTTTTTTATTTTCGCAAGGGTTACTTATGTTTTTCGGGTCGCTGAACACGAATATGATATCGGTTTTTACCGAAAATGGTCCAATTGCCTGCAATAGGCAACTTTTGGTTAATTTTCGGAGATTTTTTTATTTTCGCAAGGGTTACTTATGTTTTTCGGGTCGCTGAACACGAATATGATATCGGTTTTTACCGAAAATGGCCCAGTTGCCCGCAATAGGTAACTTTTGGTTAATTTTCGGAGATTTTTTTATTTTCGCAAGGGTTACTTATGTTTTTCGGATCGCTGAACACGAATATGATATCGGTTTTTAACGAAAATGGTACAGTTGCCCACAATAGGCAGCTTTAGATTAATTTTCGGGGATGTTTTTATTTACACGAGGGTTACTTATGTTTTTCGGGTTGCTTAACATGAATATTATATCGGTTTTTACCGAAAATGGTTCAGTTGCCCAAAATAGGAATTTTGAGGTTTTTATTTTGCGGGTTTTTTAACATTTTCATCTGTTACTTATGTTTTTCAGGTCCCTGAACATTATTTGTCCTAACAATAACAAAAACGCATCAATTTCGATTTTTAAATAATTAAAAATATTTTTTATTAATTATTTGTATTTAAAAAATATATTTTTTTGGTACTTGCTGTTTGGTTCATAAAATAATAATGTTAAAAAAAAAATAAAAAATTTTAGTGTCAAATAAAAAAGTTTTAATTATTTTAATTTTGTTAATTACACACGGTTCTCTTGAAGACAAAGTAGGGTTTTCAAAAATGACGCAAAAAACTGAGCATAGGGCATATTTCGTGGATACATATATATCTCAAAAATACTAACCGGAAAATCGGATCTGCTCATTTTTTTGAAATACCGCCGTTTTAAAAATTTACTGAAAATCAGTATTTTGCATTATTTTGAAAAATTAAATAAAATTATTTAATTGGTTAAAAAACCATTGTATTAATTTTTTTTTTTATTTTAACCATAGTAAATGTAAAAATATACTTTAAATTTGATATTTTAAAAGTTTAAATGAGTGTATATGACTATTTCCACGTTAAATTTGTATTTTTATATAAAGACTAAAAAATAAATTTTTGAATTCTTATTCATTTTTTATTATAATTTCAGCAATATTAAGCCCTTACATACGCACAAAATAGTTTTTTACACGTCAATTTACTTTATGGTATTGTGCTACTTTTTATATATATATGGCCTTTTCCACGTTAAAGTAAAAAAAAATTTTAATTTTTTTAAAATTTTTATTAATTTATTGGAAAGAAAATGCAACTTCTTTGCAGTATATTAGATTATTAAATATATTATTTTGCAAATTCGTGTAAGAATGGATATATTATAAATATGGTCTGATACATATAACTTTGTATAAAAATGTATAAAATACCAAATAGATATCTTGCAAGGTTTCGTAAATCATCTGTTTTGGAAAGGATTAGTTCCCTTATTAGGAAGAGAAAAGGCATTTTTGTGGCCTAAAAAACAAAATATATCATTCAAATGTTATCAAGAGGAAATTTTCGAAGGAAACGCTTGCCGAAAACTTTTGCAAGAAGCAGATAGTCTAAATGATCCTAAAATTTATGAAGAAGTTGGTTTTTTTAGAATACTTCCATTTATTTCAACTTTTAAGGCTATGAATAAGCTTGTAACTAATTCTTTTTCTGTAAGGAAACCAGGTGAGGGGTTAGATAATATTATTGACAATATTAGGAATTCTTTTTTGAGTACAAGAGTATCAGAAAGCTTAAAAATTTATATTGCAACAAGACATTTTAAACAATGTCTAAATTTTTTGTCTGGAGATGAAAGATTCATCAAACAAAACATTTTTTTTATATTTAGTAGGAATCACCTATAAATCCTACTATTAAGCCTATAAAATTTGATATAATATAATTTCTTTAAAAAATAACAAAAAGTAAATTAAAATCTTCCATTTTTACTTTAAATTGTATTAAATATTAAACTTATGCGTATAAGACCATATATATCCATGCTTACATGAATTAGCCTACTACATATACTGTTCAGATTTTACATTTCATTTTTTTTTTTAAATAATTAATAAAAATTAAAACAAAAGAATATTTTGATTTTACTTTAAAATACTAAATTAACGTGGAAAATGCCATATATATAAAAAAGTAGCACAAAACCATAAATTAAATTGACGTGTGAATAACTATTTTATGAATATGTAAGGGCTTAATATTGCTGAAATTATAATAAAAAATGAATAAGAATTCAAAAATTTATTTTTTAGTCTTTATATAAAAATACAAATTTAACGTGGAAATAGTCATATACACTCATGTAAACTTTTAAAATATCAAATTTAAAGTATATTTTTACATTTACAATGGTTAAAAAAAAAAAATTAATACAATGGATTTTTATCCAATTAAATAATTTTATTTAATTTTTCAAAATAATGCAAAATATTGATTTTCAGTAAATTTTTAAAACGGCGGTATTTCAAAAAAATGAGCAGATCCGATTTTCCGGTTGGTATTTTTGAGATATATATGTATTCACGAAATATGCCCTATGCTCAGTTTTTTGTGTCATTTTTGAAAACCCTACTTTGTCTTCAAGAGAACCGAGTACAGACACTCATAAAAATTAATCTAAAGTTGCTTTTTTCCTGGACATTCGACCAAATTTGGTAAAAACAAATATCTTTTTCATGTTCATATTAGATAAAAAACATAAATAATACTAAAAAATGTTTAGAAAATCTAAATAAAATAGCCTAAAATTACCTATTGTGGGTACATGAATCATTTTTAGTAAAAACTGATATTATATTCGTGTTCAGCGACCCGAAAAACATAAGCAGTTGATGAAAATGTTAAAAACCCCGCAAAGTATAACCTCAAAATTCCTATTGCGGGCAACTGAACCATTTTCGATAAAAACCGATATAATATTCGTGTTCAGCAACCCGAAAAACATAAGTAACCCTCGCGTAAATAAAAAAATCCCCCAAAAATTAACCAAAAGTTGCCTATTGCGGGCAACTGGACCATTTTCGGTAAAAACCGATATCATATTCGTGTTCAGCGACCCGAAAAACATAAGTAATGGATGAAAATATTAAAAAACCCGCAAAAAAAACCCTCAAAATTCCTATTGTGGGCAACTGAACCATATTCTGTAAAAACCGATATAATATTCATGTTCAGCAACCCGAAAAACATAAGTAACCCTCGCGTAAATAAAAACATCCCCGAAAATTAACCTAAAGTTGCTTATTGTGGGCAACTGTATCATTTTCGGTAAAAACCGATATCATATTCGTATTCAGCGACCCAAAAAACATAAGTAACCCTTGCGAAAATAAAAAATCTCCAAAAATCAACCAAAAGTTGCCTATTGCGGGCAACTGGACCATTTTCGGTAAAAACCGATATCATATTCGTGTTCAGCGACCCGAAAAACATAAGTAACCCTTGCGAAAATAAGAAAATCTCCGAAAATTAACCGAAAGTTGCCTATTGCGGGCAACTGGACCATTTTCGGTAAAAACTGATACCATATTCGGGTTCAGCGACCCAAAAAACATAAATATCCGTTGGAAAATTCCATCGACCTATCAAGGATAAAATTTGTCTACGAAACGGGGCTCCACGTCAGGTCTATAAGATTAAAATTAAAAAAAAAAAAAAAAAACCTTGAAGCTGAAGATAGATAAAAATTGAAAAAAACAAAACACTCGACAACAAATCTCCACTAGATATCAAAAAATGATATCGTTGCTCGACGACGAGATAAAAGTTTTAAAAGTCATCACGAAAAACAAAATTCCACACGTAGGCACTGGATCTTATCTCATGAACGTTGCTACGAGCGAAACGTTTTTTTCCGTACTCGAATTAACTGCCTTTGATTTGAGGCTTTTAACTTTTTCAGAATTTGCTTCAGGCCGCTCGTTCGTCGAGCTGCAAACCGATCACTTGGTACCATGCAAGAAACACGAATTTAAATAATTAACAGACTTGCATGCTAACGGTAAAATAGGCGCTTTAGGAGCCAGCAGCTTACAGGCCACCACCAATGAAAGGCTAAAAATTCCAAGTACAAATTTTGAAATTTTTATAAAATATTACTTTATCTTAAAAGCACTAGTAAAAAAAATACCCTGCCAACTAGCTGGCACTGAGGTTCCTCAAACAATGGTCTTTAAACTTCAATATGCAATAAATATTATTGATTACAACCATGCAATTATACATACATTTTTCTTTTTTAATAGGTAAAGTAGACCATTAAGATTTAAATTAATTTTAAATTAATTTTTTAAATTAATTTACACTCAAATTTTCGTTTTTAACTTAACAATATAATGTTATCTAATTAAATTTATTTGGAAAGGTCTCAATCCACGCTCAACCTCATTTGTTTAAGCGTGGATTTAGCCACAAAAATTTAATTAGACTCGATCCACGCCTAAAAAAAAACAATAATTAACCTCAAATAAAATTTATTCTAATTTTCTAATAAAAAATATAATTTTTTTGCAGTTTCAGTGCATATATAAAAAAAAAAATAAAAAATCATTACAAATAAATATTTGTTGTGCATCGGTTGTGCATAATATTCAAATTTAAGTTTTTTTAAAGAATATCGTAATTTCAAGAAATTTTATCATTAGGCGTGGATGGAGATCTTTCGAATTAAATTTCAGAAAATAATTACCAATCAAAAATAAACAAACCTAGAAACAAACGTAGTTCAAAAATTGAGTCAAAAATTTAACAAAAATTCGAGCCTCGTGCAATTATTATCCATCATTGTGCAATTTAAAATAGCGAATTAACAAAAGTTAATCTTTTTAAATTTTCTCGTGAATTTTTATTTATTTTAAAAAATTGAGTATTAGAATTCGATTTTTTATATAGTAACGTATGATTCTTTAAAAAATTCCACTTTTTGCAACTTTTAAATCTGAATTTTAAAATTTAAACATAACCATTTAATATTTTTAGGTTGTTTATTATTGTTTATAATTTCACTAAGCTGCATACATAAATAAACATAGCAAGGAACAAAATAATCCGAGGAAGTCAAAAAGAGGCAAGATTTCCATCATTCTTTCTTATGTGTTATAATTTATATCAAAGTAAAAAAAAAAATTGTAATCAAATACAAAAATTACTATAAACAAAATTTATAAAATTTATACTCTCATTAAAATAAATTAGATATGTCCAATACGAAAAATAAATTTGATGTTTTATGTATTTTTTTGTAACAAAGATTTTTGGGAAAAAATTTTCAAAAAATTAATTATCAAATTCAAGATATCTAGTAAAAACTATACTTTCAAGTATAAATACTTTCATGGAAATAAATGAAGTATTACATCCAAATTAAAAAAAAAAAAAAAGTATTTTTAGATTTTTTTAATAAAAAAATTTTTGGAAAAAAAATTAAGTATTCGTTTGATAATTGTTTTGGAATATCACTGGTTACAATATTTTAAAATATTAGTACTTTCATAGAATTAAAAGAGGTATTACACCAAAAAAATATTGCAATTTTTTTTATTTTTCTTTTTTTTTAATTTAGAGTATAAAAGTTTTGAAAAAATTAAGTAACAATTCCAAAAAATTACTGTAAACGAGGTTCTTAAAACTAGTACTTCCATGGAAATAAATTAGGTACTAAATACAAAAAAAAAAGTTTCGTATTTTTTTGTATTTTTTTGTGAAAAAAATTTTAGGAAAAAAAATTTTGAAAACATTATGTATCAGATCCAAAAAATTACAATAAACAAGGTTCTTAAAACTAGTACTTCCATGAAAATAAATTAGGTACTAAATCCAAAAAGAAAAAAAAAATTGGTATTTTTTGTATTTTTTTGTGAAAAAAATTTTAGAAAAAAAATTTACAAAAAATTAAGTATCCGATTCGAGATATCGAGTAAAAACCATACTTTCAAATATAAGTACTTTCATGGAAATAAATGAGGTATTACATCCAAATTAAAAAAAAAAGGGGGGGGTTTGAGATTTTTTGATAAAAAAAATGTTTGAAAAAAAAAATTGGGTCTTAATTCGATAATGGTTATGAAATATCACTAGTTACAATATTTTCAGATATTAATACTTTCATAGAATTAAATGAGGTATTGCACCAAAAAAAAAAAAAAATATTGCATTTTTTTTTATTTTTCTATTTTTTTAATTTTGACAAAAAAAATTTTGAAAAAATTAAGTATCAGATCCAAAAAATAACAATAAACAAGGTTCTTAAAACTAGTACTTTCATGGAAATAAATTAGGTACTACGTCCAAAAAGAAAAAAAAAATTAGTATTTTTTGTATTTTTTTGTGAAAAAAATTTTAGAAAAAAAATTTTCAGAAAATTAAGTATCCGATTCGAGATATCATGTAAAAACCATACTTTCAAATATAAGTACTTTCGTGGAAATAAATGAGGTATTACATCCAAATCAAAAAAAAAAAAAGTACCTCGAGATTTTTTGGTGAAAAAATTTTTGAAAAAAAAATTAGGTCATAATTCCATAATATTTGTGAAATATCACCGATTACATACGTACACACACACACACACACACACACACACACACACACACACACACACACATACAGACTTTTTTTAATAACAGGTTTTTTAGCTTCCTGGGGTCCCAAAACGTGCTTATATGCCAAAAAATAGAAAATCAAATTTTGACCTAACACAATGGTTCCTCTTTGAGGAACCAAAATTTTTGCTTATATTAACACTGAATGTGCAAAAACAGCAAAAATCACTCCTTTTTGGGAATAATTTTTGGTAAAAAACAAATTCCTCAATTTACTGATTTCAGCTGCCCAGTTCAAACTGAAATTACTCAAAACCATGAAACTTTTAACATATACATATGATGGGGAAAAAATTTTCTTTTTACCTGGCCTACCCGAAAAATTTTTTTCTCGAAATTCTCGATCTGCGTCATCAAAAAATCATCCTCTAAGAACCTTAACTATTCCAAATCTGGTGACAAGAATGAAATTTTATATCCTGTTTCGTGGAATGGCTTGGTATGGAATTGAGTGTTAATGTAAGTTAAACATTTTTTTTTTACCAGTGCTTTTAAAATAAAGTAATATTTTAAAAAAATTTTAAAATTTGGATTAGTTACACGGAGAAAAATAACTGTTAATCATAACCAAAAGTGCTGGTTATGTTTACATTATAAAGTTTTGTTATTTTATGTTCAAAAAATTTTGTAAACATAACCATGGTTATGGTTAGAATCACAATTCTAACTTCATATTTTTGTAAAATTTACAAAATTTTTTTGTTTTTAAAACTAACCCCGTTTTACTAAAATTAACCTTGCAAAATATACAAAATATTTTTCTCCGTGTAAAGAGGGTTAAAACAACTCCTAAAACAGATATTTTATCTATACTTATTCATCTATGATTTTGCAACATTCAACTTCGGACAAACCACCAGCTGAGGTTTTTTTAAATAGGACAAACCACCAGCCGAGGTTTTTTTAAATATTAACTACACAGTGTTGCCAACTACACAGTGTCTATCCGAACAAACCGTTTTTCACGGCAACCGTCTCTAACGGCTGGGATTTCGACCGTTTTTAACAAAAATCAACCGTCTCTAACGGCACCCGAGAAGAAATTTACTTGCTATTAAAAGGCATGCCCCATTGAAGACCAAATCATTCTGCCGTTTTTAACCGTCCCTATAGTAAATAATAGTTACTTTGCCGTTTCTAACCGTAAAAAAGTAGAATTTAATGTCTGAGCCGTTATTAACCGTAGGAAAACAGATGTACAAGTTCCTGCCGTTTTGAGCCGTAAAAATAGGAAATAATGAGTAGTCTGCCGTTTTAAACCGTCTCATAGTAAGTAAAGGTTACTTTGCCGTTTCTAACCGTAGGAAAATAGATCTATAAGTTCCTGCCGTTATGAGCCGTGAGTATAGAATGAAACTCCTGCCGTTTTTAACCGTCCCATAGTAAATAATGGTTGCTTGGCCGTTTTTAACCGTAGGAAAATATATGTACAAGTTCCTGCCGTTTTTAGCCGTGAGTATAGAACTTAATAAAACACCAGCCGTTTTTAACCGTCCCATAGTAAACAATGGTTACTCAGCCGTTTCTAACCGTAGTAAAGTAGAAATTAATGTCTGAGCCGTTTCTAACTGTAGAAAAATAGATCTACAAGCTCTTTCCGTTTTGAGCCGTGAGAATAGAACATATTGAGAAGCCAGCCGTTTATAACCGCCCAACAATAAATAATTGTTACTCTGCCGTTTCCAACCGTAGGAAAATATATTTACAAGTTTCTGCCGTTTTTTGCCGTGAAAATAAAAAATAAAGAGTAGTCTGCCGTTTTAAACCGTCCCATAGTAAGAAATGGTTACTCTGCCGTTTCCAACCGTAGGAAAATATATTTACAAGTTTCAACCGTTTTTAGCCGTGTGTATAGAAATTAATGAAACCCCTGCCATTTTTAACCGTCCCATAGTAAGTAAAGGTTACTCTGCCGTTTCTAACCGTATTAAACTAGAAATTAATGTCTCAGCCGTTTCTAACCGTAGGAAAATAGAATTACAAGTTCCTGAAGTGTTGAGCCGTGTCAAAAGAAATTAATGAAACGCCTGCAGTTTGAAACTGTCCTATAGTGAATAATGGTTACTCTGCCGTTTCTAACCGTAATAAAGTAGAAATTCATGTCTGAACCGTTTCTATCCGTAAGAAAAGAGATATACAAGTTCCTGCAGTTTTGAGCCGTGGTTAGAGAACTTAAAGAAACACCTGCCATTTTTAATCGTTCAATTGTAAATAATGGTTACTCTGCCGTTTTTAACCGTAATGAAGTAGAAATTAATGTCTGAGCCACTTGTAACCGTAGGATTACAGGTATGCGAATTCCTGACTCATTGAGTCGTACGAAAAGAACCATGTGGATTTAATAAAATTGATTCTGAGCCATTTTTAATCATGTTAAATTAATAAATTTGTTATCTGCCGTTTTAGACCATTGTAGAAATCCTGAAAAACTGATGTAACTAAGCATTAGGGGGCCGAAGGCCCCGTGCGCCTTTTTTGAAAAGTATTATATTTTCAACGACAGATTTTTTCTTGCTGTATGCATAATAAAAAATTTAAAAGGAACTATTGTAACGTAGCACATGAGACTTATATCCAACTTTCATTCAAAACAAAATAATTTACTTTTTTAATGGTGAAAATATAAAGAACAATTTAAGATTTTAAAGTGCAAGCGCACGGGGCCTTCGGCCCCCTTATTCTTTTTAAAGATTTTCTAAAGCGTTTCAATAAGTTCTTTTCACACGGTATAAAACGGCAGGAGCTTGTACATCTATTTTCCTACGGTTAGAAAGGGCTCATACATTAATTTATACTTTAATACGATTGGAAACGGTATAGCAACTATTATTTACTTTGACACGGTTCAAAACAGCAGGAACTTGTACATCTATTTTCCTACGGTTAAAAACGGCTAAGACATTAATTTCTACTTTAATACGGTTAGAAACGGCAGAGCAACTATTATTTACTTTGACACGGTTCAAAACGGCAGGAACTTGCACATCTATTTTCCTACGGTTAAAAACGGCTCAGACATTAATTTCTACTTTAATACGGTTAGAAACGGCAGAGCAACTATTTTTTACTTTGACACGGTTCAAAACGGCAGGAACTTGTACATCTATTTTCCTACGGTTAAAAACGGCTCAGACATTAATTTCTACTTTAATACGGTTAGAAACGGCAGAGCAACTATTTTTTACTTTGACACGGTTCAAAACGGCAGGAACTTGTACATCTATTTTCCTACGGTTAAAAACGGCTCATACACTAATTTCTTCTTTACTACGGTTTGAAACGGCTGACTAACCATTATTTACTATGAGACGGTTAAAAACGGTAGACGATTTGGCCTTCAATGGCAAGTGAAATTCTTCTCGGGTACCGTTTGAAACGGTTGGATTTTGTTAAAAACGGTCGAAATCCCAGCCGTTAGAGACGGTTGCCGTGAAAAACGGTTTGTTCGGATAGACACTGCCCTTTATGTAACTAACTCATGATATCTTCTTTAAGTTCCAAATTTGCATCTTTCATGCTATATGAAAAATTAATTCTCAACAACTTACTTTTATCTATTCAGTATAAAGAATATGTCTATCTGTTTAATTATTGGCAGCAAGCCTAGGATTTAAATACATAAAGCATAAAGATAGCAGATTTTTGGCTCGCTGGAGAAAAAATACTACACTTTTTCAAATGGCCTACAGATTTACAATCATTAAAACAGCTTACACTCAAGTATCTTACCCTACTTCTGGTCCTCTAACAAAAAATTTTTCAAATTGACTCTAGTAATACAGATGGAAATACGGCGTGACTACGCTCGACTAATACAGGCAAGTTAAAAGTTGGCTTCATAAACGCAATATCCTTGATATATTTTATTGATCAATTTTACCAGTTTCTTTTAGATGATCCAGCTTATGACATTATTAGGGTAGCTGAGACTCGCTTTGGGCAAATTGTGGATGATCACATTGTTCAAATTGATGGTTACAGTGTCATAAGATAGGATCGAAACACTGAGATCGAAATATTTTTTGTGGTAAAATATTGATAATTTATGAAAAAGAAGTCGAAATTCTTGATTAGCGACACAAAAAACTTATAAGGACATATCCTGGACGCTCAAAGTACGAAAATAGCAAAAGCACCCCATTTTCGGGGGTTGTTTTATCCAATTTAGGGGTAAAGTTTTAATTATTTATGAAAAATAAGTCAAAATTCTTTATTAGCGACCCAAAAAACCTATACACGGGCATATCCTGGATAAGTACGAAAATATTGATTAATTATGAAAAGCAAGTCGAAATTCTTGATCAGCGACGCAAAAAACCCGTATGGTGCAAATCTGAGCGTACAAAATGCGAATATGTAAAAAAAACCCCTTTTTGGGAGTAGTTTTTGCAAATTTAAGGGTGAAGCCCCCATTTCTTTACGAAATGACCTCGATTTTTGTGTTCAGTGACCCAAAAAACCTATAATAGAGCAAATTTCGTGTTCGCCAGTGAAAATACAACCAAACCCGTATTTTGACTAAAGTAAAACTCGAAAAAAAAACATTTATTTTTAACGAAAATTAAAGTTTTCGAGGTTAGGATGTACCTAATCAAAAAAAAATTTTTCACGTGAAAGTACATGGAAAATGTGTAACTTCTAGAAAAAAAATTGTGGGGTCTGTATTTTTAGCTGCGTTAGTCCAAAGTTAGAAAAAGGAAGACTTTTTATTTTGCGCTGTCGATAAAGCAGTAATTTTTAGCAAAAAAAAGGAAAACCTTTTTCTAGAAAATTGTGATTTTGCATGTAGTTTTTTTCTGTTTTTACAAAAAATTTATATCTGCTGTTCTGAAAAAAATTTTGATGGTAAAACTGCCATTTTTTAAGGTTTTTTGCCGTTTTTCGCCGTTTTTTGCAATTTTAGGTTATGTTATGGTGAGGTGAGTCAAAAATAAAAAAATCACAAAAAAGTAGACCCTTTGACAAATTTTTTGAGAACTTGCACGTCCAAATCGGTTGTTTCTATTTGACGTGGTGAATTTTCAAAAATTAAAAACGAAAAATTCCGCTCAGAAAACAGCTTTAAAAAGTATGAGCACACGAATTGCCCGTGAATTTATCATATGGAGAGTGAAGTTGATCGATATTTGAGTCGGTTAATATATAAAAACCGGCTTCGGGAGGTTTTTTGTTACCAAAAAAGCACCACTTCCTGAGAATCTCAATTCGATCCTCTCCAGAGCAGATTTCTCCGAATGTTCACCCCCCCCCCCCTTTATTTAAAACACTCATAAGTCTTAACAATAGTATCCTAACTGCTATTTATAAACTGCTGCCTCTCAAATCATGTAATCGTAAGCATAAAAATAAGTTGAGATTTTTGATTTATAAGCGTAAGGCCATTGAGAGACGCTACCAACTAACAAAAAATGCTTCTTTACTTACCAGTCCAATCAGCCTGTTTGAAGAAATCGATATACAAAGAAATACAGCGCTTATTGTTGTCAACAAACTTAATCATCCTGGTATTGATTTAGGTGGGGGAGCATTTACTCTTTTTGTAAATGAGGTTAAAAGCTTAGGTGTGAACTTAACCTCAAAATTATCTTGGGAATCCTATATTGTAACCATTGAAAGAAAAGTCAACCGAGTTCTTTATATGCTCAGATTCATTCGAGACTTTAATACTGAAGGCCTGCGTACTAAAATAGAGCAAATACTGATAGTGCCACATCTTGATTACTGTAGCACAGTTTATCTTGACGCGAACACCAAGTTAAAAACTCGTCTCCAAAGGCTATGCAATTCAGGTATACGTTACATCTTTGACGTACACAAGGATCCCAGATTACTCCCTTTAGGAAAAAACTCAGCTGGTTACTAACTGATACGCGTAGACTTTACTTTACAGCCATAATTATCTACAAAACACTGCGTCTAAATCAACCTAATTATCTAACCCACTTATAGAAGTTCCTAGAAGCAATGCACGGGGAGAACGTCAATGAGCTATCTCTTCCTAATCCCAAAGACTGTGAAATTTCCTCCTTCCAATTGAAAGGCTCTAAATTTTGGAATTCCTTACCACCCAATATCTTGCACATCTCCTCTCTATGAACTGTTTTAAAACTAACCTGTTTAGATATTTGATCCCACTCAATCAATAACTGCCATCCTGTGTTTGTGTTTAAACATACTTAATATCAATACTTAAATTTTACATTGCGCATTATAAACTGCACTGAGTCTTACTGAGTCTGATTTGCAGAGGTAAAGGTTGAAATGCATGTATGCATAGATACACTTACATGTGAGAAGTATCTACTCTAATAAATTCTTTAGGTAATAAAATTTGTAGTTACATAAAAAATTCAACCTGATTACATACAAGATTTCTCTTTAAAAAACCTAGATAATTTCAAAAATATATAAACTAAAATTATTGTCATTTAAATAGAATTCAAAAATAGAAAATTAAAATTGATAAAATTTTTTTTCATGTATATCAATAAAAAAAAAAGAAAATTAAACACACATATATTTGTATAGCTATTATTCTGAAATCCTTTCTAGTTTTGATTGTCACTCTTATTTGTAACTTTTTCTTTATGCATTTCCATATCTCACTGAATGTCATCTCTTGGGACATTACCCACGCATTTTCCAGACGGACAACGAGCATGTCGTTTTACGTTTTGCTATTTCTCAAATCGACTTTGCTTTTTCATATTTACGTTTATATATATATAGGTTATACTTAGTAAAACATTCGAATGCTGCTCCTGTGACGAGGGTATACCACTCGGAATGATTGGTGTTAGTATATGGAATGACCATTTGAAAATTATGTATATAGACTATACAGTACTGTAATCACTACTTTGACCGTTGCTTTTTCTGCCTTTTCTATATATTTAAACTTATATATCTTTCTCACACTTGGACATTTCTATTTGTTTCTTCATCCAGACATTCCTATCACTTTTAACCATTAACTTTTGATGTCCTTTACTATTTTCTCTTTCAACTTAACGCGCTTTGACACCCTTGAGATTACATCATACAGTATATTATTCATATAAATACATATTGTATTTACATTCTCCATATATGAGGATAAATATAAAATATAATATTGGAACCTATAATCTTAAGTATCTTGGGGACATTAATTAACTTGACTTAACCCTTTTCTCCACGGTTAGATTTATACAGTGGTTGTCCCATATGGTACATTTATATTTATAGTAAATTTTATAAAAGAAGTATACCTTTGTGTCGTTTAACAACTAAGGTATTGACAGTAATTTTATTTCATTTGCTCAGAAACTAATTAATTAATCTGATTTATTTTAAAAAAAATTATAAGTACGAAAGTCATTTTTAAAAATTAATTTTTATTGTTTTTAGGCACGGTCACTCTATGTATCCAATACCTAGATGAAATCGTGTTTTAAAAGATTGTTAGCTCAAAAATGTAAAAGTCCTAAAAATGTCCAATACGTGGAGAAATTAAGTCTTCAAATCATTTAGATGCCTATAACATGGTTTTTATTGAATTGCTGTGTGTTAGTAAATATGTTCAAAAAGGTATATCTTCTGTTTTTCAGAATCTTCTCAATGGATTTTAAAACTTTTTGGTTCAAGTTTTTTGTTATCAGAGCAATTGGTGACATTTTTAGTAGGAAATAATTTGCAAAAACCACTTTAAAATAGTTCTAAAAAACCTGAATCAAATCTTCAAAATTTGCAAAAAAATGAACTATTCTTTGCTCTTATTTGGACAAAAAGGACTGTGTCGGAGCATTTAAGAGAAATTTCAATTTTAATCATTTTTCGTATTCAACTATTTTTAAAAAAATTATTTTTATGTTCAAATGATTGCAAATCACCTAAAATACGAAGAAAAGTGAAACAAATTATTATTATTATTTATAAAAAAAATTTTTTTACTTACTTTAGCGCTGCGTGCGTATCCTAAATGAGGGAAAATACTATTTTTTTTCACAGAGGAATTTCATTCGCCGCAAGTGAATTTATTTTTTTTCAGCATCCAAGGGTGTAAAAATTAATGTGATGTGAGTGTTCAAAACTCAAAAAAAATTTTTTGCTCCATCCATTTTTACCCCATACTAGATGTTAAGATTCTAAACCCAGACTATTCTGATTCCCTAAAGGCGTATTATTCTAATTGTAAGTCCCTAAATCAAAATTATTCTAAGTCTCTAAACCCGGATTATTCCAAGTCCCTAAACCTGAATTATTCTAAGTCCCTAAGCCCAGATTTTTCAAAGTCTCCTAATTATTCTAAGTCTCATTTGACCCCCCCCCCTCCCTTAATTTTCAAGTTCTGAGGTCCCTATAAACATTTTCCATGTTAAAATTTTATGCCCTTGATGCCTACGCAGGCGTAGAATTTTTATATGGAATTTTGATTTAAATTTTTTATAATCGGTAAATAAAAAATTCGTAAAATAAGTTTGCCTAACTACTGACCTATGGCTTTTAATTATGTTTATATCCGAATTTCCTGCATTATTTTTATATCCAGGCAAGTAAAAAATATCTGCTTTGAGCAAAAAACTTTTGATATATTACTCATCACCTGGGAAGTCAATTACTCGTGCCGCTAATCACTCTAGTTTCAAAACTTTTGTGTCCTCGTTAACAAATATACTATTTATTTAATTTATCAGTGTAAAATTTTAAATAAAACTTGGCTATAAAATTATTTACCCCGAAAAAATAAAAAATATATCTCATATAACATGGGCACTTGATTGTGCACTTGACATTCACGTGCTTGCGTAACCTTCACGCAACTACTTAACTTATGCTCTTATAATTACACTTGTCTTAAACTTTAAGTCTTAGACATATGTATTGATTATGAATGTTTAAAACTTTTAAAAGAAATTAGTTTTCACTATTTAATAATGAATTCCTTAAAATTTTTACAACCATTTAAATTAGCGAAATATAAGTTTTTGAAAAAAAAATAGTAAGATGCAATTTAAACAGAACTTTTGACTATTTGAAAGTACTATAAAACAGATGTCAATTTTTTTATGTGTAGAAACTGAGTTTTATTTAAGTTTTGGAAAAGATCAGTTAAGCTTATTGTAAAATTTTAAGAAATTTTTTAGGATTACGAATTCCTCTAAAATTTTTTAAAATAAATTTCAGAGTTTAGCAATTTTTTTCTTGCCAGTGGGTAGAAAGCACAAATTGCCCAGCAGCTGCTAGTTCGGAAAATACTTATTTTCTTGACATTGCAGTAGAAAAATCGTTGATGACCCTTGTCCATAAAAAAAGAATCCCTTAACTTTGCCTCGGATGGTAATTTTAATGGTAATAACAAATTTTCATTTATGTTTTGAAATATTTTAACTTTTAAATTATGCTGAAAATGGAAAATATTCAAAAAGTACGTAAAAATTCTTTTCTTTTAGATTCTATTTATGTTGGATAATAATGAATAATTTTGAAAATATTATCGTTTTAATTTTTTCTTTTTTAGGAAAGTTATTCTGATAATTCCTAAATATTAACTGAATATTTTTTCTCTCCAATCCAACTCAGCTCGTTTTAAATTAATACTAGAAAATGAATTTAAAATTAAAGACTTATTTATTTTTTTTTATTAATTTATTTTAAACTTTTAACACTTCAAATATTAATTAGTTGGAAATGTTTGTGAAGTTAAATTTTGAATTTCTGATACAAAAAAATTACTTAAAAGATTTATTAAATTATAGCTTTTGTAAAACTTGAACAAACTTACAATAAGCAACAATTTTAGAGATAAAATAATAAAATAAAATAGCATTAACAGAACAAATATTAGAAAATTAAATAATTGAAATAAAGCAGAACTAAAATTTTCAAGTAGTAAAATCCAAGTATAGTCAGTCAAAACAAAACGTTGTAGTATAGTAAAAACATGAATTCACCAAATATTAGTAATATTATAGAATAGAGAATAAACTCTTACTGAAGGCCACTATACACTAAACTAACTAAGTTAAAAGTTTTAATATTAATTTAGTCTATGCTTTGGACGTACACTAGATTGACGATGTAATTTTATCAAATAATATTTTATCATTATTATTGTTTAAATTATACAAGAAAAACCTTTTTCTCATTTTATTAAATTTAAATCATATTAAATTTTTGAAATAATTTTTTTTTTCAATTTCAATTTCAAAAAAAAAAATCCCATTTTTTTATCTTTTTATTTTTACTTTTTTTTCTCTACATTTTTTTATTTTTACAACTACTACACATTTTTTTTGTATATTTTATTTTTTAACTTTTTTTTTTACTTGTTTTCAAAACTTTTCTACATTCTCTATCTTTTTTCATTTTAACTAATTCTGTCTTTTTTTATCATTAAAGTTAGAAAGAGAAAGAAATATTGAATGTGACCTATGTCTATATGTATGAAATATACAATCAAGAAAACTTTTATACTCACTAATACTAATACATTGAAAGTTCGTTCGAGCAGTTTTGAGCTTTTCTATAATCCATCTCTTTCTCTTTCTATCCTTATATTACATACACATATTTTCAAAATAATACAATAAAATAAGAGCTTTTCACATGCATACGTAAATTTAATTTTAAAATAAATTTCCAATTAAAATTTATCGATTTTTTAAGGTTATTTTTATAAAAAAAAAATAAATTATTTCAAAAGTAAAAAAAAAAATAAATTTTTTTTAGTTATGTCGATTTTCACTCCTCCTACTGCATTATGAAAATATCGATGGAGGTAGGTAGGTTAGGTAAAGAGTAAGGTGCATTGGTCTATAATATGGGCGGTTGCTGTGTATTTTCTCTCTTCCAAGTATCGAGCTGATGCGCTTGCTTCGAAAAGCCATGATGACTGTTACTTGCTGCTGCTGCAATCGAATCTCTTTAAAAAAAAGTTTTTACAAAATTATATCAATGTCAATTATAATTATAAAATTTAATGTCAATCACATAAATTGTAAAAAAAAAAAAAATTTATTACATTTTTGGCTTATTTCCAAAAATATTGAATAAAGTTTAACGACCTTTTTAAAATATAATAAATGATATATAAAGTATGTATAAAGTTAGCCAAAAGATTCGATTTCTAAACTATAAGTAAGAAAATTTTCAAGGTGAGAGACTTTTCGCGTTTTGCAACAAACTTACTCACTCACTCTCTCCTAACCAACTTTTCTGTTTATAACCTAGAGAGAGAATATAATCACTTGATAAAGTATTTGTTAGTTGTAGTATAAGG
The DNA here is from genome assembly GCA_022575985.1 of Anagrus nilaparvatae. Classification (NCBI taxonomy): domain Eukaryota; kingdom Metazoa; phylum Arthropoda; class Insecta; order Hymenoptera; family Mymaridae; genus Anagrus; species Anagrus nilaparvatae. Next base: position 11,362,310 of record JAKSXM010000002.1, on the reverse strand, counting down.
AAGTTAAAACTAGGGTGTTATAGTAACAAGTTTTTCTTTTTTCTTATATTGTCTTGGGTTATAACTTTGTTAAAAAAATTTTTTTTACTTTTCTTTTCTGAATAAATTATTATTGTTTTTTAAGTTTTTGACCTAAGAATCTAAAAATTTTATTTCAATATCACTTTCTTCTTTTTATTTAAAAAAAAAAAAACTTTTAATAAAAGTAATTAAATATAAAATTCATGAACAGAGAGAGTGAGAGGGAGATTGTTAGTCGAAAGTTTATATACTTGTCTACTAGTTTAACAAGGTTTTACTGTCATAAAGGTTAATATGTAAGTTCAGTAGTGTCTAGATCTCAAGGCATACCACATCACATATTGTTAAAAAAATGTTAATTAATTATTTTTTCTTCATAATTAAATAATAAATATCTGTGTTTATTAACTCTAACTTAAAAAAAAAGGTATTTCTTAAAAAAAAAAGAAAAAAATCTATAATTAGATTTCTTTCGTGCTTCGTCATGCACAATTTATAATAATTTATCGTGTGCACGAAATTCTTATTATTTTCTCATATGTATTAAAGGTTAAACCTTTTATTTTTTTTTAGATACTTTTAAATGTAATAATAATAAAATACACATCTCGTGCAGTTAATTACATACGTAAATATATATATTTTTTTTTAATGTAATTTTTTGACGTTTTAACACGTGAATAAATATTATTTAGTTAAAGGGTATTTTTTAATATATATTTAATAATTAATACGATCTTTAGGTATTTTACAAGTTTCTTGGCTTGAACGTAAAAAAGGGTTCACTTTTTTTTATTATGAAGAAACAGAGGAGAGAAAATTAACCAAAAAAATTTGACTTATATTAACTTGATTTTTAATTAAGAAAATGCTTTTATTAAATCTACACTGATTATTATTATTATTATAAACCCTTTTTTATGGCCTTTAAATACTTGAATTTTTTCTTACTGTATGCGATAGTTAACTTTATTATATTTTAAGTATTTTTTAATATTTTTTCAGTAGAAATATCTAAGCTATGTCAGACATTTTATTTTAATTATTATTATGTTTTATATTTTTTCAGTAGTAAATTCCAAGTTTGGTCAGACAGATTTTTTTTCAAAATGCCAGACCTTCGTTTTTCAAATATTTAAATCTTTATAAATAATTTTAAGTAGTAAAACCCATATTAAGTCAGACATTTTAATATTTATTTAAAATCTACGTAAGCTCATTTTTATACTTTTTTAAAAAATTCAGTAGTATAATCCATTTTAAGTCAGACATTTTAAATATTTTCTAGAAAAATTCCAGTAGTAAAATCTATGTTAAGTCAGACATAAAAAAAATAAATAACATTAAATGAATAAAAGTTTTACTTATAAAAGCAATAAAATTTTCAGTTATTACAACAAATAAAATAAATATCGACATATAAATTATAATAATAATAATAATAAATAAATAAATAAATAAATAAATAAATACACAAACACGTTGAAAAAGATGATTGAGCTAAAAGAGTTCCGGGAAAAATTTATCTTCACTAGCTGGTGCTGGTCTCTTTCACATAAAATTATAAGTTAGAAAAAGATGAAGAATGGGTGGTAGGCGTTGCACATTTTAGAACGAGATAAAAATATTTACAATAAAAAGTGGGTGGAGATGTTATATTTTAATAAAAAAAAAAAATAAAATAGCATAACCTCTTATATAATAATAATAAGAAAAACAAAACAGCCTTTTATACAAGATTTCATTTTTTTTTTAACATGACAAGTATTTCTATCTTTATCTTACTTATTTATATATTTACAGGTTAACAGCAACAACATACAGAAAAAAAAGATAAATAAAAAGAAATATTTCGTAGAAAAAAAAATGTAGATGAAATTTTATATATACAGGCGGTCTTTCTGCAATGGTATCAAATGCATTTGGTTAAAAAGGATAGTAGGGGTTAGGAAGAGTAGCAGCAATGAAAGAGAGGGAAATGATATTTTCCCTCAGTTAAGTTAGTAGTAGTGGTTGGTACGTTGCATCAGAGTAAAAGAGGGCGGGTCTAAAATTCTATACAAGGAAAAAGACTTTTCCTCTCTCTGTGTACATGCATGGACAGGGTAATATAGGTGGAGTTTAACAACGCCCAATATTTATCCTTTTCTAAAAGTCCTCATTTCTCAAACTTTTTCCTCCTCCTTGATCTCTGGATCACTTAAACAGACAGAGAAAAGCTCATGTAGATTTTTTTTTTTATTTTTTCAAAAATTTCCAGGTTTTCAATGTATGAGAGCTAGAGGGACAGAGATGAGAATATATATGAAAACCCGCATGGCTTCTGGCGGCTACCCAAGAACAAGTACCCGTGAGATGTTACCAGCTACAACTGAGTAAACCGATTTTTTTCTCGTTCTTTCTTATTACGTTTATGTATGTATCTATGTATATTGAATATTTATGTTGGTATTACTGATTATAAGCAAATATATGAATGTATAATTTTTTTTTTTAAGAGCCGTGAAAATTTAAATTAGTGCCGGTAACATGTGTAAATTAAAAAAAAAAAATTATTTTACGATTTTGCGATTCAAAAAAGTGTTATTCGTAGACTCTTAAAATAAGAATTTTGATTGTTGAACGCCATATTTTTTAGATTTAAGTGTTTTTATAGTTTGTGAAATGAATTTTAAAAAAATGTAAAATGTAAACAATAGAATAAGAAATTAATTTACAATATTTGATGGTAAGTCAAACTTAAATTTTGTTAAATTTTTATATAAAAATACTAAATAATGTGTAATAGAGAAATAAAAATAAATTGTTTGTACGTGAAAAAAGAGAAAAGGAAAAAAATTATTATCCTCATTTATTAATAAGGGAATTGCTCGAAATTACAGCAATTATTGGCTTGTGCGTGTCTCTGTATTATATAAATGTGAAAAAATAAATGAGTTATTTTTTTAGTCTAGATTTCTGCAATTAATGCTTTTATTTTTCATTTAATTATCTTAATTGTCCAATTTATATAGTTGAATGTAGTAGTTTTTGTATTAAAAATGCAGTGTTTTAGTTAATTTTAGGTATCCGCGATAATGGTAAACCGACGGTAGATGGCGAATAACTGCATCTTTTCTTAGATATCGTATAAGATAAAAAAATGATGTTGTTCATAAATGTCGAATTTTCACCTTAGATTTTCCTAATTTACTATGGTTTAATAATTATTTATTAATTTTTTCTTTTTTTAAATCAAAATTAATGTCCATACAATTTTTATCAATTAATTTATCGATAAAAATCTTAAAATTATTAGTTAACATTTTCTTTGGATATTCCAGGAGATTTTAATTGTTGCTTAACGTCTGTAATTGAATTTATTTACAGAAAAATTTCAATAAATCGACAAATAAAAATATCCTTATAAATTAAGGTTTCTTTTTGTTGTGAAATTTGCATATTAAAAATTAAAGAAAAAAATTAATTTTCCGGCTTTTCGATGCAGAAAATATTTTTTTTAAGAATTTCAATAAAATATTTATATTATTTTTGAAAGAGCTCTGGTTTCTAAGGTATGAAGCAATTTGGTGTGATACTAAATGAAACAGAATATACACATGGCCTACATTATTAACAGGATTATTTATAAGCTGGTCTGAGGTTTGTAGAGGAATTGCGAATTTTCGCAGAACAGTGGTACTGTGTAAAACCCATGAATAACCCACTTTGGTTACATTACACAAATAATACATCACTAAATATCTTTGATATTTTAATATCTAAGTATTGTATCTTCAAAATGTTAGATTAATTAATTTTTCAACTCAAAGTTGTTTTTGACAGAATAACTAGCATTAGTAGATTACATTTTTAAAACTTATAGAAATTAAAACTACGATGCTGCATCATGACATTTTTGTGAAAATAAAAGGTAAAGGAAAGCTTCTGAAATAATTTCCCAAGAAATTAAAAGTGTTATTTTGCCTCTTACAGAAAATACTAATTAGTAAATATTCAAATCCTGATGTATTTACTTTTCTAAATATTAAAAGCTATTTAGATTTTTTGCAACGTTTACCATAACAGCTACCGATTTTATAAATTTGAATTGCACAGATATTTTTAAGGGTGTAGGACAACTTTATAATTTTAATGAAAATTTTGTTTGTTGCAAAGTATCAAATATTAAATAAATACCCAAATAAAGTTTTTCAATTTCCTGGAAAATGCAATCAGTTAGGAAACTATTATAAATGCCTAAATTCGTTTAGCTTGAGTTTATGTGAAACATGATACTGTAGTTTTTAGATCCTTAGAAATGCCTATTAGGTCACTGTGTATTTTTAAATAAATTAGTTTTAATATGCTCATTTACTACTTTCAAACAAGAAGTTTTTCAATAGTTTAAAAACTAAAGAAGACCGCAAGAGAAAAAAGGAAATATTACATTTGTTTAGAGGGATACAACTATATTATAGATGGTCTTTCTTAATTTATTTAATCTTCAAAATAAGACCTTTTTAATTCATAATTAATATCATTTCGAGGGATTTCAGTGTTATCCAGCCACAATTATATAAATTATTTAAAAACTAGTCACTCCTATTTACTCTTCATTGCTGAAAATGACATAAAATTAAAATTACTAAGAAATGATTAAAAAAAACAGATAACTAAAAAACAGTTTATGCCCAATTGACGTGGAGAATATCATCTAGCTTATGAAATAATTTTAAAAACAAATAATAAAATTAAAAAAAAGTACAGAATTGTTAGTTAAAAAACCTGTTGCAAATATAATTTGATATTTTGCCAATAAATTATGAAAAAACTTAAAACTACAAAATATTGTTATAAAAAAGTTATTCAAGTTTAAGAAAGAATAAATTTAAAAAAAAAAAGTAGCATAAAAAATTTTTTTTTCATCATTTAATAAAGTATAAGAGTTTGTTTGTTGAGTTAGAGTAAGATAGTAAGAGAGACTTTTCTCGATAATCGTTTTTGTTTCAATGTCAAATTGGTAAAATATGTGAAACATTTCATAAAGTATCCGCAAAAGTAACTTTTGTTCCTATAACGACTTATGTTTGACCTAACTTTATATAAAAGCGAATCTACAGTTTTCACTTGTCAAACTAAATACCAGGTCTCAATTCTATGAACTTGAAAAGCGCTTGTTGTTTAGCAACTTATTTCCAGGGCGTTAACCTATATACCTATATAATAAACTTTATATATATAAGAAGAATAACCTAACCTACACCAAAAAAAACTCGTTTAAACAACTAAAAAAGAAGTAAACTTTTCATACTTCTTTAGTTTTTTTTACTCTACAAACCATTAGTTTGTTAAAATCAAAAAAAAAAAAAAAACTTTACATATTACCAAAGTCGCATTAATTTTATTCAAAAACTTAATTCAAGTACAGTTTACTATATAAACATATTGCCTAACTGTGTTATATACTTTTTTTTTACCATGAACTTCAAAACTGTTAATTTTCCTATTAAAAAAAAAAAAAAATAATGAAACTTTCTCAATCTCATCATTCTAAAAAGTTAGTTATTTTTTTTTCTTTTCTTTTTTGTGCATGAATTTTAATCACTTTTTCACTTTTATATAAAAAGTTTATAACAGTTGACCTTCATTAACTTGTTATTATTTTAAATTATGCGTTTTAGTTGCATTGATTTTAATCTTTTTCGAAAAGAAAATATAAAACTTAAAGTATAAATTTTTTTTTTTAGCTACTGGGTGTAATAAAATAGTTACACTACGCACAACTGACGTTACTTTATGAAATTTCTGATATAGCTTCATAAAATGTAAGAAAATTTACAGGGAAAAAAAATTTTTATGTGTTATTTTTATGTAATATAAAAACTTACACATATAAGTTTTTTTTTCTTTTTTTTTTGCTAAATCTTCAATTTTTTTTTTATTTCATGTAATCAAAAAGTTTATATACTCATTTTTACTAAATTTAGTTATATGCTTTTTCAATATTTGTCTGTATTCATAACCCTTTTTCTATATAAATTTTCAAAGAAAATCATTTTATTTTATATTGTATGGAATATAGGTGGTATATGGCTCGATTTTTTAATTTTTCGGTAATTTAGGTTCAAAAAATTTATTTTGAAATATGCCTGGAATTTTTAACTTAAATATTTGCAATTTAAAAAACTTAAAAAAAAATAAAATTTTTTATCTTTAGAATTCTAAGAATTTAACTAAGAATTTTTTTTGAAAAAGTAACTTATACTGTGAAAAAACAACTTCAAAAATTCTATTGCATAAGACGAAGTTTAAGATACTATTTCAATCAAATAAAAATGCAGGTTACTATTTAATGAAATCTGCAACAAAGGTTTAACTGAAGAAAATGTCGTTTTATTAAATTGTATTGACTGCCGAATGATTAGAATTCTACGGTATAAGTATTAAAAAAAACTGACGAAACACCTAAATGAGCAAAAGATGCAGTGCAAATTTGCAGTTATCAAAAGTATTTTGTACTGTAAAGCAATTACGAGAAATATTTAATTTGGATTACTGACTCGATTAAGCGAATAATTAGACTTTTAACAATAAAAATAAAATTACTAATATTACACAATTATGTAACATGAGAACAAGTATTCGTTACAAGATATATTTAACTCTGCGGGAGCATTCTTTGGGTTAAATTATTAGCTTGCCAGGGTCGGATAGGTTTTCGCTTGTCACATAAATTGATAAAATACCTTGAAATTAAAAATTGAGTTTGAATTTTTATTTTCGTTTACATTATAGTTTTGTTTTGATATATTTTTATTTTATTATTTTTTAGTGTCAAAAATATGTTTTTAAAGCTCAGTCACAGATAGGTTCTTAATGCCTACAATATTTGTTTCAAAAATTTCGAGAACTTACTTTTTTTTAAACTTTGGAAGTTATAATCAATTCTTTATTATTACAAATTTTTCTATTTAGGAGTAAAAATTAAAAATTTTTTTAAAATTAAATTTTGGTATTTTCTTTTAAACTAGATACCGTCAACGACGGGTAGAGCGAAGCTGATCATATTTAAAAAAAAGTTTAAATAATTTTTTAATTTTTGGGTTTTACAAGATTTGATCAGATTTAGCTTAAATATCAATCTCGGTGGGCGGCTTGAAACGATTTTAAATCGAAGTGCGAGTTACTGAAAATGTTAAAAACGGGATCTACTTGAAATAATTTTCCAAGTTGAATGCCGTAAAAATCAATAAAATCCCCAGAGCCGTTTTTTTTTTTAGGTAAAAAACCGTATTTTTGAGGTTTTTTTCATTTTACACTACTTTTAATTTTCTTTGTTCGTGCCAAATAAAGTTCAAAACAGTTCTGTACTTTATAAAATGTATCTCTGAAGTTAAATTTTTCACTCTAGAGCATTAAAGTACACTTATACCTGTATATATTTTGATTTCGGTAAGCTGTGGATGGCTGAGAGGTTGGCTGAGAAGTTATATCATTCTGTATAAAAAGTCATTGGTGGATTGTGTCCCCAAAATTTGACTCATTTTGCGCGCACTTTTTTATACACATATAATATGAACTATCCCCAATTTTTAGCCCTCTATGTGAAAATCTGCCAATTTTGACCCAAATTACGAAATTTAGATTTTTGCGAGTTTGACCAAAAATAGTGAATACAGCTATCTAGGGGCAAAATTTTTAAAATCTAATTCCAAATACGAATTCAGCTGGAAATTTGACTATGGATTATGTCCAAAAACTATTTTTAATGCTTTTTTTTTATAGATTTCTAAAAAATTTCATTAAAAAATCAAAAATTGCTCAAATATAACAAAAACGCTCTTGGGCGTCAAACGTGTAATTAAATAAAATGTCGATTAATTAATAATTAATAAAACTATATCTAGTGTTCTTTTGCGTTTTTATGATATTTCACTGATGCAAAATTTATGCAAAAGCTATGAAATTTATCGTGCGGATAACATTTAGAAGGTTTTTCACCTGTATGAAGCAAAAGTACAAGAATAAACATGCCTTTAGAAATACCGGATTGGGACCAAAAACAATAGGTGTCATTAACTCGATAAAATAAACTCAGTTTTAAAAAATGAAAGCAATCCGTTTGATCGTTTTGGCTATATCGTGTCCGAAAGGTGTCGATTTTTGCATCCATTAAGGTAGAGCTTCGCTCTATAATAAATCTCTAGACCTATATAAATCTAATCAGCATAAGACTCAGAAAGTTTGAAAAATGGAATAAAGATACTTAAAATTTTTCTATTTTTTGAAGGAAAAAAAAACTAAAAAATTAAAAATCTTACCCATGTGTATAATGTATTATTTTATATCCATTTTATCAATGCATACCCACACATACAGGCTTTCTGTAGTATAAGTTTTGAAAGTTTCGCAAAACTATAATCGATTATAAAACCTAGCTAGAATACACAAAAATCCATTTTTGAAATTTTCTTACTCAAACAGAGAAGAAAAATAATTAATTTTTATATTAGGAAGAATATATAAATAATAATAATAAAATTATTAGTATTATAGAAGATGACACGATGCAAATGGATAATATATGTATATGAGGAAGTTTTAGTACATAATATAAAGATGATTGTTGGTGAGAGAGAAATGTGACTCGCCGTTTCTATATATACGTCTAAATATTAATGAGATGTCCTTGCCTAAAGGCATTATATATAAATTCAAGTGAAAAGATAGAAAGAGAAAATGTATGGAAAATTGTATGCGGTTTAAAGTTATAAATAAAAAGAGATAGGTGATTATCCTGAGGAAAATTTACTTTCCTAATCGTTCAATGTTTTATATGCTTATGCATATATACTAGAAACTTTTACGATAAATTTTATGCCTATTATAATACATGCTTTTATAATTGTACCTATTATATATACCGTCTTATGAATAGTATAATGACTCACAACATTTTATAATTTTACACATTTTTATTTTTTGTTACTCCTTTTTTTAATATTTTTTAGTCAATTTTAATACCGAATATGTATATTCAATTAAAATTTTTTTAAAATGCACGACAAATTTTTACTTCAGCAAATAAAGTTTTCTTCATATATTAAAATTCCTTTTTAAAAAATAATTTTTACTTTTAACGAAAATACGAAAAGTATTAGTGTATTTAAAGTAATGTAGCAAGTTTTGTTGGAAGAAGCTGCATCTTCAAACCAAATAAGATATGGGGTCAAAAGTTCCAAGACAATTTTCCCAACAAAAATTTCACAGGATTTTTTTCCCAAAGTATAAATTTCCCAAAAACTTTTTTTCCCATTGCAAAAAATTAAAAAAATAATAAAGTTCCAAAAAATTTTTTAATATTTCTTAAAAAATTTATTAAAATTAAAAACTTTTTAAAATCATGAAAATCGAAGTGGGAAACTTTGTTTGGAACTTTTGTCCCCATACCACCAAATAATAAATAATAATCTAGGGTAATCCTCAAATTGGCTCCTCGATTTAAAGTTTTTATTAAATTCGAACCCTTTTTAAATTGGAAGCTTTAAAATTAAGAAAATGCATATTCAGCCAAAGTCTAATATACACACGTATTATTGGCTGCAGTACAAGAATAAATATTTAGAAAACGTGAGATAATGTAATACCATAAAAATAAAAATCAAGTAAAAAAATTTTTGATTTATCTTTTATGTAAAAAAGGAGGATAAAATTTATGTACTAAATATCTATATACTTGATATTAGTGTTTTAACGATGAATAATCTCTTATAAAATACACAAGGATAACGTATGTAAAAAAAACTTGAAAATACTCATAGTATTTTATATATGGCCCAACCTTGGTTATTTTAACGTAGAAAAGGAACTGAGATTTTGAATCCCAAATCAGGTGATTTCATAATGCATATGAAAAAGAAATCTTTGGAGTTTTAAAAGTTCAGTTTAAGAACTAAAAATAAGCTGGAATCATACTACCTTACCACAGGTTTGAAAAATATCATGGGTTATTGTAAAAAAAAATCTGGAACAGCCCATATTGATAAAAAACTCTATAACCTAAATATATAGAAGTCAAAGTTCTGTTATAGTTGTCGTTATATTAATTTCTCTTTGTAATATATCTTTATACATTCATTTTTCCATGGTCAGTATTTTCGGGCATTTCTCGTATTACGACTATCTATATATGCTATTTTTTTTTGTTTCCAAAAGCTATATTTATTTTAAGACTATTTCACTAGCTAAAACTTTTTATTGAAAAATGACTGATAAAATTGTATTCGATTGCTATACTTTTTTCATTTTATTTATAAATAAAAAAAAAATAATTTTTTTTTTGCTAAAAAAAAAAAAAAAAATAGGTATAAAAAAGTTTTTAATTAAAATTTTTGTTTCCAAGTACTTATTTACACTTGTTTTTTTAAATACTGAAGATATCAAGTGGTAGTTATACAAAATGAATGCATTTTGTGTTCTATAATACTACTTAATTTTACTCTTTAGAATTATAAGTGAAGAAAACACAAGTTGATAAAAAGGAAAGATGAAAATTCAAATGAATATCAAGAGACGAAGATATTATACAGAATATAGATTTTTCTCTATTTCCCTTAACTTTAAACTGACTTTTGTTTTATTGTTTTGTTTTAATTTAACTATATCAGATATAATTTTATTTTTAATAATTTATAAAATATTTTCTTAAAACCAAACTAAAATTTTTTAACAGTTAATTAAATTATTATTATTATAATAAAAGGTTAAATATTTTTCAGAAAATATTCTATTTTATTTGATGTTAAATTTTTAAAATAACGAAAAAAAGGGAGAGCAAATATGCTTTATGTAGATTTGACGTTTTCCATATAGATAAGAGAGATCTCAAAGATATTTAACCTATGTTGTGAAAACCACATCACTATCAAAAGTAACTAAAATATTTCTATGTACAAATACTTTTAATTTTAATTTTATAGGATTTTAAATTATTTTCATTAAATGTACATTTAATTAATCTGAAATTTCAATTATTTTATGTATTAATATTTATAAATTAGTTTATAAATTATTGTAAATTTTACTAAAATTTTATGTTATATATGGTGAGTTTTGGTAAGAAAAATTATTTGCTACCACATTACAAAGAATTTTATACATATGGTGGCAATAGGGTGGAAACCATAAGCATTTAGCAGCATACATGAGAAAATTTTGAACTAATTGAAAAGAGACAAAAAATTTGAAAATGTTTGCTAAAACCTAAAATTGGGCCTAGAAAGCAAAAAATGTGTAAAGGGACTTACTTACTTACTTACTTTTAGTCGTACTTTTGGCAAAAAAAAATATTTTGAACCAATTTTGTTTCCAGTTTGTACCCAAGTACCATAGAACCAATCAAATACTAATTTTAAAATTAAATAATTTCCAAAAAATTGATCTTATTGTAACCTTAAAATGAAACTATAATTAAATAAAAATAAAATATTATAAAAATTAAATGAATCTCAAGTGTAAGAAATATACTCGTCTTCTTTATATACTCATTTAAGCACTTATCACGTCAAAATTAGTAGCATGTTAGTCAAAATAAGCCTAAAGGCAAATTTTCTTATGTAGAGTATAAGATAAGCAGCAACCACCTTCACCTACACCTATATATATTAAGACTGAAATATATATTTAATCACAGAACACATTACTTACTTTAATACTTTTAATTTATAGTACAAATTTATACTTTTTTTTAGGTAACATAAAATATAAAACAATAGCTTTATAAAACATAATTATTTGAGTTAAATATTTTTGAAAATACCTAAAATATGAATTTCTTGAACGTAATTAATATTAATAAAATGAAGGTTATTGAAGAAATATTAAAGTTTATTTAAGTTATATAGAATATCACTTGCAGAAGTAATTACTTATGTTCAAGTAGGATGGAATTACAATTTACATGCCCGAGGTTTATATAGTATAAAATTGACATCCTTATATATTTATTTGATCATCATTACTCGAATTTCTGCAATATTTCCTTACCTGGAAGAAGATATATATAACCCTTTAGCGTTTATATATGGGATATTTCACGTCAATTCTGATGTTTCAAAATTTTATATTAGATTACAAGGGGGTTATGTTTTTCTCCTCGCACTAAAGTTTTAAAATTGAACTTTAGAATACCCAAAAAGCATAAATTTTTCGTTTTTTTAATGATTGGGTAGACTTACAAAAATAATTTACTGCATTACAGATAAAAGTTAATTGAAATAGTTGGCGTAGCAATCACGAGGGTTTAGAAAACTTGGGAATGAGTGATTTACGAGGCCGTTAATGTCTAAATTCAAATGAAACTCACGATAATTTTTACTTACCTGGTAAAAATCATATACTTACTGATTTATCCAAAAAAAATTTTACACATTGGTCATCGGTTTTATGGACAAAACTTATATTTTTTCCGTAAATTATACTATTTTTTTAAGCGTTTTGTATTTAATTTTTCTGTTTACTGAAATTAGATATTTCAACTAAATTGGCGAGGGGTCCTACCCTAAATCTTTAAAAAATTCATTCGATGTGATTTTTAAAGTCTAAAGAAACCGTTTCTTCTGAATTAAAGAATTCAAATTTTCAAACGTCTAAACTGACATAGACGGTCGCATATATAAAATTCTTAGAGATATACATTATAAATGAAAATTGAAAGTCTATATTTCTATCTTTCTCAATCTCTCTTTCAATTAAATATCAGCGTTAATATAGTACAAATATACAAGCCATATGAATGTGTTTATCTATTTCAATTGCTTTTCGTGATTACTTTTAAGTGCCGGAAAGATTTTCAACGTGATCTAAATATTTACATACATTTAATTATATTTATAACCTGCATTTACATAATAATTATATTTATTAATCAATACTGAAAAATAAGTTTAAAAAAAAACGAAAAAAGTTTTACTACATCTACCTTTCGTTGAGTAAAGCCGATGGAATCAGAGAATATGAAATGATGTTATTAACGAGTCACTTGCTTTGAATTATGCCCGAAAGGCTAATTATTTAGGAAAAAGGAACATATATGACATCCTACGTATATTATAATTAATTTTCTCAATTATACTGGACTTCGTTTACTTTTTACTTCATTTTTCCTTTTTTACACGTACCTTCATAAATGCAATTTTCTAAATATTATATTCCTGATACGTAAAATTTTCTTTACTTTTTATTTTCCAATTATAAAGTAAATTTTTTGGTAATAGGATTTATTATCAATAAGTTACTTATTTTCTTTTACATTCAGGTGCTTATGTTTTGTAAATTTTTGGTTTTGCAGAAGTTATAATCAGCTTTTAAAAATATTATGCATAGGTGGGTTATTTGCAATTTTAATGAAAATTATTTATACGGTATTTTCTATTGCTAGATGAATGAAGTTTTCATTTTTAACCTATACCCACGTATAATTTAAGTTTTAAATTACCATTTCGTAACGCTAAGATGTAATAAAAAGTCTTTACTGTTCTATGATGTAAATTTATATTATAGTCTAATATTTTTATTTCAATTAGAGTTTTAAATATTTATGGCAAAATTTTTAGATGAAATTATCAATAATTCATAAAATTTAATAATTTAACAATTTTACTTTAATTTAAAAAAATAATATAACTTGTTAAGCTTTAATTTTTTAGATAAAAGTAAAAAAAAATAAATTATACAGTATTACATTAAAAAAAAAAAAAAATACATTGACATAAAATATTTTAAAAGTCACGTAACAATAATCCGTGAAACAAGGAACTGATAAGAACTACAAATTTTCTTTTTTTTTTTTTAAATAATCATTATAATAACGTTAATAATTATTATTGCATGCATGTGCATATTAATGGGGTAAAAACTTATTGTTTACATAAATTAAATTTATAGAATAGTTAAATGGTTTACAAAGTAATATTTTTTTTTTTTATTTTATTGTTAGAAAATCATAATTTTTTCTTGCAATATTTTTTTCAAAAAGAAACAATAATTTAAAAAAGGCACTGAAAATAATCTAGGAAAAGCGTTCTTAATAAACACCAAAGAAACTCTCTTGAAAAAGAATTTAAATTTCAAGATCAAGGATGGATCAATACCTTGACCAGACTGATCAATATTTTCAAATATATATCGATCAAGGTTGCATTAATTCTGCTACTCTGTACGTCAATTGGCAAATGCATTAACATGATAGCAAATCAAAAAAATGGAAAATAACAAAAATTAGCAGTTTTTACTTATCTGAAGAGTTTTAGCAATTGGTACAAATAAATTTTAGCATAAATGCTATTTTTCTGACTTCAACATAATTTTTCAGAAATCCAAGTTGGTGGATCAAGAAACTAAAAAAATTTTTTAATTAACTACTTTAATTTCGGAGGGGTTTTTTTTAACGAAAATAAATTTCAAAATAAAATTTTATTCGTATGATCCTAAAAATTATTTTCAGGAATACAAGAAGAGAGTTTGAAAAATATAGAAATTAGCATTTTTGCCTTCCAGTGAGATTTTTAGAATAAATAAGAATAAATTTAAGCATAAAATTTTAATATAGCTACCCCGAAAAAGGTTATTGAAAATTCAAGGTAGAGGCCCAAAAAACTGAAAAAATTATTATTTACCAAAATTTTTATTTATTTAATACTTTTTAGGGTTCAGTAAAATGAATTCCAGCTTAAAATTTTAATTTTAATAAAATAGTTTTCCAGGAACATAACTAGTGACCCAAAAAATTTAAACTTGAAAACCTTAATTATTAACTTCTAGTAGACTCTATAGTTATAAAAATATTTAATTTTTCCGAAATTCGGGGCAAAAATTTGTTATAATAAATATTTAACCAGGAATTTTGCAAAACAGACCCCGTATTTATGCTTAGCAGTGCAAAAAATAAAAACCACCTAATTTTTTAGGTTTTGGAACTCTTTTGCACTAAATAGCATGGTTAGCATTAAAAACAAAGTTATTGATATAGGTTGCTAATAAAACGAAAGACAAGTTTATCCGTTACGTTAGATATTGCGTGGTATGTCTAAAAAAAATCATAGTATTTAAAAATCAACGTGGACAATTTTCTGCGACAAAAATGTTAAATTGCGTGACTATATATTTCTTATGCATGTTCAATACTACATGAGAAAAATAACATTCTATGTATAGATTAAAATTTTTCTAATTATTATTATTATTATTGCCTTTTTTTTTTAAACAAAAATTTTATTGATTTTATAAATTTAATATTTTTAACACGAGTAATTTATCACGATATATATTTGTAAAGTTTTGTAAAAAAGGGTTACATTATGGTGTTATATATAAAATATAAATTTTATTTTTTGGCACTTGTTTTACATGAAATTCATTAGTTTTTATTTCTTACCCCTTTGATTCTACAGGGTAATTTTAATTTTTTTTTGCTTTATTGCATAATATACGCATAATATGAATAATAATGAACCAATTTTTCCAACTTTTTATGTCCTTTAAAATTATGTTTCTTTTATTCCATAAAGTATAAGATTTTCTAAAAGCACAAGAGTAAAGTTTTATAACAAAAAATTAAAATAAAATCAAATAACAGCACACACGTAATTATAATAATATGTTGATATAATATGTCTTTGCTCATTTTAGTGTCAACTTACGTAGCATAATTCGTTTGTATTTAAATAATATAAACCAAGAGAGAGTTAGAGAGAGAGAAAGATAAGAACTGCCTCAAATTAACCTCAAAAAGGAGGTATTATTTTGCTTTATTCAGAGAGAGACTAAAACGTATATGCCAAGTATAATTTTAAAGGGAGTATATAATATGTGTTAAATTTTCATACATGTATGTGAGAAATCAAGTCGTGGTTTATTTATATGAAAATTACATTTTAAATATTATAATGTGGTTAATATTTATGTTTAAAGAAAATTTAGTTTATTACACTGGTTTTATAAATTAATTTATTATTTATATTCACTGTTTAATTGTATTAGTTTAGTTGGTCTTAAAATTAAGACTATTAAATTAATCTAGCCGGCGCCGAAGCAAATAAATTTTTACAAGGCTTGCTCATCCTCAACTGTCCATTATTAATTTGCATTTAAAATTACATGTAAAAAACATGGTGAACAGTTGAGAAACAGGTTAATGAACATGATTTGTAAAAATTAATATGCCTTGGTTGACACTGTAGTAGAAAACCCAGGGGTGCAAATTAGGTAGAAGGAAAATTACAGATTTTTAAAGTAAAAATTACTTTTTTAGTCAAGATAGCCCATGCTATAATTAATTTTAGATACAGCTTCGTATGGATATATTTAGGAAACCGATTATCAATGTAGAAGTTTGTTTTTATCTAAAGGGTCTATATTTTTATACTAAGAAACCCACATATTTGAATTCAATTTGAACCCAAACCCTTTAATGTTAAGAACTCCCATTTATTTTGCATTATTATCAGAATATTTTTACTTTTAAAAGTCAATTTTTACCTAAGGATCAATTTGAGCTAACTGTGGTTCAAATCCTAAAGCATTTATTCAAATGCTCAAGCGAAAAAATTTCCATGTAAGAAATTTCCTTACTTAAAGTAAAAAAAAGTATATTTAAAAAGATAAAAAAAAATCTAACATGAGTATTTGCGTGTCACAATTACAACAAGTGACATTTGCATGGCAAAACTTTAAAAAATTATAATAAAAGCTAAGATTTCATTTTTAAAAAAAAAGTATAATTTTCGACATAATTTCTATAACACGCATGAATATTGATTTAATTATAAGCAATTATCATTTTTTTAAATCAAAACTCGTATTAAATACAAGGAGGTTTTGTTATATAAAGTTGTTCCTTATTGTTACAAGTACAAAACTATTAGAGATTCAGAATTATTATATATAGACTAAAACCCATGGTGATTATAAAGTCATTTATTATTCTAGTCGTTAGCCTTTAACGATACATTCATACAAAAGCCTTTGCCTTTCTATAATATTATGTATTCTTGGTCAAACAGAGATAGAATATTCTATTAGAGAGAAAATTAAATTAAGAAAATTTTGAATTATGTTTTTCTAACTTAATAGTCCGTTATATTAATGATAAAATAAGCTATTAATTGATAAAAGGAAGTTTAGATTTTCTTTTGGGTACCTTTTTAAAATAACCCATTTTCTGTCTTAATTTTATCAAGTTTACGTAATATGAAGGGTAAAGAAAGCTTAAGAAAAATAAAAGATAAATAATATTGGTAAGACTGGAGATGAAATAGATGCAGAATAAAGTCAAAATGATAGTTTGTAAAAATTTGTATATTAGCTTGAACGTTATTTTTAAAATTTGGTCATTTTTGAAGTTTTTAGGTGTCAAATTAACTTCGACTTATTCGAAATGTAATAAATTGTGAACTAAAGTCTAAAAATGGTACTGTTAAGGGATACTGATGACTAATCGAGACACACTTATTAGCCTCGTGCACTAAAAAGTAAAACCCAAGCTAATATGCAAGAATTTTGTATGTAAGAAAAGACGCGATTAAGCAACCAAACGAATAGAAATAACTTTTCAGATTTTACCCTTTTTAGCAGACCAAGGATTATAAAACGCAAATACGTCCCTTGATTAGTGAGGATATAAAATAAACATTGAGCCTTTCTCGCCTAAAAAGTTCTCTTTAACTTTAACTTTCAATAAATGTAAAGAAACTTGATTTTCTATTTCGTGTGGTGTACAATTCTAAAAATTTATGTCGTTTTCTTAGTCCTCGTCTTTAATTTATATAGAGAAAGACTTATTTCTTGACTTTATATATTTTTGAAAAGTATACTTTAAACAAAGTTTTAGTGAAAAAACAAGTTGATAAGGTAAATATAGAAAAACCTTTATGTCAATTATCTTTAAGCTAAATAAATAACGTTTGTTTATTTATCATTTAGATAAAAGTATTTGGGTATACACGAATGTAACTTTATTTTAATGAAAATAATTAATGAACATTGACATTAGACTCTTAAAAAAAAAAGTTATATTGAAAAAAAAAAATTTTCTGACAGTGCAAAAATATTTTTTTTTAAGTAAAAATTAAAATACTTAGACATCAGTAGTTTGCATTGTTAGAAAAAAAAGTAAATAATTGTTAGATTAATCGATGACCTGAAAAAATAAAATCAAGATAAATATTTCCGAAACTAAGAATTGCAAAAATACTTAATTAAAAAAGGTCTGTTTATAATTTGCTTTGAACACGAAATTAGAAAAACAGTGTTTTGTAATTTTTGTATTTCCAAATAAAAATTTTAAAAAGTACTACTGTAACTAATTCATCAATTAAATATTTTAAGAACGGGTTATCAGCAGAATCAGTTAATTACTTTGTAAGTCTTAACCGAACCTAAATGAATCTCTCCCAACTAAAAAAAAAAAGTTTCATTTCCCTATGAAAAAAAAATTTTCATAATTCACTTTATTCATTTTAAAGGGTCTGTGTGTATTTTAAATTAAAAAGTGATTTACAACATCCTTTGAGACTTTCTACATAATAATAAACCGCACTAAATTAATCTTTTAAAGAATTATAAGGTAAAAATTTATAAACTTGTTATTTTCTCCTTTTATTAACTAAAATATTAGGTCAAAAAATTAAAAATTAAAATATATTTTTTCAAAATTTTTGAGAAGAATCAGTGTTGATATAATATGTAACCAAAATAGCCACTTTAGTTAAGGATAAAGTATAAGTAGAAGGAAGAGAAAATTTGAAATAGCGAGTGAACACAGGGAAGCCTCAAGCATCCTAACGGAAGTCTGGCTCTAATTAAGCGCCCCTTTCCTCAATTCTAAAAGCAAGTGATTTTAGTCTTAAGTTGTATATATGCGAATATTATCTATCTTACTCTTTCTATGCAACATCAGCATTTTCAGTCATCATCTTTCACCTATTCTATATCTTTCTGTTTCTAACGCTTGACTTGATGCTTCCTGGAGAAATCTTGAGAATGCGAAAACATACAAGCTCATAACATTTACGAATTATTGTACAAACACAAGCTATATTTCTTATTCTTATTCTTCTATCTCACTTTATATATAAACTGCGTGTTATCACAATCCTGATTGTTATGTCTTCGCTCATTTCTCTTAACCTTATCTCTCGTTAAATCTTCGTAATTTTCATGATGTTACTTAATTTCATTTACATTTTCATACAAACTTTTTTTCAAAGCAAATATTTTTCTGTACGTCTTTTACTAAAAATATGACTTTCAATGTCACATATAGCATTTCAATTTAAAACCTATACATGCTTGCATTTATAGGGATGTTCGTATAATTAAATTTTTTTGCTATTTCATTTTCTTTTCTGTTTAATAAAAAAGTAGAAAAAAAAACCCGAGCCTCTTTTTTTTCTTATTAATGTTCCTTTTTTTTTAAAATGAAATGAGATTGAATCTGTCTTGTAATATACGTAGAAAGAAAGAAAAAAAAAGGAAAATATGATATCTAAAGAACGAGAATAAGGGGATATTCATTTAATTTATCTAAAAAAATTGTTTAAAAAAGTTTAATTACAAGATATCTTTAAAAATTATCTAACATAAAAAAAAAAGTAATGAATTTTTTTAAATTCATGCATTTTATAGTTGCATTTAAAATTTGATATATATAAAATGATATCTGTGTAAAATTCTTGTAAATGTTTTTCTGACACGTCAAAATGTATTGAAATTCATGTTTATATACTGAGCTAAAAAAAAAGAGACAAAAATATATATAAATTGAAGGGGAGTTTTAAGAAAGTTGAATTTTGGCTAGAATCGCAAATCGTTTATAAACACACATATATAAAATAGATTGTACAAGGGATATCCTTTATATGTATATATATATATATTTTGAAGAAGCGCGAGAAGCCGTGCTTGCGGCAACATTATCTAAAATTCAAGCCGTAATTACTTTGTTGGGCGTTACTACGCTTGATTTATAGCCATGAGTTGGGCTATGCAGCTGCGTGGGTGTAAGTAATTAAAAATGTACCATCGCGTGGTTCTCCTTCTTTCGATTGTTGTATATAAACATAGGAAAAGGAGGATAAAAGAAAGTTAAAAAAAAACGACATTGAGATTAGGGTGAGAAAGTATTAAAAAAAATAAAGGAAATATATATTAAATTGCAGTTACCTAAAAAAAATTTGAAATGCATGTATATATATAAAGTTTCTCTTTACTGTCATTGAATATATATATATTTAAAGAAACAAAAAAAATATAAACCGGTAAACGTTTTGAGAGATAAGGGTGATAAGACAGAAACGAAAATTTCCGTTTGTGATTTCCGAGTATATAACAAAATAAAGTAATAAGGTAAAAAAAACTTTTTTTCTACGTGTTATATATATTGCTTAATATTAATTTTATTGTTTAATAGCACGTAATTATATATATTTTTTTAAACTGGTTATAAGGGGTTAGATTTTTTAATTTTACAGGTTTATTAGTATTTTTAATTGATGTTATATAAAAATGTTATTTAAATTTAATATAGGTATAAGAGAAAGGAAATGCAAATCAACACGTTTAAATAGTCATGGTAAATAGCAAAGAGAGAGCCACAGGAGACAATTTGAAAATAGCCGAGGTCAAAATATAGTGGTTTAGTATAGTCAATTTGTCACTTTCCTCGTTAATTGGCTATTCAAGCTTAATTTACTTTACGTATGTCAATCTACTAAATGTTATTGAGAGAAATGATAGGGGTGTGTGTGTTAATTCTATTGAGAGAACAAATGATTATTTACAGGATTAATCTTTATATGAGTTATTTTTGTTTACAGTTTAATAAGTTAGTTTTTTTTTAGAGATTTTGAATTTTATATTGTTAAATAATAGTAATTTATATAGTAATTAAAATTAATTTTAATAATTAAAAATTCATGAATATTATATAAATTCAGCTACTTTATTCACAAATAATGCATTATAGCCTAAATCGTATGACCGTATAACTAAAAAAAGTCTAGTGACACTATCAGCAGCGTATACTTTTTTTCACGTATGCTATAAAATGTGGATTACCATTAAAATTATATGCACAATCGCAGAGAGGATCTCATGGTTAAAATCAAGTAAACTTTACTCTAGGTGCATAATGAAAAGCCTTTATAATGTTAAAAAGGTACAGGAACAGAATTGAAAAATCCAAAAAAAATAGAATTTAAAATAAATTCAGAAATATGAATAGGTAAAATATACGAAGAATTATTTGATAATTAAATGAGTTTTTTCGAAAAAGAGTGTAATTTAAATATGGGACATGTTCATTGGGAGGGGCACTTGAAAAAGACCCCAAATTCAAGGAGGGAGGGGTTAAATGAACTCAAAATAATTTTGATTTAGGGACTTAAAATAATTTGAATTTAGGGACTTGAAATAATTTCAGTTTTTGGACTTATAATAATTAGTGAGTATAAGCTAAAAATCACTAGATGAAGCTTAAAGCAAACAAAAAGATCTCATAGGAATTTTGCTAGGTTTGACCCTAATCAAATTAAAATAAATGATAGAAAATTTAATGTTAAAAAAAAAATTTTAATAATATCAGATGATGAAATAGTACCTAAAAGTTATTAGATAAGGGGTGATATTTCTATTGTTAAGATATTTAAGAAAAATAATGACTACAACAGTTTTCATTTTTAGTTGATGGGTTAATTTACAAAAAACCAAAACTTGAGGATAAAATTGAGTTTTTGCGAGGGTTTTTGAGGTTAGGAATATTGTTTTTATGTACTTATTCACCACGAAGAAATACTTAAAACGAATGTTATTAATTAGTTTTTAGAACTCTGAATCTTGCTTCTAAAGTAAACATTTTCAGTTTCTACGGTTGGTGTAATATTCAGCTCCTACTGTCATAGAATTACAAGGTAAAAATCTGTTTCTGTGTATAAATTATAAATATTAATATTAAATATTAATATTATATTCTAGCTTATCAAGGTATCATTAAGTACCTTGTAAACTCAAATAAGCCCTAAACTCGAATTATTCTAAGTCCTATTTGACCCCTCTTCCTACTTCGATTTCTTGGCCAGGGGTATCCTTTGCAGATGAATGCACGTTGACACAACTTTTATGTATTATTTATGTGGTTTACAAATAAACTTAATCTTATTAGCATGTAATGTAAATGAAATTGAACGTTACCATTTAAAAAGAAATTTCATAAATAGTATAAATAATGTGTACAAAACTTTATCTAAATTGTAGTATTTCTTATATATATAGCCTTATAAGTTCATTTCACTTGCGAGAAAATTTTTTAAAAAAAAGTAAGTTTTACGAAACAAAAGTCAAAAATAATATACATGAACTTTACAAAAACAATATATTCGTTTTCTTAATTTGATGGTATAGTTTGATTTTCAAAATTTTATGTTTGCATTTATTTACGAGTTTATTTAGAAAAACACAAAACACTTAATTTATTTCTCGATTTATTTACCATATTGAGAAGATCAAAAAATACCTATGATTTAATAATTTTTTCTATTTCACAATGTGCAAAAACAATTTAAATAAACGTAAAAAAAAAATAAATGTTTATGGCAATTAAAAAGTAATTTTTAACATAATAAATAAATACATCGAAAATATGTTTAAATATCTGATGACATTAAAAGCAAAATACATTTAATCTAATTCATATCAGTGAAAATACTTAAAGCAAATAGAGAAATTTCAGCTCGTTATTACATTCTAGGAAACACCTTTGAAGACATATATCCTTCATCAGAGAAAATGGACTTATATCGGATTTTGAGGTCTTTCATCCTTTAATATGTATCAGGTATTATCTCCTCTAGATAGAAATAAGCTATTCCAAACGCGTC
This sequence comes from Anagrus nilaparvatae, assembly GCA_022575985.1. Classification (NCBI taxonomy): domain Eukaryota; kingdom Metazoa; phylum Arthropoda; class Insecta; order Hymenoptera; family Mymaridae; genus Anagrus; species Anagrus nilaparvatae. The sequence goes on along the minus strand of JAKSXM010000002.1, from coordinate 11,339,376 downwards.
ATAAAGCTATATAAGAAAGTTTTACCCATACGTAGATTATATTTTCCTCTACGTGTTACTTAATTTTATATATCTGAAAAGACAAAAGTTATTTATTTTTCTTTAAATGTATCAAGTTAAAATATATTTATGTGATAAGCATAAATTTACTTTCTTTCCTTTAACAAATTTTATTTTTCTTAATCAATATCAATCTGTATAAAACCTCTATTTAGGTTTATCTTTTCCTGTTTCGTTTCAAAATTTATATCTTATTATTATTGTTATTATTATTATGGTTTTCGATACAGAAACCTTGATAAAAGCTCTTTTAAAACAAGATGGTAAAGATCTTATCTTTGTATTACATCCTAAGCTGTTTGCGTCTTGTAAACTAGAAGAACGATTTAGAACCCTCTTAACTCTATAGATAAGAAATAACATGGTCAAGATTTTCTCTCGCTCTCTCTTTTATTCAACTCTATTGATTTAGTTTATGTATATTATCATTTTTATTTTTATCTTGATATATCAATTTGGTTAAATTGTTATGAAATTTTTGCTGATATAACAAAATTATTATTTTATTGATTTATTTTTCATATTTTTTATACTATCTTGCTTTATATTTATTACCTAGCATTAGATATAGAAAATTGAATATTATTTTATGGATTTAATAAAAATTTATCGCACGTGATTTTTTTAAAGTTAGTTTTTTTTTAGTATTTCTAAGTTTAATTGAAAGAGATGGTTCATAGATTGATTGCAGATTAGTTTTTATGTTTAGTTGGCTGACAATAAGTTAAAATTTACCTATCAATATTCAAAATTTTTGCTTTTTGTACCTACCAAATTACAGAGAAAGAATATATCTAAGTAAGTAAAAAAGTCTTGCTTAGTAAAAATTACTCCTTGAGAGCAAAATTGAATGAAAATCTGCTGCAAAAGTTGAGTTTTTGAGTAAAAATAGATTAGATAAGTAAAATATAGAACCCAGCTAATAAAATAATCTCGGTAGTTAAAAATTACTTACGTGGATAAAATGAACTTCATAGGGCTAAAGTGAACTTTTGCTGCAACAGTTGTTTTATGGGTTGAAAATATAATATTTCAGAAAAAAAAATTAGACTAGAAAGTTAAGAATTTGGAAAAAAATACCTAGAATACTGGAAAAATTTTTTTATAGTTGATTATTGAAAACAAAAAGGTTATAGTGGAAAAAACAATTTTTGCAGTAAAAGATTATTCTAGCCTCAAGGAGCCCATTTTGTTCTTAGAGAAAAATTCTCATTTATATTCAACTGACAAGGAGAGTTGAAACTTTGTAGCACCAAATTACAACAAATGGTATGTATGAATTTCTTATATTGAAAAATATGCCAACTACCTTCCACTCATGCCAATGGGCCTTCTGGGCCTAGAAATGAAGGGCTCAATGTTATAAAATAGAGTTATTTTGGTAATTTTTGATGTAAGCGTTTAATTTAAGCGTTAACCAAACACTTCTGAGTAGTCCTATTTTTTTATGTGTGTCACCTTTAGTCCCATAAACCGCAATTTTTATTACTAATTCTCTCATCACTATTGCCAATTAACCAAATAGGCCTATTTTTCTAAAAATTACCAATTTTTAAATTGCTGTCTAATTTACAAAAATGGGTTCTACAGGTCTTAAAATTTTCCACAAGCTTTAAGTTTAGATATTACAATTTACTTTGATATTTTCGGATATTTTGAACGCAACTGAACTGAAATTATCAAAAAAACTAATAAATCAAATTCGTTATTTAAGGTCTTACGTACGTCCGAGGTAAAATGCAAAAAAAAAAGCTAAAACTTGGAGAAAGTAAAGTAAATATAATTTAATTTTACACGTATTTTTTTTTTTATAATTGACCGAATAGATTTTGAGAAAATAAATAAATAAAAAATAAATTAACACAGGCTCTTTTGGGGAATTTTAAAAAATGAAAAAAACGCATTTAAAATACAAAACTTAGATATTTTTTTTTATGAGTTGATAAATAAAGTCCTAATAAATAAAAAGAGACCTTAAAATTTACAATCGACCGTCATTTTTTATGGTTTTACTTAAAAAAATGTATAAAAAATTAACGTTTATTCTGTTATTGAGGTAGAGTCATTTATTATATTTTTTTATTTATTTGTTTTCTTTATAAATAATTAAATAATATTGTTTAAATAATAAATAATTAATTTAATGCCAAAATTAAGTTAATAAAATTCATTTTTAAGCTTTGAATAGTAATAATTAAGTATTATTGAAAAAACTTTTTTATTTATTTGAAGTTGCAATCCGTACTTTTATACATGTGTAAGACAAAGATGCCGATAGGTAAAAATCCTGACGTACGTAAAACCTTAAATCAATTAAAATTTCAGTACAAATTTTAGCTGTTTATAATAAAAACTACAGAATAATAAAGAACTTAAGTAAACAAATAAAGTAAAATAAATCTAAAAATTTCTCATTCTCGAAAGCAAAAAGGCTTTGGAAGTATATATAAGGGGTATTTCAATAAGGAATTAAATTAATTAAATTAATGTCATAATAAATCTATGTTTGTCTGAATATATTTTTCATATTAGTACTTGACCAATATTTAAAAATTTATTTTAAGTACTTTGTAAAATAATTAACTTTTGAAATTTAATCTTTATGATCTTTATAATCTTTATATCTTTATGATCTAGGTTTCTGTTTCTTAGTATGAAGTTAACTAATATGTCGTTTTAAAAGAACACTCACATAAGTTCTCATTTATACTTACAAAGGGGCGATCAATAATTGCGCAACGCTGTATGGGGAGAGACCGTTTTGCTAAAACCAAACCTAAAATCAAAATAAATATGCTTTAGTTTACCCTAGGTTTAAAGAGCACATTTTTCTACCAGAGTCAATTTCACCTTACTCACCTGATAATCATAGTTTACTTTTGTCTGTAAATGAAAAAAATTTTTGTTAATCGTTATTGCAGCAATTTTAGTGATTTCAGAGTCGATATTTCTTTTATAATTTTTAAAACAAGGTAAAATTGTACTTCGGTTTTTGTTTTCCTTCTTCCCTAATCCCAGAACGTGCTAGAGTGCACTTCTACGAAGCGACTTACATATTAATATATTACAAAAATTAATAAATAGATTTGTTGACAGAAAAATACGTACAAAATGTCATCATTTTTATAATTTATCCCTTGAGAAATTTAAGCGCGTACCTTTTTTTGAAAGAAGAAATTCGTAACCATTTTTCAAAGAAATAATCAATAATTCAAGATTTAAAGAAAATAAATGTTGATAGCTAAAAATTTGTATTTATATGCAAAAAAGATATAAATAAGAGATACTCAATTATATTTAAAAAAAAGTTTTGTTCATTTATAAAATTGTAATATTTACTTGTCACATTAAAAATATTCAATTTAAAATTTTGACACATTCATTAGAATATTTTTCGTTTTAATTAAAATTTTTCTACCTTTTTATTGATTTTATAATCCTAATAAAATATAAGTTATTTTTTTGAAAATTAATGAGATTTATCCTTAAAGTATCTCATAAAATGACATATTTCAATATAAATAGATGAATAATGAAGAAATATTTAAAATATTGTCTTTTATGAGATTTTTATAATAAATAAAAAAAAATAATCTTGAAGTGTTATAAAAATGATGCTGTATATTTTTTTATTTTCCTATTACCAGATGGAAATTAGGGTGTAATTTTAATTTCACGTGTATTAAAAACTAGCATCGTCACGCAGCTGACGGAATGAAATACGCGAAAAATATAGGGAAGTCTATGTAAATACAAAGATTTTTGAACATAAAAAAAATAAATTAGACGATGACAAAGGGAGATTCTTTAGATTCGAAAAAAAGTGTATATAAAAGTATATATGTAAAAATTAATTTTTTTCAGTAGTATAAATTCGAGTTAAGTCAGACTTAAAGTTTCTAATAGAAAATATTATTATTTTAAAAAGTGAGCATAGAAGTGCGTAGAAGCAAAAGAGATAAGAATACACTAATTTCCATATAGAGTCTGTAAAATGCCAATGAAGAAAATGTATATAAGCTAGTTGTTGAATCTCATGAGTTTTCCTACATATATATATTTATGAAATCTTCTTCTAACGCTTCGTTGTCCTGGAAAATACTATAATTGGTTATGCTTCGCTAGAGCTTTCTCGCGTTTTATTATTATGTTTATGCGTATATATAGAAAACGTAAGATGAATTTTGAGTTATTTCTTGTCCTGGATTACCAAAACAACCTTTTCTATACAAAATTTATATGTGAATTTAAATAATTGACTTAGCTTCTCGAGCACCGGAAATAATAAGTTTTTTTTTTCTTCTTAATGGAAAAATAAGTTTGAATAAAAATGAAGTTTTTGGTAAAATTAAATTTTATTCATGATATAAATTTTATTTTAATTAAGGAAGTATGCTGGTTTTCTGAATTTCAATTTATTTCTCATTTTTACTTTTAGTTCAAATATTAATTTTTTTAGCATCATTTTTTTTGGTTTCTAGAGTGATAAAATTATGATCTAAAGAGTTATAAAGAAACAACATTTTCTAAAATTTTGATATAGTTTGCCAAACTTTGCATAAATATTTAAATAAATCAAATTATTCTAACCTTAATTTTCTATTTTTATTTTTAAATAGTTTTGTGATTTGCAAATGGAATTGACTCAATTGTAATAAATTTTATTCGTACGCTCAATTTTTTCTAGCTCATTGAGTCCTAACAAAATTATTGTATGCTAAAAATATTTATTTGTTTACAAATATTCTCTAGATTAATTCATCATAAAAAGAGGTTTTTATGAAAAAAAGGCGACAAAAGAAATTCTTTTTGAGATTAAGATAACTTTTACTTATTTCAAAAGGATTTCCTTTGTTGTGAGTTGACCATTTTTCTTGATTATAATGATAAAAAAATGGTATACTCTGAAAAGCACATCAAGTAAATTTTTACTGCAAATATTATGACTTTAACCACCTCAGTTTCTTTTATCACTCGATACATTGTTTTAAAAAAGTTTTAAAACCATTGTTTGTTGTTTAAGGTTAAGAATGAAAATTACAGGTAAACAGAGAAAAAAGCTATTGTTTTAATGAAAAACATCAAAGCATTGAATTGAAATAATAGAAGAAACTTAAAAAAGTTTTAAAAAAGAGAAAGAAACAATAAAAGACGTAGATAGAAGAAAGAAAAAAGTTAAAAAATTGTTCAATAATGTAGAAAAGTGTCTTTAAAAAAAGTAGCACTCCGTATGATTAGGTCTGTTTTTATTGTGATATTGCGTGAACCACATAAAGTCTTTATATATAAAAATGACAAAAGTTTTTAACTTTAAAGAACCACAAGGTATGGAATATAACTTACTATGGACAATTGCACTCATTTTTTTCTGACTTCAAAGTCCAAGAACTTTTCTTTAATACTTTCCTTTGTTTATTGTAAAATATTTTTCTTTTTCATTTCTAAAATTACTTCTTCAAAAAATATTATCCTTGTTTTTTTTTTGTGGTTACTTTACCAAATTTTAACTTTATGGATTTATACTTAGGCATATCTTATAAATAAAATAACGATACTTAAGAGAAAAAAAATAGGGGAATATTATTAACTCACATTAGAGAAGAGGGTTTAGTTTGACGTGCCGGCTGATGCACGATTTTCAAATGGAGGGTTTTCATAAACATAGAATTTTAGATTTAGTTGATTTTAACAAAAACGACGGACGACCATTATGTATAGCCTTTATGTCGTCAAAATCTAGTAAACGCAGCTGATGCTGTAACAACACTCACGAAAAAAGTCCTTTGTCAAAATTCTTTTTAATAATTTTTTTTTGCTATTGTAAAATACGAAAAAAATTTCTTAATTTAAAATAAAAAACTTTATTTTTTTACTTTTTTCAAATATAAATGGTAAATAATATTTAAATTTTTATTTTTAAAAATTTCATAGAATTTGAAAAATTAAATATTACTTTGGGGCTTACGAGATTCGTACATCTAACCATTGTCCTACAATTGAGAGCATTTAATTATCGCAATTTCTAAATTAGAACATAATGCAAGCTTTTATCATAATTAGAGAATTAAAAATCAATTTGAATCAAAAAATTGAATGAATATTATATTCATCTACAAAATTATGCTTCTGAAAATCTTAAATGTAAAAAAGCTTCGTTGCCTTTTAATTTTCTTTTTGTTTCAGGTATTTAAGCTGCACATTTTTTTCACTTACCAAAGTTTTTTCTGACTATTACATTTAAATTATAAAAAATATATTAGTAATTAATAATGAAACTTACATACAAAAGGAAGGTGATAATCTAGGATGGAAAAAATAATCGATGTGACTTCATTTAAGTTTCGTAAATTCTTATCAGTTTTTAAATTTTTTCAGGTTCACTAGATTTTTTCAAAAAAATAGTGGTAGCAATAACTTCAGTGGGAAGTTTTCAATATCCCTTAAATATGAAAATCATTTTTTAGCTTTTAATTAGTGCATAGAAAAATTAAAATTAAAAAGGTAGCATAGTATTTCGAAAGTATTTAATATTCGATAAGCTAACGTCCTTTTAAAACTATAGAACTTAAAATTTTAAAAATCGACAGCTCAAATGAGTTTTCGTTAAATCCCAGACTTTCACCTTCCCTTTATCTTAATTTTACTAAGAACTACTTTAACAGCATCTTGTAAGAAGTAGGTAAAATGCACTTTAAAAGGTTTTTTTTTATTTTGAGGATGGAAAACTTTTGATTTTCGTTTAACTTCATGAAAAAAATAATTTGTTTTCTTTCTATTGTTTTTTAAGACCTGTAAAATTACACGACAAGAACACGAGATTTCGTCTTTGCTATACTCATGACCAGGAATATATGAAAATGACTTGTCTTTCGATCACAGTAATGCCTAAACTATCACAAACATATAATTTAATGCATATAATTTGTCTTATTTCCATATGCCTTTTCTTAAAAGATAAAATACTTGAAATTTTATCTTCAAAATATTTTAGAATAATATAAATTCTACCCTAATTTAAAATTAAACTCCAAAGTCATAAAATGAATTGTCTAAAAATAAGGCATAAAATCATAAACGATCAAACGAAAAGTAAGGAGAATACATAAAATGAAAATAATTCGCGATATATATTATAGTAATGGGTGATATGATCCTTTAATGGTCGCTTTGTGGTTCAATTCATTTCTTAAAGATCTAAAAGCTTTAAAAGGAAACGCGTTATACCTTTTCCCTTTTTGATTTAGTTTTCTCTTTGTATTTTCCTATTTCTATTGTATCTTCTAGACAATAAATACATTCTTCTATGCTAGCATATGATATTGGAAAATAAAGTACTCGTATATGGCTTTGAGTTAGTTAAATTCTTGACTTTTTGTCTTAAAGAAAATTTCATTTTATTAAATTTTTTTAACATTTTTGATTGATCTTAAAAAATTACTCATGAATAATTATTCTTGTAACTTCAAGCGGACGAGTAACCAATAATTTTAAAATAAAGAAAATAATTTGGCTTAAAAATATGCAAATTTATTTTCAAAGAAATATTTTATAAAAAAAAGAAGTTACTAATTAATCTTTTTCAATGTAAAATTGATAAAAGTTTAAAAAAATTAGTAGTAAATAGTGAGTAATTAAATATCGAGAACCAATATTGTAAGCAGCTTTTTTGCTTAACTAAGGTATTTAAAAGGCAGTAAAGTAAATCCTTTCGACCGTGATTACGTATTGGTAATTATACATAATACTTGCTTGACGAACCTCTATTCACTTTGATATTATTTAAAATTAAATTATTATTCATTAGTTATTAACTTGAATTTTAACGAAATATTATTTTCATTTTATATTATATACGAAAATTATGAAGAAATACACACACATATATATTCAATACGTTTTCTCGAAAATATCATGTAGTAAAAGACACCCCTTTTTTATCTAACTTAGACATACATACACCAAAAAAAAAAACTTTTCTAAAGTATTATACTGTTAAATGGGGGATACGTCCTTTTCTCTCTTTTACTCTTATTCACTTCCTTTATTTTCTTTATTCTATGCAATATTATTGCTTGTGAGATATTTTGTAAAAAAATTTTCTTACATACATTCTGTAGGTATGTAATATAATAAATTTTTTTTAAATTATAATACAATTTTACAGGGTATTTTTTGCTTTTCTTATTAATAAAAAATTTTCCTACGGGATTTTCAATTCTTAAATTTTCTGGAGCTATGAATTACCCATTTATTTATCGAAACTGTTCTTACAAATTGTCTTATGAGCTACAATTTTTGGGTTCTAATTTTTTTGTTAAGTGGTAAAATTTTCTAAGATGACTTCCTAGCTAATGTATATACAATTCAAAAAGACTTAAGAGAAAAAATTTTTCTGAACTATAATCACATCTATTTAATTAAGATTAAGCTATTATTATTATAATCCTGAGAATAAAATATTTAAACAGAAAAAAAAAAGAATAAGCTTTAAGATATAAATTACAAGGGTCAGTTGCAATTCAGCCAAGTGAAAGACACCAGCAGCATTAAAGTTATATAGCCCTTGTGTCATTTCATCATGTCCATCAGAGCATCGACATTGAATGTTGTGTAGTCTTCCTAGTGTAAATCCGTTGCCTTTTACTTTCTCAAAATTTACTCTCCTGCACAATTCTCTTCTCCTTCATCTCCTTCTTTTCACGCTGGGTTGATCTCCCCTTTTGTCGCAGTGTTATATACAAAACAATGATGTATACGTAGAGAGAGAAATTAGCCAGAGAGTTGCAAAAGTACGTCGTAAGCCAGTGACTTGATCTCGTTAACTCCATGGCCCCAATGAGACGTCGGATGCAGGAAGCGTATATATACTCACGTTAGATACTCATTTTATCCTGTTGTTACTCAACTCTTTGAATTAACCCGCATACTGTAGCATCTCTTTTGCTTGTCGTCAAATCTACGTATACATACTTTATATATATTTTACTTCAGAACGAAAAAGATAACATCGATCGGTATTTTAAAGAGAAAACCAAATGAAAATTAACCCTCTTGTCCCTAATTATTTTCATTCTCTGTAATCACGCGGTGTGGACGAAACTATGTATATAGGGTTTTAGCAGATGAGAAAAACCTTTTTTGCTGATGTGGCTACTAAATAATTCGATAAATTTATTGAATTTTTGCATTCTAATTAGATTTTATGCTCAAATAAATAAAATAATATTTTTTTTGCGACTTTATTATTTCTATAAAGACTTGAGATTATTTGAAATAATATAAGAGAATTTTCTATAATCAATTTATCGTATAGGATAACCATAAAACAAACAAGTCTCTATATATATTTAAGCAATTCATATAAGTGACATATAAGGGCATTAGAAGCTACTACTAAGAAAATGAAAATGTCGCAACAAGCCTTCATCGCCTTAAGGTGTGGCAAAGTACTGTTAAAATTTATGGTGCCGTATAACATAGCGACAAGTGGTTCACAAGTCGCCTTTAGCATCTCTTCTTCTATACTATTTCTACAACAACACCTGTTTATATTTATACGCATTTAAAGAGATATCCTTTTCTCTTTTACACATTCTTCGATTAAAGTATAAAAGAGTATAAACATTGTCCCAGCCTAGAAATGAAATAAATTTGGCTTACCGAGCTGTATCAGAAACAAGTAGCAAGACCAAAATACTCGTAAAATTTACCGTGTTTTCTGTATATGTACAGTTAACATGAAAAAGAGATAATTAATAAGAATTTATAGTCACTATTTGCAAACTGTGTGCTATATTTTCTATCTATTTAATCTATTTTTTACTCTATATTTCTATATAATATATTTAATTTTTAAGATGCTTTTGTTAATTGCACCTTATTTTAATAAAATTTTTAGTTAAATCTAAACATTAAATATTTGTTGAATATTGAAATTCCCAATTCCGACAAGTAGCCAAGAAGTTCAAAAAAAAATTTATATGCCGAAATTATTTGTAGTTTTATTTTGTCAGTACATATTACAAAAATATGAATTTTCCTAAAAAATAAAAAACAAAAACTACATTTTTTTATGGTATAAAGAAAAAAAAGTTAAATAGAAAAAAATTTACGGAATTTACGACAACTATTATAAGATATCTATTGTTTATTCAAGTTCACGTTAATTATTTACATTTAGCAGCATTAAAAAATTTATTAGCTAACCATTTAAGGTACCGGATCGAATTGGAAAGGCGTTTTTGAAGACATTTTTATTTATTTAATTTCTCAGCCCCTTTATTAGTTATAAGTTTAAAATTTTTTTTATGCATTAATGAGGTATTTATATACATAAAAAAATTTTTTTTTTTAATTTTTATAATTAGTTATATTTATAGAGGGCACCAAAGTACAGGTGCTGAAAATCCATGCGGTCCATTGCGGATAGTTAATCTCAGGATTGGCATGTCCGAAACAAAAAAATCAAAAAGATTCTTAATAAGTGATGAGTCTCACAGGGCAATCCACCTAAAATAGAAAAAAAACCCAAAAAATAAAAAAATGGGAAAGCCGGAAAAAAAAATTGTAAAAATGGACGTTTTTTTATCCTGTTAAGCTTGATAAAGACATATTTAAATTAATTTTTTTATTATTTTATGGTAGATTGCCCTGTAATATACTTTAATAAAGAGAACACACTTAAGTTTTTGAAAATCGGCCCAGCCAATCCGGAGATTAACTATCCGCAGATTGAAAAAAGGTAGTTTCGAGATAATCGCGTTTGAAATTTTTTTTTTGTATTATTTCTTAAGTATTTCGAACATTTAGAGTCGTGTAACATCGTTATAAAGCAGAATTTTGCCTAAATATTTTAGGAGGGAATTTTTCATGTTATAAAGAGTTAGAAAAAAAATTTTAAAAAATTTTGAGTTTTTAAAAAATCCAATTCGATCCGTTACCTTAAGGACGTATCTCAGTGGATTGAAAGAGAGAGGTCTTTTCGGACCTCTTTCTTTCTCTCGCGAGTTATGTATAAGAAATTCCAAAATGTTTTTGTTTATATTTATGTAAATAAACATCTAGGAGCTCTGAAATTTTTTCTACGAGTTTTTATAATAATAAATTATATTTTAACCAAGTATTATCAAAATCTGTTCTGTAAATTTTTTTTTGGAAGCCTTTAAAATCTCTTACGTGAAATATGCATGTAATTTAATAAGTACGTATTGTAAAAGATTTACAGAACAGATTTTGATAATATTTGGTTAAAATATAATTTATTATTATAAAAACTCGTAGAAAAAATTTCAGAGCTCCTAGATGTTTATTTACATAAATATAAACAAAAACGTTTTGGGATTTCTTATACAAAACTCGCGAGAGAAAGAAAGAGGTCCGAAAATCTCTCTCTCACTTTCCCCCCACTGAGTCACGTCCTAAAATAAAAAAATATTTAGAAGAAATAATCTTTTTAACAATCATATAGTAACTCAATTTAAAAGAATAATTTTCGTTTATTTTCTTAACACTTGATTTTTTTCTCGAAAGAGAAATGTATTTTAAATACTATAAATAAGACATCGATCTTACGGAAATACAAACAAAATGGAATTCTTTCAATATTTAAATTATTATTATTATTAGCCCTTAACTATTAAGTATAAAGATATCATTTTTTGGTATCTCTGAATTGTATTGTTGCATTCAATGTCTAAAGCTGTTTATTAATTCTTATAGCATTAAGTCTTGCGAATGCTTCAAGCTTAAACTTTCTGTTAAAAAAAGACTCCAAACTTCGGATTTTTTGTTTCAAGTTGGGTCAAATTTAGAATAAAAGTATCGGTTTACACGAAATCTGTACTGCAAAAATCTGGCAAAAAAGATTAAAATAGGTTAAGTGTGAAAATTGAAGAATAAAAAAATGAACAATTTAGGTCACTACTTTCGACTATTTTTATTTTGAAAAAGAACTAGTGTTAACCTAAAGAAAAAAAAAATACATTTATTTAAAAAAAGGAGATTGCATTCACGTAAATTTTGAATGTTTTACCTTCAAAGGTCCCGGTTACCGAACAATTTCGATATGAGTTTGAGCTTTTTTATTATTAAAAATTTATTTATACTCAAAAAAATTAAATACTGTGTATATTTCTGAGGGCTGAGGTCTTAAAAAACTTGAAAAATCTTTTATTTTTAAAAAAATGTCTCAAAATATTTTTTAAAATCAAAAAAACAAAATCTAAAATTTGTCGTTAATTTGAGTTAGATGGACAGCTGGCGTCTATATTTTATATGAACCTTTGTTCGGACTAATTTTCACTATTGTTTTATTGTAATAATATTGTTTCAGTTTAGAATTTCTTAGAACATCATATATTACAAATTGTTAATTTATTAATCTATCATTTGTTATCATGTAGGGAACAAAATTTAATGTTTACAAAAAAAAGTTTAAAATTCAAAGAGCATCCAACCTAATGGTTGACATGAAAAGCTCTATATATATTAAATATAAAATATATCTAATTTAATATTATTTTCCTTTAAAGTCCTTTCAAAAATAGTCTTATAGAAAGAAAAAGAAAGAGTATGATAAGATTCTTGCTTAAAATACATTTTTCCATCTCTCTTAAACATTTCATAATTCACCCTCTGAACCTCTTTTTCCTCTAACACTCTCCCCTTGCTCCCCATGGACTGGTTTAAAGCGTATTAATTAACCCTTTATTAGACTTGAACGAAAACCGCTAGGCTGGCGCGATGAGCTTGATTCAACGTTTGCTATGCCGAGGGCGACTATAGTTGACTGTATATATATTTTCTCTTCTTCTCTTTTTTACTCTTATATTCAAAGCTTTCCAAGGCTTTCCATCACTAGTCATTCACTATTTATGAAAAACTTTCTCTTATACTCTTCTCTTTTGTATAATCATAGTAGCCAATTGTTTCATTATTATATTATATTTTCGACAAGGTGTCTCTCTGACAAAATAAAATTTTTTTATCATTATTATTATTAGGCATTGAAAAATATTAATTAAATAACTAGTTAACAACTTATTACTTTTTTCTATATTTATGTATCGTAATATAAAAAAGAATCTCATTATATGTAACAAAATATCTCTTTGTAAAACAAGAGCTATAAAATTTTGTATGTTGTATAAATTTCTAGATCCCTTGTACTATTTAAAAGACGTTATGTTCATCCATTGAATTGGTTTACATATATAGTTTCTTAAAGAGAGAGATATACTTACATGCAGTAAAATTTGGTAGAGATGCGCTTCAGAGAACATGAGCTATATATATAGGGTTAATACATTATTATATGTAGTGTATGTTCAATTTGGCACATCAAGGGTCGCTGAAACCTTGTAGTTTCTATATTATATTATCTTTGTTAGGTATCGTAAAAGGGACTTTTAAAATACTATCTGTAGGGTCTTCTGAGATGTTTAAGGCCTCACATACGATGTATGATGGGATTTATATGAGATTGTCCCGCTAGGCATTATATCTGTTTATATCTATAAATACAATTTATATACCCTTAAACTTCTTAACATACATGCATATAAATTTATAATGTGTTTTTTTTCGTCTTCTTCTTCTTTTACTTCGAGTGTAATAGAAAAACCAAATTTCTTTTTATAGCGTTACTTACATCGTTCATTTTTTTTTTTATTCAATAAAATTTAATACGTACAAATAATATCAGATTAGAGTTTTTTTGTGTTTTAAAGAGTTATAAGAATTTTTATAAAATTATAGACATTTTTTTAATTTAATTGTTAAATTTTTTAGCAGAATGTTTTATTAAGAAACAAATTTGGCTTAAATGTCTAATGTACAAAATTTTTAGACATAATAAGATTATTAGGAATGTAAAATTTAATCTAAGAGGTTTAAAGAATAGGTGCATAGTTACACATTCAAAGTAGATGATATTTTTAAAAGAAATAAAATTTACTTGATCTTTATAAGTCCTGTATTAAATAATAAAAGCCTACAATTACACAAATATAATTGTATACAATGAGGTAGAAAAAGTCTTTATCAAACTGTACTGTTCTCACGTATTTTATTTTCTGAAATCGCTTACTTCTAATTTTGTTTGCTTTTTATGAATTTATTTAAAGACATTAAGATATTCTTTAAGAAATCCTAGACCTTTCGAACAACAAAAATCAAAGTTAATCTTTTTATTTAATTCACCATTTATTAGGCTTAACAGAGAATGGAATACTTCAACTGACACATTAAATTTCAAAAATATTAAAGATCTTAATTTAAGTGATTTTAAAAAATTTATCCATTCTGATATAACGTCTGGCGACATTTTTCCCAATCTTTTTTTCCCAATGACTTTTTCCCAAGGATTTTTTCCGAAAATATTTTTTCCCAAAAACTTTTTTTTCCAAAAAAAAATTCCCAATGAACCATTAATTTCCAAAAATAATTTTTTTTTCAAATAAATTTTAATTAAACGTTACAAAATGCTTAATCAAATACAATTATTTAATTAATTTATTGTTAATTTTTTATATAGTTTAAAATTTTATATGGTAACCTATGAATTCTAAATATTCAAGTTCTTTTCCACTCTCTACATACACATTATAATATTTCAAAACAATATTATATATCATCGATTATATATATTATTTTATATATATATATATATCTTCTTCTGGAACGAATTCTAACGAACACAGTTTTTGATCGGCATTTTTGATAGCCCTGTCATTATCGTCATTATATGCCACCTGCAACCCTTCACTTTGGATTTTCCTAAACACATTTTGCCGCAAGTGGAAAAAACAGGCTTTTACTTGCGTATTCATTTTGCGTGCAAAATCAATAATAGACACCTCAAAATCAGTCATTATCATTTCTGGTGGCTCAAAATCTGCATCTAACTATTTGAAGTATTCACGCACAATTTCAAAAACTTTTGAATATGCAATCTCTTCCTTTATCTCTAAAAGAGAATAAACATATGGCAAGGCTACGATTTGCGGATTCTCATCAACTGATTGATCCTAAGATGGTGAACAATTGTAAAAAAATTGATGGTGAGGAATAAAAATTTGGGAAATTTTTATTTTGGGAATTTTTACTTTGGGAATTTTTATTTTGGAACTTATTTTTTTTGGGAAAAATAATACGTTGGAAAAAAAGGCTTTGGGAAAAATAATAGTTTGGGAAAAAATCCCGTTGGGAAAAAAAGATTGGGAAAAATGTGGCCAGATCCTGATATAATGAAGAATTATGAATAAAAATAATCTCTGCTGAAAATTCTTATATTCAAAAATAAAAAAATTATCTTTGAATTAACTTATATGATTTTTTAAATAATATACTTATGCTTTCTGATGTTATATACTGTGATACTATATTTATAATTAATATGAAGAGAACTATTTTATAAAAATTAAAGAATATTAACAATGTATTAATTTTATTATTTGATTACTGTAAAATAAAATATTGACGTTATATAACTTTATTGTTTATATTAAAATTTGTAAAAAAGGATTGCACAGCTCGTTAAGTTTATGTAAAACTTTTGCATAAATAAAGAGAAATAAAGATATTATATAACAAAAAATCATGATATTTTTAAATGACTCAACCTGTTTATTGTAATTTTACCTCTTTTAATAGTACCTTAAAAAAATAAAATTTTAACTTCATGTGGTTTTTAATGGTTCTGCTAAAGAAGGTTAGGTAACTTAATGAGTTACCTGTTAACTTTAAGCTTAATGAATGAGACAAATTATTGCAAGAATTATTAGAGTTATTTATAAAATATATAAGGTAAATTTTATAAATAAAAATATAATTTTATTTCTATCATTATAGCAGAAAATAATAATTTAATATTTCTCATGGCTTGGACAGGAATTACATTTTATATTGATTACTAATATGACTGATCATTCAAATTATCTTTTAAATAAATAAAGCATTTTTTAGTTTAATAAGAAAAATAAAAAATTAATTTTTTTTCAAGAACAAGGTCAAACAATAATCTATTTTATTTAAAAAATTTGTTTTTTAATAAATTTTAATTTCCTTATATAATTTTTAAAAGTGATTTCACTTGCGAGTAAAATTATCATAAAAATTTATACTACTTCTCAGTTAATATAGGCTTGAATAAAACCTTTAAATAAAAATTCGGTTAGAAAATGTAAAAGATTTATCAAAAAAAAAAAATTGAAGACAAAAATATATAGCTAAAAGTTAAGATAAAGGAAATTAATAGTAACATTATACATCGAAAGTAACATGAAATATCATTAGTGTATTAATTAAAATTTTGATTTCCCTTATATATTTAATGAATGTATCTGTAATAGCATCTTACCACGAAGCACACAGTTATTATCGCAAATGAAGGAGGTATTATTAGATACTCTTTATGTATAGATAAACGTCGTCATATATATAAGATATATGAAAGTTTACATATATGCATAGACAAAGAGCTTGCGTTTGATAGCCTTATCCTAAGGCGAAAATCTCGTCATCATCATCTTTACATATAGAACGCAGTGGCTTAAGTATCTTGTATTATAGTAGCAAAGAGATTATACACACACATATATGTAATAGCCGTAATATTAGAAATTTTCCTATCTATAACTTGAAAGCTAAGACGTACACACAACAAATATGATATTAAAACTATATTGATATTTAGAACAATCTCCTGTAATTTGAGATTTATCTTAAACTTTATTCACGTTTAATGGAGCATAAGGCTATTCTCAAAAATTTGATCAATGAGAGAGAAAAAAACAAAATAACGTCAGGAGATTCTTTTTATTTACCCAACTTTGATTTGATTTTATTTCTTCCTTCCAACATATATATCAAAGTATCTACAATTTTATATTTATACTGTCATACTATACATTCCTTTTTTTATTTTCTAAACTATTGAAAATCTTTAGTTTCACTTTTTTTTCTTCTTCAAAAAAAAAGTAGTTTTGAAAAGTAGGTTTTATCTTTTTTTATGTACATGAAGAAAAAAAAACGATTTCTTTTTTTTTTCTGTGATACTACAAATCTTTTGATTGCATTATATTCGAGTAAAGAAATTTATATATATAAAAATGTCAAAGTGATTTTAAAGAAAATTTCAACGTCAAATGTATAGGGGATACATCGATATATTTTTTTTTTATATCAAACGGATGTGTGTATTGTCCGGAAAAAAAATTTTGCCTTTTTTTATTACACATTAAAGTAAAAAATTGAAAAATAGTGACAAGTTATGGCTATTTCTAAAACAAATATTTGTAAGAGTAATGAAATAATTGAATATAAATGTAAATTGTCAATTTTCCAGAATAATTAGATTAAATATTTGAAATATTATTATGCTAAATGGTTAGCATCTTAAATATGGAAACAATATTGACCCTAAATAAAGTGATAACAAGATGCGTCACTGCATAAAATTCATTGGATATAAAAGAGGTAAGTTAAGCGTAAGAAGACGACGCGATGGACAAGATTGATTGTAACACATAGAAATAAAGTGTTAAAACTTGTATACATAGAAAATAAGGTATACCCACATTAAGTTAACGATTTTCTAAGGATAGGCTTGTTTGCATGGCTATTCTCTGTGCAACCATCATCTATTCTTGATTGCCTAACCGATTGCAGTATATATAGAAAGCAGAAAACCCTCTTGGGTCATTACTCGGACAGCAAACACACTTCGACCCTTAGCTTTTTCAACTCCATCCTTCTATATTGCCTTTATATCTTTCCAAGATTTCTATTTAAATGAGCTAGCATTAATCTGCAAGAAATTCACTGCTTTATAATATACAAGCTAAAAAGATACTTTATATTCTCTGTATATGTAAAATTTCTAGTTTGGAAAATTGAAAAACTGTTAAAACTAACATCGGATACTGTTCAGCATTTCTTTAGATAAACTATCCTTTTTTTTGCTTATCGAGAAAATTTTCTTTACAAATGTTTATTTTTGAATTTTCAAATTAATCTTTTTTTTATTTATTTATCTAGATTTTTAAATTTATTAGATATAGAGTTTCTTTGTTTATTCTTAAATTGCTTACATTTTCATAAAAACTAATTCAGCTAATTTGGGTCCCTCAAAGTGATATTACTGAAAGATATTTTTGATAAATAAGTATTAAAACAAATCTATAGTCTAAATGAGTAAATTAAGACTCGTGATATTAAATAAGTAGAGATTGGCTAAGTCGTCGTTAGTGGAAATTTTGGCTGCACAGAATTTAGAAAATGCAAGCTTTCAGGCTGCTTCCAAAAAATAGCTTTTTTTTAGCCAAGTCACAAGTTACACATGTTTCCGTATGTTAATACATAAAATTTAAATAATCAATAGTTTTAAATTACTACTTTTTTGGTTCCTCAATGAGGAACCTTTGTGATAGGTAAAATTTTGATTTTTGGGCATATAAGCACGTTTTGGGACCTCAGGTAGCTAAAAAACCGGTTTTTAAAAAAAATCGGTATGTGGGTGTGTGTGTGTGTGTGTGTGTGTGTGTGTATGTATGTAACCGGTGAAATTTCACAACCATTATGAAATTAAGACCTAATTTTTTTTTCAAAAATTTTTTCATCAAAAAATCTCAAACTGCTTTTTTTTTTTAATTTGGATGTAACACCTCATTTATTTTCACGAAAGTACTTATATTTGAAAGTACGATTTTTATTCAATATCTCGATTCTGATACTTAATTTTTTGAAAATTTATTTCCCAAAATTTTCGTCACAAAAAAATACAAAAAACACCATTTTTTTTTTCTTTTTGGACGTAGTACCTAATTTATTTCTATGAGAGTACTAGTTTTAGACAGTTCTTTTATAGTAATTTTTTGGATCTGATACCGAATTCTTTCAAAATTTTTTTCTCAAAATTAAAAAAACAAAAAAATTAAAAAAACTGCAATATTTTTTTTTTTGTGTAATTCATCATTTAATTCCATGAAAGTACTAATATCTGAAAATATTGTAACCGGTGATATTGTGATATTTCACAACCATTGTGGAATTAAGACCTAATTTTTTTTTCAAAAATTTTTTCATAAAAAAATCTCAAACTACTTTTTTTTTCATTTTGGATATATAATACCTCATTTATTTCCACGAAAGTACTTATATTTGAAAGTATGGTTTTTACTCGATATCTCGAATCTGATAATTAATTTTTTGAAAATTATTTTCTCAAAATTTTTGTCACAAAAAAATACAAAAAACAGTAATTTTTTTTTTCTTTTTGGACGTAGTACTTAATTTATTTCTAAGAGATTACTAGTTTTAGAAAGTTCGTTTATAGTAATTTTTTGGATCTGATACCGAATTGTTTCAAAATTTTTTTCTCAAAATTAAAAAACAAAAAAAATTTAAGAACTGCATTTTTTTTTTTTGGTGTAATACTTTATTTAATTCCATGAAAGTAATTATATTTGAAAATATGGTTTTTACTCGATATCTCGAATCTGATAATTAATTTTTTGAAAATTTTTTCCAAAATTTTTGATCAATAAAAAAAATTTTTAAAAGTTAGTAGAAATCTATTTATTTTCTTATCTTTTACTCATGTTTTATAAAAAATTTTAATTATTAAATGAAATTCTGTAAATTTAAAATTTGTTTATTATCTTGTATTTTTTTTTGGTTTGTGTGGGAATTAGAGAAATGCATTACACATCTTGCTCAGAATTTAGAGTGAAAGGTCTCAACCAAACCTGTTTATACCTACTAAAGCTCCACTCCCTAACTCCACTGTCATTGAGATTTAGTATTATAGACCTTAGGAATAGCGCTTCAACTGTATAATATCTATATTATTTATATTTGTAAATTAAAAAATATGAATTAATGGTCGCTAGCAATAAAGTCCGTCATCACTGCTAGTTTTGACTCTCATGCTCAGTTGCAAAGAGGATAAATCACTACTTGTATGGTCTGTGTATGTTTTTGCCTTCTGAATTTAGTGGTGTTACCCTATCGGATTATGCGGGAAATTTCTTATTATTTGAAATGTTTAATATTAAAATTCGAGCAAATGATCCACGGGATTCTAATAGAGACAAAATTGTTTTATAATTCTCAATTCTACTTATGATTTTAGATGTTAAATCACAACCGACAAAAAAGTTCAAGTAATTCAAGAATAGTTAAACCAGTAGTTAAATATGCAGTATATTTCGACATTCATTAAAAAATTTATTGAAAAGCAATGCAATGAAGATCACCTTGATACGCCAAATCACAAATTTATATAAGATACAAAAGGTTTCGTTAGTTTCAAAAGCCAAGTATTCGAGCAGCCTTAAGGTTGAATCAGGAGGATAAAAATGGCATTTTTTGATTTAAAATTTCTGGAATCTTTAATTCTTATAGCCAATTTATCAAGTTATATGTCACTTAGAAATTAAAAAACAAAAATTTAAAAATAAAATTTTTTCTTCAGTATATGAATGCTAAATTGATGCTAAACAATGTCCTTAATATTGTACTCAAAGATTCTTAAAATCAAATACTTTATAAAAAAGTCTTGATTAATTTAGTGCGTAAAAAATTAAAGGAAATTTAAGATCTAAAATCCCCTCGTAGTTAATAAATTAAAAAATTTTTATTTTTCAGATTCTTAGGGACATATAACTTGATCAAGATTATGTAAATGAAAGATTCCAGAAATCTTAAATCGAAAAATGCTATTTTTATTTATCTGATTCAACCTTAAGCAGATAGAGTTACAGAGTATCCATCCAGTATTTAATTTCTACGATTAAATACCAATAACAATGATTTTTTAATTTGCATACATTTCATGTACAAAGACAAATATATAACATCACCAGAATACAATATAGATAATTTATTTAACACAACCCTCAAAAAGGCTTTCATTATCACATTTACAGGAATGTCCTGTAACGATTCAAGATAATAATATTATAATTTATTTGAGCGAAATTATATAATATGCCATACAATGTGATCAATAATCTTATATATACACTCCAAAAGTCATTTCATTTGCGAGAAAAGTGAAAGTTACATTTTTTAATTTATTAACCAAGTTACAAGGTATTGGTTTTGGTCTTGTATGCAGCTGTATGTGCGATTAACTGCAGACAGGATATGAAGATTAAGTTCTGCGTACTTTTACATAGCTTGACACTTGATTTTTTAACAAACGAGTTAAGAAAAGCAAAATCAATGAATGTTTGAAGATATAAAATGGATCTGTGGAGTATTTTTTCTGATATTTTATATCGACTTTATATTCTTTATAGAACTAACATAAATTTAAATAGTCATATATTTTTAATATGATATTAATTAAACTATTTTGAGATAATATATTTTTTTGGCGAGACTAAAGTAATGTTGACAAGGAAAACTAAAAAAATTAACTTTACGTGCAATATCTTGTACATTTTAACATGGAATATGTCTGTAAAGAAGGGTGCTTTGAGGACTTGCAAATCGAGAAAAGGAATTAAGAATGTCCCATTTGAGAAGAGGGGGTCAAATGGGACTTGGAATAATTTCAATTTAAGGACCCATAAGAATCCAGGCTTAGGATCATAGAATAATCCAGTTTTAGAGACAAAGGATGATTTAGCTTTAGAGACTTCGCATTTAATATTGTAATTTTGAGTAGTATTTATGTATTAAACTCAGAACTTTATTAAACATGTTTCACGTATTATTATACATAGGTTGTGTTAACAAAAACCAGTTATATGATTTTTAATCATTAAAATATACTTACTCTATAATATAAAATAATTATAGATAAAAAGTCTTGGAGAATAAGGTCAATAAAGCACATAGCGAAGAGCCCTTGTCCACGTGGTCCAGCTATAAGGGTAGAAACGTGCTTAGACAGTTGAACTGTCCCTTTTTTGTTCATTTTCTCTTTTGCTTCTTCTTTATTTGTTCTTCCCCCTTAGAATCACAACCATGCATTTTCAACTATATTTCTGTATATTTGGCATTCATTTATATTAAATTTATATGGTACATTTCGTGTTGATTCAAATATAAAAAATTTAAATTTTTACATGGTAAACTTTTTGCTCAAGTGGTGAAAATTTACTTTCAACCACTCATATGCAAATATTGGTTATGACCCTCTGTAAAGATTTTTTTAATTTTTATTTTTGAAATAATATAAATCTTTGTAAAATTAGTAAAAATAAAAACCAAAATAATATAAGCAATTTAGAACTAATCAACATTTTTTTCTTGTATCAAATAGAATCTTTTCATAACTCTTTTTACAGCATTGCTGCAAATTTTGTTATATCACTATATAAACAAATAAAAAACTATTTTGACACTGCTTTTATTAGTTATAAAATATTACGTATTTTGAAATTTTGTTGCAAATTACCCATAGAATTTTTGTTCAAAAACATGCTCAATATAACTAAAATTTAAAACAATTGTATAATTTTCTTTCTTTGCCCTACTGGGTGTAAAACTCGATCGTAAAATTTGTCGTGGAATCTTTGGCACTTTTTCTACGCCTAGACAGGCAAAAAAAATATCATATGCACTATGGGTAAAAAATATTAGAAACTAGATACTTAATATAATATTTATCTTTGTTTTTTCAGATTATAGTGTTTTCAGAGTAGAAGTAAAACAATCTTAAAATATTAGGAAGTTTTAAGGAAAGTTTTAAATTCGCAATCAGTTTAATTTTTATTTTTTTGAAAAATTATAAATTTTCTAGGTCAGAACGGAACTGCAGATTTGATGAGCTACATTAAAGAAAAGAGAATAACAAAATTTATGATACTTTTAAGGATTAATTTTTACTAAAGCAGGCATGGCGTAGATGGAAAAGCCTTGTTATTGTTAAAAAAATAATTTTTGTCCTTTGAAAAACCCGATCGAAAAAGAATGTGGCATGCCATCTTTTGTCACACTGCACGTCAATGGTTACAAGGTGGACCATCACTGGTGGAAGGCACCCTAATGTTTTAATCGGGAACACATATTTGAATAAAAATTTTTGGCAGCTGAGTAGACTCGAAATGCCTACTATACATATTTATTATATACTTCCTTTTCTTATTGCAATCTATATTGTATATATTTGATACTCACCCTTTCATACAATTCAGAACTTTCGATGGTCACTTGCAAAATACAACAAAGAAACTTTTCATTTCTCTAGAAGTGAGTTATGGTCATCTTCGAAAGTTAAGGACCTCTTATATATATATTGTCATTCAAATATATAAAAAATACATAACCATAATTTTTTTTCTACAATCTTCGACCTTTCATTATTTCCAATGGTTATTCAAATACAATATTTTTAGAATTTCTAGTAAAAAAAAATATGACAATGAAATATTGCATTGAATAGAAATAATATTTGCTTCATTAAAAAATATAACAATAAATTCCCTAAAGGAAAATATCTAAAGTCCAAGAAAATTCTTAATTATCAATAAACGTTATTTATAAAGTTGAAAAGTACTGGGTGGTAATAGAGTTAATTGCTGGCACGAGTTAGAAAATCCATAGCTTACAACTTGATACAGAGAAAACAAGCACCTGATACTAACAAATTACCCTCCTGCCGGTCACCCTTTATTATAATAGAGTCTTGTTAAACTTTTCTTAATACCCCTCTTTTACTAATATTATTTATTACACTCAATTAATTTGATTGATTGATTAGTTTAAATAGTAATTATTAATAAAAATAATTTGAATTTTTTTTGAAAATTGATTTTTGCTGGTACAGTCCAGTGGTATATTGTATTTTAACAGCTTCGCACTTTCAGCACTATATACTTACTCTGTAGCTGTTAAAGTTTAAAACGAAAATTTCTGGGATCACTGACAGTTAATCCGACGGATTCCATTATAAATTTTCTCTACACTACAACATATATATAAGACTTTTCCTTAATAGAAATTTCAAGTATATATAATACTATTTCATTTACCCTAATCAGACATGATTGAAGATAGAAAGGACATTGTCAAACTTTTCTTTGGATAATTATAAAAGTCATTGTCTTTTTTTTTTAATATTAATTTTTTTAAATATAAAAGATTTAAAAAATTAATTTTAAAATATTTTCTAGAAAGGCTAATGCTTTTTCTATAACATACATTAAAAAAGGGTTTTATTTCTAAAAAGTTATAAAATAAGATAGAGAAAGAGAAAAAGCCAACGATGGATAAAATCGTGTGCATTTGGTCCTAATTAAACGGATAACGAACATTTGTTTAAATCCTCTTCTCTCTTTATATATATATTTTTAGAGAGCTTGTGTTTTAACCACTTTTACTTTATATGTATAGGCAAATGAAGTAATAGTCTTAAAGAGAAATTTGAGCTATTAGAAAATCTACAAAAAGGTACCTACTTATTATTACTATTATTATTATTATATCCTAAAAAGCTTTAGAAAATCAACAATTAAAGTCTTCTTTCAATGATAATCTTTGATTTTATTAAAACTTTAAAATAACAAAATTGTTTTTATTAAAATTACTGTTAGTATACTGATGAATCGAATTGCTTGGATTTTTTAAAACTATTTTTAAAATTAAAATTCTTGTAAATTGAAATAAAAGTTTCTATTCAAATCGATTTTTATTACAGATTCTAGTAGAGTCTGTCAAAAAAACTATTTTTGTAAATAATCTTAAAAAATTTGATGCCAAGGAGGGTGTTTGCTGTTTGGTAAGCTAATTCGCTTGTAGTATTCAGGATAGGCTTTGGTAATCCAAAGAAACATCCTCCATACTCTTAATTTATCTGAATTGACATTTTAAGCCTAGAAATATATGTGTCCATGCTATACAATAGGGAATTTCAGGCTAACTTCTAAATAACGTTCCTATCTGTTAACTTTACTGTTAATGTTTCTAGTTTTTGAAAATTTTTAACTTGTTCTTTTTTATGCAGTTTTTTTCTTGATATAGTTCAGCATAATAGTTTTTAAAATTAGCATTTTTTTTTTAAATCTTAAATTGAGACTTAAAATAGTCATTTCTGCAAACAAATATGGTAAAAGAGATGGATAAACAATTTTTGGGAACTTGAAGCTTATTCAAAACTTTTAAGGTATGTAAATTCTTTTTTAGTGAAAAATTACAATTTTGACAGTAATTTAAAAATTAGAGACTTGAATTTATTTAATATCTGGGACAGAGAATTAATGATAGAAATGCACGGTTTACAGAATTCCAATGCAAACTCTTAGACAAAATTTTTACGTGTAACTCGGGCCTAACAACTCCAAAATATGTTTCAATTATAGCTAATTTTCATGTACTAGCTGTTGAAAAAAAAAACTTTCTTGAATATTCAAGCAGTGTAGTTTTTCAGTGTAAATTTATTTGCATAAAAGAAAATTTACTAAATTTAAAGATCTCTTGGGTATATCGTGGGAAATTTAAAAAATTCTCACTTAACGACCCTCAATTCATAGGCTTATAAAGTGAGGGTTTTTAGCCTCTTATTGCGAATTATGGCTCGTCAATCTTTGGTTTTTGAAATCATCTTTTATAAACCTGACAAAATACCGACAAATATAAGCATAATAAAAAAAAATAAATAAAAGAAATGAGATTTTATTTTTTTTTTGCTGAATCTGAATATAAAAAAAAATAAGTTTATTAGTAAAAAAGAAACCCTGTAG
This sequence comes from Anagrus nilaparvatae, assembly GCA_022575985.1. Lineage (NCBI taxonomy): Eukaryota > Metazoa > Arthropoda > Insecta > Hymenoptera > Mymaridae > Anagrus > Anagrus nilaparvatae. The sequence goes on along the minus strand of JAKSXM010000002.1, from coordinate 11,313,625 downwards.
ATTTAAAATTTTTTTTCTTCACTTTTTATTCCAGTATATAAACAAGCGTGACAAAAAAAAAAAAAAAATTCAACTGCTGCATCTCACACTTTTTTTTTCTTTTAACTTCATTCCGTTTACATAAGCGAGTTCCCCAGATTGGCTTTTTGATATGTAGATAAGGGAGTTTGAGTAGTTAACTTTATATATATAGAATAAAAAAAAAATAATCCCTGAGCTTTTTTATGCCATTTAATCCCCTCCTCCTGCTTTTTCTTCTCTATACTTTATTTTTTCTTCAAAAAAAAAGAAATAATAATAATAAAATGTTGGCTTTTACCATACTGCACTCTTTTTTTTTTTAGACCTAAAATTTATACATTGTATAGTTTAGTTATATACTTGTTGTGAATAAGAAAATGAGAAAGTAGTCAAGAGAATTCAAATTTTCTCGTTGTATATTAAAAAAAATAAAAGAAGATAGAGAAAGAGAGAATATGTAATTTACGTAAAAATAATGAGTTCTTCATATGCTAATAACCAATTTATAAAGAGAGTGTTTAATTATGGATTCAAGCTGAAAAAAATAATTTGAAAATTTGTGTGTACGTAGTAGTTAAGTTCATTTTTAAATCCTCTGTACGCTTGTGTTTTACCATGTTAAAATACTTTTTCTTGAAATTTATATTTTGGTTAAGTTTTGTAAATTTTTCAATATAATACACGCAAAAAAAATAATAGTAAAATTAACCTATAAAAATGTAGTAAAAACAAATTAACACATTCGCTGCGTCATGGGCGCCAGGCGCCCATGATTTGCGTGATTTATGTGCGTCATGGGCGCAATGCGCCCATGGTTTATATCTGACAAATTATCAAAAATATCTGCGGAATTCAATTATAAATGATTTCTAAAGGTAGTTTCGGGTTAGTTAATGATATTTTTACAATAGTACAAGTCAGGGTTGGTTTTCAACCTATTTTAAAAAATTTCCTCATTTTCACAATATGGAAAATATTATAACGATGAAAAATTACTATTAATTACAAAAATTATCCTTTTTTTAAATAAATACGTAAAAAAATACAACTTTTGAATATTTTTTAAGAATATGCACCGTCCATATTAAAAAATTAAGTAAAAAATCATGGGCGCATTGCGCCCATGCCGCACCTGATTGACGCTGCGTGAATGCGCCCATGCTGTTTTTTTTCAGGAAACCGTAAAACACGACTAAAACATCATAAAAAACATGTTTTTATCGTAAAAGAAGAATAATTGATGAATACAAGCAAAACGCACCTATTTAGAAACTGCAAAAATATCAAAACGCAGCGAATGTGTTAACATAGATTGGTAAATATAACCAAAAAATTAGTAAATTTTTCTAAAAAAATTGAGGTTTTAGTTTTACAAACAAATTTTATTAGTAAATTTTACTAATAATTTATAGTGACTTTTAACCAAACTGAATTTAGTAAACAACATCGTAATTTTAGTTATATTTACTAATTTATTGTATGCGTGTACGAATGATCAAAAATTGTTTTTATTATTTTTTAAATACAAATAATGAGTTTTAAAAATACAATTAGATTTACAATTAATATTATAATATTTGTTAATTATTTTTACTTGACATTAGTAAAAGTTTCTGAAATTTCAACCGAAAATTTTAATACGAAATACCTTGTAAAAACTTATAATCGTTTTGTGTAAACACAACCTAAATGCGTGGAACATGTTTACTTCCAGCTGAAGACTAGGTATAATACAAATGTTACCCAACATTACAATACAATTTTCTATTTTTCTAATTTGTAATTATCACCTCACTAGCTGTTAAGATTCTAAACCCAAACTATTTTGATTCCCTAAACCTGAATTATTATAAGTCCCTGAACCTGAATTATTCCAAGTCCCTAAATCGATATTATTCTAAGTCCATAAACCTGTATTATCCTAAGTCCTTAAGCTCAGATTTTTCAAAGTCTCCCAATTATTCTAAGTCTCACTTGACCCCCCCACCCTTAAATAGGACATATTTGACCACCGCTCTTAATTTTCAAGTTCTGAAGTACCCCCTCCCTATAAACATGTTCCATGTTAATATTTATTTACATTTGGTGTAAATAGCCACATCGAAATCCACAATATTTTGATAAAGATCATTACAAAAAGTAAGTATTGCATAACTTTCTCTAGGTCCACCTTGGTCAAGGATCACGTTTTTCTTTAAAGCTCCATCAACATGAATAAATGTTATAACTTGTTTATATGGATCCTTAACATAATACGATAATTGAACAGTTCCATTTAAATTATAAATATTTTGATCAATAGTTAATTTATAAGATTTTTCTCTTTTTTCCAAAATAAACACTTCGATTAAGCGACAACTTGCTAATTGAATAATTATTGCAATAAGTGCCAAATTAAAAGTAATGGTAATTATGTTTTTTGCAGTAGCCATTTTTTTAAAATTTGAATATCACGAACTTTTTTAGTAACTTCTTAAACTGACCAAGCATTGTATCTACACATTCTTATAGTATAATTTTAAAGAATATTATTTAAATCTGAAATAAATTTTTTTTAATCATTAATTTTATTTAAAGATAACCTTTGAGCTTTGATAAATTATATTTTAATTTTATTTTTTTATTCAAAAATATTATTATGAGAAATAAAACTGATATTTGTAAGTTTTTAAAAATGAGAAAATGATAAAAATTTGATAATTTTTTATTTTTAGGTTAATAATTATTTAGTTTTAGTTATCAGTAAAGTTACTTTTAATGAATAAAATTCAAAGCTGAAATTTACTTTTAAATTATTGTTTCCAAAGTATAAATTTTTGGTCCAAAACAACTATTTATTAAAATGCTGACATTAAAATTACAATTTTTTGAATAAGAAATTTCCTTGGCCTATTTTTTTGCATATGTTTCTGGGTCCTTATCATCATCCATGCATTTTTGTTGTATTTACACAAACTGGTTATAAGTTTTTATATATGTAAATATATTTATTTTTTTCAACCTTTTGTGAACTTTTTTAAGAGTTTGTAAAAATCAAATACTAATATTGGAATTATGAAAAAATATTTTTTATTGAATTCTGAATTCAACTTATACTCAAATCAGAAGATGTAGGTGCCCATTTTAAAATAATTATCTTCTAAATATTAATCTTATCTTTTATTACATTTTTTTTGCATACAAGATTTATAAATTCAAATAGATGTAAGTAAATTCATGCATAAAATCATGAATAAGTTTATCTTATCATAAATGAAAAAAGTATCTAAAAAGTCAATGACAAAAATTAAAAATTTTCCACTCACAAAAAATAACATAGTAGCATCTTGATTTAAAATACCTCTGACTCTTTTCACAAAAGATCTTCAGTAAAATTAATTTCAATTTTTTTGTTTCATATACATATCTACTTCATAAATTAATTCTTGATCAGGAATATTTTGAAATTTTAAAGTTGCCTCAGAATGACCAGGTCCATTTTTAACAAGCGTCACATTAGCCTTATGCGGATCATTAACATCGTAAATACTAGCTTCTATTAATGATATAACATATTCATCAGTAATATTTAAATCTTTAAGTGTGAATGTTTTTTCCAATATTCCAGAGTAAACTCCTGAATTTATAACTTTTCCATCAAGAGCTTTCATTTGAAAATTTTGACGTTCTCCAAATTGAAACAGAAGTGCTTTACGACCCTGTACCGAATTAAAAATGTAAGCGATTAGGACTATTTGTAAAGTAATTAAAATTAAATTTTTTTGGTAAAACATATTTATAAATTTAAATATGAATATCACAGTTTTTCTTGACGCGTCTGTGGTTACGTCTTTGTATTTACTAAAAAATGTTATAATAATCTTTAACTCTTACTTAATTTTTAAGATTAAAGTTTTCTTTAAATGAATCATATATTTTTTTATATGAATCATATTTATTAAAATTTTTTTAATCAGTTTATGTATTTAAGAGTGAACTTTCAACTTTGATAAATAATATTTTTTTGTATTTTAAATTAATATTCATTCTTTAATGGGTAGTATAATAAGTTTTAAAAAAAATCATCCATTTTCAAAACAATCATCCAATCCATTTTCCGATGGCCAGTTTTGCGTAATTACCCAAAATAGGTCAAAATTTTACAAACTTATAAAATATTGTTTATAAGCCAAATTTAACAAGGTTTTCGAGGTCGTTGATCACGGTTCTGAAACCGGAATTTCAATATTCAAAATAGTGGACTCAAAATAGCCTAAATAATCCTAACTCGAAAATAAATCACCTAAATAATCGATTTTCGTGTTAGAAAACGGACATTTTTCGTCCACCACTTAGAATTTTGAAATTCTGGTTTCAGAATCGTAAACAGCAACCTCGAAAACCTTGTATGTGTACCGAAATTTGGCTAAATAAACAGTATTTTACAAGTTTGCAAAAGCTTAGCCTATTTTGGGCAATTACGCAAAACTGGCTATCGGATAGTAGATGAAACCTTCAAAATCGTTTTAAGTGACCAAAAATATATAAGAATCGTTGGCTTACTCTATGCTGCTTCTTTTAAAATTTATGAATGCGTTTAACATTGCTGGAGCCTTGACTACTAAGCTCAAAGATTGGCCACAACTATCCACGCAATACCATTAAAATTTTTATTTGGAAACAAAACAAAGCAATAGATTCAATATTGATAAATAATTTATTGTATGATAATTTATATAGTAATTAAATTTATTCTACACAGTTCATACTACTACAGAATTTTTTATTTATAATGTTCATAATGCATTCCTCCTTCGAGAAGGTAGATATCGTAAGAAATTTTTGCTAAATACTTTTAGTGTTAAGTTATAGCTATTTATTTATAAAATAAGCGTTAAAAATTTTCTATAGTTCAAAGTTAGTATACTTAAATTAAAATAAAATAAAAAAGAAAGTTTTTAATTTTTTATTGCATTTTTCTGCAATTCAAAATTTAATAATTTAATTTAAAAATGCAGATTTCATTATATTATCATAAAATTAAAATAATTTATTTAATATTTATATATATTACGATAGTACAATTAATATATTAATATTTATACAATATGGTTTTTTATTTATATTTAACCATTTACTGAAAACTACTCTGTAAAAAGTAACTTTCTTATATTAACAAAAAAATTGGAACATTTTCGAAAAATTGTGTATATATTCTATAAAAATCGTATAATTAATAAATTTAGTATATTAACAAAAAATTAGAGTATTCTCATAGAACACCATAGCTCCTTAACTATATTATTGATTGACTTCAAATTTTCACAGATGGTCTCGAATGAGACAAAGACGAACTGATTAAATTTGCAGCCCATTTGATACGCACATTCAAGAATAATAGCGAAAAATCTAACTCCTCATCAAAAAATTACATTATTTAAAATTTTAATATTGAGAATTTTGATATTTACGAATAAAAAAGAACTTTTCAGATTTTTTAGAGCGAGAAAAATGAATTTTGAATGGAAAATATTTAATTTTTCAACCCAACATATTTTCCGATTTTTCAAGATGGCGGATTGAAAAACTTGAAAAAATCAACTTTTCATATTATAAAGAAATTTTTTAGAGCAAGAAAAATGAATTTTGAATGGAAAATATTTAATTATTCAACCCAGCATATTTTCCAATTTTCCAAGATGGCGAATTGAAAAACTTGAAAAAAATCAACTTTTCAGATTACGAAGAGATTTTTTGAAGCAAGAAAAATGAATTTTAAATGGAAAATATTTAATTATTCAACCCAGCATATTTTCCAATTATCCAAGATGGCGGATTGAAAAACTTGAAAAAATTAACAAAGAGGTTTTTTAGAACGAAAAAAATGAATTTTGGATGGAAACATTCAATTTTTCAAACCAACATATTTTTCAATTTTCCAAGATAGCGGATTGAAAAACTTGAAAAAATCAACTTTTCACATTACAAAGGAGTTTTTTAGGGCAAGAAAAATAAATATTGGGTGAAAAATATTTAATTTTACAACCCAACAAATTTTCCGATTTTCCAAGATGGCGGACCATCAAACTTAAAAACATTAACTTTTAACTTTACAAGGCAGTTTTTTAGGGAGAGGAAAATAAATTTCGGGTGGAAAATATTTAAATATTTAAATAATTTATTTATTTTAATGAATAATAAATTTATAGAGACATAAGGTATATACTTTATCCAATTTTTATATTAGGTATATTAAGCTAATACTAATAATCTCGGAAGTGAATTTGAAGCAGACATGCATTCTGATGGGATCGTTAAAGAACATTTAGATATTTCATGTTCATACAATTATGTTCCAGATGAATTCATGAAACTAAATGATAATTTAAAAATTTAGTGCGTGTTATACAGTTTAGATTACCGCCTGTATTCATGGTATATTTATAATGATCATAATACAATTCTCTTTCGAGAAAAAAATCAAGCGTTAAGAAAATAAACAAAAATTATTAAATTGAGTTACTATATGATTGTTAATAATATTATTTTTTTCTAAATATTTTTTTATTTGTTATATGTACCTATAAATTGAGGGGACGCGATTTAAAGTATTTAAAGTATTTAAATCGCTTTTTAAATCGCTCGCAAATTTATAAATCGCTTTTAAATTATTGCTTTCAATTTAATTTTTTGGAATAAAAACGGTATTTAGAGGTTTGCGAGGTCAACAAAATTGAAATTTTAACCAGATTTAACCCCAGTTTTATCCCTACCCATATTTTTCACCAAAAAATTGGTCAATTTTCAATAAAATTTACCAAATATTTTAAATCACTTTTAAATTATTGCTTTAAATTTAGTTTTTTGGCAGAAAAACTGTACCTAGGGGTTAGTGGGGGAACAAATATTGAAATTTTCATTGGATTTAACCTTAATTTCATCCCTACCCATATTTTAGACCGAAAATTGGCTAATTTTCCAGAAAATTTGCTGAATCTCTAATTTTTTTTACATATTCGCGATATGAAAAATAAAAAAATACGTATCGAATATTTTTTTATATTTTTTCAGAATATCAAAAAACCCCAATAGCGTTGCACAACCCTAGTCTTAGAGAAATTTAAAGGATTATTTATAATTAAAACATTTAATGCGTGTTATATAGTTTCCATTACCACTTGTATTCATGATATATTTCTAATGTTTATAATACATTTCTCTTTCAAGAAAAAAAATCAAGCGTTAAGAAAATAAACAAACATTATTAAATTGAGTTACTAAAGGACTGTTAATAATATTATTTTTTTCTAAATATTTTCTTATTCATAATATGTACCTATAAATTTTCAAATGCTGCTAAATATAAATAATTTATTACGTAAAATTAAAGAAAAATTAGGTAGAGGATTGTTACGTTTATTATTTACAAAGTTTTAAGAAACTCTTACATTTTTAAAACAGGGAATAGTCAATAGGTATAAAATATTCAAGCTGGTAATAAATTAAATCTTATTTTTTAAATTCATATAGTTATAAAATACGATAAAATAAAAATTTAATCAAAAATATAACTAAATTAAATAAATAAACAATTAAAAAAAAGGATAATTTAAAATTAAATTCTTTCTTCCAGATGTCAAACAGCAGTTTACTGAAGCCTTGTTTGATTAATTACGTGAGTATACAAAAATTAATGAATACAATATACTGATTTATTGCTAAAAAATTATTCAATTTTCTTCTCATAAGGTATAATTTCCTCATAAGCTGTTTACTTAAAACAAAATTAGTATTTATTAATTTAATAAGAAAGTTAAAAAAAGTATATTAGAATAATAACATTGAAGTTGGTTGTGTATTAAAGTCTGATATCATCAGTATGTAATTAGAGCATGTAAAGTGAACGTTTTGAATATTACTTTATATTATATTTCCATGCATACATACCTTGATGTCATTAAGCTTGTTCTACATATATTTGTTCAATACACACACATGCATATAGTCAAAATAAAGGGATACGAATATTACAGAGAGAAAATTTCTCTCACATTAGGGTTAGAGACTTAAGTGATTTGATGATGATAATAATATACAAATCAATTTATAAATTGACATGATATTAATTTATATTTCATATAATTGTTTATTATAATTAATTGCTTTATTTTTTTGGACTTTATTTTAATTTAATTTAATAGTTTTTGTGTTTAGAGAATTAAAAACCACATGGAGATAGAAAGAGAGAAGAATTATGGATGGTGGGTATATATGGGCTGATAATATAAACAAATTACGAGCGAATGGTTTCTTGGCGGTAATTAGTGGTAAACCTCGTTAAGTAAAGTTTTATATATGTGTTTTATAACATTATACGCCTGTGTGTGTGTCTGTACATTTAGATATAATTTTAAAATATTATTGATTGTAAATAAATAATAACAGAAATATTATATGATCAATAAAATGGGTAAGGTAAATCTAATAAATCTTTTTAATGTTTAGAAATTTTTGTCAAAATTTTTTCGTCCTTTCTTTTTTTAATTCACAAGGGATTTATATATAAAGTATAGGTACTTTATCAATATAAATGTTACAGAAAATAAGTGATGATGAAAAAAAATAAAGAAAATTGCGAGGGTTTGTACAAATGACTTACTATTAACTTATAAAATCCAATTTTTGTCTGAAATTATTATTTCTTTTGATACAAAAAACTTTTAGCTTTATTCTTTATTTTTGAAGGGGTTTGTATTTTTTTTTTTATTTCTTGTTGACCAAAATTTAGTCAAAAATTCTCTGGGTTATTGTTCGAAATTTTTGGATTTAAAAATATTTTATGCAATTATTTTATTCATAAATATTAAAAAAAAATTCTTTACGAAAAAATTCATTACAAAATTAAGAAATAATAATTTTAGGATCGTAAGGTACTCGTACCAGTCCGTTCATTAAAATTAAAATATTTAATATTTAATCTTATTGATGGTAAAAGTTTTGTTTTTAATGATAAATTCAACTACTGTCCTAATTAGGATTTTATTTTGTGAAATTAAATGATGTTTACGACATATTTTTTGCACCAATACATGAACGACCGAATTTTAAATATGGCAAAACCGTGTCCAAGAAAATTCTGGAGGACATAAATTTTCAATTCTTCGATTTTCAGCGACTTCAAAAGATAATTACTTAAATTTTTTTTTAATTATGCAGCGATCCTTCAGCCTCAATATTTATCTATTTTTTGAATTCAAATTTAACAATTAATATGAAAAAAATCAAATACTGAACAATCGTTTAGGTACTGGTGATCGTTCATGTACTGGTACGAGTACCTTATTTGTTTATAAAGGTGAAGCCCCAATTTCTTTACCAAATGACCCCAAAATTCGTGTTCTGACCCTATAAAAACCTGTATTATACGAAATCTGGTGCTTACCAGTAACTTCACAACCAAACCGGTAGTATGACTGAAGTAATATTCTATGATCTTGACAATCATATAAATATCATTGAAATAATTAGTCTTTCTCACGGTTTCATTCAGGTTTTTGGGTTATTTCAGGTTATTCTAAAAATGCTCAAAAAAATATTTGATACGCATTTACTACAATTACCAGAAGTAGAATATAGAATTAATACTTTTTTACTGAGTTTTCAAACAATTTATTATTATACTCGAAAAATTGTCTCTGTCTCGTTAATAAAAATTTTAAATAATTGTAATCACTAGAATGTTTACATACAAAACTTACTGATATATATCAAAACTGTGAAAAAAATCATTTGCATTAAAAAAGTTTTTCTAAAACCTAAATTTCATTAATTATGTTATAAATGTATATAAATTTTTGTTTTAACTATCTATTAATTAAAAAAAACACTGATTTTTTACTTATTTAAAATTTATGTTATTTCAATTAGAGCCATAAGTACATAACGTAATTAAGTGGGAAAACAATTTGTTAAAATATGGTCTCGTAGGGAAAGGTTATTTAGGTGTACTTTACTGATTGCAACACAACGATCTTGTAACTTTCTTATACATATACCTCAACCTACGAATACTCAACTAATACCAAGATTTGATTTTATAGGGAAAACCAAAAAAGATGTTAACAAGAAACTTTAAAATGATTAAAATTTTATGCCTGTATTTTAATCAATTTATTTATTTATTTCATTTATTTAATGCAACATTTATTTTTTTTTAATACATAAAAGGATTAAATAATTTATTTCCTAATAAACTAATTTCTTTTTTAACCTTTTTTTTCGTCTCCAACATAAAGTCACGCAATATGTCAACAAAAATATACGTGATTCCTTTTTTTTTTATTTTTTAATCCTCCCTTGTCGTTTTCATTTGATCTCTGATTAAAATTGACTGTTCATATATTTTACGACGAAATTCTTGTTTGGTTTCACCATGGATTTTATTATATTTTATTTTTTAAGAGAATAATAAAAAAAAAAAATTTTCTACTATAAAAGTTAATATAAAAAAATTTTTTGTTCTATTGTGTACTATTTAGATGATTTTTTTTATTTTTTTATTTACATGAATTAAAAAAATGCATTTTTTTATTTCTTTCTTTTTTTCGGTTATTTAAATGTGCATATTAATATAAACGTACATAAAATTTTTTGTAGCATAGTAATTAAAACCTTAGTAGTTAAAAGAGAGCTAAAAATCTCTTTAAATTTATACATTTCGAAAGATAATAAGTGGAAAATGTGTATAAATTATTATTATTATTATTAAAAGTTTAGAAAATTTTGAGTTTAATTTATGAAAGCCTGTATAAAATGAGCAAAATTTTGGTTAAAAAAAAATAATATTTTTCGAGTTATTTTCTTTTGACTATAAATAGTCATTAGTAATTCAAAAAGTTAGTTTCAAAAGAGATATATAAGCTAGTGGTTTAAGTTTTAGAGTATATTCTGTATTTTTTATGAAAATTTGACTCTTTACGTATGCTAGATAAACTCATTCGTCAAATTCAAGTCGCGTTTTCTATCCTAGTAATTGCAACCTTGAAAAGCTCGTGCTCTCTATAGTTTGTTCATTCGAGTAATACATTAAAATTACTTTGAAAATATGTAAACCACTCACGCATGTAGATGTATAACCTTCTAAGATAAGTAATCAAAATTTTCCTATATCTTCAGAGCCCATTACAAGACTTTCTATATCAAAGCACATATTCGAAGATATCTTAAGATCTAAAAGGGGTTTCTTAGATCTATCAATAGAATTCAGAAAATCAAAAGGCTTAAAACTTATTCATTTGATTGATTAAAATTTAAACTATTTTTCAAATATCGTATTAAATAATTGAGACAGAAAATGACATTAGACAGGATATAAAAAAATATAATGCGTCCATTTCTTAAAAGAAAGTGGTTAAACTTTATTTTACTTGACATTATAACTATATATGTTAAAAGTTTGATCTAGAGGTGTCTCAAAAGGATATATGTAAGATAAAAAAAAATAAAAAGCTTTAGGGATATAAATGTATATATAGAATCATAACTAAAGAACCCTGTCATTTTTGTCAGATATCCAATGGACCATAATACTAGCTCCATTACTTTTTTTTTTTTTCATTTTTTTTTCTTTCTAAGCGTGCTAACTCGTCAAAAAATTTTATTACAGTTTCTTTTTTCATTGCACAATTTATTATTAAATTTGACAAATTATTTTTTTTTTACTTTTTTATTATTTAAAAAATAAAAATATAATTCGTACTGTTGAAGTTTCTGACAAGATGTAATTTTCTACCTTAGTAGTAACGATTTCTAAGAATTTTAAAAAAATTTCGAAGAAAATTTACTAATATGATGATGCATGTAAGTTAGGAATTTTTCACAATGTAGTTTTGATAATAATTAGTGTTAGTTGGGAGATATTTTCATAGTATTTGTGGAGGCAAGTCAAAAATTTCGTTTATAGGAATTTTTTGAAAATTCTGATAATCCACTTATGAATTTAAATATTTGGGGGTCCAGTGCGAAGATAAAATCAAAGAAATCTATAACTTTAATATAAATTTAATTTAATCAGTTCAGGGTGAGTATCTTAAAGTCCCTCATTCATTGTCAATGAAATGAATTTTTTCACGTAAGTTTATGAGCGTTCATGAGCAATATCTAAAATTAATTTCTTACAGCATAATATCGGAATGTAGGTGTAAGAAGTATACAGACAATATACAATTTTCGAAAAAATTTGACTTTTTATCTAAAAATCACGTGATTCATTTTTATAGTTATTGGATAACAAAAAAAAATCGACACAGTTTTAAAGCACTCATTATTATAGCAAATTAACTAAATTCCGGATATTTAAAATAAAAACATGCCACAAAAATTTATTACAGCTAAATCATTATTATTATTTCAAACATAAAATTGAATTATTCACCGTATAAATCATAATTTTTTAACTATTTTTTATCTTTTATAGAAATATTTCCTTTTTTTTAATATTTTTTCCTCATATATATAAATAAAAATATCTCTTGAATCAAAAGACAAGGATATAAATCCTTAAAAAAAGCAACTAAAAGAATGAAATCGTTTCTCAAAAAAAAAAAAAGAGATAAAGTCGTTAGATGTATTTATAAGTATGAGGGGTGTGTGTAGAGAGATTGTTTGGTGTGGAGCTATATAAAACGAGGAAGTAAAAAAAAAAAATAATAATATATAAAAGAGACAACAGAAACAGATGAAATATATTAGCAGCAAGGAAAAAAAAAGGTTATACATAAAGAAAGCGTTAGGACATTTAGTAATACGAATGATGAAAAAAAAAGGAATAAAAATAAAAAAGGCAAATTTTACGAATAAACACATCCGTGGTTACTAAATAAATTTATATTCATATTATATAGATAAGTAGAAGTAGAAAGAATGAAAGATGTAGTTAAAAAATAAAAAAATGTCAACAACACTCTTTGTCTTTTATCTAGGTACCTGTGATTATTCTTTAAAGAATTTAGTGGATAAAATGAAATTATTTTCTAATTAAATTTAAAGGACATTAAAAAATCAGTGATAAAGGTAAATAAACCGTCAGCCATTGACATTTAAACTTTAGTAAATATAAGAAAATTCATTTACCTATATAAGCTTTTTTTCAAGAAAGGGGTGTACATTAAAGCTTAAGGGCAGAAGAAAGAAAGAAAGAAAGAAAATCTATGGTACTGAAATCTTAAAGATAAGAAAATTTCTCATTCCCCTCTCTTTTAGCATCCTTTTAGATTATAGAATGGCACTTTAATTACACTAATGGGAGAGAACCAAATGTTAATTACAATTCGAACGTCTAAAAAAGTATAAGAGAAAAGTGTTATATAGTGATAAAGACAGGGTTATAGAAAGCTTTCTTTATCTCTTTTATATATTAAATACGTTTTTGAATCTATCGAAAATGTTTAAGAGAAAGATATGAGATTTGTTTTAAAGAAAAATTTAATACTAAAAGACGAAGAAGAAGTAGAAGAAGCTTTCCTTTTTCCGGGATTAGTATTATTTAATTAAAAATACCCCTTTTGATTAGTCTCTCTCTCTCTATACAAAAAAGAGATGCCTGTATTAAAATGACTTTTTATGATCCCATATTATTGGCCCTTTGTAATAGATCCAATTTTCATAAAAACAAAAAGTTATTAGGCCTTTTAGGCTATAAAACCAATGGTTTTACCTTATTTATTTTTTATGTGATACATTTTATTTTTTGCAAACTAAGCATTTTTTTTTTGTTTTTATGCTTATGATCCTTCTAGAGTAGAAGAAGGGTAAAATTATTTTCATAGAAAAAGATATTTGATGCTCTTGAAGAACTAAATTCTGAATCGGATGCTGTAATATGAACTGTAGAATCTATTTGTAAAATTTCAACACATCCAGATTTTTGTAAATTACAAAAGATTTTTTTGCTTGTTTTTACCTTTTATCAGAGCACTCATTCTTATAGAAAATTTATTTTTTGGAACTATATTGATGGAAAAGAACTTACTCTTACATTTTTCACATTTGTCTTACTGTTATTGAGGTTGCATTAAAAAGTTAAAAAAGTAATCATAGTTTAATATTATTCTGTGCATTATATAATGAATAAAATACTGTTTGATTTTTGTAAAAAATTATGATTTTTTATTTTATACATTAAAAATTTATTAAACATTGATTTTGAAAATACAGATCCAAAAAAGTTTTTAATTTTTCCTTCAAATCTTGTAAAAAATTTTGTTTTGTACCTTGGAAAGTTAATTAATAATCTTCATCTTCTTCCTCTTCATCTTTAGGTATAGGTATGGAATAAATTTGTATGTGAAATCTCCGCATTCCTTTTCCAGGCTCCACTTCAAATCTTAATGTAGCATCAGAATATCCAGGCCCATGCTCAATTAGAGTTACATTTATTTTATCTGAAAAATTTACTACTGAAGCCTCAACTTTTATCAACGATATAACATGTTTAACTTCATCCCTATAATCATCTAATTGATTTTCAATGGTAAAGTTCTTTTCAAGATTTCCAGATAAATTTTCAATATCTATATTTAATGCAATATTTTTAATCTCGTTCTTTTCAGATTTTCCGAAATTAAACGTTCTTACTTCTCCATTATCACAAATCCATCTTCTGGCTTCTGTGGTTACACAAATGCAGGAAATAATTGCCAGAAAAAAAGCAACGACATTAAAATTTTTATAAGGCATGATTTTTTTAAAATTTATCACGAATTCTTTTATTGTTTCACCAACTGAGTAATTTTTACAATAAATTCTTGTATATAAATATGCGTATATTATACACCACTCTCGTTTGTCATAAGCTTCTTATCCAAGTTCTTCAAATTGATAATTTTTATCAGGAAAGTATATTTAATTAAAATTTTTTAATTTTAGATAACCCTTGAATTCTGATAAATAAGAAATTTATTTTATTAAATTTTAAAAAATAAATAAAAGAAATATTATAATAATAACTTTTTCTAACAGAAAATACTATTAAAAATAAGTCTCGACGTCATTTGTTAGTTCCGAAGGTCCAATTCTCGATTTTTGAAAACCATTGTTTTATGCCTATTATTTTACTTATTTATTCTCTAAAATGCTTATTTTTATCTGGAAAACTTTTTTTTTGGGTACTCGTTGAAAATTTCCCGTAAAATTGATTTTTTGGTCCAAAATTGTATATTAACTATTCAAAATAGCAAAATAGAAATCAGCAAAATGCATCTCTTTTTAAAATACCGATTTTTTATCAAAAACATGTAGATGAAAAATCTTCTAGTAAAGCTTAAGTTACTCCTAAAACTTCGAATTTTTTCGCCAAAAAAAGCATTATTATCATGTATCATATTTCAGAAAATTAAATTTAAAAAAAAAGCAAATCTTTTTTCTAGTTATCTCATTTACTAATAATTGTAGCCCAAAATAAAATACCAAATTAATTTATACTTAAATAATTATTTTAAAAAATGATAATAAATAAATTTCACATTTATCAGAATTTAAAGGTTATCTGAAAAATAAAATTAATGATAAACTTTAAAGTGAAAAAATTTTAATTAAATATATTTTCGAATAAATAAATATTTATTATGAGAACTTACGTAACAAGTTTTAGATTATTTTTTCGTCTGCAATAATAAAATTAAGTATTAAATTTCATGGAAAACAGTCAGTCGAAGTCCACAGACGTAGTTTATAGGCAGGGGGTACTTCAAACATGTCATTTGAGGGGAGGGGAGGTCAAATGAACTTTGAATTTTTTTTTTTGCTTAAAACTATAAAGGCATCAAATTTCAAAATATAAATTTAAATTATTACATGTACGTTGGTTGTGAGTTTACATACCAGCTATAAGTTTTTTTTTCTTATCAAAGTTTCGATTACATTTAGTG
This sequence comes from Anagrus nilaparvatae, assembly GCA_022575985.1. Lineage (NCBI taxonomy): Eukaryota > Metazoa > Arthropoda > Insecta > Hymenoptera > Mymaridae > Anagrus > Anagrus nilaparvatae. The sequence goes on along the minus strand of JAKSXM010000002.1, from coordinate 11,297,699 downwards.
ATCCTTATCAAAATTCAAATAAATTTATTTTTAGGTACGATCACACTATATATGCAATATATAGATTAAATCGAGCCTTATGATTTTGTCATGTTAAAAAATGGAAAGTCCTTAAAAATAAGGAAGACATTTTTATACATTCGATAATAAATTAATATTATTTTAATGTTAAAGACCTTTTACGAATGCAAGATTTTATATACTTCTGCGTGTAACTATTCACGTATGAAATACAATGTATTTTCATACTATGTAGAAGCAGTTTTTTAACCAAATAGTTGCCATTCTTGAAGAAAAAAAGTGTGTTTGATTGTCTCAGGTGGTGTCCGTCTCCATAGCGTAAGTGGTAACGCGTATAAATATAAGGTTGAAAGTTCGAACCCTCCTGGAGACCAAATGATGGACATTTTTTTTCTTCAAGAATTAGCTTCTTTAAGCTTTATGCTTAAAGTTTATAAAAATTATTTATAAAAATATGTAGTATTTTTAAAAAGTTTAAAGAAATCATGTATCTCGCTGCTAATTTATAATTGTTCAAAAACATAGAAAGTATTCCTCGGAGGGGCCTGTTTTTGTCCTCAGTAAATTTATAATTGTTAATTACAGAAACTAGGGGTGTGCGGTTACCCGAATTTTCGGGTATCCGAGCTTCGGGTTGGTCTTGGATTTTTTCGGGTCGGGTCGGGTTGGTCTTCGGACCCGAAAAGTTTCAAAGGTCCAAAAGTACAGTTTTTTCATCTGAAATTTCCTTCGCATTAGTAATCCATGAATATTTTTCCGGGAATTTTCCATTCACGCTTAAAAAAGAGAAAAAATAGTCAAAAAAAGCGTACTCGAAAAAAAAATAATTTTTAACCCATAAGTAGTTATTTACTTTTTCATGTAAATTGAACCAGAAAATAAATAAATTAGCACTCATTTTAACATTTATACTTATATAAGTATATAGTTACTACTGTTTTAAATTTGTCATTTTCTTAAAAAATAGTAATATATCCCAATTTATATTTTTATAAAAATAGTATATTATAAAATATATAATTTATTTCAATATATCACTATAAAATAGTATATTTACAGCTCGTGTCCAGAAAAGTAAAGAATTGCCCAAATCGCACGTAAATTACCTTCCGAGGCGAAGCCGGGCATTCTTTATTTATAGGGCCGTATTAAATTTTTCTGCGGCTACTTTCCAGAAAAATTAATTAATTTGTATATTCAAAAATTTTGAAGAAACTATTTTTCTAAGTACTAATACTTGAGTTACCTTAAAAAATAATTATACAAAAGGTATGTCAAATTTATTTTAATGTTTTAAAAATTTGTAGCTTTGAAAATTGTTAGCTTTAAGGCTTCGCTACGCTCGGAAAAATATAACAATATAACTTCTGGACAATATGATATTGGTGTGCAGAGTCCCTGGCAGAGTCTCATTTTGAATTTTTTTTTTTCATTTTCTTGTTCAAAAATACGGGCAACTGCCTACTCAGCACAGGTATTGTTATAGAATTAGGATTAAAATACCTTGGCACATATTGTGTAATAAAACCTCTAGGTACGGAGATAACTGTGGTAAACTGTGTGTGTAATTAAGACAGCTAAATTTTTGGTCAGAGACAGCCAAGGTCAAAACATTGTCATATTCGTATCCTAGTTTTTTGGCCGCGGGGTCTAGAAAAAGTTATGGATTGGCCATTTTTTCGCAAAAAAAAATTGAAATTAAAACACCGCGTAATAGTCTAGATTTATATAGATTGGGTCAAAACATTCTCAGTTTCCATTTGAAACTTTTCGGTATCTCGAGTCTGGAGGGCAGTGTCGGGCAATCTAATTTCCGCCGTTTACCCGCGCTTAATTTTTTTTTTTTAAATACTAAAATATAAAGGGATCAAATTTTATAGTCAGAATCCTTTCATTTATAGGTAGATATTATGGATGAAAAATATTTATTAACCACTAACTTGAGAAAACTTCTACAATTTATTTTAATTAAAAACTACTTTTCATATATACCCCTATTTTTGAAATCAGAAGCCTTCAAAGTCCCCTGGTATAATTTTGTTGTAGATATAAAGGCTTTTGTAAAAAGTGATTTTCACCGTTATTCATTCCAATTTTCCATCCCTAGATGTAATATAGCATTTTTTGTAGTTCATATTTGAAATCTGCAACATCAAAAACCTTCGGGTGCTAATTAGAAGAATAAAAAACATAATATTTTTCGAATAGTGAAGACTTACGTGAAAGTGGCATGTTTTGTCCGCAAAACAGGGCTAAAATCGTTTTTTTATCAAGTTTCCGCCACTTGTAGACATTTTCTGAGAGTTTGTTAGTTAAAATAATTCAAAAATTGAATTCCTCATGAGTTTCTAGTCTCAAAACAATTTTAAAATTTAATTTTTAATAAAAATCCAAGCTGGTATTAATCAAGTGGCACGTTTTGCCTGCCTGGGTGGTAATGGGTTTTAATACAGCATTACATCCTTGAAGCTAATAATTTTTAAAACATTAAAAAAAATTTTGACTTATACAAATTAAAACAGTAGTAAGTATATACTTATATGAGTATAAATGTTAAAATGACTGCTAATTTATTTATTTTCTTGTTCAATTTACATGAAAAAGTAAATAACTGTTTATGGGTTAAAAATTATTTTTTTTTCTAGTACGCTTTTTTTGACTATTTTTTTCTCTTTTTTAAGCGTGAATGGAAAATTCCCGGAAAAATATTCATGGATTCGTAATGCCAGGGAAATTTCAGATGAAAAAACTGTACTTTCGGACCTTTGAAACTTTTCGGGTATACCCAAAGACCGACCCGACCCGACCCGACCCGGAAAAATCTAAGACCGACCCGAAGCTTCGGGTCGGGTAACCGCACACCCCTAACAGAAACATATTTAAAAACGCATGGGAAGGGCTGTGTTCAATCCCAAGATAATTTATTTCTTATGGAGTCGACATGTGTCTCGCACAAATAGAATCTATCAATTTTCAGAATGAGTATATTTTTGTACCATTATAGTACTGTAGAGACCTTAAGATCTATTAAGAATCATGTTATTCGGCTATTGATTTTATAATTACAAATTCGCTTTATTGACTAGATACGCAATTTTTCTGGTATTTTTCAAACTATAGAATTTAAGGCCTGATAATAGATAATTATCGAACAATGCAAATTTATAATTGATTGATTAATAATTTTATTTATACATAATTGTACAAAATTTTTGGTATACAGAGGTAAAAGTATATGGGTATTTTTCACAGGAACGGTATACATAGTGTCCCCTCCATTTATATCCGAAACTAAAGCTCTTTTACACTTTTTTTTCTTTTAAAAAGTTCATAAATAATATTTTTTTTAAGTCACAACCTACTATGCATATATTGGTAACTTAATAAAAAAATTTTCTGGAGCATATGTGTTCAAATTGTCGCCACCGTCTGCTGTCCTTTTGCTTAATTGTAAACTTTGAGTATTAACAAACGGCTTAAAATTTGAACTTAAATTTTTCTGTAGGATGCATATGACGTATTTAGGTCCCAAAAACTCATTTTTTTCAACGAAACAAATTTTCATGCAACCCTCTCAGCATATCGTTGCATATAAGTCTGTCCCCCGGTTTTAGCTATTTTTAAGCATCCCATCTTTTATGGGAGCGCACTCTGTATGTATGCACTTAAAAGCACTGTTGTATTTTTTTTTTTACTGAACTACTCATATATGAACCGTGGAAAACTTAAAATTTTAAATATAAAAGCTTTAACTATGAAAATTAAACCTATTAAAATTTTAAAACGCTTTTACAAAAAAAAAATGTCGCCACCGTCCATGTCGTTTTCTCCAAGTGTATGTCATATATTACTTTATATATCTTGTTTTCTGTTATCTTTATATAACATGTGTTTTGATGGAAAAATAAGATTCCCAGAGTTTGAGAAAATTTGATGGCTTCAATATAAAGTTATTTTAATAATACATTCAAAATGTCGCAACCGTCCATGACGCCACCGTCTGCATAAATAAAAAAATCCCATAAGAATAACACGTAGAATTTATTTTTACATTTGTAGCAGTACCACTGAAAATTTTAGGTTTTTGGACATTGATAAACATTAAAATACAAAAAAAAAAAAAAAAAAAAAAAATATAATTAGTGTTGTGCCGTAAACAATCAAAAAATATTCAATTCCAATGAAAACCACCCATATAGAACTATATAATTGTGCGAGCACGTTAATTTACAAAATAATTATATAATTATTCAAAATTTTCAGAGAGGCCTTATTATAATCCTAATAGTTTATAGTGTAAAAAGTATAAATTTATCAAAATGCAGCCATTTTTAAATAAACCATCTTGCGTTTGACTCCTGAATATGCAAAATCTAGTGCTAAGTATATAGACTTCTCTTTTGAGATTTCTGATGTAATTCCAACAACTTGCTGATAAACTTTAATGCAATTAAAAAACATAAAATAAAATAAATAATTATTTAAAAGACATAAATATACCATGCTAAAACAATTTATAAAGTATTAATAATACAAATTGACAAGACATAAAACACAATACATCGATAAAAACACTTAAGGTCTTAAAATATAATCCTATATGTGTATGCATATATAACCTTGTAAATTAGCCTTTAAAAACGATAAATAATAAATGACTATAAAGCTTTTTCCGCGGTATTATATACGGTTAAAGATTATAATTTTAGGTTATATTATTATCCATGAAGCTTAACTCGCCTTCACAAAATATATATGTGTATATACGGACATCCCAAGTTTGTTATATCATATATTAAAGGTATCCAGCAGCACGTTCACTCTGTAAACAAGCCATAAATGTTTTATTGCCTACTTGTACTCATCCTATATAATAATAATGATAATAATAAAGGAGCTTTTACTTCTTTATGTATACACCGCGGGAAACTCTTACATATATGTATATTTTATTATATTATATTACATAGACATTAAGATACGCGATGATATGCTCGAATAAAAAATATGCTTTACTTTATCTCTCGAAAAAACGATAAAGAACAAAGGCAACAAAAAACGTATAAATACTTGTGTTGTACAAAAAAAATGTTGGAGAAAATATACGGGATTTTTTTCAGTTTTTTTTTATATAGAATACGCGACAGATAATTCTTCGGGGCGTTTTTATTATTTTTACGCGGTGTTCTTATGTATGAAAGAGAAAAAAAACAATGGAATGTTATGTACCTTTAAGTAGCATTATATTTATCATTTTGAGGGCGTTGTTGTGTGCACGAGAAATTGATTAAATGATTCATTTATTTTATTATATTTAATTTGATTTTTCAACATTTTTACTTAGTTTTATGTTTATGATATAGTTATTGAGAAAAATGGAAGATGGAAAATAAATGAACAAATAATTGAGGATATAGAATATTTTGAATTTATTGACCACATTCCAAAGTAACAAAATCTTCACAAATGCATGGTTTTTTAAAATAAAGAAGATAGAAGATCATTAAAGAAATAGCTTCTAAAAAATGGCAGTGATTCCCTCTTTAACCAGAAATTATGATTTCAAAAGTAACAATAGTTTTTAAATTGAAATTTCATATTTAAATAAATTTCCTTTTTGTCAATGCGATTTTCAGTGGTACTTAGATATTCAAAAACCAATATTTTTGACCAATAGCCTTGATTTTCTATTCTTTTAGTTTGGTATGATAAAAAAATGATAAGTTAAAACTTGAATTTGTCGTGCAATAAAGATTAAAGATAAAGAAAAGCACTTTAACGTGTTTTTAAAGTATTATCGCTTGATAAATCTTCAAAAACAGATATTTATTATCACTTTATTTTCAAGCAGAGTACTTATTTAAGCCTTTCAATTATGATTGGAAGCCTGAAATTAATGCACATCTAGGGATGTTTGATATTATTCGATATTTTTTATATCGAGTGATATTTATTTCGATATCGAAACATATCATTCAATATTTTGAGGATCCAATATATTTTTTTTTTTTAATAAATTTGGAAAATAAAGAAATTAGAGGTTTGAGCAAGGTTTTGAGAGAAACAACGCAATAGAAAATTTAATTTACCTTTAAGGGTCAGTGAAAATGACTGATTTCCATATGATTTCTAATGAAAGCTTTTATTTTTTAATGATTAAAATCAGTTTATGAAAATACTGTATACTCAATTCCTCTAAAAGATCGTGAAAGAAAAATTTTTTTGCAATAATACCTTAATCTATATATTCATAAAAATTTTTATTTCAAAGAATTTTAAGGAACCTTAATTTTCGCCCTATCTCACTATTGTTTATAACATATTTAAATTTTGTAAAAGAATGTATTATTTAAATAATTTTAATGCAAATGGCAATGAATAATTAAAATTTTATTTTAATTTAAGCCCTTTAAAAAAAAATAATAAAAGCAATAGACTTTCTGAAATCTGAGCAATTTTGGCCAAAATTTCAGGGATCCTGATGCCAAACGTTCTGTATAAAATTCTGACTCGAATTTCCTGTTAATAAGAAAATTGAGATATTTTTGATACGCTGTACAAAAAAGGAAAAAAAAAAATAATTAAAAAAAAAAATTAAATATATTTAATATTTATGTCATTGAAGTCTGGAACGTTCATGGAAAAATTCCCAACCTAAAAATGAAAAAAAAAAATTATTTTAAAAAGAGGAAAATTCCTAAGTGGATTTTTGCTTAAAATTTCAGCAGTAAGTGATTCCGTGTTGCAAAAGCTACAAAATACAAAAAAAAATATCTTTTTTTATTCCCGGCAAACGGTAATAAATGTAAAAATAAAATTTTCAAGAATTCTTTGAATTTCGTTTTCTCTTACATTAGAATTAATATGCAAAAAAATCATTTGCGATAGTTTTCTCTTTCAAATTTAGAATAATTTGGTCACAATTTTTTATGATTTTAAGTCCGGCAAGGATATTCTAAGTCTAAAAATAAAAAAACTTGGATAGGTTAGAATCATGTTTTTTTAATTTTTCTTTATAATAATTAGGGATTTTGTAAAAAAAACTCTTATCCACATAAGTATTTTTAATAAATACTTCGTTCTACCAAGTTATACGGATGCACAAGCCTGGAATGCGTTTTTATTACAACTTAATTGATGTGCTAGAAGCGCACAGTGGTAACAAGTAAGTAACTAGAAGTCAAATTTGAAATGGAGAAAATATGAAAATTTTTGCAATATCAGTTAAAAAGAAAATAAAGTATAAACAATAAAGTATACACCATGTTCTATACTTCTATAATATAAAAAGAAAAAATTAATTTTCAAAATTATGTTGTTATACCAGAAGTCGAGTAAATCTTAAAATAATAAAATTAAATAGATAAATATTTTGTAAATTTTTTTTTCAACGTAAGAAAAATATAAACTCGTGTAAACTGAAAAATTTATTTTTTATTACGAAACAGTAATCATTTAAAAGAGAAAATTAATAAAAAATAATACAAATTTATATTGGATTCTTATTATCTCTTCTTTTTATTTGTTTATTTAAAAAAAATATCTGCATAACCTATAAATGGTTATGTAGTAGACCATGGCTGCTTTCAAAAAATTTTGAACCAAACCATTTAACACCAAGGCAAATAATACTATTTCTTAAGTAGTATTACTGTAAAATATTTAAACATCTCTTTAAAATTTTAAGTTTGTGTGTAAATGACGACATCCTCCATAACCCTACGCACAGGTTTTTTATCCTTTATGCATTACAATTATAAATTTTTTAATTATGGATCGTACTTAAATTAATCAAGGCTAAGGATTATTGTTATAAAAAATAATTTGCTTATTTTGTCATATTTTATTTTCTCCATTTCAAATTTGACTTCTAGTTACTTATTGGTACCACTGTGCGCTTCTAGCACATCAATTAAGTTGTAATAAAAACGCATTCCAGGCTTGTGCATCCGTATAACTTGGTAGAACGAAGTATTTATTAAAAATACTTATGTGGATAAGAGTTTTTTTTACAAAATCCCTAATTATTATAAAGAAAAATTAAAAAAACATGATTCTAACCTATCCAAGTTTTTTTATTTTTAGACTTAGAATATCTTTGCCGGACTTAAAATCATAAAAAATTGTGACCAAATTATTCTAAATTTGAAAGAGAAAACTATCGCAAATGATTTTTTTGCATATTAATTATAATGTAAGAGAAAACGAAATTCAAAGAATTCTTGAAAATTTTATTTTTACATTTATTACCGTTTGCCGGGATTCAAAAAAGATATTTTTTTTTGTATTTGGTAGCTTTTGCAACAAGGAATCATTCACTGCTGAAATTTTAAGCAAAAATCCACTTAGGAATTTTCCTCTTTTTAAAATAATTTTTTTTTTCATTTTTAGGTTGGGAATTTTTCCATGAACGTTCCAGACTTCAATGACATTAATATTTAGATTACTATTTTTTTAATTTTACAGGGTTTTAGAAATATCTCAATTTTCCTAATTTTCATTGATTTTAGTAAAATTTTTCGATAAATCAGACAATTTAATAAAAAATTTCCGAATTTTAAACTTTAACAAGAAAGTGAGTTATATAGAAACTCTAGTCAGAACTCAGAATCTGCCCAGATCTCAGAAATTCTATTATCATAAAAATTTTAAAATATTTATCAATCTTAAAATTTATAAAATGGTAAACTATAAAATATTATTTTTCTTTCGTTTATCAATTAATTAAAAATTATTAACGTAAAATGTTAATAATAAGTGAATATTAATAATTAATAATAATTTTTTTGTTAAATTTATTTTTGCATTCTGTAGCCCATCTGCAGTAATAATAGCCTATTTTTACGCTTTGAAATTTAAAATAAAAATATCGAATTTTGATATTTTCCGATATTTGGAGTCCGATATTCGATATCGATATAACTTAAAGTCAAATTTTATCGAACTTTCGATACTTCGATAATTTTCACCAGATACAAGCGAAGTAGAAAATTTAATATTTTTGAACATATAATACAATGTTGAAATGATATGAAAAAATATGTTCTATGATATAAATTAAGCTAAACTAATTCAATTTATTCTTGAAATATTTCTTATATAGACTTCCGTAGTCTTTTTGCTTTCGAGAATGCAAAATTTTCATATTTATTCTACTTCATCTCTAAGTTCTTCATTTTTCTGTAATTGTTATTATAATCAGCTGAAATTTGTACTTAATTAATAAATTTAAATAACGAATACAATTTATTAGTTATGTTGATAATTTTAGTTCAGTTGCGTTCAAAATATCAAAATATTCAAAATTCAGTGAATCGTAATCTCTAAACTTATTGTCGAAAATTCTCTTAAAATATCTATCTCTACCGTTATACAATTCAAAAACTATTCAGTAACTAAGCAAATAATTCAAAATCGATAATTTAATTAATCATAAGAAATAACTTCTAAAAAATTGCAGTGATTCCCTCATTAACCAGAAACCGCCAGAAACTATGATTTACAAGGAGGTTTGGCTGATTGAAAAGAATTACGGAATGCTAAATTTTAAAACATTTTCTTTTAAAATTATCTGTTTGTTAGTTTTCAATTAAAAACTAAAAAAATAAAATTGTTACTTTTCTTAACAGAAATAAGTTTACTTCAAATTATCTTGCCTGTGTTTAAAGAGTTGATAAAATAAAAAAAGAGTTCTTAATTTTACTGAATTTGAATGAAAAAAGAACCATGGCAATAATTTATAATTATTAAGCAAATTGCACTTCGGTAAAATAGACATTCAAACACGGTTCTGATAGCCGTATATCTAAAAGTCAACATCATTATTTCCAAATTAGTAATATAACTAGACCCTTTAAAATTAATTTTAAGTTGAGGGTTCATCAGGTAAAAATACCTGTTCTTATTCAAAACTGGTAAAAAAATTATTTGTGGGATATGGAACGAAAGATCGATAGTTAAAGAACTAATATTCATGGTAACGTGGTTTTGGTTGAATTTTAAACCAATTGGATGAATTTTCAGCTAAAGACTAAAACATTAAATAAAATAAAATAAAATAGATTTAATTTGAATACTGCAAAGTTAGGTTGCTTGGCTTGAAATTTCAAACATTCGAAGCACTTTGCTTGAATTTTCAAACCCACCAAGAAATATGCTCATATAAACTTTCATATTTGCAGAAAATTTAATGTTTAAGATGCTTTTTTGATTTTTTTAGGATAATTTAAGACACGTAATATCACTTCAAAAAAATTTTTATTAAATATTTGGCCTGAATAGCTTATTAATGTTTATGACCAATATAACTGAAAAATGTTAGATTTAAGTAAATTTTCATTGCTGCTTAAAATTTCTAGCCGTAAAATAGCCTGTAAAGCAGTTTGTTTGTTAAGACTTGCAAAGCGAACTAACCAAGCAGAATTCGAATTAAATCAGTTTTATTTAATATTATAGTTTCTGGTTGGATTTTAAATCAAAGTGGTTAAAATTTTAACCAATTGGCTGAAAATTCAACCAAATTGAATGGAAATTTAATCAATCGGTTAAAATCCATCTAATTGGTTTAAAATTAAACCAAAAAGCTAAAAATCCAACCAACTGGTTGAATTATCAACCAAAGCATCTTTACTGACTTAACTTTACAAAACTAAAACTCATCTCTAATTAAAATCATCTAAAAACTGTTAACTATATTACAAATAAAGCTGAAATAGTTAAATACGACATATATAAAGAATAAAATAATAATAATAATAAAAATAATCTCATAAAACATGTTTACATATACATTTCCTCAAACAAGGAGTTTCCTTCATAAGCACATTGTAATAACAGATTGCGTAGAGTAAGGGTCAGGATGAAAAAAAGGGTGCTAAAAGATAAAAAAGACAAAAAAAAAACGACGTCTTTTTGCATGGACTGGCACATTATACACACGTATACATTATATGACACGCATACGTTACGGAAATCTTTTTAACAGAGGTCAGTTTCAATTTAAGTTGAGGAAGCTTGTCAGGATTTTAATGTACATAAACACTAATGTATATAATAAAAAAAAAAGCTTATTTTCTCTTGTGTCTTTAAAGTTTTCTGTGTGTTTTTTCTGTTGACGACGCTTCAGTATATTTTACTCTTTTGCTTAAATGATAAACACAAAAATCAGCAAGTCTGATGAAGTCAAGAGTGTGGAAAAAAGGGTACTTTATATATAGTAAACATGAAAAATATACAAAATTGGTTAGGAAAGTATCTCTGTGTCTCTGGACAAATGTTCTTTTCAAGTAAACACTTTGATGCTATAAAACTACTTGAACTATATATATCTATATAAAAACTGATAAAATTTTCTAAATTATTCTTTTTCTCTTTTGTAACTTTTCATTTATTTTTTAAGCATCGTACATAAGCATAAAGAGACTATCACCATCATAATCATTTCGAGTTAAAAATATACTGCTGCTATGTACATTTTACTTTCAACCTTTACATGTATATTTTAAAATAAACTTTGGCACTTGTGTTTTTTTGCTCTTTGTGTATAATTAATCTCTTTTCTATTTTTAATACTTTTGATTTACATTTATTTCTGAAATAGGAATTCATAGGAAAATTTTCTTTCATTTATTTGTTATTTTAAATAAAAATATAACTATGAATGAGCAGATCTAAATTAAAACTCTGTAATTTTTTTTAAATTTATTTTTCGCCAATTGATTTCAGGTTTTTATTTTGTAAGTTTAGAAGTGATGTCATTTTTTGGGTAATGTTTAAAGACTAATTTTTTTTCTCTCCCAGTATTTGCTAATTTTTTCCTTTTAAAGTAAAAAGCCAAAGCAAAAACCCTTTTTGACCCAGGAGAGCTATGCAGTAAGAAGGATTAACATAAAAGCAAGAAAGACAGACATTAAGTCATGATTAACATCCTCGTCCTATCTTACTATTTTGAAAAATTTTACTATAAAAGGAAAAAAAAATTCATTCTTGTAAAAAAAGAACAGGTCTACTTTTTAATTTTTTTTACCTTAAATACCTGAAAGATAAGTCAATGTGAGCAAAATATGAGTAGTTTTTATCAATACAAATTTTTAGAATGCCTTTTATTAAAAAAATTTACTTTTATTCAAAGTAAATTTTTTTCTAGAATAACTTTTTAAAATCCTTTGTTTAGGATTCTAATTTTTTTTTTAGAATACAAAAACTGATTTTGCAATTTTCTTTTGCTCTTAATTGTAGTTTTTAAGGTTTCAAAATTTTAAGATTTATAATAAATCTAAAATGTAAAATAAAAAGCCCTTTCCATTTAACACTAACTTAAACTAAATTATGCTCTGTAAGGTTAAAATAAAAATGAATTCCAGAACCTATATAAATTATTGAGAAATGAAAAAAAAATGTTGTTTTAGCTACTGGCGTATTTTTTCTATTTTTGAAAACTTAAATTTCAAAATTTTAGAAAATTACAAGCCGAATACCAAAAATTAACTGAACAAAAAAAAAAAATTATAACCGGTTTGTGTAACTACACAACTACACACAACCAACGAGCATGGAACATGTTTACTCATAACAGTAATAAATCCAGAAACCGAAATTACAATAAATCCTGAAATACTATATACTATCCTAAGTCCATAAACTTAAAGTATTCAACGTTGTTGTTTTCAGGGTCTGATCAGGCCCTGACTCCCACTTCAAATTCCCTAAATCGAAAATATTATCTAAGTCCATTTCACCTCGCCTTCCCTAAAAGCGTCACTTTTTCAACCCCCCTGCCGAGTCAAACTTTTTCAAATACCCCATCCAATGAACATGTTCCATATTAAAAATTAAATAAAAAATGTTGTTCGTGAGATTCTTTTTTAAACCAACACATATAATTAAATTGAATTTTAAGAATTTTAAAATTTTCAAGAAATTACGTGCAAATTCAATAATAAATTCAATGAAATCTGCGAAGGACTTTTAAAAAAGTTTCTTTGGTGGGGTAAAAATATGAAAATCATGTCCCTAGACAGAAAAAAATATCTTATATATTTTAAAAAAAGGTTTCTTATTTTTTACCACCGGCAAGTATAACAAAATTTAACATTCGGACTTAAGTTACTGCTTTAACCTCAAATATATATATGTGAAAAGAACTAGATTTGAAAATTGAAATGGACTATCGAGAATATTTGAATATAAATTTCTATATACGTACGAATATAGAAAGAGTAAAAAGATGGAAAATATAATATGAAAAGCAAACGTGATTGATTTTGCATACGACACGAATTGGACAGGTTTGAGAAATTGAACTGCTTTTCTGACTTACCCAATCCCATAAGACTTTGCACCGTGGTCTTTTGTCGTTTCTAAAGGCCGCAATTTCTCAAATATACATATATAATATTTTCTCTTTTTTGCTTTTATTTTCTTCATGTATTTTATAATATATATGGAAAAAAATTTAAAAAAGGATAAATATATGTTATATTGGGATGTTTTTCTTTTGATTTTTTATCTATGTGATATTTTATCTACTTTATTTATTTTATAAAGAGAAACGAGAAGAGATTGGCTAAAAAATCGAACGATTTGTAAGAAATTGGTAGACGTATTTATGACTTTTATTCGCACATAATTTACAAAAAAATGAATATTTTTGAGATTTTTATCACTTTGTTTCTTATATTTCATTTTTTTTTTCTTTTATTTACGAATATATTTTTTAAATTAGTTTCTCGTACATGTGTGTCGTTTTTCATGTGAATATTTTTGAGATTTTTATCACTTTGTTTCTTATATTTCATTTTTTTTTCTTTTATTTACGAATATATTTTTTAAATTAGTTTCTCGTACATGTGTGTCGTTTTTCATGTGAATATTTATTAATTTAAGTGGTATTAGAAAAATTTATTTTATTTTTGAAGAAAGGAAAAAAAATAAAGAAATAAAATTTTAATGAAAAACAGTTTTTTTAACTCAGGTTGGAAATTTACTTTTTTCAATAAATAGTTGCATCACTATTATTCGAATGATAAATTGAAAATAGAACGAAACAGAATTTTTTTTTTTTAAATTACTTTGACACACATTAAAAATATGTAGAAATATTTACATTCCAGTAAAATGTGTGGCGACGATTTTAAATAATAAATACTGCCCTTAAATCATGCAATTTTAAGAAGATAAATGGTCAGTTAAGTAAATATATCAATCATTTTATTCCTATCGATTTCAATGTACCCTTTCTCACAAGTGCATTCTTGCAGTATATAAAAGCGACATATAATCTTTAAATAACCACCAATTTGTATATTTGCGATATTTGATAATTGATGGTTTTGTATAACATTATATTGAATAGGTTTATGAATGAATTAGTCGTTTTTTAGGATTACTTACTGTTATAAGTTTTGTTCCTTTTTTCCTACACAGTAAAAAATAATGAACACAATATTGCCAGCATGTAGTAATATTACTACAGATTAGTAATATTACTACAAAAATAGTAAAATCACTACAATTTGTAGCAATTTTACTACTAGTAGTAATTTTACGATTTCGTAGTAATATTACTACAAATATAGTAATATTACTACAAGTGTAGTAAAATTACTACAATTTGTAGTAAAATAAAAATTATTTATTTTACAGCCAGGTACGACTAAATATAGCTTCAGGAGCTCATTTGCGTTTGCAATAAACAATATTAACCGTGTTATTTTCCGTTTTTAATAATATGTTCAATAATAATAATGAAATAATATCTAAATTTTATCTAAACAAACAATATAAATATAGAAAATAAATTTTTATCGCAATTACATATAAAAAGTAAATAATATTATTAATAGTACATTTTTAACCAAGGGAGAAAAAAAAAGAATGGTCTAGATCGCACGTAAATTAACATCCGAGATGATAAACAGCGATCTGAGGCTTTCTTCTGTTGTCCCCATGGACAAAAAATCTTATGGCATTAACATTTGGAGATGTAGTTTGGGAAAACTTTTAGTTTTTAATATTCAAAATGATTTATTAACTTTAAAAATTCACTTATTAAAAGTAATGTGCTTAAAAAATTAAACTTAAAGGAATATGCTTACCAAACTGGGTATTAATATTTTCCAAACTACATCTCCAAATGTTAATGCCATAAGATTTTTTATTTTAATTAATTTTTTTTAGAAACACAACGTCCACTAAATACGTTATTTTAATAACAATTTTATTAATTAAGATCCAAAACTTCTTTTTTTGCTAGCATTTGCAATAATTATAATTCAAATAAAAACTCGTTGTTTATAACCTATTTTAAATTGGTTATAAATAAATTAATTTCTACACACCAAACCTAAAAGAGTTTTTTGTTACGCAGAAGAGATTGAATGTTTATTTAATTCTTTAGAGAGGAATTTTTTTAAAAGAATTAACCTCAAAATAATTCCTTTTAAAAAAATTAAATAAACATTAAATCTTTTTTGGGTAACAAAATATTCTTTTAGGTTTGGTGTGTATCAAAATTGGAAAATAAAGTTTAAAAAAGAATTAAAAACAATAATTAGAATTATTTTCTTCATGGCGAGTCAAAAAATCTTTTCTCCCAGCTAAGAAAAAAAAATTATTTTTTGTCCATGGGGACAACAGAAGAAAGCCTCAGATCGCTGTTTATCATCTCGGATGTTAATTTACGTGCGATCTAGACCATTCTTTTTTTTTCTCCCTTGGTTAAAAATGTACTATTAATAATATTATTTACTTTTTATATGTAATTGCGATAAAAATTTATTTTCTATATTTATATTGTTTGTTTAGATAAAATTTAGATATTATTTCATTATTATTATTGAACATATTATTAAAAACGGAAAATAACACGGTTAATATTGTTTATTGCAAACGCAAATGAGCTCCTGAAGCTATATTTAGTCGTACCTGGCTGTAAAATAAATAATTTTTATTTTACTACAAATTGTAGTAATTTTACTACACTTGTAGTAATATTACTATATTTGTAGTAATATTACTACGAAATCGTAAAATTACTACTAGTAGTAAAATTGCTACAAATTGTAGTGATTTTACTATTTTTGTAGTAATATTACTAATCTGTAGTAATATTACTACATGCTGGTAATATTGTGTTCATTATTTTTTACTGTGTAGAGATGACTACTTTTTTTCCGTACATGGTGAAAACGTTAACCCCGTTTTATCATAAAAAAAGTAGGACAAAAAGAAGAAATCTACATATAGTTAGTAAGTTTAAATTTTTCTCAGTTATCATATATATTATTTGTTTTTTTATCCCTTCATGCAAAATTTACAGTCTTGTAATTCCATTTTAAAATACTTATTATATGATAATCTGTTTTAATTATTTAGACACTAATGTTTTCGAAATTCATTAAAAATTGAAAAATGTATAATAAACAAAAAATATGGCATCCTTTCTGCGTTATCAAATTTTCTTCGTTTAATTTTGCAAAATTTCATACTCTTACCTCATATTTGGAAACTACTAATAAATTCTTTAAGCTTTGAACTTTTAATTTATCACTATATGCATTGGGAAATTCGCGATTTATTAGGAAAAATGATTAACCTCTGTAATTTTTCCCATAAGGCAAACGTAATATTTACTTATCTTTGTACCCTTCTATCTCAAAATCATTCGATTACTGAGAATTTCTTCTGATAAACTGTATATACCTTTATCCGGCGTCCTTAAAAAATGAATTAAAAATGTTGTTAGAACGAAACTTTAAATTATTATAAAAATTAATAAAAACTATATACAAGTAACCTACAAGATTTAGACTTTAAAAAAATTTGTTTAAATAATATAAATTATTACTAACACTTCTGAAACAGAATGTATAGCATACTACATAGGGTGTAAATTATAGTAGTTTCCATGAGTGCCATTATGTTTTTACTGAAACAATGATCATATAGCAGGACCGCATTTTAAAAAGGTAAGTTTTTTGAAACATTTAACACGACATATCATGTATGTAAAGTAAAATTTTTTGCTTGAAAACCAACTCCATATATGAATAATATAATAACAAAAATATAAATTTATTGCCTGGTAAGGATTAATATTATTGATATTTTCTTATTAGTACAGGTAAGATGTTATATAACATTGAAAAATCAATTCTCTTTCGAGAAAAAACATCATTTATTTATAGTAACCTTCTCGTATGCAAATTAAAAATGTACAAGAATATTAATTTTTAGATTAATTTTTTAAATATTTGTAACCCTGGAAACCCCTAGATACAATTTTTATTCCATATAATTAAATTCAAAGCAATAATTTAAAAGCGAACTAAAGTATTTGCTCGAGTATTTTCTAATGCAAATTTTCTAAAAAAATTGGCCAATTTTTGGTCTAAAATAAGAGTTGTCTGTATCGATATTGAAATCGAGGTTAAATCTAATTAAAATTTCAATATTTGTTCTTCCTCTAACCCCTAGACATAGTTTTTAACGAGATTTTATTCATACCGATTTAAATGTATCTTTTCTCGCAAGTGAAAGTGCATTTTTACAGTATATAAAAGCAAAGCACATAACTTTTGATTAACTCTGAATTTGTATTTTAACGATATTTTATAATTGATTGTTTTGTACAAGACATTTAAATTATTGTTATTTTAATAACTAATAGATTATTATAGTAGAATATAGTTTACACTTAAAGATCTTTTGATTTCTCTATTTTTCTTTTTGTTCCGCATTGTTATATACAGGTATATTTATGAGTCAATTGTCTTTCAGGGATTCTTAATGTTATAAGGTCTGTTATTTTTTGCCTAGAAATGACTACTCTTTTTTTCTAATTTGGTAAAAACAGGATAAAACGGGTAAAATATTTAACCCCGGTTTACTACAAAAGGAAAAAAGTAGGACAAAAATAACACTTATAGTTAGTAATTTATATTTTTTTCAATTATTAAAAATATATAAAATCATTATTATCATTGTTGTTTTTTATCTCTTTATGTAAAATTTATAGTCTTGTAATTCCATTCTATATACTTACATTTTAATCTTTCCTAACTGTTTAGACACTAATGCTTTAAAAAATCGTTTTATTTTTGAAAAATGATTAAGAAAGGAATTAAAAGTATTGTTACAGCGAAACTTTAAATTATTTATAAAAGTTAAAAATTTATTTGCATAAAAACTATATATAGGTAACCTAAAAATTTCGGATATCGAAAAATTTATTAAGAATATTAAAAGTTATTACTAAGAATGTATAGGTATAGCAGATTACACACGGTGTAAACTGTAGTAGTTTCCATCGAGGGGCTGACAACGCGATTTAAAAAATTAGCGATTTAAAAAGCGATTTAAATACTTTAAATACTTTGAATCGCTTTTAAATTATTGCTTTAAATTTAGTTTTTTGGCATAAAAACTGTTTCTAGGGGTTTTTGGGGTCACGAAAATTGAAATTTTAACCGGATTTAACCCCAGGTTTATCCCTGCCCATATTTATGACCAAAAAATTGGCCAATTTTTCAGAAAATTTACCAAATATTTTAAATCGCTTTTAAATTAATGCTTTAAATTTAATTTTTTGGCATATAAACTATACCTAGGGGTTAGCGGGGGCACAAATATTTAAATTTTCATCGAATTTAACCTCAATATCATCCCTACCCTTATTTTAGACCAAAAATTTGGCCAAATTTCCAGAAAATTTGCCGAATCTCTTATTTTTTTTACATTTTCGCACTTTGAGCGCTCAGATTTGCACCAAACAAGTTTTTTGGGTCGCTGATCAAGAATTTCGACCTCTTTTTTATAAATAATCAATATTTCACCCTTGAAGTAGCTAAAACTACCCCCGAAAAGGGGGTGTTTTATCTATTTTCGTACTTTTAGCATCTAGGGTATGCCTATATAAGTTTTTTGGGTCGCTGATCAAGAATTTGGACTTCTTTTTTATAAATAATCAATATTTCACCCTTAAAATAGATAAAACACCCCCTTATATCTAAAACTACCCCCGAAAAGGGGGCGTTTTATCTATTTTCGTACTTTTAGCATCCAGGATATGCCTATATAGGTTTTTTGGGTCGCTGATCAAGAACTTGGACTTTTTTTTATAAATAATCAATATTTCACCCTTAAAATAGCTAAACCTACCCCTAAAAGGGGTGTTATCACTATTTTCACACTTTGAGCGCCCAGAGTACGTTGTTATACGTTTTTTGTGCATCTAATCAAGAATTTCGAATTATTTTTCATAAATAATAAATATTTCACCCTTAATATAGCTAAACTACCCCCGAAAAGGGGTGTTCTTGCTAACTTTGTACTTTAAGCGTTCAGAGTAAGTTCATATACGTTTTTTGGGTCGCTTTTCAAGAATTTCGACTACTTTTTCATAAATAATTAGTATTTCACCCTTAAAATAGCTAAAACTAAAAGGGGTGTTCTTGCTAACTTTGTACTTTAAGCGTTCAGAGTA
The DNA here is from genome assembly GCA_022575985.1 of Anagrus nilaparvatae. Classification (NCBI taxonomy): domain Eukaryota; kingdom Metazoa; phylum Arthropoda; class Insecta; order Hymenoptera; family Mymaridae; genus Anagrus; species Anagrus nilaparvatae. The sequence continues at coordinate 11,278,195 of JAKSXM010000002.1, read as the reverse complement.
AGTTCATATACGTTTTTTGGGTCGCTTTTCAAGAATTCGACTACTTTTTCATAAATAATTAGTATTTCACCCTTAAAATAGCTAAAACTAAAAGGGGTTTTCTTGCTAATTTTGTACTTTAAGCGTTCAGAGTAAGTTCATATACGTTTTTTGGGTCGTTTTTCAAGAATTTTGACTTCTTTCTCATAAATTTTTACTATTTCACCCTTTAAATTGTCCTTAAAATGGATATTTTTGTTATTTTCGCAATTTAAGCGTTCAGGATATGCCCATATAGGTTTTTTAATATATATAAATTTTTAATATATATATATATATTTGCAAATTAACCCTTACTTTTACAACACTTATATCCAAGACTTTTCAAATGGCAGGATCATGATATTATAGGTTTTTGGGGTTGCTGATTACAAATTTGGAGAATTAAGCCCATAAAGTTGGTTAAACATCCTTAAATTTGCAAATTCTCCATTATTTTTGCAAAATTATGTATACAAGCCTTTTCAAACGAAAAAAACTTACTTTCATAATCTTTTTGAGCTGATTACGTCAATTTGGGATTTCCAAGGCTTTAGAGTTAATTGAACGACCCTTAACTTGCAAATTTATCTTGGTTTTTGCAAAAATATTAATATAAGCCTTGCTATTACTATATTATATTTACCTTTCACCAATATTTTTTAAGTTTGATACCCCATAAGTCATCAACTGAAGAAGACTATGAAAACTAGTTTTTTCCGTTTGAAAAAGCGTGTATACATAATTTTGCAAAAATAAGGGTGAACTTGCAAATTTAAGGGCATTTAACCAACTTAATGGACCTGAATTCTCTAAATTTCGAACCAGCGACCCCAAAATCCTATAAATCATGATCCTGCCGTTTGAAAAGGCTTGGATATAAGTTTTGCAAAAATAAAGGCTTATTTACAAATTTAGGGATGTTTTATCAACTTTACACACTTGGGACCCTCAAATTTGTGATTAGCCTGTCAAAAAACCTATTATAGCTTGCTTAATTTTTCATTAATAAATCTTGTTAAAAATATTATTTAAATACCTCTTAAAAGAGTGAATTTCCAAATTTAAGGGTGATCTACCCTTAGACCGGCTCTGGGACCTTAAAATTCGTGATCAGCAACCTAAAAAATTTATAGATAAACAAACCTCATTAGTAGCGAAAATATCAACCGCAATCGCGTGATTTAAGTACCAGTTTCGCATTCTGCATATTTAAAATAGAAATAGAAATTAGTACTCATGAAACATGTTTATAGTGAAAGGGTATACTGGAAATTTAGACTTCAAAAGGAGGGGGGGGTCAAATGTGTCCGATTCTGCATATTCCAAAAACCCACAAAATATTTAGAGTACAATTCCTTCTATCACCCAGGTGATTCGGACAATTTTTTTATAACTTGGCCAATCGTTTGTCAAATTTCTGGCTAAAGATCGGATTTTCAAAATTTAGTTACCAGGTTCGGATTCTGAAAACGCTGAAACCCCATAAGATACATTCAAAATTAATTCTTGTATAAATTTTGAGATCCGACGAATTTTTTCGAAAATTGGCTAATTTTGTCCCATTTCTTGGCTAAAAATTTGAATTATAAAATTTAGTTATCAAATTCCGTTTCTGCATACTCAAATACCCCTTAAGATATATAGAAAGTAAATTCTTCGAAAGTAATTTATTGGAAAATTGGCCATTTTTTCTCCAAAAACCTATATGGGCATATCATGGACGCTTAAATTGCGAAAATAACAAAAACACCCATTTTAAGGATAATTTAAAGGGTGATATAGTAAGATTTATGAGAAAGAAGTCGAAATTCTTGAAAAGCGACCCAAAATACGTATATGAACTTACTCTGAACGCTTAAAGTACAAAATTAGCAAGAACGCCCCTTTTCGGGGGTAGTTTTAGCTATTTTAAGGGTGAAATATTAATTATTTGTGAAAAAGTAGTCGAAACTCTTGAAAAGCGACCCAAAAAACGTATATGAACTTACTCTGAACGCTTAAAGTACAAAGTTAGCAAGAACACCCCTTTTCGGGGGTAGTTTTAGCTATATTAAGGGTGAAATATTTATTATTTATGAAAAATAATTCGAAATTCTTGATTAGATGCACAAAAAACGTATAACAACGTACTCTGGACGCTCAAAGTGTGAAAATAGTGAAAACACCCCTTTTAGGGGTAGGTTTAGCTATTTTAAGGGTGAAATATTGATTATTTATAAAAAATAAGTCCAAATTCTTGATCAGCGACCCAAAAAACCTATATAGGCATATCCTGGATGCTAAAAGTACGAAAATAGATAAAACGCCCCCTTTTCGGAGGTAGTTTTAGATATAAAGGGGTGTTTTATCTATTTTAAGGGTGAAATATTGATTATTTATAAAAAAGAAGTCCGAATTCTTGATCAGCGACCCAAAAAACTTATATAGACATACCCTGGATGCTAAAAGTACGAAAATAGATAAAACACCCCCTTTTCGGGGGTAGTTTTAGCTACTTCAAGGGTGAAATATTGATTATTTATAAAAAAGAGGTCGAAATTCTTGATCAGCGACCCAAAAAACTTGTATGGTGCAAATCTGAGCGCTCAAAGTGCGAAAATGTAAAAAAAATAAGAGATTCGGCATATTTTCTGGAAATTCGGCCAAATTTTTGGTCTAAAATAAGGGTAGGGATGATATTGAGGTTAAATTCGATGAAAATTTAAATATTTGTGCCCCCGCTAACCCCTAGGTACAGTTTATATGCCAAAAAATTAAATTTAAAGCATTAATTTAAAAGCGATTTAAAATATTTGGTAAATTTTCTGAAAAATTGGCCAATTTTTTGGTCATAAATATGGGCAGGGATAAACCTAGGGTTAAATCCGGTTAAAATTTCAATTTTCGTGACCCCAAAAACCCCTAGAAACAGTTTTTATGCCAAAAAACTAAATTTAAAGCAATAATTTGACAGCGATTTAAAAATTTGCGAGCGATTTAAAAAGCGATTTAAATACTTTAAATACTTTAAATCGCGTCGTCAGCCCCTCGGTTTCCATGAGTATCGTTCTATTTTTACAGAAACGCCGCAAAAAAAATCAAAGTATTTTAAAAAGATAATAGATTTGAAGAATTTCCCGCGTCATATAACACTGGTATGTTATATGTAACTCTTTTCGTTTTATACCCTACCAAACGAAAAGAATAGAGAATTTGGGTACACAGAAAGAGGTTTGAACTGCTCAAGTCGGTTCTAGTAGGAACCGAATTTTACTCTTACCATAAGAACTGAAAATGTTTATGCTAGAACCGAGATTTACGGTTCTAAATAACTAATTAAAAACCTTCTCTTAAAAAATTCTTATTTTTTTCAAAGTCAAAATTAGTTAAAAGAATATTTTTTATATTTCTTTTATGAATCGCGTACATTAAATTAAAAAACATATTTGTAACTAATTTTGATTTTGAAAAAAAGAATAATTTTTTAAGAGAAGGTTTTTAACTAGTGCTTAGAACCGTGAATCTCGGTTCTAGGCATAAACATTTTCCGTTCTGATGGTAAGAGTAATATTCGGTTCCTACTAGAACCGACTTGAGCGGTTCAAACCTCTTTCTGTGTACATTGCAAACATGTGCAATATAAGAGAAAAACATCTTAGTTAATGAGAATGTATAGAAAATTGTTAATTTTAGGAATTGTTAATTAGGTATAGAAAATTGTTAATTAGGAACAATGTAAAATAAATATAAGTAATTGTCTAGTAACGAATAAAATTATTGATATTTTCTTACAAGTACACTTAAAATCTTATATAACATTGAAAAATCAATTCTCTTTCGAGAAAAATTATAATTTATTTGTATAGCAACCTTGTCTACAGGGGCGGTCGCCCCGGGACGCAAGTGCCCGCGTGACCCTAGATATACGCCGATTTTCCTCTATCTCTCTCTAATATTATAATATACATCGAAAGTCGAAATCGAATTTTTTATAGTTCGATTTTTGTATCGAATTTTTTGTCGTTCGATAGTTCGATTTTATTTGATGAAATTGTTTCGATTTAGTTATTATATTATTGTATATATAGTTAAGTTATAATGGATAATTAATATGTTTTCCTTTTTCATTATTATACAAAATAAAATTATATGCCTTTTTTCCTTTTTATTATCGTATTTTAATTTAATTAAACTAAACTCCGAAAGTCCGAAATGCGGAAATTCATTCGTCCAGTCACGGGCCGTCACGGTGTATTATATTAAGATAGAAAACTAACCTAATGAAACCCCAGTGCTTATTGTTTATATGATTCATAAAAATAAAAAAATGTTTGATGATTTAATTTTTTTACAATGGATTATTTAGTGTAAATTAAATTTAGGTATTAATATTTTGATATTTCCTAATTAAAAAAAAAGTTATGTAAAAATATATTGTTTAAATATATATAGTGAAGTGACTAAAAGTTGTATCTGATTATGTATCTGATGTGTGTGTATTCTATGATTTTTAAAATTTGAAAATATTTATTTTTTAAAATGTATTTAAAAATTTGTTTTATTTGCTACACTTTACCAAGTTAAGATTTTACCAAGTTTGCTACACTATACTAAGATTCTAATGATGAGTTCGAGGATGTGTTACTAGAACTTAAACTAGTCCTTAGTTTTTATTTTCTACAGTTTATTACTTTAGTACAAAAAAATTTTGTTTCAAAAACACTACTGATATTATAAGACTGAAGAAAATGAATACTCTATAATATTTTAAGAACCAAATAAAAAAAAAAGCTTTCAATTTTCTCAAATGATTATTATAATGGCTATGAAGAAGAAAAAGTAGTCCTTGTTTTTCTACCCGCTACAGTTAAATACTTCTAAAATTTTCAAGCTTTTATCTCATTAAGTTATTATAATTATTACATTTCATTTTTTTCACTTTCTCTGTATCGTTAGGTAAGAATGTTATTAAAATAGAATTTTTTTCTTGTGAATTTATAAATTGGAGCAGACAAAATATTAGGACTAGATTTACTTCTTGCAAGTCATCATTAGAATCTTTTGAGAAAATTTCAAGCTTTTATCTCATTTGGTTATTAAAATATTGGAGATTTCATTTTCTTTGCTTTCTCTATATCGGTAGGTAAGAAATTCTTTTAAAACAGAACTTTTTTCTGTTGAAATTATAAACTGAATCAGATAAAATATGAGGACTAGATTTACTTCTTGCAAGTCATCATTAGAATCTTTTGAGAAAATTTCAAGCTTTTATCTCATTTGGTTATTAAAATATTGGAGATTTCATTTTCTTCGCTTTCTTTATATCGGTAGGTAAGAAATTCTTTTAAAACAGAACTTTTTTCTGTTGAAATTATAAACTGAATCAGATAAAATATGAGGACTAGATTTACTTCTTGCAAGTCATCATTAGAATCTTTTGAGAAAATTTCAAGCTTTTATCTCATTTGGTTAGATTTCATTTTCTCTATATCGGTAGATAACAAATGTTTTTATATCATTATTATTTGCTGGAAAAATTTTTAAATGGAGTAGATAAAAAATGTGGACTAGTTTTACTTCTTGTAAGCCATCATTAGTACCTTTGGTTATTAATATTAGAGATTCCAAGAATTTTCCTTCGTTATAAACTTTTTATACCGGTACAAGAGATGTAATAATTTAAGTATATTGAAATTTAAACAATAATTCAAATAAAAAATTTATAACCGGTTTGTGTAACTACACAACCAACGAGCATGGAACATGTTCATTTATAACATTGATAATAAAGTATTTATTGTGCTCATAATATAAATATTTATATGCAAATATTTATATTTAGATTTTTATTATAGAAATCATGCTGCTTAGACATCAAAATGAACTAAATTAATTAAATTTTCAAATTATTATAGTTTTTTAAATAATATGAATATGAATTTATTTTTTATTAATTTTTATAATGAATTCTTAAAAATTCTGCACCAATGGTCCCTAGGTACTTCTGCACCAATACTCCATAGGTACTTCTGCACCAAAGGTCTTTAGGGACTTCTGCACCAATGCTCCCTAGGTACTTCTGCACCAAAACTTCCTAGGTACTTCTGCACCAAAGGTCTTTAGCGACTTCTGCACCATAGGTCCCTAGGTACTTCTGCACCAATGCTCCCTAGGTACTTCTGCACCAAAGGTCTTTAGGGACTTCTGCACCAAATGTTCCTAGGTACTTCTGCACCAAAGGTCTTTAGGGACTTCTGCACCAATAGTCCCTAGGTACTTCTGCACCAATGCTCCCTAGGTACTTCTGCACCAAAGGTTCCTAGGTACTTCTGCACCAAAGGTCTTTAGGGACTTCTGCACCAATAGTCCCTAGGTACTTCTGCACCAAAGGTCCCTAGGTACTTCTGCACCATAGGTCCCTAGGTACTTCTGCACCAAAAGTCCCTGAATCGAAAATATTCTAAGTCCATTTGACCCCCCCCCCCCCCTAAAAACGTCAATTTTTGACACCCCCCCTAAAAGCGTCAATTTTTGACCCCCCCTCTAAAAACGTCAATTTTTGACCCCCCCCCCTAAAAGCGTCAATTTTTGACCCCCCCCCTAAAAACGTCAATTTTTGACCCCCCCCCTAAAAGCGTCACTTTTTCACCCCCTCCCCTGCCGAGCCGGACTTTTTCAAATACCCCATCCAATGAACATGTTCCATGTTAAAACTTTTAAGACAATATAAGAGGGTAATATTTTACAAGGCTTAAAATAGAAAATAAATAATACATTTTATGGTTAAAAATATTTTATTCAATTAAATTTCATTATTTTTGATAATGAAATTTTTTCAAATGATTCAATGTATATTTACTTCTCAGGCTATTTTACTGTATTTTAGAGATAAAATATTTGTTTGTTTTGGTAAAGTATATAGCAAATAAAAAATTTTTTAAATAGTTTTTAACAATAAATTTTTTCAATATTAAAATATCAACAAAAAGGCATATTTGTTAGAAGACACACATCAGACGCAACTTTTAGTCACTTCTCTATTTTTTAAATAAAATATCTGAAAATATTAATAAATTTAATTTAAATTAAATAATTCAATGTGTTCATCAAAATTAAATTAATCATTTTTTTACAGCCCGGACACACTACTATTTAAAATTAAAATTAAAAATTAAAAAAAATCAGTGAAAGGGAGGGGAAGCTACGATTTTAAAATTTATTTATTTATTTATTGAGAGTCATTAACAATTTAGGTATGCTTAAGCGAAATAATAAGATCTTCTTAAAAAATTTTTTTTGCTAAAAACTTTTCAAAAATTATAATAAAATTTTTTTTATTTTATTGAAATATACTTATGTGAAATGAATGAGATCTCCCAAAAAAACATTTACATGTAAAGTTACGCAAGTGCCTTTAAGTTTTGTCACTGCGCTTATTTATTTTATCTAGTATTTTATTAGGTAAACATTCTATTATCACTATTATTAAACACTGCGAAAGTTTTGAGATCTCAAACAAAACTTTACGCAAGTTATGTGGGCTGATTAATAAAGAAAAAAAAATAATATTACTTATTAAGTAATTGATTTATTGTAGATATAATATATGGAATTTAAAGTACCGGATTAAATATTCTATTATCACCAATTTTTAACACTACGAAAGTTTTGAGATCTAAAACAAAACTTCACGCAAGTTATGGAGGCTGATTAATAAAAAACAAAAAATATTAATTATAAAATTTTAAGATCTCATAAAAAAAAAAAAAAATTCACTTGCCAGGTCTACATAAATAGCCGCTTCCAATTATACCTGGCAAGTGAATTTTTTTTTTTTTTTATGAGATCTTAAAATTTTATAATTAATATTTTTTGTTTTTTATTAATCAGCCTCCATAACTTGCGTGAAGTTTTGTTTTAGATCTCAAAACTTTCGTAGTGTTAAAAATTGGTGATAATAGAATATTTAATCCGGTACTTTAAATTCCATATATTATATCTACAATAAATCAATTACTTAATAAGTAATATTATTTTTTTTTCTTTATTAATCAGCCCACATAACTTGCGTAAAGTTTTGTTTGAGATCTCAAAACTTTCGCAGTGTTTAATAATAGTGATAATAGAATGTTTACCTAATAAAATACTAGATAAAATAAATAAGCGCAGTGACAAAACTTAAAGGCACTTGCGTAACTTTACATGTAAATGTTTTTTTGGGATAGTATATACATTAAAAATGTACAAAAATAAATTAATGAATATTAATAAGATAAAAATAAAAATAAAGTAATTTTAAGTAAATTGATCACGTATCGTTTGTTTTTATATCCTAAAGCCACAAAAAGCACAGAAAATTTTTTATTCTATCCTATTGATAATATCACCCCTTCCATTTTTTTTTCTTTTAATCCACATCCTTTCTGTTCATTTCTATATTCCGGTCAGTCGTTTCGATAAGGGTTATATAACACCCTATATGACTCATTTTGATGAGTAAAAAATTTTTCTACATGCCGATCACGATTTAAGGGTATACTATCCCCTTTAATGTTTTAAAAGATCTTGCTGCTTCTTTTATTTTTCGATTCAACTAAACGAAACTAAAAAGCTAAAGTATAAAAGGGCTGACATGTGAACGTCGAGAGAAGAAATGACGACACGTTGCCTTATTCTATATATATATAAGAGCTTCTTAGTCATATAAGTATTATATTGGAATAAATGTAGATAAAAAAAGATAAAAAAGTTTATAAAAAAAAACGTGAAAAAGTAAAAAAAAAAAAGGAATACGTTACATAAGAGATAGTCGCGAAATCTGAGGGATGGATGAACAAGTCGGTTAAGCGAGTGTCTTCTTTCATAAATTTCCTCTTATATACAGGGGATAAAGCTTTATATATAATATTATATATGTAGTATAAATCGTTCGACCCGTTCTACAGACTTAAAAGATACGATTTTTTTCTCTTCAAGATGCTGCATAAGCCTTTTATATATGTAATATATGATGCATCTAAAAAATAAAATGTTATGAGTTTTTTATTTGTCATTTTTTTTTAGATAAGTGATTTACTATTTATATTTTAGTTTTTTGTTATAGATAAGAAATGTCAAATTGAATTTTCCTTATATGGTTTTTAGATTACAAAATAATGTATAATATTTGTAGAGAGAGATGAACTTAGTGCTCTTAAAACCTCTCGAAACAAAAGCCCGACATTTCAATTAGGGTCCTTATTAGTTAGCAATAATAAGCATGAGTTACTGCACAAGTGCACACATATACAGAAAATTTTAACTAATATATACCCAAAGGCTTTTCTCTCCAGTGCTTAACACTGCTTTAAATAATGTAATAAATATATAGTTAAAGTCCAAGCAAAGCAAATTGTAAGTCCTAAAATTCTCATATAAATGTATATATATATATATATATATATATATATACAATGCAAGTTTAAACTATTTGCATGCCCAGGGTCAAGCTCTTACGATATTAAGGGCTGACTAGGCACTACTATAGGAGTATTTTATACATCCTTTACGGAAATCCTTCTCTCTAGGTTTTAGCTTTCTAGTGTAGTTACTAGTTTTAGAAATAAATTTATGTAAATGTTTATTTTTAACTTCTATTTATTATTGTAAAGCTTTATTATTACTGCAGTTTATAACTAAATAAATATTGGCTTCTTTGAAATTTTTTATTAAAATTTTTTAAATTTTACCTGCTTTTTATAGGCAAAGTAAAATAACTTATAGAATATAGTTTTTCAGTTTTAAGATTTAATTCTATAAGGTATTATCGTCTAAATCATTGCATGTAACTGTAATAATATAATCCTACTTTATTTTTTAAATAGAAAACTAAGTAAATATAAAAAAATTATTGGATTTTTTTTCTCAATATTGTGTGCTGATCTTTTAATTTCTTTTTTACTTTTTATTTTTGAAACAACGCAGTTTTTTTTTATCTTTCCCATGTAAAAAAATCGTCTAATAGCCAGCTAATAGCTGGCTAATAGCCGGCTAATAGCCGGCTACGATTTGGCTACGAACTGGATACCAATTTACATTTTACAAATTTTCTTTGAAATTTTATTCCGGAAAATCCCACATCGAAAAAAGAATCTGCTTGCCGCAAGCGGGATTCCGTTTGAGAAAAACGGTAAAAACTTTTGCGACAAATAGATTTCTTTTTTTCAGTGCAGGATTGATAATTTTTTATCATTTAATAACTTTTTGATCTGCAAAAAAAATCATTCATCAATTTTGTATTTTTCTTCGGGAAGCCATTCCGATTCGCGTTTCATGATTTTTTTCCTTATCAATTTAAATTTCCGCACCAAACCTTTTTACCAAATTTTAAGGTTACATAAAAAAATTAAACTTTTCTTCTTCCCAATGACATTTGAACTCTAAGAAATTACGAAAATAATTTTTCTCTGCGAAACGAGAAAGTTTCTCATCGTATGAAAAAATTTGTTCATCACCCAATCTCGGAAATTTTTATCTTGTATACACAATATTTTTAACTTTAAAATTTACGGAAAAAATAAAATTTTTAACTGATATTTTTTTTTATTTAATGAAATATTCTTTTAAATATTTTAATTTCTTTAGATGGCTAAATTGGATCGACTCGCGCGTTATAGGCTTCACAAAAAAAACTATCTTGAAATGATTTGAAACTATCTGGATTTATTTGTTTTTAAATATAAATAATTACAATTCGTTGCCATGTCAATATTTTCAATTATAAAATAAACAGATAGTTTCAAATCGTATCAAGTTAGTTTTTTTCGTGAAGCCTAACGCGCGAGTCGATCCAATTTAGCCATCTATAGAAATTAAAATATTTAAATTTATAGTGATTATTTTTTCCGTAAATTTTCAAGTTAAAAATATTGTGTATACAAGATAAAAATTTCCGAGATTGGGTGATGAACAAATTTTTTCATAGGATGAGAAACTTTCTCGTTTCGCAGAGAAAAATTATTTTCGTAATTTCTTAGAGTTCAAATGTCATTGGGAAGAAGAAAAGTTTAATTTTTTTATGTAACCTTAAAATTTGGTAAAAAGGTTTGGTGCGGAAATTTAAATTGATAAGGAAAAAAATCATGAAACGCGAATCGGAATGGCTTCCCGAAGAAAAATACAAAATTGATGAATGATTTTTTTTTGCAGATCAAAAAGTTATAAAATGATAAAAAATTATTAATCCTGCACTGAAAAAAAGAAATCTATTTGTCGCAAAAGTTTTTACCGTTTTTCGCAAACGGAATCCCGCTTGCGGCAAGCAGATTCTTTTTTGGAATTCGTTCTTTTTTCGATGTGGGATTTTTCGGAATAAACTTTCAAAGAAAATTTGTAAAATATAAATTGGTATCCAGTTCGTAGCCAAATCGTAGCCAGCTAATAGCCGGCTATTAGCCATCTATTAGCTGGCTATTAAACGATTTTTTTACATGGGTTTTTATCTTTTAGCTGTGTATGGACTTATTTAAAAATACTTGATTCATTACAAAAAATGCAGGAGAGACTTCTTTATTAGGGTATAGTCAGATTTCCTGCTGAAGATGATACTATTATTCATTTTTCGGGGAAACGTTCAACAAACTCGGAACATCGTGTAAGATAACTGAAAATTTCAAATGCCGATTCCTGAAAAAGCTTGTTTAATTAATAAGTAAATAATAATAATTCATCGAAATTTTTAAAATAATTTTTAATTTTCATGCTTTTTGTCTCACCAGATGAAAATTCTGATTGGATTTTTGGATTCCTTAGGAAATTTTACCTAATACCCGGTTTTTTGGAAAATTTTGAACATTTCTGTAATGTTATATAAAAAAATATACTCTTACGTACTACACCTAGACCAATCGGTTTTTTTCAGAATCTTATACGCTGGCCTATTCATTAGGTCAGTTTCACAGAGAATTTTTCATACAAAAAAAATTCTTAAAAACCCGCCCAATTCCCGAAATAACTCTTCAGATCACAAGAGATTTTTTTGCTGAAAAAAAATTCTGATTGTGGCAGCTATTTTTTTTTTTTTTTTAATAATTGCAAACGTCTTGAAACGTAAAGAAAATTTAAGAACAACGAGTTATGTTAATTTAAAATATCAACACGTGGAATGTTATAACATTTTTCTTTTTTATTTAATTTGCAACCATTTAAAAGAAATAAAAAATCCGGCTGCCGCAACTGAAGTGCTGGTAGATGTAATCGAAATTCAATAACGGGAACCAGATTTTTTTTCAGACTAGAGGTTGGCAGATATCTATGTGGGTCTAAGAAAATCCGTCTTATAATTTATTTTTATGTTATTAAACAGCCTGTATAAAAGATGATAAAAGTATGTAAACTATTTCGTTAAATGATTTTCCTCAAAAAAACAATACAGCCATGCATTTAAAATTTTTTGCTATGAAATCAAAAATGAAAAATATCTTGGGTTCATTTTTAATCCCAACTTACTTTAGTAAAATTTATAAAATTTCAACAAAAAAAATTAAAACCTGAGGATCATAGCGGTACCCCCAATAATAACATCCACGATAATTGCCTATATATATATAGATTTTTTATTACTTTTGTGTTTTTTTTTTATTGATTATACGATCTATTAACGAATAAAGGGGTAAACATTAATTTAGCGATGTGCCAAATTGTAATTAAACTTTTTTTAGCTAACCTTGCGTGATTATTATATAATTAAAAAAAGAAGAGTATGCTATTTTCGAAGACTAGCGAATGAATAAAAAATTAAATATTTCAGAAGGGTTAAGAAAAATGTTTTAATTAGTAATTTTTGTTAATAAAGTTAAATATTGTATGCGTGTATTTAAATTATGATCTAAAGTTTTCTACATTGAAGGTGAAGAGAAGAAATTGTAAAATGAAGGAATAATAAGAAACGTGACATAATGTATAGTAAAATATCTCAAACAAAAAGATAGGATATATGGTATTTTGATATTGTCAGATTTATACTACTGAAGAAAAGCGACAAATTCATAATTGCATTAATACTAAGAGTAAAATTCAAATATATTCCTTTTCTCCTCTTAATACCACAACAAATACCACAAAATGTAATATACACAATATAAGAATCCTTTTATATTATCTATCTCTCTTTTTGACGTTCACCCACACATGCTTGTGGTAAAAGAAAGATGAACAATATATTTGTCGGTGTATGTGTGTATATCCATAGAAAGTTCCTTAATAAAACGAAATCTCAGCTTTTACTCTATAATTTTCTCTCTATATATCGATTATATCTTGTGTTTCTTTACTCTTATAAACTTGCCTCTCCTCTCTCCTCTCTTATTTCTTAAGGTACTAACTCCTTAAGCAAAGCTTTTTCACAATAAGATAAAGAGAGAAGAAACTAAAAGTAAAATCCAGCTCGTTAATCTTCAAGGGATTAATACCAATACCAATACTAAAGTATCGCCATTGTACTTCCTTTCTCGACCGATGATTATTAATTAAATTGGCTATATTGCTTTTATTTTTCCTCTTATTATTAAAATTGCCAATATTTCGATTTTGCAATATTTAAGAAACTTTATTTTATTTTTATTTCCCTTCTACTCTTTCCCCCTTTTTTTTAGCATCCCTGTTAATTATATTTTTTAAGCTCTTAGATATTGATGCATTGGAAAATTTCAGGAATCTATTTTTAGCTACTTTTTTTTATACATGAGTTAATTACATTGGGTAATTATACTAGATACCGTCAACGACGGGTAGAGCGAAGCTGATCATATTTAAAAAAAAGTTTAAATAATTTTTTAATTTTTGGGTTTTACAAGCTTTGATCAGATTTAGATTAAATATCAATCACGGTGGGCGGCTTGAAACGATTTTAAATCGAAGTGCGAGTTACTGAAAATGTTAAAAACGGGATCTACTTGAAATAATTTTGCAAGTTGAATGCCGTAAAAATCAAAAAAATCCCCAGAGCCGTTTTTTTTTTTAGGTAAAAAACCGTATTTTTGAGGTTTTTTTCATTTTACACTACTTTTAATTTTCTTTATTCGTGCCAAATAAAGTTCAAAACGGTTCTGTACTTTATAAAATGTATGTCTGAAGTTAAATTTTTCACTCTAGAGCATTAAAGTACACTTATACCTGTATATATTTTGATTTCGGTAAGCTGTGGATGGCTGAGAGGTTGGCTGAGAAGTTATATCATTCTGTTTAAAAAGTCATTGGTGGATTGTGTCCCCAAAATTTGACTCATTTTGCGCGCACTTTTTTATACACATATAATATGAACTGTCCCCAATTTTTAGCCCTCTATGTGAAAATCTGCCAATTTTGACCCAAATTACGAAATTTAGATTTTTGCGAGTTTGACCAAAAATAGTGAATACAGCTATCTAGGGGCAAAATTTTTAAAATCTAATTCCAAATACGAATTCAGCTGGAAATTTGACTATGGATTATGTCCAAAAACTATTTTTAATGGTTTTTTTTATAGATTTCTAAAAAATTTCATTAAAAAATCAAAAATTGCTGAAAACTTAATTTGGGTCTAAATTGGCAGATTTACACCTAGAGGGCTAAAAAATTGGGAGAGTTCATATTTTATGTATATAAAAAAGCGTGCACAAAATGAGTCAAATTGGGGGACTCAATCCGCCAATGACTTTTTATACGGAATGATATACTTCTCAGCCACCCTCTCAGCCATCCACAGCTTACCGAAATCAAATTATACAGGTATAAGTTTACTTTAATGCTCAAGAGTGGAAAATTTAACATCAGAGATACATTTTATAAAGTACAGAACCGTTTTGAACTTTATTTGGCACGAATAAAGAAATTTAAAATTAGTGTAAAATGAAAAAAACCTCAAAAATACGGTTTTTTACCTGAAAAAAAAACGGCTTTGGGGATGTTTTTGATTTCTACGAAAAAAAAATGGCAAAAGAATGTCAATTAGTGGAATTTAATGTATGAAAGTTCGGATATCGATATTTTTTTTTAATCTAAAAATTTTTTATGTATTTAATCCAAGTTTATATGTAGAATATTTTATTTAAATGATGGTGCCCATTTTAGAGTTTACTGAATAAAACAAAAATTTATTTAATATTTTAGTATACGCTGCAAAGAAAATTGTTATGAACTAAGGAATGCTTAAGATTTTGAAATAAATATTAAATAAAATGAAATAAAAATATAATATATATAATTCCTTATACTGCAGACAATATACGACGGGGGGGGGGGGGTCTATAAGGTCCAGATTTGGTGTAATATAGGTTTTTTAGGTTGCTGATCACAATTCGGGGTCTTTTCTATAAGAAATTGTTGGAACACCCTTAAATTTGCAAAAACTACCCCTAAAAAGGGGTATTTTTGATGTATTCAAATTATTGGCGGTCAGATTTGGTCCATAAGGGTTTTTTGGGTCGCTAATCAAGAATTTCGAGGACTCTTCTATGAAAAGTTAATATTTCACACCTTAATTAGCAAAAATACCCCTAAAAAGGGGGTGTTTTTGCTGTTTTGGCACTTTAAGCGTTCAGAAAAGGTTTTAATGGGTTTTTTAGGTCACTGAACAAGAATTTTGGGGAATTTTTTGTTAAAAATTAAATTCTCACCCTTAAGTTAAAAAAACTATCTCTAAAAGGGGTTTTCAGAATAATAAATATATATACAAAAAAATTTAGTTTTTGCTAACATAAGGGTGCTAAATTAATTTTTTACAAAAAAATTCCCCGAATTTCTTCGGATCTGAATCTGAACGCTGACAATGCGAAAGTAGCAAAAACACCCCTTTTAGTAGTATGGTAGTAGGGTAGTTTCTGTTAATTTAAGGGTGAGAAATTAGTTTTTAACAAAAAATTTCAAAATTCTTGTTCAGTGACCTAAAAAACCCATTAAAACCGTTTCTGAACGCTTAAAGTGCCAAAATTTTTTTATTAAATATTATTATTAATTAATTATTTTTGCTAATTAAGGAGTGAAATATTAACTTTTCATAGAAAAGTCCTCGAAATTCTTGATCAGCGACCCTAAAAACCCTTATGGACCAAATCTGACCGCCCATAATTCGAATACATCAAAAATACCCCTTTTTAGGGGTATTTGTTGCAAATTTAAGGGTGATACACCAATTTCTCATAGAAAAGAACCCGAAATTCGTGATCAGCGACCCGAAAAACCTAAAAATTTATCTTTAAAAAATTAAGGATGAATTTTCAAAGAAAAAATTCTCCGAGCAAACATACTATAAAAAGACCCAAACCCACAGTTTTGAATTCACCAAAGTCTTGGCAATGTTTCCCTCTTCTTAGATTTTCAATTTTTTTCTAACATTTTCTGAAAATTAGGTTTTTTCAAAAAAGTTGGATTTTAACCTGTACTGCCCCTTAAGATTTAAAATTTTTTATTTGCATAAGATACTTAACGCAATCATATCATAAACTGCAATTATATTATCGTTAACTGTCTTTGAATACTTAATTAATTTTACAATACTGATAAGCAACTTGTCGATTTTTTTTAGTGGCCAACTTTGACCCGAAATATTGAGTTTGCAGTTTGATTTAATCGCAAATTTGACATCAGATTCTGAAAGTTGAGACTTTTTTACATGGGGATATACATTTTGAAATATATAAATTTTTGTTTTGAAATTAATTTAGTGTGCAAAAACAAAACTACTCGTAGGTAGATATAAGCTCTTGGACGTCAAACGTGTAATTAAATAAAATGTCGATTAATTAATAATTAATAAAACTATATCTAGTGTTCTTTTGCGTTTTTATGATATTTCACTGATGCAAAATTTATGCAAAAGCTATGAAATTTATCGTGCGGATAACATTTAGAAGGTTTTTCACCAGTATGAAGCAAAAGTACAAGAATAAACATGCCTTTAGAAATACCGGATTGGGACCAAAAACAATAGGTGTAATTAACTCGATAAAATAAACTCAGTTTTAAAAAATGAAAGCAATCCGTTTGATCGTTTTGGCTATATCGTGTCCGAAAGGTGTCGATTTTTGCATCCATTAAGGTAGAGCTTCGCTTCGCTCTATAATTATAAGTATGCTCGGTTTTTTTGTTAATAATAATGCACTGGAAACATTTTTTTTGTACTTTATTTTTAATGTTAAAAAATTTATTAACTGCATTTTTTTTGTTTACTTATTTTTCTATTTGTTTTTACTATTATAGGATTATTGGAAGTATAATGTATAATTAAATAAAAAGATCAGAAGTACAGTAATAAAATATTGACTTATTAGATTGTATATTCGATCGATAAGTAATATATGGAACATTTCATGTTAATTGGTAATAAGTATCTGAGCTGCAGGATCAAAATTATTGTCATTGATTCTTTAAGCTTCTTACAAATTCTTATATAATTTTTCGTGAACATTTCACTTTCGAGAACTTTGATTAGTAACTTATTTCTTGATTTATTTTTAATAATACAGTTTTGATTCTATTCTATTCTGTTAAAATTTGATTAGTTAAACATACTAAATATTAAATATTTTTGATGAATATATTTCATCAAATTTAAAAAAAAATTTTTAATCAAATTTCTCGAAAGAGAAATGTTCATGAAATGTTATATAAGAAAAAAATAATCTTAATATATATAAATTATTACAAATCCATTTAAGATACAATGATTTTCTCTTGTGCATAATTTATTATATTTTATTAACTTTTTTTATTAGTTACTTTTTTTATTAATTTTTTTTTTTTTCGTGTTTAATATACATATGTAAAAAGGAATCTGATTTCTTATGTGTCCCGGAGGGTAACTTTGCCAGATATATGGCAAAAACTACTTTTTTGCTAAATTTTAAGAAGTTTGCTATCGGATTTTGTCATATCTCTGGTTAAAATGGTCATAAAAAAAAAAATAATAAAAATTCGTAATTAGACAGAGAATGGAACTAATGGGGTCTTTTCCGTAGTTTGAGGGCGCTACTGAGACATGCTCCGTTTTAGTGGGGAATTCAAATATTTTTTTGTTTTTCAAATAAGAATTTGAAATAAATGATTTATTTTATTATTAAGTAAAAAAATGTAGTAAAAAGTTTTTGTTGAAGTAAATATTAAATAAATGTGACAAATAAATCTTTTTTTATTACTAATTTTATTCATATTATTTAACCTTCAATCCTATAAACAATTTGTTCTGAATTTTTCTATAATTTTTTAAGTAAGTATATGTATTTTTTCTTTTTACATAAGTTAAAAATAAAAAAAATGCAATAAAATTTTAAGTAAAATAGTTTAATAAATAGGTAAAATGTAGGTATATATCTGCAACTTTAAAAAAACGCGTTGATAAATACTAGTTGTGACATGTTTTTGTTTATTTACATTGTTTTTTATTCATATGTGAATGGATTAAACAAATATTTGTTTTGAAGTATTTTTTAAGTACAAATAAATATTATTAAATAAAATTAATATGAAGAATAATAATATAAATAACCAGATTAAAAATGCAAAAAAACTTGTACCTGAAAAAATTGTTATAAATAAAAAAGTAGTTACTTCAGTTCCTAAAAAATTGATCTGTTCAAATACAAAAAATTATGATGCTCTCAAAAACTATGAGTTGATAGAGTTATTGAAAGAAAGACATCTGAAAAAAAGTGGTAATAAAAAAGCTTTGATAAAAAGGTAAGCTATGGTTTTGCTTTTTATAAATAAAAAAAATGTTCATTTACCTATTAGTTCAAATCAGCAAATCTTTGTTACACCTATTTATAAATTATAGTGCTCATATAATGTTTTAGATTGAAAGACCATGATGGCATTTTAGAATATAAAGACCCTGAAGAAGTTCCTAGGGAAGATCCATACATATTTTTTGCACCTGATCCAACTTTATATAAAGACATAAATGCTGATCACTTATTATTATTAGAAGAAAAATTTAGAGAGAAATATTTTCAATCAATAGGCATAAATATTAAACAGACAAGAGGAGATAATATGTACATTGAAAAATATTTACTGAGTCTTCGCATTGTTCAAAATAATTCTGATAGTTACATTAAAGGAAGAGTCTTATCAGAAAAAAGCAAGAAGCTAGTTTATTTTGTCGACATAAAAATTGACTCAGATAAATTGATTTCTGTAGCACTTTGTGAATGCATTGCAGGGAAAGGCCCTACAGCATATTGTAAGCACGTAACAGTAGTATTTAATGCTTTGGAAGATTTCTTAAAAAATAAAAAATATGATATTAGACAAGTTTGCACAGATGTGTTACAAGCATTTCATAGTAGTAAAAAGTTTTACCATTCACCTATTAGATCCAAAAATTTAGTATTATCAAGGCCTTTACTTCTTCCTAATAAAACCAAAATAGTTAATTATGACCCAAGACCTCTTCAGTACAGAAATTGCAATAATTACTATGAGCTCTTTCGTAATGAATGTATTTCTTTTGCAGCTCATTTTAACCATAAATTTCCAATGCTTCAACTATTTAAAAGTGCTAATATACGAGCTGTTCACTACGATCATGATTATCTGAGTGAAGAACCTGAAGATATCTTTCTTAAGGCAATGAATTTAAGACTAATCGATGAATATACTAGAAATTTCATAGAATACAGTACTCGAGGACAAAGTTTAAATAAAATCTGGATTTTTGAAAGGTATTTCAGGTTGAATAGTAGTAACTTTGGTGATATATGTATGTCTAAAAATTTTTCTGAAACATTAAATGCAATATTGAATTCCAAAGACTTATCTCACCTAAAAGCCATTGCACATGGTAAAAAATATGAAATTTATGCTATTAACAAATTTGAGTCTATTACTAATACTTCAACTACTGAATGTGGAACCTTTGTGTCTTTGGATTATCCATTTTTAGCTGCTTCGCCAGATAGATTACTAAATGATGATTACTGCATCGAAGTCAAATGTCCTATTAGCGCTTTCAAGAAAGTAATCAGTCCAGAAACGGTATCATATATCTATTTGGATCCTGAAAATGGGTTACAGCTAAAAAAAGAGCATCCGTATTATTACCAGATCCAGGGACAGTTACTCTGCACTGAAAGAAAAAAATGTTTTTTTGTAATTTATACAGGAGTTGATTGTCTTATTACTACAATCGAAAGAGATGATTCTTTTATAAATAACATGCTAGAAAAATTAATTTATTTCTATAATAATTACTTTAAAAAAGCTATATTAGATAAATTTTTTTATAGAGATTAAAAATTTAATTTTTAGAAATAAACATTATAAAATAACTATTTTATCAAAATGTTAACTAATTTTAATAGTTTAAATGTAAAAATAAAAATAAACTTATTATAATGAATTGATTTGATTAAAATTTTTATTTATGCGTATTGATTAACAATCGGTTTTCTAAAATTGCACAAAGTAAAACACACAAAAATTATGTCTTCTGCTAACGCAGTTTCAGAAGTGTTGAGTCGACCTTCTAAAATTTTGTATGTTTTGGCTAATCCAATGTGTCTTTCTATATGAACTCTTTTGCTTGAAATTTTTCTATCTTTTTTTAAAGTTGCTGGTGTAATATGGTTGTCTTTTTTAAAAAAAGTTGGTATGTTCAGAGTGGTTTTGTAAGCAGCCAATATATCTTCTATATCAAAACCCTTATCAGCCATAACTGAATCACCTGGTACAAGTTTTTTCAAAAAATCTTCACTACGTTCAACAATTTGTCGATCAGAAGTAGCTCCTCCATAAACATCAGAAACATAAGAGATTAGACCTCCTGGAGTTGAACCAACAATACCTTTCATTGTATTCTTATTTTTATATTTAGAAAAAGTAGCTTGTTGAGACGTTGGTTTTGATGGTTTATCAATAGGTATTTCAGTTCCATCAATAATAACTCTAACGGATGGAAACTTTCTTTTAAAATCTAATGGAGTATGAAAGTCAACAAGCGATCTTTCAGGCCAAAATGATATTTCGGACCACTGTAATCTCATAAATCTAATCCAAGCAATAAAAATATTGTAAACTTGTTTTTCACTAATATCAAATAATAAATGCAATTCATAGTAGGTCTTACGTTCTCTTAATCTGATTAGAACTAAAAAAAATCTATTTATTGGAGTTACTATTTCTGGAGCTCGGCCATACGGATAATTTAAATTATCGACTGCAGGCCCTAAAGTTCTATACACAAGCAGAAATTTTTCATAACATTCCAAACCAGTGTAAAAGTGAACAGCTTTTTTATCATTTCTAAATTTTTCAATAGAAAAAAAATTTTTAGAACAATTGTAACAAAATTCAACATTCTTTTTTCTTGTTTCTTCATCTAAATTAACTGAATCGTGTCTGCTATTATCATCAATATATTTTATTTCATCTTCACTGAAGTCAAAATCGCTAAATTCTCTAGAATCTAAAGTATTATGTTGATAATAATCATTTGGCCCTCCAGAATTTGTACCATGAAAATCTTCATTATTATAGTGAAAGTCTGATGTGTTTGTTTTATTTTCGTTAAAAATTTCTTGACCATTTGTATTAATATCATCTGATAATAATTCAATTTCATTGACATTTGAAATTAAGTCATATTTTTCAAGAACTGGTTCTTCTAAATCTAAATTTGCTGAATTTTCATCTTCGCATTTTTGATAAATAAATTTATTTTCATTTTTGTCATTTATTACTGGATTTTGCTGGATATTTACATTTTCATACTGTTTTATTTTTGAAGAATCTTGACTACAGTTGTCGTTTATAGAAGTAAAGCTTTTGTGCTTAGGTTTATTTAAAGAGTTTTTGCGGGATTTTTTACTTTTCAGCTTGCTTACTTTTCCTCCATCTAAACCTAATCTTTTTCTGATCTCCATGATTTCTTTTTCTCTTATTTTCCATTCAAAAACACTAGGGACTGCATCAGATTTGAGATTTCTACGTAATCCTTCTCCTAAAATGCATGTAAATTATAATTTGATATAATTAACCTAATATAAAAATAAATAATATTAATTAAAACAAATACCTTACCCTCCTTGTACTGCGAAACATAATCTAAAGGCTTAAAATGTCTGTGACATATCCTAGATTTACCAGGATCCCACTTTTCACTTTTCCCTATTGCTTTCAACCACAAAAGCCTTCTATCCACATTTTTTGGAAAAACATGGGAAAATTCAATGCTTTTTTTACATTCATCGAGACAGCAAGTTGTTGGCATTTTATGAAAGTTATTAAAAAATAGTCTTATTAACAGCTGCAAAAAGTTAGGTTAAATATCAGTCTTCATGCCTTTTTTACTATATTTTTTGTAACTTCACTTGGACGTTTATAAATCGTCTTTGAATTTAACTTTCTATAGCATTATTGAATCCACAAAATATTTTCAATTTAAAAAGAAAAATTTACAAATGTAATACATATAATACTTATTATCACTTGCACAGTTGCTTACACGACTCCGATTTTTTTCTACTGTACACATAACATAAATATACTCTTACAACATGTTCTTAACAGGTGTAAATAAATTTGGTACAAATAATGCAAAAATTAATAAAATTTAATGCAAAATTTTTCATTTTAAAAATTATTAAATTAAAAAATATTTCTTTGCAGTTTAATTTTAAATTAATTTCATTTATGGTTATTTAATATAGCCTTTAATATAATAAACTTAATTAAAATAATAATTAAATTAGTAAATTAATGTTTTAAGTAATTTAAAATAAAATATTATGTGTATTCTATTTAATTTTTAGAAATAAATTTATATAAATTAAATAAAATTTGAATTCCCCACTAAAACGGAGCATGTCTCAGTAGCGCCCTCAAACTACGGAAAAGACCCCATTGGGTGAGGTTACTATTAAAATATATCCTAACCTCCAAAAATCCAATTTTGTCCAATTTTTTATTTTTTTTTTTAAACTTGGGCAAAAATAATCAGATTTTTATGACAATCTCAGGAAATATGTATTTTAATGACGGGACTATGAGGTTAAATTTTTTAATTTCCTCAAAATTTTATTTTTCCCAAGATAAATTTTATTTTTCAATGAGAAATGCTTTTGGTCTAAAACTCTATACAATTATAGACAATTTCTATATAAAAGATTACACCTGAATTGGGCCCAGTTAGGACTTTATAAATAAATTTATTACTCAACATTATTTTTTTTTGGTTGAAAAAAGTTTATTTTGCGGGTACAAATTTTTTCATCTTGGGTGATTTTAATAAAATAATTTGCTCGTTTTTGTATTGACTGATTGGATTTATTTTAGCCACTGGCTTAAAAAAATAACATGAAGTATAATAGATTCATATTTTAAAACTTTAAATTTAGACTTTTTATGTACTTTAACCTCAGTACGCGTAAGTATTCGTTAGCTCAATTAAAATGCCCATTTTAGGAGCAAGAATGAAAAATTACCTATTAATTTTTAAATTTTTTAAATTTTTGCCGTATTTGGTGTAATTTGCGGATTTTTTTGTGCTGTATCTTACGTATTTTATACAAAATTTAACTTTTACTTTTATTTAGCCATAATATTTTTCTTGAAATTTGGCCTAACCTCAAAAATAACGTTTTTTTTGGGTCCTGTCGTCAGGCATGCTATTTAATGCCATAAAAGCTCCATGGGAAAAAATGGCTGGAATTTATGTTTTTTGACCCTTTAAACACGAATCCGAGGTCCTTTTTGCAAAATTCGTGGTCAATTATTTGTTATTAACAATTTATTGCAAAATTTTATAACAATCTAAATGTTAAATATCCTGAAGACAAATACCATATCATGCAAAAAGACGCCAAGTCTCAGAGAAAGTATGAGTTAAACTCAGAGTTTGAGATTTATTAAAATTTTAATAAATTTTAAAAAAACTAAAATTTTAAAATAAGTTTTTTAAATTTTTTATTACAATTACAAAAACTACGCAGGATACTTTTTAAAGTCAAAAAATAATCATCTACAAATTTGATTTTCAGTTAGTATAAATTTGTACAGTAAAATTCCGTTTGTGATTATTATCAAATTTAAATGTTGCATAGTTTTTACCAGGACCTACTTCTAAAATATTTACACAAAAAATTTCATACATTTCGATTTGTTGAAGAAGCAGAAATTTTGTGCTCGAGAAAGTGGGTCTGAGACGTACAAAATTTGATTTCCCTCGCATCCAAATATATTTCAGTGTACATAAAATGTCATTTTAAAATGAATGCATAAATACAAATGATACAAGCTAATTAAAGTGAATTTTAAAAAAGTCATTAAAGTTTTTTAAATAAAATTTCATGTTTTCCATTAGAAGAGTCCACTAAAAGCTAAAATAAATTTATTCAAAAAAAAAAAAAGATAAATGAAATATAATAAATATAAATTAAAGTTTACCCACTTAATTTAGAATGAAAAAAAAAGCTAAATCACATAAAGCCACTTCTTTCATTTACCGTAAATGATACTTTAGGATGTAACAAGTGGCTTAAAATATCCGTATAAAAGATTACCTCTGACAAACCCTAATTACAGTGTGAAAGAGAGCGTTAATTCACTGCTCACACAACGTTTTATGCAAATAATTCTAAAACGCGAAGTGTAAGAGGTACGCATATAATATACTTTTTTAATGTAATATAAAAGGACTCACTCGGACATAATATCATAACATCCCTTTTTTTGGACTTAATAAAAAGACAAATTTTATAGAGATAATAAGTTCGTTATAATTAACCTAACTGTAATTATTTTTTAGAAAAAAGGCACCCTTTTATTTTTTTGACCTTTATTAATGTACCATTTAAAATAATATTTTTCATATTTATAAGGCACTCTCATAATACTAATTATAATATTCAAGTGTACTTAAGTATTTTTATTTTTCAATTTGGTACTATTATTTTAGAAGCTGCACCATAAATATAAAAATAATTGAAACGAAAAAAAAGAGTATACCCCATAAAATAAGTGAATGAAATTGAGTACATAAAAAAAAATATATAAAAATTTGTGCTCATATATAGGTGTTAAACGAATCGAAATAAAACAGTGATATCGAATCATTTCATGCACGAGTGAAATCGTTTAGCGAATTCAACATGCGTACCGGTACTTGACTTCTGTTCCTCTTCTGCCATTATTATATATGTATATTTTTCATTCTCTTTTTTATAATACATAAAAAAAGGGAAAAAAAGGTTAAAAAAAGCATATATATATGCCCCTCTCTTCATACACACGGTACACATAACCTATAAGCTTATAAAAGGGCTGGGTTATCTCTTGATTCCGTTATATTGCTGCGGGCAGAAAATAGAAAAAAAAGCTCTATGCTTTGAAAAATATACTCTCATCTTTTATGTTGTTGCATGAGCATATATATATAACTATATAAAACACCTGTGGCTTCAGTAAAAAAAAAATTGAACCTTTTTTTTGCATCGTTCTACATACGTTCCATACATAAAATGAAATGAAAAATACGAATATGGTTTTGAGAGAGTATGAAATAACAGAAAAATCGTGTGAGTTTCATTTTTATATATATTATTTGTCGATATAAATATCAATGCATAAGTGAGGGAATGAATGTGTATAAATAATAAAAAAAAATGAGCCACCAATGAATATATAGGCATGCAAATTTACGACAAAACGTTTTTATTATTGAATTCATGACAAAGAACAGTCGTTTCAATTTTTAATAAACTGGGTTTATTTATATTTGATAAAAGGGTAAATTGCTTTCTGATAATGCAATCCTTTATTTTAAGATATATATATTGCGCTGTATACTATTTTAGTTTTATTTATTTTTTAATTTTTAGTCTTTTATATTAAATACTTTATTGACTTTTTTATATGCGAATTTCGGAGAAAAATGAGGGTAATTCAGGTACTGTGTAAAAAGAAAAAAATTATTTCATTTTTTATTTTATTTGTTTTTTGAAAAGTACGTTATTGTTTAATATGAAAAAAATTGCTTTTTGTGTTTATTTTTAGCTTTTATCGATATTTTTAATTAAATGTGATGTTTTTAATTAACTTTTTTATGTGAATGTTCTTTAAAAAAATTATACTAAAATTATATTCCATATTATGTTTTCGGCTATACATTTACCATGTAAAAGTGAGTTTGTAAAAAAAGATATATAATTGGAGCATATTTTGACAACTATTACCTGTGAAGTATATTCTCTATATGACTTTTACGGGCAATGCTAGATAATAGAAGTATCACTGTAAATAAAATAAAACATTAAACAATTAATAATTTTATAATTAGATCATTTTAAGTTTTTTTTGTGATTTCGTATTTTAAGAAAAATTTCGGGTTTTTTGCTTCGAGTTAGGTCAAATTTGGGGTATCCATGGAAGCCTTCAATTCAAAAATGCAAGTGCAGAGCTTTTTCCGGGAAGTTTCGAGCTTCACAAAAAATTTGACTTGCAAAAATTTGAAAATTGACCCGAATTTCGGGTAACCGCACACCCTTAGTCGCAACGCAACTTTGACTTCTTATAAAATCGTAATTTTCATAGATCATTCGCTATTAGGTCTTATTATTTGCATTTTATCATTTATAACGATGTAAAATTATCAAAAATTAATAATCATCAAGTATATTTGAGCAAGAAAATCAGTTTTTTGAGTTTCTTTTCAAAAGTCAGTTGTTAAAATTATCTTTTAAACATATGTCGAGAGCTAATATTTTTAATTTTATTGATTTTATTATGATTTGCAGAAAGGGCTCAAATCATAAAATGATGCTTTAATGGACAATTATTCATTATTATAATAATATTTTTACCCACAAATATTATATTTATGATTAACAATAATTTGATTTTTCTATTTTCCATTAATTAAAATAGTATTATTTTAGTGATAACTATTATTTATCATATTCATAGGTGATGAAATTGGTTGGACGACATTGGACGGTCTATACGACCTTATATTTAAAAGACTTCAAAATTTTGACAAAATAGTTTTCTTTGAAGTTAAGATACAAAGTTAGTAATTCACCGTTATCACCCTAGATGTCGCTTTTCTCATAAAAGAATTGTAAAACTTAACTTATATAAGCTGGAATCTTTACGGTGAAATATTTGATTTTCATCTGAGTATATTAATAATATAATTACATTCTAAGCATATCTACCTAACCTATTAAAAATAAGTTTAAAGTGTTTCAACTATCAATAAATTTTTATTTTTAATTTATAATATATTTTATATATCCATATTACTATTTATGAATAATTGAATCTTTCAGTTTTTTGTACTCGTTGAGACCGTTGGTTTTCAAAATAAAATATTGTTGGGAAATAATTATTCCATTAACGTGTAACAGATAATGCATAAATATCCCGAGAATGTTTTAGTGCATGATTTAAAAGGAAAAATATTACCTCATACATAGATGTAAAACAATTTTTCTCTTTTACTTTTTTTGTCAAAATTTCTAATTCTATTAAAGTTTTATTCAAAAGCACTCATATATAAATTACCATAATTTTTATTGATTCAACAATCGATATTGAATTTTCGAAAAATTCAAAGCATTTTATAACCGTACAATAAATCTAATAAATTTTTCTATTAAATATAATGCAACGATAATATAATATCATCCTTTATAAGACATTATGACGTTTATCGGCTAATAAAATCTCAGCTATTAAATTCACTCTTCTCTTCATTGAAATCCAGATAAGATACACAAATAAAAATAAGAAAATCGTAAAAAAAAAAATCTCATAAAAATTCTTTCAACAATTCCTCTTTTAATATCATTTTGCCCCTTTACAATTTTTTTAAAGTATCAATTCACAACAATGTTATTATACACTTAAAAGAATATCTTTCTTTATTTTTCACACTACTCTAAGTGAAATTAATACTATCGTGTCTTTACATAAAAAGCTTCTTGAATCTCCAGTAGTACACTTGACTGTTAAATGACACCACGTCGTTTATATACAATAAAACGTTTTTTTTCCCTTTCGTTTTTTTATGTACATAAGAGCAAATAAAAAAAACGATAGAGATAGTTATATAATATGGGTAGTAATAGACTCTACAAGTGGTGGACTTTACGGGACTTAAGATTAATCCTTATAATTACCCGTTACCGAGTTCTTCATTCGACTAATTCCACTGTCTTTATACTCGACACTTTTTGCTGTTTTGTTATTTTTTTTTTATGACTGTGTTTAATTATATATGTCATCAGATAAAAGACTGTAATTTAGAAAAAAATAAATAAGGAAAAGTGTTGAGATAAAACGAATAAAGAATTTAAGAAAAAAATTTATACAGGGTAGCTTAACCGATTTATTGACGATATATTTATAGCCATTTGTTCAACCATAAAGATATTTATCAGACTAGGTTTAAGCCCAGGGTCATCCTTTTACTTTATATTATACAAACCCTCCTACTTTTCTTCCAACAGAAACGAAAAATCAATTACTCTGTGATTGTGTTTTATGCGATGTTTCTGGTTTAACGTGATTAAAAGTGCTAGAAAAGTAGCATGATTTTTTTTTCTCCTTTTTTTCATGCTATATAATATAAAAACATGTGTATATAGGGAAATGTAATTTATAGATTTTAGGGTATATAGTAAAAATTATAGAGGTATTTCTCGTTATAATTTTCTTTACGTTTTTTTTTTCAACATATAAATTAATAAAGTGTTAAGTACTCACATAAAATAAAAAAATTTATGTTTATACGTTAAGTAATAAAATATTAAATTTTTATTTCTTTAATAAAATTTTTAATATCTTAATTATTTTTATGAAATTTAATTTTTTTCTTCATTTTTTTTTATTAAATTACTTTTAAGACTATAAAACCGTTGTGTGGTTTATATTTATTTGATTAGTTTTTCGAAAAAATTGTATTTTCAAAATATTTCTTTCGTGAAATGGAGAGTAGGAGTTTAAATAAAATTTGGTTTCTTGTTTATTTTGTGTGTTCGCGAGATGGCTAATTTGTAAATCAAGTAAATAAAGATTTTGAAATTTTATTATATACTTTAGATTATACATAAAATTCTTTTTAAAAGACTATAAATCATAAATTCTAAAAAAGAAGACACAATCAATAATTTTTGGCTTATATGATTTACCAAATGATACGTATGGTACAAATGAGACAAAAACTTAGGTGTCAATTTTACACCTTCTTTAAATTGAATTTCAAATACTTTAGATTCTTAAATATTTTCAAAATTCTGAGCTTACTTTTTGATTTCAATCTTTTTAGATTTTAAATTTAAAATTTTCCACCGAAGACGATCCAGTGATCGTTCTTTTGAAAAAAACTCAAAGATAGCCGGAAAAACTGACTGAGAACTTTATTTAAAATTCAAACTGATCATTCCCAAATTTTCATTTGCAAATTTCTTAAAAAGTGTTGCTTTTTTTATTCTTCTTATTGGCATTAAAATTTTTGTTTACATATATACAAGCTTTTTATTGTAAAACAGTTTTTGGGCTTACCTTTTAGGTACTTAAAAATCCAAATAACGAATTCTCAGAACTTTTCAAAATTTTCTATTTCGATGGAAATGGTGATTTAATTTTCGGGTTGCTTGAAAATTTTACTGTGGAACCTTTTTTTGTTGAGTAACATATACCTACTTTCCAATAAATTAAATAATTTTACATTTATTCTGATTACACAAAATTTCATTAGTATAATTGAAATAATAATTTGATTAAAAAAAAAATTAACAATGTTAGATATACGAAAATAATGTAAGCCGAGTGATAAATTAATTCAAAAAAAAAAAAAAAATTATCAGTCTAATTATGCATAATACAATTTAATATTAAATACAATTACAGATAAAGTATATTAATAATTGATAAAATAAATAAAAAAAATGTTATTATAAAAAATTATAAGTTTATTTATCATCATTTTTTTTATGTAATTTAATATGATAGATATAATAATATGTATTTATCTGCCTGTAGTACACATGAAGAAAAAAAAAAGGAAAATAAGAATAAAAATAGTTTATGTAATAATTGTGTAATCTATCAGAATTTAATATTTATTTCTTTATTGATTTGTCATATTATTCGAAAAGTTATATATATATATTTTTTTCTTTTAATATACAGGCTGCTACCCAATAGGTACTATCTAAAAAAGTTTCTCGAATAGCTATAGCCGCTATAGCCGCTATACTAAAGTATATAATACTGCACATTTACTATAGTAAGTATAGCGGGTATAGCGGCTATAGCTATTCGTTAGATAGTACCTATTGGGTAGCAGCCTGTATAATTTATTCTCTCTGTATTATTATTTATTATTTGTAATTTTATCTATTTGTACATTTAATTTTTATTTGTTATTCGTCTGCTGGAGTAAGATGATAACTTAACTAATTTTAGCTATTTGGAATGTTTTTCAATATTTCAAAACCGATCTATAAACATGTGATGAAATTTTGTTTTTTAAATGTAATGAACTTTCTTATTTAGTGAAATATGCTGTAAAATTCTTGCTGACTCTAATTTAGTTTTGATTTCTCATATATTAAGCAATACTGGATACAAATTAATTATCAAACTCTAACTCTAATATTTGGTAAGACAATTTTTAGAAAAATTTTGCAAAAATGTTTACATTGTATATTGTTGAAACAGTGTGGTGAAGCATTAAATGCATTGTCCTCCTTCGTCAAAATTTTATTTTTTCCAAGTTGAATTTTATTTTGCAATGAGGAATGCTTATGATTTACAATTCTTAGATAGTTTGTATACAAAGGATTCCGGCTCAATTGGACCCAGTTAGGACTTTATAAATAAATTTACTGTGGTGATTAATTGTGGTGACTTGAAATATCAGGTAAATGACCCGAAATTGAATCTAATTTCGGGTAAATCCCAATGTCTGTACACACAGAATGAATTAAAAATTTTTCTGGCTAAAAATTTGAAAAATCCTCAAAAAAACAAGTTTTTAGATTAGCTATTTAAAATTTTAAACTTATAATTGAATGCAATTAGTTGGATGTTATAAAATATTTATAAAATAAGTACAGACCTATTTGAATTTTGTTCATGAATATTTATTCATGTTATTAATTTCAATATAGCGATTAAAAGATACATTCTTTAATTTATTTTACAAAGTTTTTTAATTACAGAAGACGAGACAGAAGATTAAAATCTGATAATATAATTAAAATTAAAGGGTTTGATATGATAGAAAGACAGCTAAAGATATAATTTTTTTAAATAAAGTTAAAGAGCAGTTTACAAAAATACATGACCCAAACGTGTACATTTGAAATATTAAATTTTTTTTCTCGAAAGTGAAATGCTTTTTCAACGTTATAAATAAAGTTATAAAACTCCAATTTATGTGAATTTAAAATGCAAAATATATGAAACTCAATAAATATTAAATAAGTATGTAAAATTGGTTTTAAAGTTGATCAATACTCTTTTATAAATTAAAAAAATTAAAATTAAGTTACCTCAGTAAATTAAATTACCTTTACGATGTCTTCTGGGTATATTATATCGTCAGTGCACTGATCGTGTCAGTTCATCACTTGACTGCCACCGTGAGATTTCACTATTTCGTTAATTTTTTTCATTGATTTCTAAAATGAGAAAACAATGCTTAGATTTGTAAGTTTCACAGCGCTTGTTTCTCTCATCATAAGATATAAAGTAGTCATCATAGTTTCTCTCATCATATTTGAGACCTATAAAAGATTACAATTTTGGCAGCAATTTAAAAATTAATCATTTTTGGACAAATATGACCATTTGATTAACTGATTATAACGGTCAGAAAATACTGATAAAAAAAATGCGGTTTGCGGGGAATATAGACCGGTCGTGGAGCCCCGTTTCGTAGACAAATTTTATCCTTGATAGGTCGATGGAATTTTCCAACGGGTATTTGTTTTTTGGGTCGCTGAACCCGAATATGATATCAGTTTTTACCGAAAATGGTCCAGTTGCCCGCAATAGGCAACTTTTGGTTAATTTTCGAAGATTTTTTTATTGTCGCAAGGGTTACTTATGTTTTTTGGGTCGCTAAACACGAATATGATATCGGTTTTTACCGAAAATGGTCCAGTTGCCCGCAATAGGCAACTTTTGGTTAATTTTCGGAGATTTTTTTATTTTCGCAAGGGTTACTTATGTTTTTCAGGTCGCTGAACACGAATATGATATCGATTTTTACCGAAAATGG
This sequence comes from Anagrus nilaparvatae, assembly GCA_022575985.1. Taxonomy (NCBI): domain Eukaryota; kingdom Metazoa; phylum Arthropoda; class Insecta; order Hymenoptera; family Mymaridae; genus Anagrus; species Anagrus nilaparvatae. Next base: position 11,245,953 of record JAKSXM010000002.1, on the reverse strand, counting down.
TCCAGTTGCCCGCAATAGGCAACTTTTGGTTAATTTTCGGAGATTTTTTTATTTTCGCAAGGGTTACTTATGTTTTTCGGGTCGCTGAATACGAATATGACATCGGTTTTTACCGAAAATGGTACAGTTGCCTGCAATAGGCAATTTTTGGTTAATTTTCGGAGATTTTTTTATTTTCGCAAGGATTACTTATGTTTTTCGGGTCGCTGAACACGAATATGATATCGGTTTTTACCGAAAATGGTACAGTTGCACACAATAGGCAGCTTTAGATTAATTTTCGGGGATGTTTTTATTTACACGAGGGTTACTTATGTTTTTCGGGTTGCTGAACATGAATATTATATCGGTTTTTACCTAAAATGGTTCAGTTGCCCAAAATAGGAATTTTGAGGTTTTTATTTTGCAGGTTTTTTAACATATTCATCTGTTACTTATGTTTTTCGGGTCCCTGAACATGAATATAACATCAGTTTTTACTAAAAATAAGTGCCCACAGTAGGTAATTTTAGGCTATTTTTTTTAGATTTTCTAAACATTTTCTATTATTATTTATGTTTTTTGGCTGGTTAAACTGGAAAACAATATCTCTTTTTACCGAATGTGCGCTTAAACTTGTATTTAATAATTTAATAAGTTTTTCCTATACAACAAAGAATCAATAAAATAATTAGTAAATTGAAAATTAATATAAAAATTAATTTTTTAATAACTAAACAATAATATACAGATAAAATTTTACAATATTTTAATAATCAATAATAAATTAATTGCAAGCTGATTTTTACAAATAAATATTTAAATACAGTGAAAAATATTTTCTATAAATATGTAATACAATAAATCAATATTTTTATTGTTTATTTTTTGGAAATAATTAAATTATTGGATAATTATTTAAAATTTAATTATTCTTTAAAATGTATGTACCTAGGCAGAATTATAAACTATCGTAATACTTTAATTATATTTTCAAAACTTCTTATATTTATAAAAATATAAGTATAAATATACTTATAATATAAATATACTTATAATTATAAAAACAAATATCTTTTTCATGTTCATATTAGATAAAAAACATAAATAATACTAAAAAATGTTTAGAAAATCTAAAAAAAATAGCCTAAAATTACCTATTGTGGGTACATGAATCATTTTTAGTAAAAACTGATATTATATTCGTGTTCAGCGACCCGAAAAACATAAGCAGTTGATGAAAATGTTAAAAACCCCGCAAAGTATAACCTCAAAATTCCTATTGCGGGCAACTGAACCATTTTCGATAAAAACCGATATAATATTCGTGTTCAGCAACCCGAAATATATAAGTAACCCTCGCGTAAATAAAAAAATCCCCGAAAATTAACCAAAAGTTGCCTATTGCGGGCAACTGGACCATTTTCGGTAAAAACCGATATCATATTCGTGTTCAGCGACCCGAAAAACATAAGTAATGGATGAAAATATTAAAAAACCCGCAAAAAAAAACCTCAAAATTCCTATTGTGGGCAACTGAACCATATTCTGTGAAAACCGATATAATATTCATGTTCAGCAACCCGAAAAACATAAGTAACCCTCGCGTAAATAAAAACATCCCCGAAAATTAACCTAAAGTTGCTTATTGTGGGCAACTGTACCATTTTCTGTAAAAACCGATATCATATTCGTATTCAGCGACCCAAAAAACATAAGTAACCCTTGCGAAAATAAAAAAATCTCCAAAAATTAACCAAAAGTTGCCTATTGCGGGCAACTGGACCATTTTCGGTAAAAACTGATACCATATTCGGATTCAGCGACCCAAAAAACTTAAATACCCGTTGGAAAATTCCATCAACCTAAAGGATAAAATTTGTCTACGAAACGGGGCTTCACGTCAGGTCTAATAAAATGTCATACTTACAAAAAAAAAAAGGATACTAGATAAAGGGTATTTTGTTGACTTACAAGGTAGCAGAGTTATTTAAAATGTAGCCTAAAAAACCTTATTTTATAGCATAGAATTCCTAATAGGGTCTCAATTGAGGCCTAAAGGAGACCTATTCAAGTTAACTAAGTATATGGGGTATATTTTTTTAACTACCACAACCTGCCCTGAAAGTTAGAAGCAAAACGGCTTCCCAAAAGATTGACTCTCTCCTTGTGCGTAAAATTCATCCACAATTTGTCAGAATTTTTTAAATGAAAATTTTTTTTCGCAGATTGCATTTCATTTCTGGGGTCCAAAATTTGATTTAGATAGTGTGAAAATATTTTTAACCGCAAAATAAGCATTTGGCAACAAAAATACAAAAAGATTTTGAGTCAATTTACCAAATAAGCCAAAAACATAAAAATGGCTGCCAAAAATCAAGTATTTGTCCTAGAAAGTGATAAGTAGCTGAGAGTACTTATTTTTACTTTTACTTTCGGAAAAAAAAGTTTTGACGGATTTTTGTGACCCTTCAGTTCAACATGGGCCCTATTTGGGTGGAATCCATTATATTGAAAATATCATGCTTTTGATTGTTAAAATGAAAAACAAAAAATTCGTAAGCAGAACACAAAAAAGAATAGGTTTGATATTTCCTGATACTATAGTTTATTTATTTATTTATATATTTATTTATTTATTTATTTATTTATTTATCTAACAGTTTTAACATAAAATCCCTAATTATTACATTATAAATACCTAAGCTCAAATGATTCAAAGTTCCTAAATCGAAATTCTAAGAATATTCTAAGTTCATTTATCCTCTCCCCCCTCAATAGATTTCAATTTTTGACACCCTTTTAAAACGTCAAGTTTTCACCCCTCTTCCTTAAATTTGGGGCCATAAATAAGTTTCATGAAATATTAATTTCGATTACTCAAGACTAAAAAATATAAAAATTATAGAAAATTTACCAATTCGCCCCATTCTTTCCTCTAATTATAATAAATAAAGGACGGATAAAAAACTTTTTCAATAGCATATTTAGTAAAATTTTCTGCTCAGTATACAAAATAATAAAATCAATATCTTAATTAGTATGTCCCTTGTACGTATATACACGTGAATATTTACAAATACAAATATACACGTATATCCTAAAATTGTATAACGACTAGTCCCTAAAATAGAATAACGTTACTGGCCAAATCGTCTTCCGATCATATATATACATAGTTATTCGACTTTTGAATGTATACTTCATATTAAAAGCATAGAATATAATAGGTAGAATCATCGGAAAAGGGTATGGGGTAAAATGCTGGACCGGAAACGCGAGTCTGCAAAGCCCTCCGGACCACGACGTCCCAACCGGATACGCTATTCACACGGCCCTTTTTCGTCGTTCATTTAGTTATGTTCTAGTTTATTCTCTCTTGCATTAGTATACACAATATATATATTTTGCAAGCTACAGATGCTACAATCATACTGATAGGCGCCAAAGTTGAATAAACAATGTGGTCTTGTCTTTTAAAAAATATGTGCGCACACATTTTTGTTTCTATGTATACGAGTGAGCTTTATTTTTTTTTTGTATGTGTATTGTATACAACCGAAAAACAGTCAAAAATAATAAAAGGAAAAAGAAAACAAAAAAAAATTTTTTTTCAATTGGTATAAAGGTTTATAAAGCTTGAATATGTAGGAAAGGATGCATGACTAAATTTTTCTTTCTTTTGATTCATTTCATAGTAATATGGAAAAGGATAGAAATAAAATAAAAAGTTGAAAGTTTTGGACGGAAATTTGCTTGACGAGTCAGATATATATATGTTTGTATTGTATATTTTTTTGTTCTCAATCTATTTTTGTTTTTCACATATTACTATATTATACTGATTGTATAAATGCACGGATAGTGTACACTGTACATATTAGCCGATCGCGTTATCGCAGTTCACTTTGGTAAAATAAGTGGGTTCTTGGTTTCTTGTTAAAATTAGGTATCATTTACCAAAACAAAAGGTTTCTAAAATTTGAGTTTTTTAGGTCACTCCTAAATACTTTCATTGGTAGTGGTATACAGTTGATAGACAGTTTTATTAAGTCAAAAAATGATTTCATAAGACTTTATGTAATTAGTAGTATGTTTCCTTTAAAATGAGTTAAAAATGTGACTATTCTTTTTAAAAAATAGTACTTTTTTCTGTACGTTCGTTAATTTATCCTATACAGACTTTTTTAAGTAGCTACCAAGCTAATGTATACGTCTTTATTTTTAAATTTTGTGTATTACTGTACATGTGTGGATAACTTTGTTTTTTGTTTAATTCACTGTTTTGTTTCGATTGTTTTTATATTATAATATCGTTAAAAAATGAAATCTCAGGATATTTGCCAACTGTAACTATTTTTTTTTACAATTTTTGATCATTAATTTTGAATTAATAAAATTTCTAAAAAAAAGAAAAAATAATAAAATGAAATAATATAGAAATGTAAGCCACATAATAACTGTCAAGATAAATAATTTATTAAGACAAAATAAGATATTTTATATACATTAGTGAGTAAGATTTTACTTTGGGCTAGTACTAAATGGCTAATCCGATAAAGTGGTTTCTAAAGCACGAACTATCGTCTTAAGGAACCTGTTAAGTAAATGGAATATGACATTTTAGTATTCTATCTATTGTCTAATACAATTTAATGATAAATAAGACTATAATTATTTTTCTTGACTTTCATAAAATAATATCGAAATTAAAATATTTCTTACACTTTATTTCTAATTTCAATCATTTAAATTTGATTTTTTGAAAGTAATAAACTAATAAGAAGTTAATAATTACTCTTTAAAAAAAAAAATAGGTATAAAATGTGGTTAATCCACAAACCAGAAGTAATAAAGTAAGAATCGTAATAAAGTAATGAAGTACAATACAATGAAAAAATGAAATATTTTGAAAAATTGCAAATATTGCAAGTCAAATCACTACTATTGTACTAAATAATATCTAATACATAATGTAAATCGAAGGCCATCCTAAACTTAGTCTGTCATTTGTCTGTATTTTTTTAAAAAGTTGATTTATTTATTAGAATAATTTTTTTTAGTATCTAAAATAAAAATTTTGCTGAAATTCCAAAAAGAATGTACAGATTTAGTATCGCAAAAAAAAGTTATTTAATTACCCTCTATACATTTTTGTCTGTACATTTGTTATTATTGTTTACAAATTTTATTTTACCAAAAAATGCACATAAAGAAAATTACAGAGTACAATTTAAATATTAAAAATAGAATTTTAATTATTCGCATGTGATTTGTTTAAAATATTTATGAATGTGATGGAAATGAATTGAAAATCAGTGCATGGTAATTTTATGATAGAAAATTCAACAAATTTGCAAAAATCGATTGATAATTTCAACAAAAAAAGTAAGGGGCTATAAATCTAATTTCTTAAATTTTCTTGCTATGTAATTAGTTACTAAAATCCCCGTTGATTACACAGAAATAATTTTGAAATAAAAAAAAATATTTTGTTAAAGTTTTGACGACTCTTTAAACACTTCACTATTATAACTCTGCTTATTAGATTTGTTTTTTATGAATTGGACTTTCCTAAAACTAAAATTAATAAAAATTTTAATTATTTTTCTCATTATTTGCTAAAATTTAACGTATTTTGAATATTCAAATTTCTGTAGAACATTATATTTTTAGTCATGACTCCATAATTACAGCAATATTTGATTCAAAAAATAATAATTAATGACGGAAATTATTATTTCATATCCAGGGCAAAAAAATTCTCTTTTCTGCATTAGGGAGACAGATTTTTTGCCCATTATATGTAAAACTATATTTTAGAACACGGGATAAAATATGGGGTTCGACTTTTGCATGCTGTCTACACTCTCTCGCTACGCTCCTTCGTGAATACAACTGCATGCAAATCCACAACCAATATTTTATCCCTTGTTTAATAATAAATATAGCTATTATTATTGAAAAAAAATTATAAATGTTTAAATAATCGGAAAAATAATTGCTTGGAACATATTGTTTATAAAAACAAAAACTTTTTATCTCAGACTATTAATATTAAAAATTTTTACTTTAATAAATAGTTTTAAAAAAATGGAGTATTGCGCATGCGTCTTCAGTTGCTGATGAAGAGCACTGTGACACACCTGATCAGTTACTTATCAGCTATGAGGGGTGTGCTAGTCAGTAACTGATTTTCAAATCAGTTAATGGATCAATATTGATATCTCCAGGTTTGAAACAAAATTTACAATGTTATAATATGTTATAATAAAATTTAAAATATGTAAGCAATATAGAAATATAGTTCAATAAAAAATAAAACTTTTTTTTTTTATTATTCATTTATAATTATATTTATTCAAAATCATAAAGTCAGATCAGCTTATATTATTTTAAAAAACCATTTCTTTTGTGGGTAAAGCGACATCTATGAAAAATAAATTGAACGAGGTTATTTGAATTGCTTGATATTATATAAAAGATTATTTATGTTAAATTTTTCGCCCATTATTATTATTATTATTAATGTTTAGTTGTAATGGAGTTGAAATTTTTTGCGCGAAAAAATTCAACTCATTGCAACTTCGAGCAACTCATATTTCAAATCTACGCAGGGTTTCCAGTTGGTATATTGGGGCACAAAGACTAATTATAAGGGGTACAAAAAACTTGAAAAAACATGATTTGGTTATTATTTTTACAATTTTGAAGTATTTGAAAATATTTTTTTATATTTTAACATTATATAATTTATTAACCCCTCCTCAGGGTGTGAAAATTGTAAAGATTGTCCCTAAATAAAAGACGTCAATTTTAAAATTTTTCAACTCAAATTCTCATTTGCTCTTTAAAATATTAGAAAAATAAAGCATATCTTACACTAATAAAAAACAAGATATGGGTCATCATTCAATGAATCAAAATTTTTTTACATCTATTTTCAGTTTTTTTTAAATATAAAGTTTTCCCTTTTCAGAAAAGAAACAAATTTTTGCTTTTTTGGTTGCAAAATTAAAAGTTTTAAAAATAAAATGTAATTACGTTTTTTTTCTTTTTTTTAAATTTTGGGATTGTATATTTACTTCCTGTTAGGTAAAACAATTTTTTGCGCAACAAATGTTTTCGTTTTAATGGTTGTGAAATAAAAATATTGTAGAAAAATAATTTCAAAAAATTTTTTTTTTCATTTCTTTAAATTTAAGGGTAGTTTATTACAATTCTTACTTTGGGCAGAGGGTGATAAATTATTTAATGGTTAAAGTATGATAAAACAGTTTCAAATATTTGAAAAAAAAAGTAAAAAAAATAAACCAAAACCAATTTTTTTTTATTTTTCTTATTTTTGAGGTTGTTTTCACCTCTATCATAAGCACTTGTACAGCCTTGCAACTGAGGTCTATAATATTTAAATTCCAATTTTTCCTTAACTTATTTTCAAAAATGCAATTTATTAGATAATTTATGTTCTAACTCTGAAATATTTCAAAAAAACCTTTAAAAAGTGTTAGGTATTGCTGATTCTTTGGTTATAAAAATATTAAAAAATTTTAAATGTCTAATAATTTTACAATTAAATGTTTATATGTCAATAAATAGAAACTAATTAAATTGAGCAATATTTGATAATTAAAAAAAAAAAAGAATTATAGAGAAAACCTTGAAATATTTGTTTAATATCTCAAATATACATAAAATATTTACATAAATTAAACAGTACTTAAATAATGTAGAAAATGATGATAAAGCTAATTTATCTTTTATAGTAACTGTATACCCTTTCAAATTTCATAAGCTGGTCGATCAAGTCCGGCGCCATAGCTCAATTTCACCTTTATGAACATAACCTATAAATATAGTGCTTATACCTGTATTTCTCTGTAATATCTCAATCATCTTTAATAGGAATCCGAAATAGAGTAATTATAAAGGTTCATGAAAGAGAATGAGGTGGAAGGAACCTTAAGCTTTTGTCAATCGTTAAGATATAACTATAAGGACTTATATATAGTTAAATCGTCATAGGACAAACTGTATATTTGACCACAGCTTTTGATCTCTTCTCTCTCGTATTCTATAATCATTCTGCATAGAAAGAGAAAACGGTCAAGACAGTCTTTGATAATAAATGTGTGTGTGTGTAAATAATTGTAAAACACCTTTTGTGGCAATATAACCAAGACGTATAGAAGATGAACTGATGTTGGGAAAGTCGACTGATGAGAAACGTCTGTTTGGCTTTTGTAAAGGGATGAAATGAGAGATAGTAAAGATGAACCACAGATTCAATTGAAAATTTAACGAAACCCTAGTTGTTAGAATGACAAACTTTGTGCTGCGTTGACCACTATGTTCTAGTTTTCATTAATTTATTTTATATCGAACAAATTATTGAAAATACAACTAATTTATAAACTATTTTATTGTTTTTTTTTTTGGATTTTTTAAATAAAAATCTAATTACATATAATATATTCTAGTATAAAGACTTTATCGTCTATAATTTAATCGTAGGATTAAATAACTTGCTTAGTATAAACTATGTTAGTCCTTTAGTATAAGGAAGTAAGTACATATATATATTTAGTAAGGGGAAAGGATAAGCCCAAGACCAAAATCTTATCATTCATGACCGTTAAAAGAGAGAGAGAAAGATATAGCGTATATTCATGAAAACAAATTCACTTATTAAAACCCTTCTATGGATATATATGAACCATCTTATCTTTTCATATATGTGTTTATATAATCATTATTTTAAATTACTAAGCAATTTTAAGAAAGTCAAATTTATTTTATCAATTTTGGATTATTAAGCCATTATTTTTTTTTGTTGTATTAAAATAAAGGAATAGGATTTTAGAATGCAATTAAAAGTTGGCTTGAATTAGAAAAATTGAATTGGAAGTTTATAAATAATTGTTATCCGGCCCAATTTCTTATGTAATTAATATAAATTTAAAAATAATGCTTTATATTTTTAAGATAAGCGCACCATATATTTAACAGCACCTAACCTTGCCTAAAATAATAAACTGAAATGCTAATCTGAAAGTGCAAATGAAACATAGGAATTTTTATACATTAATTTGTAAATAATCTAATGCATATTTATTCTTATAAAGTACACTCGTATTTTTTAACTGATAAGTCTACAAAGAAGAATGTAACAATATTAAAGAGGATATACATATTTATATAGGTTATAAAAATCTTTTTCATTGCGAGAAAGGCGCCACCTAGATGTATAGCTAGTAAATAATTAGCAATTTTAAATACACTACTATAAAGTAACTAAAATTCTATGATAAATATTTATTAAAGTCAGTGAATAATGGAATTACTTTAGTATAATAATTGTAAATAAATTTCTGACATTATGGCAAGATGGTATTCATATATATCTACTGCTGTTAATAAATATTTGGCTAATTAAATTTTAAAAGTTTTAGCTGACTTAGATATTGTTTTTTCTACATTCCAAACTTTTAAAATCTGTAGTTCTAAAATTTGCAGATATTTTTGATAGAGAATTTTTCTGATATTCTCGAGTTTAAGAGACTTGTATTCCTTAGCAGGAAAATTTACCAATTTTCTGAGTATGGAAAATGACTTAATATATTAGGAGATGCCTGAATTATTCATAAGATCAAAAGGTTTCAAATTTATGATTGTAAATCAGTTCTAAGTTTTGATTCACTCAAAATAAAATAAAAATTTTTCGAAAAATGACGTCATATAATAATCTTATACATAACAATAACAATGAGAATGTTATTAAAATTGTATCGTTTGAGCTCATTTGATAGAATTTCATAGAGAGGAATGAAAGTTTAGAATACATAAAACAGTGCATTATTCGTAAAAGAAGTAGTTATGCATAATACAGAAGGGGTGTTAGTCTCTTTGTGCTATCAAGATTATTATATTGCCATTTGCTTTCAAGTGAGCTAAGCACATATACACAAAGTCGTCAACGAATTGTTGTTAAAAAGACACTTGATTTCATGTTTAATCTTTGTTTCTGTACATAATATATTATTGTTAAAATAATAATAATAACAATGATAATATAAAAGTAATTACTTAATTATAATAGAGTATATTGCCTGCTTATATGAGCTGTATTTACAATAGTTTGAGAGATTATACGTATGAAATTATGTTATATGTGTACAATTGCTTTTAGATTCATATTAAAGTAAAATTTAATATGTTTATGCATGTTTATTTGGAATTTTGTCACGTTTGATATTATTATTTTGAAATCTTAAAACTTTATTTCATTCATAAAATTTTATGGCTTAATATTTTTATATTTTAGTTTTTTTATACGTGAATATTTTCATGTAAAAAGCTAGAATTATTTTTGCTCAGGTTTTTTGTTTGAATAAGGTTTTTTTCAATAAATAGAGATGACTTCGAAGTTTGAAAGATTGTAAAAATTATTGATGTTTTTGTAATCTTTTTAGTATAAGGATAGAGCCAAAGAGAGGATTTGACAACTTAGGAAAAAATTCGTGATTAAACAATGGATATTTTAAACCAAGGTTTTAATTGTTTTTCATAAAGCTACAATTACTAAATTTAAATACCAAACCTGATAATCTTCAAATCGTATTTTTGTAAAAACTAACTCTTAAAACTAATTGTTACACAAATGAATCAATATTTTGATGGAAGGATAAGTTAAAACATTTAAAACTAGTTTTTTAAGACTTTTAAGACAATTAGTTTACAATTAGCAACACATTTTAGATGACTTAAGCTAAAAAACCGAGAGTACCAAGAACCTCTCCTCTGCTCTGCCCTGTTTAAAAATTTTTTAAACAGATATTTTAGCTGCTTGAATGCAAAACAATTACCTAATTTTTTGCATGAGAGTTCTAGTTTTAATACATTTGGCGTCACTTTATATCTCAGATATATGATACTTTAATTGGGAAAAACTTTTAACTCCTATGAATATTTGTCACTGCTTGAGGAACCGTAGTGCCAATAATTTGGTCGCTTTTTTTTTAATGCGGCAGTAAAAATTCTTCTTAAATTCTTTAAAAATTTAATTATTACGATATTAAATTTATGATTGCTTAATATTATTTACAAATAAATTACTGATATTAAACGAAGAAAACTTTAAGAAGCACAGGTACGAAATAAATTGATATAATAATTTAAATATTAAAATTAAAAGACTTAAAATAAAAGTTAAGAATAAGTAAAAAAAAAAAATAAAGTGAAATTTTAAGAAGAAGAAAAAGACAAGTAGATTACTTGTAATATTTTTTATTATATTATTTATGATATTAATTTCATTACGTCTAAGCAGGGCTTTGGTATAGAGCACCAGGAGTCCACCGGGAGTTATAAAGAGTAAATATACTTTTCTTTTCTTCCTGTATGATATCATTGTCTTTTTTAAGCGTATTCTCATTTCAGTTATTTTTTAAAAAGAGAAAGAAAAAGGGAGACTTTTATTTTTCAAACTCTTGTTATGTATGTGCACTAACCGAGTATCTTAATGTTTTCTCTGACTCTTTTAATGCGAATTTCTAGTATACAGTACTTACCTTCTTTTTTTACACCACCAAAAATACATAGGACAACGAGGTTTAAATAAAAGAGAAAATTTTAAACTTCTCACCTATTTCATTTTTTTATTTTATTTGTCTTAAGCTACTTTAGTATTTTCTCTTTTGTATTGTTCTGAGCAAAATTTTATAAACTTGAGGTGTACGAAACCGGAAATTTTTGTACATTTTTAAATTTTATAGCAGGTGTTTTGTACTCTGGTGTTATAAAGAAAAATTTTTTTCCCTTTTTTCTTTTGTTTAAGTCGTAATAGCTATTTTTTAAACAAGGGACAAAACATTGAATTTGAGTTTGCATGCAGTTGTAGAAAGAATGCAAAAGTCGAACTCCATATTTTTCCTCGTGATATAAAACATAGTTTTACATATAATGGGCAAAAAAACCATGTCCCTAGGGTAGAAAACAGGCTTTTTTTCCCTAGATATGTAAAAATCATAAAATGCATTCAATTGTTTTATTTACCAGTTGGTTGAAAATTCACTACCGTGAATCGCTCTACCGTGTACTTGACTCTTGAGTATTTGGAAAAAATAAAACTTTACGTAATTTTTATTTTTTTATTCTTGCTTTATCCAGAAATACAGACACAATTAGGCTATTTTGGAGTCCTGCAACTTGTCTTAAAAGCTCCAGTTCAAAAAGTTTGTGGAGTTAGGATTATTTTAAGCAATATGTTAAAGAATACTTTTATGGAAGGCTTAGAAAAATTCCAAATGTACCTAAAATGGTTATTATAATTTTTATTCAATAGCAACTTGCACAAAAAACGCTCAAAAGCTTCAATACTTTAATACAAGACAACTACCAATTTCGCTTAACATTTTTTTCGGCTCATAATGAAAAGGTAAAAGTTAATCTTGAGTAAAAGTTCGATTTATAAAATATACAAATCAATTGTCCAAGGCCTAGCTTAAAATAAGAGCTATATTTTCACAGACATATTAAAGACATATTAAGACATGCTAATACTTTTGATAAATAAAAAAAAATCTATTTTTATATAAGAGAGATATAATAAATATGTCTGAAATAAGGAAATTTGATAATTTATATTAATGTAATCAGCATAAAAGCATCTTTAGTTAATTTGTAAACAAAACGTTATTCTAAATCAAGGTTGTTATACGTCGAATTAACTTGTCTGCTTTTGCTTACTTACTATTAATTTCTTGGCAATTTTCACAAAATTTCATTTTAATATATTACTATAAATTAAGGTTAAATAAATAAACGAAAAATCAATAAATTTAAAATCAAAGAATTCGTGCTGATTAAACACAAAAGTTTGACTTTATTCAGCTGGAAAATTTAAGAAATGTCAAAAATTTTCACTCTTTTGTAAAATATAAAGTTTCGAAAATTCAAAAGGTTTTCAGTTTATATACGGCGATATAATTGTTCAATGGCTCGAAGAAGGGAATTATTACAAGTTAAACGTAAAACTAGGTAATGTTAAATAAAGCGTATTTTAAAGGGTGGACAGATAACCAGAGTCTATAATATAACTTTGATACAATTAGATGTGATCTTAAACGCCATAATTCAGAGTCCTAATCTCGGTATGGAGGTTTTAAGGAAACTCGATTCGCTTCCTTCAAATCTATGTGCATTTTACCTTTCTATCTTTTCCATATATATATTAGCCTCTTCCGGGATTTCCTAAGGCGCGAAAGTCGATTCATTATTCATCCCTTTTCTATTGTACTATATTTATAGAAAGTTTACAGTATATAAACCAACGTTTATAAACGCGCGAATAAGTATTAAACCATAGAACCGGATGTTACGGCCGTCCAATGTCCTAAATTATATAGAGAATACCTTGGAAATTCCCTAAAGTAAATCAACCGTTAAAATCTGGATTATATTACTTTTACTACGTGCTATAACTTCATTTTCATAGTTAATTTTACATTTTTTTAATTTTCATCATGCAATTTATGATTACCCGTTTTTATAATCTTGGCAAGTAATAAACTTTTTTCTTTTCTTTTTGGTTTTCGATATTAAATTTAAACAATTTTTTTTAAGCTAATTAATTATGTGCATTTTATTTATCGACTAATTTTAATTAAAATTCTGCAAATTTTTAAAATTCAAACTTTTTTTTATTTATTTTTTATTCAAACGTGATCATTTCAAATCAATTTTACAATTGTCTGAACAACACGCCTCATTCATTTTTATGTGACCAGAAAAAAAAGAAGATAATCGAATAAAAAAAAAAAAGAAATATCATAAAAGGGCAATATATTTATTATTTCTTTCTTTTCTCAATAAACCCTAAAAATTTACCTTATACATTTAATCTGATTTAAGGATTTCCTCAAATCTTCATTTTTTTTTTGTTATAAAAAATACAGTTTTATATGATGCGGAAAATAAAATAAAAAAAAAGTATAACATTTTTTTTTCTGACCCATTTATCCAGTTATTGCTTTTGGTTTCCGTCTAAGAAATTTAATTTTTTTATTGTATAGTTTTATTTAATTATAAATAAATAAAAAAAAAGTAAGAGATTTGATTATTTTTTATAAAAATAAAATAAAAATTAAATTTATCTGCGTTAGGGAATTATTAACGGAGACGTTACTGCTATTAAACGTGTATCATACAAAAAGCCTGAGGCTTAGTACTGCTTTTGAAATACTTAAGGTTATTTTTTGATCTTACTTGCCTTTTTTTATCGTTATCTTTATATTATATTTTAGACAAATGTGTATATTAGGTTGTCACTTACAAGAAAAATATTCTAATTTCCCACGACCAAGGTTAAGAAAACAAGGAAAAAAACGAGTAAAATTTTATAATATAATGAATTTTTCGAAAATTTTAGACAAAAATGGTTAAGAAGAACACCAAAAATATTTTTGGTTCCATGAAAGAACTAAAATGGAAATATTAATACTACCTCATGTATTGAAAAAAACAGGCTCTTTTTTGCAAATTAAATAAAATTGAAACAAAAAAAATCTTATTCTGAGAAACTATAACGATTTCATTATAATGCATCTAGCACGTCACCCTCTCATGATTGAATGTTTGAACGAACATAGAATATTTTCATAAGTAAGAGTACCATAAAAAGTGTCTTTCAGCTGGGGGCGGGAGGGGGGTAGAAAAGTGAAATTTTAGGGGAAGGGGTCAAATGGACTCACTAAAATAATTTTGATTTATGGTCTTCTAGGGACCTTAGAATACTTTTAGGTTAAAATAGAATTAGTAGAATAAGATGAGAAATAACAATTAGATATAAAAAAGAAAGCATGATCAGAATAAAATAAAAAATCAGTTTTTCATTTATTTTAATTTTTTGTTGTTAATTTTTTAAAATAATTGTTTACTTGGTGTTAATTATTTATTCGTTTGGTGTTCCAAATGTGTTAAACTCCTCTTATTAATTGAAAAACTTGTAAAAAGTATAAAACATTTTTTTTTCTATTTTATATTAAAATAATATATTTTACAATTTAAAATTTTTAAGTTCATTTCTTTTAAGAGAAAGTAAAGCAAAGTAAATTTGACTTATAATTATTATTGATAGACTTTTACATTTTATTTTTACGTTAAGCATTAATATTTAACTAAATCCAATCAAAGCTTTCAAAAGCAAAAACTTAAAAAATTACTTAATCTTTCTTCTCATATGATCAGCTTCGCTCTACCCGCCGTTGACGGTATCTAGTATATGAACCTGAATGACCTAAATATATGTCCTAAATTATAGGTAACAAAATAGGAAAAAATCTGTGAACATAAAAATAACAAACCCCTTAACTAAATATCTTCTTAACATTTTTTCAAAAATTCTTTTTAAAATTACGTGAAAACGCTATAACACTAATAATCTAAAAAAAAAAAAAAATACATTGTCATACAAATTTTCCAAGAGTAAAGTAAGTACTTTGAAAAATAAAAAAATTCTTTTTTCCCTCGAAAACAATATTACATATTCGGCGCATCATCATCATCATATTTATATTTAAATATAACACAGTCAATTTTTAAAAAAGAAAAATAAAAAGTTTCTCACGTAACTACTGGGTTTGTGCATTATTTCTTTGTGTCGCCCTTTACGCATCCCTAGTTTAACACATTATAAGTTTTCCAAGGGTATGAAGGAATCGAGTCTTATAATGTATATATGTTGCAAAAGGCTATATATATATATAGTAGGTTTAGTAAAAGCAACAGGGATGAGTTAGAGAAAGAATATAACATTAGAGACCTGGGGATGATCACTGGGCTCACAGCACTAATCAAGATACATGATTATAGGCCCCAGAACACCAAAGCTACATAACTATGTATCCTTCTCATATTCCTCTTCTTCTTCTTCTTCTGTTCCTCTTTAGGTACTATCATTGTTATTATAGACATAAATCACGTATAAATAAAAATATAACTTAATTAAGAATTAATATTCATATAAAAATAGAAAATTCTTCAAGTAATTAGAAATATGCTAATTTCTTCGAAATACATATACATGTTATCAAGAAAGAGTAAGAAAATTTTGCATATATATAAAATTAGCATCCGTTAGCTAGAGGCGGTAAATTGTTCTAAAATAGCTCGCGACATTTTATGTACATATAAATAGAGAAGAACGCACTTGGCGTTTTCCAAGTGCCAAGGAAAATGTCATCGATTTAGCAACGTTGCGTGAATTCTACGAGAGAAAATAATATATATATATATAAAGTACTTACTATTTTGAGGTTACGTTAAGCAAGTTAGCATAACCCCAACGTATCGCGTTAAATTATGCTCACTTCCAAAGCTGCAACCTTCATTCCTTTGCTATAATGTGTGTATTTTCATGTTATTATTCTAATATATAAACGTCTTTCTGTGTATGTGTTATAATTGTGTAATGTCTATATATGTACATGTAATACCACATGCGATGGTAATATTCACCGTAATCACCGTAAAGCACCTACCTTATATATATATAAATTTAAGAACTTACTTACTCGTCTTGAGGAATTGCCTATCCAATTTAATTTCAAGAGTCAAATGATCAAGAACGTAAATATATCTTGATTTTATACGTAAATAATTTAATTTTATGGAAAAGATATTTTTATTGTTTGTAAATACATATATTAGACTTTGGCTTCTTTTCAACTTTGATGCATTTTAATGCTTTAAAATTTATAAAGAGGATGGACTTTTGTAAAAATAGGGTCCTCAATACTTTAGACGAATTGATCGAATTAAATGTTATATCTGCAATTTGAATGGGAGTATAACTATTTAAAAATTTTTTTCTAAAATTATAGATAGAGTTTTGCTTTTCTACGTAAGTATCTGGAATCCTAAAATCACGAATTTAATTTAGTTTCATACTTATCAATTAGGATTTTCACATTTTTTATCGGGACAGTGATTTTTCTAATTACCAGAAATAAGAACTTGCTTAAATTTTCAAATAATTAACATTCAAACTAAAAAATTGCTGAAATGTTTGCTTGTAGTTCCCTTTAAAATTCAAGCAAAGTAATCTGATGACGAATATTTAGTACAATCAAAAAAATTCAGTTGCCACAACCATAATTTCGATAGCTGTAACAGGATTTTTTTTATCAGGGTAGGATCGCCAAAATCCAAAATTCATAAAATTTTCAAAATTTTATTTTCTTAATTTCAAACATATTTCAGCCTTTGACAGCATTTACACAAAATAAACCAACATCTAATATGCACCGAGATTTATTTGAAATCTTATACCAAAAGAAATTTTAAAGTCTTATTTTCTTAACAAAAATTTCAGATCAATTGACATTCGAAACTCTTTTTATTCTTGATAATTTCGAACATAGTCAATCGTTCATATACTACTTCTTTAGAAAGAAAAATAAGAATACCTATCTCCAGGATTTTAACTTTATTCTCAATAGATAAGTTAAGATGCTTTCCCTGTATATTTCACAAAGGAAGGAATTTCAGTTTGTTGTATATCTTAGGGATAGTCATATAAACGTTAATCTTTAGAACGTTGAAATCTATCGTATATTTGTAATCTTGGCAATTGGATATCTTCTATACAGTCAAAGCTTTTCTTAAGGGTCAAAAGCTCATAGTCACAATTTCGTGTCTTGATACTAAGAAAACGATCTACTTCATCACCTTTATTTCATCATTGGGCTAGTACTTTACCTTCCTATCTTTTAGATATCCTATAAATTTCAATTAACGAGTTAATTGGATTTTAAATTGATTATCATAAGATTATAACATGATACTTACGTGCTTTGTGTTGAGATTAATTAATTTATTATAGTTTCAACGAGTATGGAAGAGTTCTTGGGAAGTTAAGTTTAGGGGTAAGTTGGTCTATTTTTTTTTTTTAATTTTCTAAAAAATAAACTTGGGTTATCGGAATTGATATTTTTATTAACATGTTGACAGTTAATAAATTGATAAAAAATTTTGAAAATTAAAAAAAAAAGTTTACGTGTTATATATGAATTTAGTTATAAATACATATATAAGTAAAAAGACTTTTTATTCACATGAATTCATTGAAGAAAAGTTTTTTTTTATTGGCATTTTCAAGTCCAAAGACTTTTCGACATTTTCTAGTTGCAAACACACACAAATATGCAAATTTTACTCGTATTTGCTTTTATTTAAATTGTAAGTTAGAGACATATCGATGAAAAGTATTAAAAGAAAAATAAGAATATGTGTTGACGGACTGAGTTTTAAGTATATGAAGCTTTTAGCGAATAAGAAAAATTTCGTGTGCTAAATGGTTCGATCTTATATGGAAATGAGATTTTCTTATGTATGAAAAAAATGTCAAGGGTGACTTGACTTTTATTTTTTATTTTTTTTACTGATCTTCAAAGCCACATTTTCATATATACTTTTTCATTTCAATTTACATATGTGTACTTATCTCTTTTAAAATATTAGTTTGCTTTTTTCTTTTTCGTATGGTACATATAAAGTTTTTTTTTCAAAAATAAATTTAGAGATAAGGTACAGGTAAAATAATTTAAAAGTAATTTGCGTATCGAAACTATTGGAAAATCGGAAACTGAATCTTAAATGAAGCTTTTAATTGTATATATATAAGGAAGATTTTCATTCAAAATCACGTCAAATAAAATACCAGTTTATCATGTCAAGTCTGTAAAAGTTTATACGTATATGTGTGGGTGTGTATTATGTTAGTTTGATTGAAAGATAATTATTATCTTTTATAGTTAAAATAAATCAAAGAATCTGTTCTGTTGAAATTTTTGATCAAATATAAATATAACCTTTTTTTGTCTTTCATTTATTTTCAAGTAAAAATTTATTATAATAATTTCAAAAAATTCTAAACTGGGAATCTTATATTTTTTGGTAAATGGCAACAAATTTTATCTAGTAATCGAAAACCCAAAACATTTAAAAAAAAAATTGCTAATCAAATGTCCCTTATATAGGAGACATACGTCTTTAGGGGATAAAAGCAAAAAGTTATTAGTTAATGAACGCGTAAAAATTAATTCGTGATATATGCGATGTATTTTTAGATTAAATAAATCGAACTAATTGGCCCCGCTAGTAGGATTGCAAAAATTTAGTGAGTAGTTAGTATAGGTTTGGAGCATGGTTTTATTTGCGATTTTTTTAAAAGCATGTCAATGGAATTTTCCGACGGTAATTTTAGTTTGTAAGTCGGTTTTGACCTAAAGTGGTCCAATTTTGTGTAATTGCCCATTTTAGGTCATTTTAAACGTTTTTTTTGCCATTTTTTGTTAAAATTTTTAATATATTACCATTTTTCTCACACTACACTAATGTTTTTTGGGTCTCTATACCTTATTATCATATCTACTCATACAAAAAAAAATGGTAGCCCATAATAGGGATTGTTAGGCTATTTTTCACGCTCATTGGGCTAATTTTAGCTATTTTTATGAAATTATACCATTTTTTATCTACAGCTTCTGGTTTTTGAGTAATTTATGGTAGTTAAATACGAATATTATTTTTAGATTATCTAAAAACGGTACAGTAGCCCATAATAGGCATTTATAGGCTGTTTTTAACGTTTTTGGGGTAATTTAAGCTATTTTTATGAAGTAATACCAATTTTTTTCTACAGCTTGTGGCTTTCGGGTAACTAAACGCAAATAACACATCTTTTTTTAACAAATAATGTCCAGTGGCCTATAATAGGGGATTTAGAACCAGAAGCTGTAGATAAAAATTGGTATTATTTCATAAAAATAGCTAAAATTAGCCCAAAAAGCGTGAAAAATAACCTAAAAATCCCTATTATGGGCTACCATTTTTTTTGTATGAGTAGATATAATAATTAGGTATGGAGACCCAAAAAACATTAGTGTAGTGTGAGAAAAATGGTAATATATTAAAAATTTTAATAAAAAATGGCAAAAAATGTTAAAAATGACCTAAAATGGGCAATTACGCAAAATTGGACCACATTAGGTCAAAACGGACTTCAGATTTGGGATCAGCGAACCCAAAAACTAAAATTACCGTCGAAAAATTCAATGGACATGCTTTCAAAAAAAATCGCAAATAAAACCATGCTCCAGGCCTATACTAAGTGGGATAATAATCCAAGAGAGTAAATTTTTTTGTAAAATGAAGCAGTAATTATACGCAAGTCAGATCAACTTGAAACCTTTTGCAATTTGTCAAGAAAGGTGTCAAGTTCAGAAGTAAACAACTTTGGTTGGTTGCAATTAGTCCGAAATGTTGCAAAAATTGGCCAAACTGTTTTTTTTTGCCAAAAATAAATAAATATTTAATATCTCGGGAAATATTAAATGAATTTTGTTGAAAATAGGTACTAGGGGGTTTTTTGGGTCGCTGACTACGATTTTAATGTCAGAAATTTCTCAATCACTGTGTAAACAGTAAAAACTACCCTTTTTTAGGGGTTGTTTTTAAAAATTTTGGGATTTTTGCTAAAATTATCAAATGAATGGCATTTTTTTAGAAAAATTAATTGAAGATATTTATTTATTTTATTATGGACTGAAATTGAGATATATGGTTTAATAATAGGGGGGTTAAAACTACCCCCAGAGTAAGAAAAAGTACAAAAAATATGACCTCCTTTTTTTTTTGTATTTGGATCAATTTTTTGAAAATATTTTATCGTATATTTACTATTATGAAATTAATTACACCCCTCCCCCGGGGGGGGTGGTTAAAACTACCCCTAAATTTATTTAAAAAAAAAAAATTAAATTTATTTGTTATTAAATTTTTCTTGCCTCTTTTCGTTTTACAGCAGAAAAAGTAACAAGATTTGCAACCCTGGGTGTAAAAAGTACCCTACAATGTACAAAAAATTTGCCCGATTCGATTTTTTCCCAAAAACGTGCGTCTTTCTCGCTATAAATTAACATTTTTTCATCAAATTTTTAAATAAATTTTGACCGCCCTTCTTAATTTTAAGTTCTGAAGTACCTCCTCCCTATTAACATGTTCCATGTTTACTTTTTAATGTCCTTTTTTAGCCATTTTTTTGTAATTTGATTCAAATCACCCTCCCCCCCCCCCCTCAAAATTTTCGAGATCCGCCACTGAATGCACAGTGGTTTTTTTAAAGCCCGACTCAAAATATCCATTAAAAAAGCGCTCATAGCAAAGAAAATTGTCTTAAGGCACACAAAAAAATAGTTTTTAGCTCTTAAATTCTTTATTATTCTTTACCCCTTCATTGAAATTATTCTAAGTTTGGAATGAAAAATTATTTAAAGTTCCTAAATCAAAATTATTCAAAGTCCGTAAATGAAAATAATTTTTACTTCTAAATTTGAACTCAAATTTCACCCCCACAGTTCAACCCCCCCCCCCCCAATAACGTGCCTAAAAAACCCCCTGCCTATAAACATTTGACGTGTAAAAATTTTCCGTTTAATTAAATATTTATACGAAAAAAACACAAACCTTTGACTTTCGTACCTTATTTATTACTTACTTCAGGTTTAACGGCTAATTTACAGCTGAAAAAAGTCTGAATTTGAAATTTTATAGCAGCATTTTATTCAGTTATCATGTAAACATAAGGTACTGTACGAAAATTTTTCATAAAACTTAGAAATCGAGTGACCTAATGGATTAAGTATAAAAATTGTTTGGAATTGCTGAAAAAAAAAGGAATTTTGGCCATAACTTTTTTTTGGCTAATGATAACGAGATGTACAATGAACCATTTCAAAGCTAAGGTTAACGCCGAAATTTCATGTCATATGCAAAATTTTAATTGGATTGGCCATTTTTCTTTAATTTCGCCGGACAAAAAAGAGCATTTACCGTTGTAAACATAAAATAGGCAATTTTAAACGGCCAAATCTGCTTGCAGACGAAAAATTTTAACAAAAACTTGAAGTACAAACAACTTGAAATAAATGCTAAAAAACTTGGCTGTTTAAAATAAATAATGTTCAAGCTGCTGGCCAAAAACTGAAAATGGTTTAAAACATACACGATTTTACCCAACTTTGTCAGGCCAAAACATAAACAATAATTACCCGATAGGGTCAAAAATTGCTGGACATATTTAGGAACATGTGTTCTGACTTTTCACCGAAGGATTTTTTTTTCGAAGCAACTCAGCCCAGATGGCGCTAAAAAATTGGCATGAAAAATTTTGGAAAAAAATTTTTTTTGCCCATAACTTTTTTTCTGGTTATTTTAAACGGTTCTAGGTGGTCTCAAAATTTTCCTAATTTTATCATCTTGAAAAATGATAAGAATAATTTTTTTTGTAAAAGTAATATTTTTCCAGATATTTACGCCAGAACGATCCGGTTTCTTGATTTTTCGTTAAACAACCATTTTTGACTTGTCATATCTCCTTTAATATTTTTCGTACACAAAAAAAATAAAAACCGCTGTCTTTGTCAACGAAAATACTTAAAATTAGTAATATATAATTTTTTTTGTAATTCTACCAGATTCCAAAGAAAATTAAAAAAACTAAAAAAAAAAAAAATTTTTTTTGGCAAAAATCACACTTTTCATTGCGCTGTAACTCGGAAGGGGTGCATTTTTATGAAAAATTGCAATCAATGTTTTTATCTTAAAAAATGGTAATTTATCGATTGGTTAGGTTATTTTTTTTTTTTAACCCTCCCCCAATGAGTTCCACCCCCCCCGCCCCCCACCCTTTTGGCAACCAACGGAAGTTGTTTACTTCTGAACTAGACACCTTTCTTAACAAATTGCAAAAGGTTTCAAGTTGATCTGACTTGCGTATAATTACTGCTACCAGATTTTACCCCCTTTCCTTGACTATAATGGAAGATCCCTACTCAAACTCAAAAAAGACTTACAAGCACTGATTATCTTCCTTACAAGCATGCAATGGTTCAGGGACAAATTAAAATTTGTTTCTTTACTTTTTTTTTAAATGCTAATTCCGAGTATAAGAGGCGGTTTCCGATCAAATCAAGTTTCGGTCCTTTTGTTTTGAATGATCGTTTAATTAAAAAATAACGTTTCATTAATTGAAAAAAAAATTCAATTATTTATTTAAGGCCATAATAAAATTATTTCAATTATAAAAACTGCATTTTTGGTTCCTCCAGGAGGAACCATTGTGTTAGGACAAAATTTGATTTTCTATTTTTTGGCATATAAGCACGTTTTGGGACCCCAGGAAGCTAAAAAACCGGTTTTTAAAAAAAGTCTGTATGTGTAAGTGTGTGTGTGTGTACGTACGTATGTATGTAATCGGTGATATTTCACAAACATTATGGAATTAAGACCTAATTTTTTTTTCAAACATTTTTTTATCAAAAAATCTCAAACCCCCCTTTTTTTTTTAATTTCGATGTAATACCTCATTTATTTCCATGAAAGTACTTATATTTGAAAGTATGGTTTTCACATGATATTTTGAATCGAATACTTAATTTTTTGAAAATTTATTTTCTAAAATTTTTTTCACAAAAAAATACAAAAAATACCAATTTTTTTTTTCTTTTTGGAAGAAGTACCTAATTTATTTCCATGGAAGTACTAGTTTTAAGAACCTCGTTTATAGTAATTTTTTGGATCTGATACTTAGTTTTTTCAAAATTTTTTTCTCAATATTAAATAAAAAAAAAAATAAAAAAAATGCAATATTTTTTTTTTTTTTTTTGGTGTAATACCTCATTTAATTCTATGAAAGTACTAATATTTTAAAATATTGTAACCAGTGATATTTCAAAACAATTATCAAATGAATACCTAACTTTTTTTTCCAAAAATTTGTTTATTAAAAAAATCTCAAAATACTTTTTTTTTTTAATTTGGATGTAATACCTCATTCATTTCCATGAAATTACTTATATTTGAAATTATGATTTTTACTCGATATCTTGAATCTGATAATTAATTTTTTGAAAATTTTTTTCTCCAAAATCTTCGTCACAAAAAAATACATAAAACACCAAATTTATTTTTCGTTTTGGGCACATCTAATTTATTTTAATGAGAGTACAAGTTTTAGAAATTTAGTTTATAGTAATTTTTTGTATCCGATCACAATTTTTTTTAATTTTTATATAAATTATAACACACAAGAAAGAGCGATGGAAATCTTGCCTCTTTTTGACTTCCTTGGATTATTTTGCTGGTTGCTATGTTTATTTATGTATGCAGCTTAATGAAATTATAAACAATAATAAACAGCCTAAAAATATTAAATGGAGGAATAGAAACTTAGCAACCGATTTTCATAAAATAAAAAAAAAATTATGCCATCGTTTGCGTTTTTTAATTTTAAGCTAATTCCCAAAATCTCGCGTTTGCGTTTGCTTTTATAACCGAGAAATTAATTAATTAAAAACTTTTTATAACCCGTCTCCATACATGATAAAATGGCGTATACGTGCGCGCATCTTGTCAATGATGCATTGTTTGTGGTTATCTTCTCACTCACCGTAGAGGGCGAACAGATGACAAGAAGATGATGTTACCGACGTTACCGTGCCGTGTGTATAAAAATGGACGTGGTGAACTCTCTTGTTGAATAAATAAATATCATATAAGTCAGATAAGTAATTATTTTTATTTTATTAATTAAGAACTATTTCTTTGTAAAAAAATTCTTTTTTTTTAGAAAGGTAATCTAGACACAATAACTAAATCATTAAAGGAAGGTTATTGGCGGAATTACTGGATGAAATAAATTTAACCAGCGCAGGAACTTTAGAATGTTTATCTGGATTATTAGTAGGATTTACTGGTTCTTTATCACTGCTTGAAAGAGGAGATATAACTAAATCATTAAAGGAAGATTATTGGGAATTACTGTATGAAATAAATTTAACCAGCGCAGGAACTTTAGAATGTTTATCTGGATTATTAGTAGGATTCACTGGTTCTTTATCACTGCTTGAAAGAGGAGATAAAGAACTTCCAGATTTTATTTTATTTGCCTGTATGAATCCAGCAACCGATATTGGAAAAAAAGATTTAACAGTTGGACTTAAAAATCGATTCACAGAGTTTTATATTGATGAATTAACCAAGGCCCTGATACAGCAGAAGTACGAGCTTATTTTCAAACTCAGTCACCTGAGCAAGCTTGTGCAACATGTTTCATTAAACACAACAATCATCGTATTTATATACATCTCAGGATCAGTATCAATTAAACACCTGCTTTTGCGACCCCTAAATATCCGTGTCAAAAACTTTTCTCTTGAAATAGCTAGTATTTCAGAAAACAAATTCACAGGACATATTATTTTCAGTATGTTTAATTTAAATGCAAATTAATATATTTATGCATTTATCAGAATAATCCAACTTACACAATTACTTGAATAAGGCTTGTATACAAATGAAAATCCAAACCCACAACATGTGGGTTCAATATGTTCAAAAATTTCTAAAACAGCCCGAAGGAGCTTTTGCTCGAATCCATCAACCACTATTATCTCGTTTTAATCCTGAAACAGTACAAGCAATTATAGATGAAGGTCTTGCTAAAAGTAATTTAAAAGTAAGGTAGGTTGGGTAAAAAAAGTTAAATTTTTGTGATCCTATTATACAATTTTAAAATAATTAAAAAATGACTTATGATTTACATTGAAAATTTTTTTTCTCTAGATTATTGTCTCTTAGGCCGATTCAGCCTAGAATAGTACCAATTAAATTTAGTTAGTAATTCAGCTTGACGACTTGAAGTTTTGCGTAATTGCACAAACTATTTCTTTGAAAATAAAATATCAGATGCCCGTAAAACATTTTCAGCTGTACTAAGAGCTGTTAAAATTAAAGCAAAATTTTCTACAGAGAATAGCAAAATAAAAAATAAGTTATAATAAAAAATAAATTTTAATTTTTTAAACAGGTTGATTGAAGGATCAGAATGGCTGCAACAACTTCAGAATTTAATGCAGTTATCAGGAGCAATTATTGATTTACTGGATTTACAAGGTTCATCGGTTGCAGTGTGCTTAAAAGATGGTTGGGACACAACAGCGATGATGTTGGTCAATGTATTATTAAATTATTAGTACATATTATTAATTTAATCAACAAAGTTGGACGGAAAGAAATTTTACTAACTTACATAAAAGTAAGAATTTTACTTTTTAATTGCTTTTTCTAAATTTTTTTAACAACTTCTTTACTTGTTTTTTATTTATTTTTAGTTTGTTTTTACCTCTCCTCACAATAAAAATGGAAAATTTACTGTTCTTGGAACAACTAGGTAAACATCTATTAATTTTTTTAGAACCAAACAATGAAAACTTTTTAATAATAAATAAATTTATGCAATTATCTTGGTTTTTTTTACATTATGATAAAGAGTATGACTCAATTTCTTTTAACATCTGATAGAGTTAAAGTATAAGTTAATTTGAATGCAGTTTTTCAATTATAAAAAAATTTTTCTTTAAACAGATGCATCGTAATGAGAGATTTTGTAAAGAATATCAAGAACGAATACGATCGCTTTTAGATGTTGTAATGAAAATGATTTCTGATGATTGTATTGGTTCTTCACAAGGAAATGGGATTTAGGGGGGTAGGGGGTGCTTCCAAGGTACATATTAGTCTTTAGGACAAAAACTGCACTACAAGGAAAAAATTGACGAAAAACTGATTTGTGGGGTTTGTATTGATTTATTTACATGGAAATAAGTTGAGGGTAAATTAAGCAACTAATAATTAATTATTGGGGTAAGTATTCACCTTTAAGACACGAATTGTCTCTCAATAGCAAAACTGACAAAAAATTAAGGATCAATTTTTTCTGAGGGTCAATATTTGTACTAAAAGTTGGCTTTGCCTCACTGAACCCATTTTAACAATTACAAACCATTATCACTTTCTAAAATTTAGTTTGGACTAATTTTGTCAGTTTTGTACTTGGAGGGCAGTTTTCGCGCTAAATGCTAATTTTTATTCCGGGGTTTTGTTTCGTCTTTCTGAACCCATTTTTAAAGAGTATATATCATTTACAACTTTCAGGAATAATTATTAAAAAAATTTTCCTAAATTTTTTGTCAGTTTTTCCCTTGGAGGGCAATTTATGCCCTGAGGGTTAAAATGTATCTTGGCAGCTTTTGTTTGCCCTATTATTTTCACTCATAAATTCTAGTACCACATGTGCAAAATTTAATTTTTGTCTGATTATTATGTCCATTTTGCCGTTGGAGGACAATTTTTGCCTCTAGGTCTAATATATTCTACAGCAGCGTTTATTTGTCCTCCTCCCCTACTGAACCTATTTTTGCAAATTACATAATATCCAATACCAATATTCAAAATTTGACTTTTGACTGATTCTGCAAATTTTGTCTTTGGGGGCAATATTTTTGTCCTGAGGGCAATATTTACCTAAATTAGGGGAGTTATTGTTTTTAAACTCTCTGAATTCAGATAGTCATGATCATTAGGCACAGTTCAAAAGGTATTGAAAGGTATTGATAATTAAATCAAGTAATCTCTTTGCCCGACTAAAAATGAAACCTGCAGTGATGCTATACCTTAATCAAAATAATTTCTGCGGTACATTCGATTTATAAACATTAATTTTGGGTCATGATCATTATATGATAATTAAATCGTGTAATGATAAAATATCAGAACGATTCTCTTGAAATCTAAAATCAGCCCCAAAAATGTGATTTTCTTTTGCAAATAATAGAATAATGCTTTTGCGTTAAAAAAATGATTTTGAACATGGGTTTTCTTCAAAAGGATTCCTTTTGTGTTAAATAGAAAATAATTTTAGGGCTGATTTAAAAATTTTTTTTATTGCCTCGAAAGGATCATTTTCTCAGGGACCTCAGGGTAGGTACATTTAATGTAAATTTTCAGAAAACAATCCTTCTCTGTCTCAAATAGGGAAATGCGGTATTGAATCGTAGTCTTGTCCCCAAAATTATTTTCTGTTCAAGCTAGACATAACCTGGACATAACTAATCCAGACAGAAGGTAAGCCGACCAAATTGATTCGAAAATAAAAGTAATATCATTTCCTCTTGCGAGACTTCGATCGCGTGTTTTTGAAAATGATAATTAAGAAGTTATAATTGTAAATGAAAATGATGACAGAACTAAATGAAATGGGAAAATTATTAAAGCTAAACATTTTTAAAGTTGAATCGAATAATTATTTTTTTATTGCAAATTAAAAATAGGCAGTTTAACAGTGCTCTTATGGAAATTCATATTTGGAGCTTAAAAAAAATATGATAATAATTACACAGGGAGATAAAACTAATTAAATATGATAAATAAATTATCAAAGATTATATTTCCAATTTTTTTTATCTATGAGTTACCACATTCAATCATTAATTATTCAGTGAAAACCAAGTTTTAGCAAGTACCATAACCTAAAATAAAAATGTTTTTTCATAATTTATCAAATTAAAATAATTTTTTTTGCAATAATATTACATAATAAACACATTATTAAATATTTTTACGACTAATTTTATTTTAAACTGCAAATTATATAAAAAAAAAATAATAGCGTCGGTAATGT
Organism: Anagrus nilaparvatae; assembly: GCA_022575985.1. Classification (NCBI taxonomy): domain Eukaryota; kingdom Metazoa; phylum Arthropoda; class Insecta; order Hymenoptera; family Mymaridae; genus Anagrus; species Anagrus nilaparvatae. The sequence goes on along the minus strand of JAKSXM010000002.1, from coordinate 11,217,395 downwards.
GGATATACTCAAATTTTCTATAATATAATTAGGATTCCTTTTCACAAAAAAAAAAATAATCTTGACTTTGCCCATAGAATTATTTTCTATTGTCTCAAATAATATATCTGATTTTTTGCCGTAAAATTTTTAACTCTAAATCAAAATAATCCTTTTGCAGTTTTCTCAGTCTATATTTTTGGCAATACCTAAGATGTTGAAAATCTCAGCTCCAGTAATTTTTTGTATCGTTCTACTTTAATCCAATATTTGCAGTTGCTATTGTAAATTCAAGATGAATTAATGAAGTAACTAATGAATTTTGTTAGATTTAGCAAGTATCTTTATGCTTTCTCAATTTTAGGCCTGCATTTAGAACATTGCAACTTTTAATTCAAGATAGTACTATATTAGTAAAAATGATGAATTTTAAAAGCTAATATAATTCATCGGTTATTTTATTTATCTTGTACTTAATATGCATTGTAAGTACTGGGAAAAAAGTAGTAAGCGAAGAATCGCTGTAGCTAAAATAATTCTTCAGTTACTTCATTTGTGTTCTCATTGGAATCAAAACAAACAAATACTACATGAAAGAAGTAAAAACGATAAATTACCAGAGCTGAGATAATTCATGGATTACCCTATAACTACAACTTTAAAGTTTAGACAGTAAAATTTATTAAAAATAAATATTTTTGTAAGGCGATTAATTATTATATTATGCCATGTCTTTATCTCATCCTGAGTGATTTTGATTCTAAGTAAAAATATTTAAAAAATATATCAAATTTACAAGGAAAATTATGATTTTTTTTTAGAATTAAAATCTCTATTGAGATTTAAAAAAATTATCATTAAAAAAGTTATAAATTTAAGAAGAGTTAAACTGATGAAAATTACTGTATATTATAGCGTAAAGTGGGCAAGTGATGATAGCATAAATTACCATCAGAAAATTGGATCGTTAATACCATCAATAAAAAAAAAATTAAACACAACAATTTTCCAAGTACAAAAATTAAGTACAGATTCTTATGGTAAGCCTTGCCTTGCAGCCACAAATATATGATTACTAATATATCTTCATTAATGAAATTTACTCGGAAATTTAACACTGATATGTCAGATTCAGTTAAAAACAATTCTGCAGCTATTTCTATTTCTTGAGAACGATAAGTTAAGGATCTTTCTTTGTACATAAATTCTTTACTATCTCTTAAGCTAATTGAATTTAAATCACCTAATCTTGAATAATTGTTATCACTTGGTATATATAATAGCTTAATATCTTTTTGAACATCTGAATAAAAGGCTTCTTCCCAAAATTGTTGATTTTGCCAAACCGCATGTTCTTGAATACAAGCATATGAAAACTGAATAGCACCGGTACATAATTGCAATGCATAATTCATTAATCTTACAACCAAATCAAATTGCTAATGTTCAAGAACAGCTTTATTACCAACAACATGTCGAGATAGTTCCATACACAATGCCAAACGAGCTGCTTTGATTTTAACAGCTCTTAGTACAGCTGAAAATGTTTTACGGGCATCTGATATTTTATTTTCAAAGAAATAGTTTGTGCAATTACGCAAAACTTCAAGTCGTCAAGCTGAATTACTAACTAAATTTAATTGGTACTATTCTAGGCTGAATCGGCCTAAGAGACAATAATCTAGAGAAAAAAAATTTTCAATGTAAATCATAAGTCATTTTTTAATTATTTTAAAATTGTATAATAGGATCACAAAAATTTAACTTTTTTTACCCAACCTACCTTACTTTTAAATTACTTTTAGCAAGACCTTCATCTATAATTGCTTGTACTGTTTCAGGATTAAAACGAGATAATAGTGGTTGATGGATTCGAGCAAAAGCTCCTTCGGGCTGTTTTAGAAATTTTTGAACATATTGAACCCACATGTTGTGGGTTTGGATTTTCATTTGTATACAAGCCTTATTCAAGTAATTGTGTAAGTTGGATTATTCTGATAAATGCATAAATATATTAATTTGCATTTAAATTAAACATACTGAAAATAATATGTCCTGTGAATTTGTTTTCTGAAATACTAGCTATTTCAAGAGAAAAGTTTTTGACACGGATATTTAGGGGTCGCAAAAGCAGGTGTTTAATTGATACTGATCCTGAGATGTATATAAATACGATGATTGTTGTGTTTAATGAAACATGTTGCACAAGCTTGCTCAGGTGACTGAGTTTGAAAATAAGCTCGTACTTCTGCTGTATCAGGGCCTTGGTTAATTCATCAATATAAAACTCTGTGAATCGATTTTTAAGTCCAACTGTTAAATCTTTTTTTCCAATATCGGTTGCTGGATTCATACAGGCAAATAAAATAAAATCTGGAAGTTCTTTATCTCCTCTTTCAAGCAGTGATAAAGAACCAGTGAATCCTACTAATAATCCAGATAAACATTCTAAAGTTCCTGCGCTGGTTAAATTTATTTCATACAGTAATTCCCAATAATCTTCCTTTAATGATTTAGTTATATCTCCTCTTTCAAGCAGTGATAAAGAACCAGTAAATCCTACTAATAATCCAGATAAACATTCTAAAGTTCCTGCGCTGGTTAAATTTATTTCATCCAGTAATTCCGCCAATAACCTTCCTTTAATGATTTAGTTATTGTGTCTAGATTACCTTTCTAAAAAAAAAGAATTTTTTTACAAAGAAATAGTTCTTAATTAATAAAATAAAAATAATTACTTATCTGACTTATATGATATTTATTTATTCAACAAGAGAGTTCACCACGTCCATTTTTATACACACGGCACGGTAACGTCGGTAACATCATCTTCTTGTCATCTGTTCGCCCTCTACGGTGAGTGAGAAGATAACCACAAACAATGCATCATTGACAAGATGCGCGCACGTATACGCCATTTTATCATGTATGGAGACGGGTTATAAAAAGTTTTTAATTAATTAATTTCTCGGTTATAAAAGCAAACGCAAACGCGAGATTTTGGGAATTAGCTTAAAATTAAAAAACGCAAACGATGGCATAATTTTTTTTTTATTTTATGAAAATCGGTTGCTAAGTTTCTATTCCTCCATTTAATATTTTTAGGCTGTTTATTATTGTTTATAATTTCATTAAGCTGCATACATAAATAAACATAGCAACCAGCAAAATAATCCAAGGAAGTCAAAAAGAGGCAAGATTTCCATCGCTCTTTCTTGTGTGTTATAATTTATATAAAAATTAAAAAAAATTGTGATCGGATACAAAAAATTACTATAAACTAAATTTCTAAAACTTGTACTCTCATTAAAATAAATTAGATGTGCCCAAAACGAAAAATAAATTTGGTGTTTTATGTATTTTTTTGTGACGAAGATTTTGGAGAAAAAAATTTTCAAAAAATTAATTATCAGATTCAAGATATCGAGTAAAAATCATAATTTCAAATATAAGTAATTTCATGGAAATGAATGAGGTATTACATCCAAATTAAAAAAAAAAAGTATTTTGAGATTTTTTTAATAAACAAATTTTTGGAAAAAAAAGTTAGGTATTCATTTGATAATTGTTTTGAAATATCACTGGTTACAATATTTTAAAATTAAATGGTTATGTTTGCATTTTAAAATTAAGATTTAAAAGTTATATTGGCATTTTTTAAAGAATCAAACAATTTATAATATAATGTATGAGTAATTAAAATATGTATTTAAAAATGTAATAAATGCCCTATAAACCATATATTAAAATCTTACTAAATGCATAATAGGGGCCAACTTGACTGTGTAGATATTAACTTTATTTGATTTGAAAATCGATGATGAAAGTATAATAGAGACACTCTCTTTATATAATATAAAATGCAATTCACTTTCGAGAAATAATATGTTTGATTCAAGGAAGGTCAAATATTCGAAGAACCAATTTGCTTCAAACAAGATAGATTAATATAGTGAATGCCTCTTAAAGCCTCAATTTTTTGATAGCCTAAAACAATTAATTTAAAAAAGTTTTCAACTTACGACCCAATTAAAAATATTTTAATTGTTCGAATCAATAAAATTTCCGTAATAAGTAGGGCTGTCTGAATTATATTTTTACTTATGCTCCATACAATATTTATTGTCTGCTTATAAAATGAGTTTTTTAGAAAGAAAAAAAATTTGAAATATTAGCTAAAAATAATTAATTTCAAATGTACCATAAAAAACTGGAAAAATAAATTTCAAACACTAAAATATTAAAATTCGAGTTAAAATTTCTATTTGAAAACTGTTTGTTATATGAATTAAAATTTATAAAATTCAACCCTAACATACAGGTTTTCCTCGATAAGACTTCCTTTTATTGTCATATAATTTAAGAAAATAGAATAAATATACATAGATTTAAGAGTATATAAATAAATGCAAAAAGGCCCCAAATTAGCATATATTCGTCAGCTGCGTATATATTTTCTTTATCCTCGCTTCCTTTTTCCTCTATTTCTCTCAATATAATACATGCAACTATACATTACATATACTAATGCACATCCGTTTTCTAAGAAAATATAAAGTAAATTTTCTATATAGTACTAAAGTCTTGATTCATAATTACAAATTTACATGGGCTTATATGTATGGAAAGAATTTTCTACTTTATTCTATATAAGGTAAACTTATCTTTATTCTACTTTATCATATTTTCTTATATGTATATTTCTTGGCATTTCTCAAGAATTAAGTATAAAATGAACTTATTTCATTTTATTATAGGTACATACGATATGCAAGAAAATTTATATTAGAAGAGTAAAATTTTAGTTTGTATGATTAAATTGGATGAAATTGGAATTGCTTAATTGGGCTTACTTAGACATTATACTAATGGAATTTTGAGAGGTGAAGAGCTTATTTTCTTTTCCTATATGTATGTAAATAAATATGTATGTTATTTGTTTATAAGTGTATGTGTGTCTGTGTGTGTGTGTCTTTAATTTAGTCTCATTTTATTAAAGAGTTTCTTGTTTTCTAAAATAGTTTTACTCGTAAATTTATAATTAAGAAAATTTATTATTATTATGTAAATTTATATTTCATATAATTATGTATACCTATTTTTACCTAATTAACTTTACTTTTTAATTATTTATTAATTTTTTCGTTTACGTTACAAACTTAATTGGATTAGTCGCATTTACCATTGAAAGAGTTATTTTATTGGTAGATTTGAGTTTCTAGGAATCCTTTTGAGAATATAGGAATTCAAACTAAGAATCTTAAAATGTGTGCTAGAGAGTTTATCATCAATGGAGTGAAAAATTAATATCAAACCCTTTACTTAGTTTTTCTTACAACAAATTAATCGTCTGCAAATATTTATGAAATTAAAAAACGTATCAGCAATCTTGTAAGATAAAGTAATAATAGAAAATAGTATTTGTAATAGGATAATACCATGTTCGCTCGACTTTATTAATGGATGTATCTTTAATTTTACCTTTCTAATGCACGCCAAAAAGACTGCTATTATTCCAATTTTTAAGTCAGGTAACAAAATTCTTCTAACTTCTTATTTTTCATACTTCCAATATAGCTGAAATTTTTGAAAAGATCATTAAATTAGATTACTAAATTATTTAGACAAAATTCATTAATATCTAATAAACAAAATTGATTTCAAATGAGATATATTAGATAATGATACTATTGTTCATGTGACTAAATACATGTATGACCCCTTAGATCGTTTAGAAAAATCTTAGGCAATATTCTTGGATATGCCAAAGATTTTTGACTGTATTAGCTATGATATTTTGCTGGATAAACTTGAAGCACAGGAATTCGAGATTTAGTACTGAATTTTAAATTATTTGAAAGATTTTCAAATAAAAAAATTTAAAAAGTTTGTTTAAATGGTATAATGCATGATAATTAAACTGTTATAACCATTGTTATACCCATTTTTTAAAATATTTATGTTAATTATTCATTAAATATAAGTGAAAATATACATGGTTAGTTTGGTTCGCTTGAAATGTTAAGTAAGATCGAAAATTTCTTCCTATATCACTTTTTTATTAAAGGGATTTTATTCCAATTGGGCCCAAGTTGAACTGAAGGGTCACAGAAATGGATCCAAACTATTTTTTTCCGAAAATTAAGCTAATGATAATTCTTCATACCAATTTTTAGCTAAAATAGTTCAATTCCTGATTTTTAACAGCCATTTTTATGTTTTAATTGGTTCACTTAATTTTGTAGCAAAAGAGCAACCGAATTTCCGAATACTTTGCCCAAAAATTATATTAACATGGAACATGTTCATTGGATGGGGTATTTGAAAAAGTTTGGCTTGGCGGGGGGGGATAAAAAAGTGGAATTTTAGGGGGGGGGGTTAAATGGACTTCAAATAATTTAAGTGGGAGTCAGGGCCTGATCAGGCCCTGATAAGAACGAGAACTTAGCATACTTAAGTTTATGGACTTAGGATAATTTATTTTTTTTTAGGATAGTTTTTGAATTTATTACTGTTATGAGTACACATGTTCCATGCTTGTTGGTTGTGTAGTTACACAAACCGGTTATAATTTTTTTTGTTTTTTGATCGGGTTCAAAATCCGGTAAACCCAAAAAGTTTCAGAGGTCTATAGGTAGATCATAGGATTCTATGAATATATTTAAAAAATTTTTTTTAAAAATTTTTCGTTCATGCTTAAAACAGAGGAGAAATCGTAAGAAAAAAATTATCTGCACTGAAAAAAAAATATTTTTTTTAGAATCAGGTGAACTTATCGCTCAATTTATAATTCAACTTCATAGAAAACATTTTTGCTTGTGGTTAACGGAATTTCTTTTGCATATAGCGGAATCCTGCTTCTGGGTAGCGAACTAGCTCAAACGATAGCAAATGACTTAAAACGTAAAAAAAAGTTTTTCGCATCGTAACGCTCGTGACTAGAAAACAAAAATAATGGTCCAGATTGGACGTAAATAATCAATCAAGGCAAAGATAATTTTTAAATGCAATCTGGGGTATTTCTTTTTTTTGATCTATGGCCGTATAAAATTTCCCTGCGTTATTGGTAAAAAACCAGTGTTTCAATATAAAGCGTCTGGAAAATACTTCAAAATATATTAGTGATCAATTAAATATTCAAGTGAATTCTTAAATTTTTAAATAAATTGTACAAATTATTATAATATCAATTTTTTTTTTTGTATTTTGATGATAATAATTTGCATATTTTCTTAAAATTTTATTTATTTTTTGGCCACTTAGCAGCTTATTAATTAAATAATGTTATGAGCATGAAATTCTATTTGCAAGATTTCTTAAAACACTCAATTTAAATCCAACTGCATTGAAAGTCACAATTTTCCCAACATCTTCAAAGAAAGTAATCGTGCCAAAACAATATATTGATAAAATATATTTTAGTGTATTTATTTTGTCGTTACACATTATATGACATAAAATATCTAATAAAATACATCTAAAAATCTTTTAACGCTTTTGTGATGTATTTTATTTATTCTTTAACTAGTCATCTCACGTTTTATAAAAAATAAAAAAAAAAAACCTATATATTTTCACTTTGGCACACGTGTGTCATTTTCTTATTACATGCATGTCTTATATAAACTTAAGTGTTCTTCTACTCTTAAATTTTCTTTTACTTTATTGTCCTACAAGCTAAAAAAAAAAATGAAGAAAAATATAACATAAAGAATGGTTTTAACATATATAAAATAAAAATTGAGATTCAATGATGCGTTCTTATATATTTAATGCATAATGCATATGTTTTGAAAAAAAAAATCGACTTACATGCCTGTGTGTTTATAATATAATATTGAGAAGGGAAAATATATTTAGATGAAAATTGTTTTTTGAATATATGACTTTAAAATAAGCTAAAGGGAAAATTTATATATAGCAGCAGAGTGAAATAGTAGTCAAGTTTGATAAAATTTACAATTTGTTTCGCACAGTGGTCATATATACAGATAAAGAGAGAGTTATCTTTCATTTTATACGTAGAGAGAGAAAGAGAGAGAAAACGATTTCAAAATTCGAGTAATATTGCAGTTAGAAAACTTTCTCGACGATTTAGGGAATCACAAGGCGAATTTAGACGCGACAATAGTCCATTATTATATATACCTTGTACTAAATTATTATGGTCTGATTGAGATTTTGCTGACTATTTTGCTTTTGTTAATACTAATACATTATAACGGAAAACTCATACTTTGTTATTTAAATTTATAGGTTTTACGAAAATTAGACATTTTACAGATTTTCTAATTCAATTATTTATTACATTTTATGCTAGATTTGCTTTATAATTTTTACTAAATATTTTAATAATTTTTTACTTTTGAGTTTATAAAATTAGAGTTAATTACTCCAGCTTTGGTTTAATATTTTTCTCAGTTTACTTTAACGTTTATACTCCAAATAAAAATCTTTTAACATTCTATTTTTATGACAATAACTCTTAAAGAACCCCATTACAACCCAAGAAATTCGAATGCTAAAAAAAATAAACAAACGAAAGAGCAATTAAATAAAATTACAATAAAGAATCAAGTTAATAACATCATTAACAGATCAACTAATCATAAATTCTGATCTCGAAGCTTTTAAACTTTAAGTTTTCTTGCTATAAAATAATAATAATAAATATATACAAGACTAAACTACTTCTATCTTTTTCTCTGTCAGTATAATCACGTTTGTTTTATGGCCCGTTACACGAGCAGATACTTTAACTAATTGTATAATTGCTTTCCAAGTGCCACATTACTAATCTTCTTCTCCCTCTTTACTTATGTATAATTTAACTATTTATGCTTATGTAACTTCACGTCCAGCCACATACAACGTTATTTTATCATTTGTTTAAAAAAAACGTACACAAATATAAAGAAGAAGGAAGAAAATTGGGGTTTTTTGTCAGGAAGTTTATTTATCCCTAGGATATCGCAATCGTATCCTTCGTCCAGTACTTTATATATTTTTTTTTTTAAAAAAAAGCTCCCTTTTGTAAACAAAGAACGGATATCATGGCAGTGACGACGTTAAAAACTACTACGACGACAGCGACAGATATACGAGTCGTCCACTTAATTCGCTAAATTACTAATTACACAAGGTTTTAATTTGTTAAAAAATTCTACTGCGCACATCCGGCGCCGATTAACCGGCGCTTCGTTAATTTTCAACGAATGACTAAAAGGGACTTTATTTCTCTCTGTGATTGTTACTTTTTTTTTCTTTCTTTTTGTATGAAACCTCACTATATAACCACCTTTTTTTCTAATTAAGTATTCTTTTATTTTTTTTATGTGGTATTTACCCCTTTTTTTTTCTTTTATTTTTATTAACCAACTTGTTGTTACATAATAATTTTTTTAATTAGAAATATAAACACTTAAATAATAAGAATTGAAATTAAAATTAATTTTCGTCTACTTTTACAGATTTTATTTTTACAGTCGAATGAACATTTATAACCTTTTTCTTTGATTTAGCATCGTTTAAGGTTCGTCAAATATTTGCTAAATCACCGCAAAAAAGATTTATATAGAAAGCTTTTACTCTATGTATGAATTTTATACCTTTTTTTTTTCCTCTTGATTTTTCACTTTTTTTTAACATTTATCTTTCTTATGTATTTATAGAGAGCAAAAAATATCTATCTTTTTTGATTATTTGTCAATTCAATGACAATGGTCTTTTTTGCCCTGAAATGTATGTTTATGGAAAAGATTGATATATTTGAATTTATGAATATAAATTTGGTATATATTTTTTGTTTATATTAAAATGACGCGTAATATTCATATTTTGGTTTTATTGTAATTTACATTTTTATTTATATTTTTTTTCAATTTTTACATTTGATTATTGATTTTTGTCTTTATAAATAAATTGATCATTGAAAACATTTATAGTTTATAAATTATCCGAATGCTTGTAAAAATACAGGTTTTATAAACTCTTTAATAATTTAAGTTATATTAAGTAAAATGTAGATGTCGCTTTGCTCGAAAGAGAATTGGGATTTCAATATTATAAATATGCAACTCAACGTAATTTTTCTTATACTCTTTCTGATTAAAGTACATTATAATATTATTTTATATTCTTATAAATATTAACTTTCAATTTAAAAGTATTTCAAAATAATGCAATTTTCTTTTGATTTGCAGTAATTAGAAACCATTACCTTGTACATTACTTTTAAACGTATAACAATATTTATACAGTTTCGAAGTCAAACGAAGTTTCAAAACTTTATTGCTCTTCGCGTTTGAATGGGAGTCACTTGCTCTTGAGTCAAAATATCTAAAATTTACATTAACAGTAAAAAGTGAACTGCTGCTATTTTAGTCTCCTTTTGCAATGATAAAAAAGGGTAAGTTAATATACATCTAAAAATACAGCGTATGTGGAGTAATTTCTTGCTTTTATGATAATTAGATCTTAGAATTTAATTACTAAAGAATTCATCTATAATGGTTTTGCAAACTATATTAATAATTCTTTTAGAATCATCTTCATTATTTTATACAAATAACTATAAAGTCCAAAAATTTAGTTTTAATAACTAGTGTTTCAAAAAATTAAAGGAAAAGTAAAACGAATTTTATTTAGCAAATATAGTATATTTAGGTACCAAAAGCAAAAATTTTTTTTTAAAAAAAAAACTACACAATCGTAAACGATACGACAAAATTTTTCATTAGTATAAATATTAAATACATATACCTTAGAAAAAAAGACCAAGTAAAGAAGTTAAGCTTAATTAAAGAAATTTTATTTTTAAGAATTTTCTTATTCTCCCTTTTTAAATATCAACCATTTAAAAATATTCTGTAATATTAAACGTTCAAAAGTTTTATCAAAATAAACGTTATTTGCAGCAAGTGGTAAAAATTAGTTCAAATGAATGGATCAAAGAATTTCTCCTCCTTTTTTGGCTATTCATTAATAAGATCTTTTTTTTAGCTTATTAAGAAAATATCAAAGATTTCAGCTTACTCAATTTAATAAACGAGATTAATTTTCCGAGAGTAGTAAAACATAAAAATATAATTAAAAAATCTTATGAATATATATCACCGTAAACACTAAAAATTCCTAGTAATTCATAAATTTTATTATACAAAACATCCTTGGTGTAAAAAAAAATAAACGACAGACATTAGTTAAAACGTGTTAAAATAAACTTGTTTTTTTGTGTGTGTATGGAAATTTGTATATATTAAAGAAAATTTTTTTTGATTATAACTGCTCACGCAAGGGCAGTTATACGAGATTAGCAATTCATAACTATGAGTTTTACTACTATTATTGTCACAATGAGCGAGAGAGTCAGACGTAAAAAAAGGGGCCGATTTTATGTAGAAAATACTCTAGGTAAAATATACTAATAATTAAGAAACATTGTATAACAGGGTCATATTTTGACTAAATAAGAGAAAATTTTTTTTTTTTTTATATTTTAACCGCGTTCCTTTTTTAACCATATTTATGTAAAGCCATAGTATATACTTTTTATTTTTTTTCCTTAACCTAATCTCAGAAAAAAATAACGTTTGTTAAAAATTCCTGTGAATATAAAGAGTTACATAATTAAAGAAGTTTTGTATAAGAAAGTTTTGTTGGAAAAAAACTTTTGCTTGCATACGATCTTACGAATATATAAATGTTAAATTTTAATATTAACAAAAAAGTGTATGTGATTATTGTGTTCATAATTATAGATTTGGTTAATTTAGTATTTTGAATGTTGGATTGGAAATTATTTGTTTTGTGCATCTGGGTCTAAAACTTGAATATAAAATTTAACGCGGAATTTTTTGCACCTATTTTACACCCAGGTGGGCAAAAATTATTTAAAAAACATGGTAGGTGTATACAGTTACCCGAATGTCGGGTCAGGTACCCGAAATTTCGGATTTTTTGCTGTGATTTAGGTCAGGTTTCGTATAGCCAAAAAAGCTTCAGATTCAAAACTGTAACTATAGACCTTTTTTCGGAAAATTCATCTGACCTAATAAAAAAGATCGAAATTTTGCGTACCCGAAATGGTTGGATAACCCGACATACGGGTATTCACACACCTCAATGATATGGACTAAAAATTTTAGACTTAATCATTATAACATATAACTTCAGCCAGAAGTCTAGTCTAGACACTACTTTGAATTAATTTCAATTTACAAATTAAGTAATAGTTATTTCAAGTTACTAGATACGTCATAAAAAATAATTAAAAAAAAAATTAAATTGAATAAATTAAATTTAAATAGAAAAGAACCCCTTTTAAATTATCATAAACAATTTTTTTTCAATGCTAAGTAAATATTTCTTTCAAGAGCTTAAGTATTTTTGTCATTAAATTCTTTTTTTTTGGCTAATAATCTTTTTTTGTAATTGTTATTTTGGACATTAGATTAAATCAAAGAAGAGAAAAAAATAAGAAAAAAAAAACATCATCCGTTGAAGAAAAAACGTCAAAACAAAAAAAGAGGAGCTTATGCTTCGTTTACAGCAAATAACGGTACATAATTAGCATAACGACACTAATTAAAATACAAATGAAGAGTCTTAAGAAAAAAAAAAATGAATACAAAACTCAACCGGGTGACTCATTATCACCAAGTATTCTTCTCTTAAGTTATTATCAAGTCTCGCGAGACTTTCTCAAACATAATATGCAACCCAATGGTTATTTTTTTTTTATTTTATAATAAAAACTATTCCCTTTTTTTACCCTTAAAATATTTTAAGTTTCTTAACTGTATTTACCATAAAAAATATCTAAATTTTTTATTTCAATTTGTGCCACTTATTTTTATATTTCGAATATCATTTTAATATTTTTTTGTAATAGCAAAAAAATTGTTATTAAAGTTAATTTTAAGTACAAAAATATTTATCTCTTATTTAATTGTTTAGTTCAAATTAAATAATCTTTCGGTAATTGCGTCATTAACTTTCTTGAACATCAATGTGTTAGTGAAAATATATATTAGAAGATTTAGCAGACTTTTATTACTTCTTATCACTTATCATCGTTTGTTATTGTGCATAATAAATTAGTTCACTCATATTTTATAGCAATAAAAAGCTCTACAAGCCTTTTAATAAAATAAAATTATGCTGTATTATTTTATGGCAATAAAAACCGGTGCAATCGTACTTTTTTATGTATTCGTGGATTTTCGTACCCCTTTCTTTATATCCTAAAATATACAGCAGCAGATTTTACATTTTTTTAAATTATTTATTAAGCAAGTTGTTTTTGTAATTTATGTTAGTTTTTTATTTAAAACATGAATTTATAACCGAATTCTCAATATAGTTTTAAATAGGAATTTCTTTGATATAAATGATATAAAAACAATGAAGTCTATATTTAAGATGGGGTAAAAATCTGTTCTCAAAAATATTCAATTCCCTACAACCTTGATTTGATAAATAATTCTTTTTTTAAAATAAATTCTTGAAACTAGATTTCTGTAAACATGTTTCAAGCTCGTATCTTGAACAAATCCACTAAAAATAGTAAAAATGCTTTACTTTCAGATTGTTCAAGTTTTTCAAATTGCTGTTGTTCAATATTCAAGCAAATTTTTTAAAATTCAAGTGAAGAAATCTGTCAGTGTTTCAAAAAATTTAGTTTTTCATCTTTAGAAAATCTAAAATTAGACTTAAATCTAAGGATTCGAAAAAACTTTTGTTTTAATCTTACATTAAAGAAAACATATTTTACAAACAGTTAAAATTCACAATACTTCGTTTATTTTAAATATGTAATGTTCAATATTTGGTCCCATGACTAATTATTCTCTACCCATGACGTACCTACGACTTAATATTTTAAATATCTTAAATAATTTCCCATCTAAAAAAATTAATTTTGCTCGTCCGATTAAATATTTATCTATACTACTTAAAAAACAAAATTATTTTCTTTAAAAAATTGAATATTAATATTTACCACCCATATTTTCAAAAAATCATTAAAAACAAACATTAAATCAATCATTAAATTTATCTTTAAAAATAAATAAGCCAAAAACCCTAAACTTTTTTTTCATCATAAAAAATTTCATGGAAAATTTACTAAAAAAACGAGAAAAATCTTATTACATTTTTTTATGTGTAAGACAACTGTTATATTAAATATATATTAAAGAAGACTTTATTATACATAAAAAAAGAGTATTTTTTTGTCTCTCATGTTTGAATTTCTCTATAATAATAATAATAATAAAATAAGTAATGTCATAAAGTAAAATATAAGCATGTAGATTGTATTTCAATTTAACTCTATAATCCAGTATGTTATTTTCTCAATATCCATAAATTCACTGATCTTTTACTGCATATGAGACTTACTCACACAAAGACACACACGTAAAACAAGATTTTCAACATTTTTGTATTGTTAATTTTTTTTCCAAATAAACAAACAAAAATATTCTCAAGTTTTTCATTTAAAATTTTAAATTAAGAAAGTATATAATACATGTATAAGTTTTAAGATTGCAAAGCACGTAAACGTTAATCCCAACTTGGTGATTATGTATGTACATACAACCATCTTTTTACTCTCTCTTCTCTCTCCCTATAGATATAAGTTAATCCACCCTTTCCCATTTCTTTATAAAAGCTTATGTAGTTATATACTAGCACTCGATTGACTTAGTCCTCTTTCAAGAATAAATACCTCTCTCTTTCTCTCTCCCTCCCCCTTAAATATAATAGTATCTCCTCAAATATAAATACTACGACTCTTCACTCTTTTTGGTTGACACTTAATTTCCGTTATTCCTCTCTTATAGTTGTAAATAATAATACTCGTTTGGTTTTCTAGATTTATAATATTCTCTTCACTGTATATCATTAAAAACATCCCCCTTCCCCTTTCTCTTTTTACTTTTTAACTAAGTATATGACTTGTTAACACAATTTTATATAAACACTACTAGAAAATACAGGATTCTCTTTAATGTGTACTTCATTTTCTCACTTGAAGAAAAGATTTTATAAAAGCGTTAATGCTTTTAAATATTTTTACCCTTGTACTCTGTACTCTTTTTAAATAAGAATTTATAGTAACACTACGTAAACTTTGATAATTTTTTACACTTTCTTTAATTAAATGTATCACCTTTTTTTATTTCTTTTTAGTAAGTGTGAGGGATCAAGATATTTGGGCAACCCAAAAATTTTATATTTTTGCAAAAATAGATAAGAATTTTGAATTTTTAAGGATATCAAAACAAATTTTTTATTGTTTTTACTTTTGAGTTACATTTGGTTACAAAAAATTATTTCAATAACAGACCTAGTAAAAAGTATAACTTATTAATGACGAAATTTATAAGATCTAAACAGATTCTAACTAGAATTTCTGGGACCCACTTTTCTATCAGCTGATAAAAATTTTGGAAAATTCTGCCTCAATTTTTGAATTCTTTGGATAATTTTTCTAAAATTATTATACTTTTTACCCTCACCTCATAAAAAAATTCTGTGAGGCTGTACCTTTTCTAAAAATTTGCTTTTATTTTCTTTTTTTTCTACAGCCTTTCAGAAATTTCCTAAAATTTTCCCGCAAAAGGGAAATTCAGTAAAATTATATGAAAAAATTAAAAATTGACACAGAATTTTTTGAAATTTCCATCCGGAAACAGAAAAGCAGGTACGAGAAATTCTTGCCAAAATTTCTCCAGATCCAAGTAATTCTGTGTTATTTTTTTTTTATTTTTTTTACAAGAGAATTTGAATACAGAAACATTTTATAAAATCTGAAAGATACATTGAAAAAAAAATGTATATGCGACAAGAGAAATAGTTAGCAGAATTTAGCTTGTAGCTAGCGATATTGTACTTGCAACTATAGCGGATTTTCATTTTTTGTTCAAACAATTATAAATGGCTTAAAACGTAAAGAAAATTTAAAACAAAATTTTTTTTTCGCAATAATATAGTAAGTACGTAAAAGGGCGTAAAATTTTAGCGCTAGTGTGTGCACTAGCACGAGTGCTCAGCAAAGTCCATGGTGCTTATGATATTTTTTGCCTTTTTAGGCATACTACGAGAGAAGAAAATTCCATAAAGTTTTACGTACGATTTTTTCGTCAAGAAGGTAAATTTTTTTTTTAATTTTCTTTACATTTCTAGTTATTTGCAATAATTTGAGCAAGAAAATAAATTCTGCTAGTCACAAGCGGTTTTTTTTTCATGTTCAGATTCAATGAATGCATTAAAACTCCATTTAATCAAATTTTTTATCGAAAAGGTCAGAAACCTACTAAAAATTAATAATTCATTTGATGATCCAATACAGCCCTTGATACACCTACTTCCTCATAATTTACTTAATACATTTTAATAAGTACAAACTTTTTTTATTGATATCAAATAATGATAATAATTAAACAATAAAAATTACAATAGTGTAAATTATGACGTAATAAAATTATTACAAAATTTTTATTATTTTATAAAAAAATTTTATAAACCATAAAAAGTTATTTTTAACGCTAAAATAATAGAGTACTCATATTATTCACGTAATTAATGATCTGATACAGTTTTTTTAAGTTAAAAAAAAAATTCGATCGAGTTAATTATTCTAAGTTTAATGTTGTAACTTACGATTCACAGAATATTATTACTTTTTTTTTTTATTCGATGAATGAACCAACCATAAAAAAATTTTTTTTCTCACCCTATACTATAGATGTTTATATCCAGTGTCTGTAATCTGTTAAGAAA